>CM040127.1:112351245-112951245 GCA_022559845.1 Amorphophallus konjac
TTCTATCGGTTGCACAAGACCGATTGTTGGGATGGCGCCGAAAGGAGATTCCTTAGCCGGCAACCGGTGCCAGTACTTGACATTGAGCCAGATCATCTTCTTCGGCTCAAGAACAGGCAAGAGAAGGAGGTGGCGACATATCTGATAGCTCGTCGGGAAGCCCGGGATAGGAGGCCGACGCCGAAAGTGGAGCTGCCTCCAGTGGCGAAGGACAGCTATGAGAAGACACTGAGGGACCTGTGCCGGGTAGGGAGCGACCGTCTGGACCTCATCAATTATCCATTCCCCATAGAGGAAGAGGGGACTCCTGCCAAGAGCTGGCGTCCGGAGAGAGACTTGGCCTGCCTGTATCGCACGTTCATGAGGCGGGAGGAGAGGAAGCCTGAGAATTACAAGGATACCACGTGGCTATATATCCTCCTCCGGGTGAATGGGATGAAGATTGAAGATGTGACGGCCTCCATCCTGGGCAAGCGCCTGCACACCCCTTATTATTATGCTGATGGGTGGGGCATGGACCACTTCAATCTTTTCTGTCACCTTTCTTCCAAGAAACATGCGGATCTGGCCAACCTCACGGACCGGTGTCAAACTATTGAGGACGTTTGTTGGCTAGTCCGGGAGGCGGCACGTCGGGACAAGGAGATATCCCTGAGCTACTGGCCGATCACGCTGCGGCTGTACACTGGCCCTCATGGTATTCAGTTCCCTCTTGCTCTTCGGTTTTGTCCCTCAGCGCTGCGGCTTTCGCGGTGAGTTAGGTACTAATGGTGTATGCATGTTCGTTCTTTCCCCTCTTTTCTTTGCAGACCATCCCGACAGCACGCAGATGGCCACGTACCGGAACCTCCTCCGGCTGGTGAAGAAGCCTGCGCATTTTGAAGCCGCGCCGCTGGCCCCGACCACGGCTCCTTTGCCTAGGGCTGCGAAGAGGCCCCGGGCTAAATCGCCTGTGAAGAAGGCGGTGGACGCCGCCAAGGCGGCTAAGCAGCGGGATACAAAGCGGAGGAAGACAGACACGGCTAAGGCTTCGACGGCTGTTCCTCTGGCGCCACTAGTCTCGTCCTTCGAGGAATTCGAAGCTGCCCGTCCCGAGCCAGGTCAACCTGCCGGTCCGCGTCCCCGCTCTTTAGTGTGCCTTTTGAATCTCCCTCCTCCTTTTTATCTTGGAGTGGAGCCCTGACACCTGGATACTTCTTTTGTTTCAGCTTCTATAGAAGAGCCCATGCCCACGCCTGACATGGGCGAAGTTGCGGTCCCGGCGGAGGCGATCCCGGCGGCGGCTCCAGCTCCCTTGCCGCAGGCAACGGGAAGGCCCCGGGCACAGTCGCCCGTTAAGAAGGCACTGGCTGCTGCCAAGGTGGCCGGGCAAAAGACGGCAAAACGGCAGCGGACCGAGGCATCCCCGGCTCCGACGGCAGCCTCGCCGGTGGCCCGCGTCTTGTCCTTCGAGGAATTCGAAGCCACGCAGACCGAACCGAGCCGCGAAGCTGGTGAGATTCATCGGCCGCCCGTGTCGTCTGCGGTCGACCGGCCTCCCGAGTTGGCCTCGGCTTCGCGCATGGCGACGATGCGCTTCTATCTCACGGGCGAGGGTACGGTCGGGACTCCCGAGGAGGCGTTGCCTGTTGAGGAAGCCCGCGGGTCATCTCGTGTCGCAGGAACTGAAGGGGGTAAATATTTTCGACTACATGGTTAGCTCCCCCCCCTTTTTGTCCTAGGGGCCAGTAGATTCACCCTGGCTTATCTTCTTTTGCATGATAGGCGTTGCTGCGGTGGCCACCGAGTCATTGGGGCCTGATCCCGACCTCCCGACGACGTTGATATATGTGAGGAGGAAGAAGATCGGAGCGCGAGCCTCGCCTAGCCCGAGGGAGGACGTGCTGGGCAGAGACTCTGAGGTGGAAGCTCCTCTGCCGGTCCAGGCCGAGCCGACGGCGGTCGAGTCTCCGTCTGGGGAAGAGGTAGATTACAACTACTCTTCCGACGAAGTAGCTGCTGACGAGGGCGCGTCCGGGGCATCGGAGCCGCCCGAGCCGGCCTTCGGGGCCCCCTTACTTGCTGGCTCCCCGAGCCTCGTGGGGAAGACCGTTGTGAGTGTGAGCTTGTTTGGGCCGGCTCTCCCTTTCCCTTTTTTTTGATTAACTGACGACCTTATCCCCCCCCTTTTTCTTTAGGATTTTCGAGGACCGGCCGAACTTGAGATCACAGAGGAGGCTGCCCCGGCTGCGCTGATCGACCGCCCAACGGGAGCCGACGCCGTCATGGGCAAATTGGCTCTTTTGCTCGACGCCCTTCGAGAGGAAATGCCCGCGGAGCCCTCCGGTACTACCAGAGCGGCGGGCGAGCCTCTGGAGGAGGGGGAGATCGCGCCTGAAGGTAGCATCATCCCAGCGGCCAAGGTGAGTATGCGGGCTCCACGGTCTCCCTTTTGCATGGTTTATTTTAGATGGCGAATAGCTGATTCCCATTCCCATGGTCAGGCGATGCCGATATCGGGGAAGGCGCCTGGTCGTATCCGGAAGGCAGTGGCCAAGCGGAGACCGAGCATTGGCCCGATAGCGGTGAAGGGGCCGGCTCCAGTCTTGGGCTTGGAGAGAGAGAGACTGGCTGCGCTCGTGGAAGCGGGACGTTTACCCCAGCTGGTGGTTCCGCTTCCGCCCTTCCCGAAACTCCCGGCTCAGATGGAGGACCCGCTCTTGCAGCAGATATTTGCGGGGCTCCGTGCGCATTTGGAGGGATCTCAGCCGCGAGCGAGGAGTTCATGGGTGACGGCTTCGGGCCTGGCCTTACTCGAAGCTCCTCCTCTAGCCGAGGTAACGGCCCCTGCACCCCTGCCCCTTGGAGGAGTGGCAGAGTCGGGCCAGACGGAGGCAGAGGGGGCAGGTGACCTCCAAACGATGGGGGCACCGGAGGCTTCGGCAATGGTCCTTTCCTTTCCCCAGGCAATGGTCGGCCAAGAGTCTCTCGTCGAGCTACGCCGGCCGGGCGACTTGACCCTCGCCCTTCCTTCATCTTCAGTGGCGGCAGATACCGACCTGTGGGCAGAGGTGGACAGCACCGTAGAATTCACCCCTCCGGTCGTGCCCTCAGTTAGTCACACGTCCTCAGAAGCGCCAGTCCGTCAGATGCTGATCACTTTACGGACGATGCTTCTCGGCGATGCTTCTCTGTCGTATCGGGAGGTGCATACCATCGTAACGCAATTAACGGGGGCGCTGCAAGTGCTTGGCTGTCCGCTGGGGGAATGGTCACGGCGGGTCTTGCTATTATTGAAATATGTCAAGCGCCGCGAGTTCCTGGAGACCCAGGCTCCTGACGAACGCGCCGCCCTTGATGCTCAGGCAGACGAATATCTGCAGGCCCTAAAGGCCCGACGCGACAGTAGAGAACGCCACGGAAAGGCCCTAGAGGAAGGCGAAGGCAGCGTTCGTTCCTTCAAGAACCGGATCGAGAAGCTGGAGGGCTATCTCGCTGCGGCTAAACTTGGCCTCGCCGAGGCGGAAGGGGCGGTGGCAGAGGAGAGGGAAGCTCTTGCCGTTGCCGACGTTGAAATGGCGTCCGTCGAAGCGGAGCTCGCCCGTCTTGAGGGATTGAGGGGCCGACTGCGCGATATGACGAACTTCCCTTGCGTCGGGATCCTCCCCCTCGAGGACATCTTCAGGGACATCGACTGAGCGTTGCATCCCTTAATTTCTCTTTCTTTTTTTTTGAATGTAACACAGGGGTATGCCCCGCAGCACATGTAGTTTGATCCTCTTTTGAATAGAGCAAAGCATTTATGATTTCACGCGTTCCTGGTGTATGCATTTATCCCGGAGGGAGCTTTCCCACCCCTCTTTCTCTTCCGTGCATATTGTTTTCTCCTTCCTCTTCCCTCGCTCTTGCATCTTTCCCCCCTTTTCGTGTAGGGGCCCATTGGCAGGGTATGAGTCTTTGCGGGGATTCACTTTGGAAGGACCAGGCAGGGACCCATGTCAGGGTACAGGAGAGCGCTCGCCTTCCCAGGGGGAGGACGAGGGGACCACTCCACCATACCGAACGGGCAACTCCCTGGCTTTGCCGCAATATTGGGAGCGCGTGCTGGTCTCGAGTGAGGGGTATTTGGCCAGAGACCCCTTTTGCCGTTCAGAGGTGGCGGATAGAAAGGTCCGTTTAGTCATTGACTTAGACGGGAGGTCTGATCCAAAGGGGTGCTCGCCCCCCGGGGAGGATGGAGAGAAGAGTTCGTCTAGTCAATGATCCGGACGTGAGGTCCGAGCCAAAGGGGTACTCTCCGCCCGGGGAGGACGGAGAGAAGAGTTTGTCTAGTCAATGACCCGGACGTGAGGTCCGAGCCAAAGGGGTACTCTCCGCCCGGGAAGGACGGAGAGAGGAGTTTGTCTAGTCAATGACCCGGACGTGAGGTCCGAGCCAAAGGGGTACTCACCGCCCGGGAAGGACGGAGAGAGGAGTTTGTCTAGTCAATGACCCGGACGTGAGGTCCGAGCCAAAGGGGTACTCACCGCCCGGGAAGGACGGAGAGAAGAGTTTGTTTCTTTCTTTTTAAATCAATTTTGGTACCCCCGCTGATGCGGGGCGGTGACTGGAAATGGGGGGCGTTCCCCCTTTCTGGCTTCTCTTTTTTTTCTCTTTTTTTTCTCTCTCTTTTTTTTTCTTCTCTTTTTTTGCTTCTTCCTTCTTTCTCTTTCCATTTTTTTTTCTTTTTCTTTTTTGCTTCTTCTCTCTTCCTCTTTCCATTTTTTTTGCTTCTTCTTCTTTTTTTTGTCTTTCTCTTTTTGCTTCTTCTTTCTTTCTCTTTCTATTCCTTTCTTCCCTTTTTCGGGAACCCGGCTGGTGGCCAAATCATTCGGACATTAATCACGCAAATCCGCCCCAAAATGGGGCGAAGAGTAATATTATTACCTGAATGGGGGTGCTGGGGCATGGTACAGCCTCAAGTGCCTTCCATTAAGAGGCGGGAATTGAACCTCCCCGCGGTGGTTGACAATTACATAGGCTCCGCCTTCGTAGACTTTCTGGACTACGTAGGGTCCGAGCCAGTTCTCGTTTAGCTTACCTTTGGGGTTGGCCGCCATGAGATCTCTTCTCTTGACCATGACGAGGTCACCCTTCTTGAATTCGCGTTCCTTGACGAGTTTGTCAAAGGCGCGTGCAATCCGGGCCTGATAGACCTGGATATTCTGTTGGGCTTGAAGCCGCTTTCCTTCCAGACTGGAGAGTTCATCGAGCCTTCGCTCGGTGTTGGTCTGCCCTTCGGGGACAAGCCCATGCTGAATGGCGACCCTGAGGGACGGTATCTCCAGTTCGACGGGGATGATTGCTTCCGAGCCATATACAAGAGAGAAGGGCGAGCAGCCCGTTGGGGTCTTGTATACGGTTCGGTACGCCCAAAGCGCTTCATACATTCTTTCTTCCCAGTCCCTTTTGTTAGAGCTAACAGTCTTGGCCAGGAGAGTGCAAAGTGTCTTATTGAAAGCTTCGGCCAGCCCATTGGCTTGTGGATTGTAAGGAGTCGATGTCCTCCAGTCAATTTTGTATTTTTCTGCTAGCCGGTAAACTTTCTGGTTGCGGAAGTGGCTGCCGTTGTCCGACACAATCCGGTCGGGCACGCCGAACCGGAATATAATATTGCGGAGGACAAACCTGGCCACGACTTCTCCGGTGACCTCTCGTAAGGCAATGGCCTCGGCCCAGCGGGAGAAGTAGTCGGTAGCCGCCAGAATGTATTTGCCGCCTGTGGAAGATGCGGGTAAGGGGCCCACGACGTCCGTCCCCCATTGGGCGAACGGCCAACTGGGCGCTGTTGGGTGTAATGGTGCCGGAGGTCTCCTGGGTATAGTGGCATGCTCCTGGCATCTCTGACACGACTTAGCATACTCGCAACAGTCGTTGAACATCGCAGGCCAATAATAGCCAAGTTTCTTGATTTCAATTTTCATTTTCGGTCCCGCCTGGTGCGCGCCAGCTATGCCGGCATGGACCTCCTTCATAACCCTCCAAGCTTCTTCGGTGGACAAACATCGGAGGAGCAGCTTCCTTCTGGCGTCTGCCACAATTCGGAATAATATTCCGCTTCGGAGCTCGTAAGAATCCTTGGTTCTGACTAGCTTGATCTTTTCTTCTCTTCGGTCAGGCAATCGCTGGTGTTTGAACCACTGCACCAAGGGGGCTCTCCAGTCGGGCAGGCTGACGGCTTCCACTGTAGTGACCTCTAGGTCTTCTTCTTCTGACTCCTCTGCCATCATGCTGGGTACCTGGCGTTGGTTTATTACTTGGATATGGAGAGATCCATCTGGAGGCACTGCCAGTGAGCTTGCCAATTTTGCCAATGCGTCGGCTTGTGCGTTCTCCCCTCTGGCGACGTGGCCTATCTCGAGGAGGTAGAACCGCTCCATGAGCCCTTTTGCTTTAGTGTGATACGGGAGCAGCTCAGGTTTTCGGACATCAAATTGCCCCTGGACTTGCTTGACGACCAACAGCGAGTCGCCGAACACCTGGAGCATTTTGATCTCCATTTGAAGGGCGACCTGGAGACCGATGATTAGAGCTTCATATTCTGCTTCATTATTGGTGCAGGGTTTGCTAATGCAGCAGGAGGTGTGCATCACTTCTCCATCTGGCGATTTGAGGACGATGCCAGCTCCGGCACGCACCTTGCCATGCCCAGACGGGGTCGCTTCTGTTCTCGAGGCCCCGTCGAAGTATAACTGCCAGGCGGCTTGTTGCACTTGATCCACCTCTAGTGTTTCGTCTTCGGGTAGCTCTGTGGCCAACGGAGAGTCTTCGGGCACAGGGTGTGCTGCGAAGAAGTCCGCGACGGCTTGCCCCTTAACGGCCTTCTGTGGCACGTAAGTGATGTCAAATTCCATGAGCAGCACGGCCCACTTGCCAAGGCGCCCCTTCGGGACTGGCTGGAGGAGAATGTGCTTGATGGGGTCGGCCCTGGATATCAGGCTGACTTCATGGGACAACATATAGTGCCTCATCTTCTTGACCGCGAAGACCAAGGCAAGGCAGATTTTCTCAATCGGGGTGTACTTAGCCTCTGCGCCCACCAACCTTCGACTGAGATAGTAAAGAGCTTGTTCTTTTCCCTCATCATTGTTCTGGGCGAGCATTGCCCCCAGTGAGTACTCGGTGGCCGCTATGTAGAGAATAAGCGGTCTACCTTTGACAGGTGCCCCCAGGACGGGTGGGGTCTTCAGGTACTCCTTTAGCTGGTCGAACGCGTGCTGGCATTCGTGACCCCAGCTGAAGGGTGCATTCTTCATCATCAGTCTGTGGAAGGGTTGGCAACGCCCTGACAGGTTGGAGATGAACCTGCGGATGTAAGCTAAACGCCCCTGTAGGGACCTCAGCTCCCCCAGACTCTTCGGAGGAGGCAGCTCCTGGATGGCTTTTATCTTCAGGGGGTCGATCTCGATCCCTCTGTGCCGGACAATAAAGCCGAGGAATTTCCCGCTGGACACGCCAAAGGCGCACTTCATGGGATTCATTTTCAGCCCGTACTGCCGGAGCCTTTGGAAGACGGCCCTGAGGTCGCTCAGGTGCTCGTCTCTTTTCTTCGTCTTGACGACCAGATCATCAATGTAGCACTCGACCTTGCCGTATAGCAGCTCGTCGAAGATCTTGGTCATCGCCCGCTGATATGTGGCACCGGCATTCTTGAGGCCGAAGGGCATCCTCTTGTAGTGAAATACCCCTTTGGGTGACCGGAAAGCCGTATGGACCCGGTCGTGGTCGGCTATCCAGATTTGGTTATAGCCGGACGACCCATCCATAAAGGACATGGCCTCGTGGCCGGTGGTTGCATCAATCATCACTTCGGTGATAGGCACCGGGAAGTCATCTTTCGGGCAGGCTCTATTCAGGTCGCGGAAGTCCACGCAAATCCTGATCTGTCCATTCTTCTTTTTCACCGGTACAATATTGGCCAGCCATGTGGTGTATTGATTTTCTGCCACGAAACCGACGTTTATGAGCTTGTCGACTTCTTTGCAGATCTGGCTGGTTAACTCCGGCCTCATGCGCCGGGGAGGTTGCTTCACTGGTTCCATTTTGGGATCAATAGACAGGATGTGTTGAGTCACCTCGGGGCTCAGTCCGGGCATTTCTTCATAGTTCCAGGCAAAGCAATCCCGGAATTCTTGCAGCAACTTCGTGTATTGTTCTCTTTCCTGTAGAGGCATGAGAGCACTCAAAAAAGTCGGCCTGGGATTGTCTTCTGTGCCGAGGTTGATTTCAACCAATTCGTCGACTGTGGCCTGGCCGCCATTTTCAATTTCCGGCGGGGCTGGCGACAAATCCACGAAGTCTTGGTCTTCATTGTCTTCGGGCTCGAGGACGTCATCTCCCTCCCCTTGTTCATCATGACCGGGCATAGAGGTTGCATTTGCCTCGCAGTCCCCTAGGGTCGTAGCCGCCGGGTACGTAAGGCCCGCAGGTTCAGGAGGGCATAAGTGCATCTCGGGCTCTTCTGTGTATTCATCATAGACCGCTCCTGCAGAGGCTGGGGTAGCCGCATCTTCGGGCGCCCGGCTTCGGATGGACACAGTGTAGGCTCCTGCCCTGGGGCTGTCTGCCACATGGGGACGTGGCGGGGCTACCACGTAGTCCCCCATTCTAAGCTCATCCCTGTTGATGAGGCTTTGAGCAAGGTCTTTGAAGACATAGCAGTCTTCAATGGCGTGGCCCAGTATTTGGTGGTAAGGGCAAAACAGTGGATTCCCGCTTCTTCGGGTGTCCTGCGGCCTCTTGGACCGTGGAAGGGAGACCTTGCCGTAATGGCAAGCCCAGTCGAAGATGCCCCGGGTCTTCTCTCTCGGAAAGGAATAAGGCTTCTGCAGCTTCTCTTGGAGTGTCAGCCCTTGCCTGGTTGGCCGCTCGATCAGCGGGCTTGCCATGTCTCTCATTTCCCGCCTTGTCAGGGCGGGGGTGTTGGGACTGGTGCCTCGGGGCCGAGGCATCCGGCCACCCCATGGGGGAAGAGATCCTTGGATCAGGTCGGCGACTAGCGAGGTTAACTCGGCCAGTCGTGCTTTTAGCATCTCGATCTCCCGTTGCTGCCTATGGTACAAGGCGTACATGACGGGGTCGTATCGAGGGGAACTCGGGGCATGGCCCATGCTACTGCTCCTTGCTTCGCCGGCCGGCCGGGGTGGAGGCGCCTCGCTGGCGTGCCCTCTCGAGGTCGACACTTCGGAAAAGGAGGGGGTCTTCTCCATATAGCGGCGGCTGGGAGGCTTCCACAGGAATACTTCTTCGTCTTGTGCCTCTTCGGCCGAGGCCCCGGGACATGTGTCTCGGTGGGTTTCCAGCGAATCTGCAGCTTCTGCGGGATCGTCGCCGGGCCATGTTGAGACCGATATGACATCAGCCTCGTAGTAATCTTCTAGTGAAAAGCCCAGACCGGGGTGCTTGGTGATTTTCAGCAACCGTCGATCCAGGTTTGGTGGGTTCCACATTCTTTTAAACATTTCCTTCCGGCTGGAGGGCTGGTAGGGAGGAATCTTCTGCTTTCTGACCATTCTGGCTGCCTGGTCAGTCATGTGGGGAAGTCCCGTGATGGGGACGTGCGGGTCATGCAACTCGTCAGGGAACCGGCAATCATCGTCTTCCCTGACCGGCTTTTCCCCGGCCACATAGAAAATAGTGGGCGGCCCCTCAGAGTTAGGCACCTCGAAGGTTTTCAGTCGTTCAGCTGCTTGGGATTCTATCTCTGCTATCGGCTTGACGATCCCTGGCGGGACCCTGACATCTTCTAGCAGGTCTTCGAGGCAGGGTGCCCCCGGTGTGGGGTAGATGGCGAGAGGGGCTGCCCTGAATACCCCTTCTTCTTGTGCAATAAGTGGTACATGCGGGGGAGCTACATAGCCTGGGGGCGGCGGAGGAAACCAGCCTCCTGATTCCATTTTCTTCTTGCCCTTGTCTTGGATGACTTGCGGAGCTTGCTTCGCCTTCTCCAAGTACAGATTAGCATCTGACAAGTGACACTCGAACACCTCGAACGGGTGGAGGTCGGCGAAGATTCTGACTTCCTTTCCCTCACAGGGGTACTTGATGCATTGATGCAGGGTGGAGGGCACCACTCTGTTCTGGTGTAGCCAAGGCCGGCCAAGCAACGCCTTGTAGGAAGTGCTGGAGTTGATGACGTGGAACTGGACCTTGGTGGTGAAGTCATCAAAGGTCAAGTTGAACTCTGCGACCCCCATAGGAACTTCGCATTTCTGGTTAAAGCCGGCAATCTTGACATTTTTAACTTCGACCAGATGTACGTCAAAGTAGTGCTTCTGGTATACCCGGTACGGGAGTATATTCACCGCTGCTCCTGGGTCGATCAAGACCCTGTTGATAGGCTGGCCGTTCAGCTGCCCTTTCATGTAGAGGGGCCTGTTATGGCTGCAAGTCGGTAGGAGCATGTCATCTTCTGTGAAAGCCACTGCTACTTCAGGTGGTATTTCTGCCAAACAGGCTTCAAGGTGTGCTGGCGTCTGGAGTGCGGCGATGATGGCTTGCCGTGTTTCTTCATTCAAGGACAGCATCTCCCAAATCGTGAACCGGGTCGGGATTTTCTTGAGATGTCTGACTATTCGCTCGGCCGCCCGTACCTTGAGCAGTTTCATCTCCTCGGGCTTGCTGCGCCTGCCTTCATCCTGGGACTGGGGTGCCGGATCAAGGGATGCCTGTTTTGTGGGTTCTGCTGTGGCCTGTCGAGCAGGCGGGGCCTGTTGAGCCTCCTCTGCTGCTCGCATGAATTCGGCGAGGTTTGGGGTGCCGCTGAATTCTTCCTCCGGCTGGGCAGGAACTGTAGCCGGTAGAGCTTGAGGAATGCTTGCTTTACTGGTCACAGCGGACCCCTGGGGGTGCACCCGCCTTCCTGCTCGAGCGGATAGGAACTCGGCGAACGACGGGGCGCCTTGACTCTTGGTGCCTCCGGGATAGAGGCCTGATGGAGGAGGGATCTCAGTGCCTCGGACCTCGGGCTCGGGAACCTGGTATGGTTGTTCTTCCCTGAGCATGATGTTGAGGCTGCCCTGAGGAGGGCGCCCCCACTTCCTCCCTGACCTGGTGGCGTGCTGGGAGGTGGATGCTTCAGCTTGACTCACTTCTGCCGGCTCATGGGGTGGCTCTTCTTCTTTCTCTTCCAGGGAGAGAGAGGTGTCGAACAGCGCCGCGAGGGTATTGCAGGCGAAGACAACCTCCTTCTTCTTCTTGCCCCTGGGTCTTCTCTTCTTCTTCTTCTTGCCTGCTGCAGCGGGTGGCTGCTCTTGAGGAGGTTCACCCCACAGGGGAGGCTCTTTGTCTGCATCAGCTTCTGTTCCCGGAGCCAGCTCGAGTGATTCGAACTCCGTCCAGGGGACATACTCCTTCAGCTCCACAGGCTGGATTTCGGGCTGTTCATAATCTTCGAGCCCATCAATAATAGCCTGGAGTCTTTCAACCGCCGGGCTAGTCTTCTTGTGCATCCGCAGCGGGGCAGAGCTCTTCCTGTTGTGAGTGGGCCGCCTCATGACCAGCCGGGGGGCCGTGTCGTGGCAAACAGGGTTTATTGGGGGCGGTGCAGGCAGGGGCGTTGCTACCCTCGAGTGAATTCCTGGGGTGGGTCGAGAGGCGCGCGCCTTCCTGGTTTTTCCGGGTGCAGTCTGCCACCCTTCTTGGTCTTGAGCTGGGGCCATGATAAAGGTTTCATAAGTGGCACGGGCACAGGCCTTCGCCCATTCTTCTGGCAGCTCCTGATATAGCGAGATCATACTGACGGAGGAGGCTATACTGGGCAGCTCGTGTGGCTGCGGGGGGTCTACTTTATGCTCCCCCATGTCCAGCTCCCCGTCTCTGATTAAGGACTCAATAACATCCTTGAAGACGTAGCAATCTTCAATAGTATGCCCGAGCACCCGGTGGTACAGACAGAAGCGCGGGTCATCTTTCTTCTTTGAGTCGCCAGGCCTTTTCGGCTCTGGCAATGTGATCTTATTGTAGCTGGTTGCCCACTCAAACAGGAGCTTGGACTTGTCCCGGGAGAAGGAATACAACTTGTTTCTCATCTTCTCTCTTAGTGAGGGGCCTTCTCGCCGTTCTGTGGTTCTGGGTGGCGGAGGGTTAGCTGCTCCCTTGGCTTTCTCCTTCTGCTTTTCGAAAGCCTGGAAGTCTAGTGCATGCACCTCCGGGGGAGCCGGCTTCTTCTCCGCCTGTCTGGCCCTCTGGCTTGACATAGCCGGGGTGGAGGAGTATCGGGCCAAGAATGCCTCGATCTCTGCTACCACATTATTCAGACGGTCAAACGTCTTGACCTCAGTGCCGATCATTCTTTCTAGGATTTCTTTCTTTAAGTTTTGCTTGCAGATCTGCACTGCGTCCTCCTGATGCGGGGGGCGTTTGCACCTCATGCTGAGGTTCCTCCACCTCTTAATGTAGTCGAGAGCCGACTCATCATTCTTCTGCCTCGTGGCGTAGAGTTCAGCCATGGTAACTTCTCTCTCGGCCACGTAGAATCTTTCTTTGAACTTCTTCTGCATGTCGGGCCAATCGGCCACGGACCCGGGCGGCAAGCCGGAGTACCATTCAAAGGCAAGCCCGGTGAGTGTTGAGCCGAAGAACTTCAGGAGGTAGGCTTCATCAGCAGCCAAGTCTCCCATGACGTTCACATAATAGGCAATATGCTCTCTGGGAGATCCTTGCCCGTTGAACTTCTCGAATTTCGGCGGCTTGGTGACGCCAGCCGGCAGCTTCTTGGCAGCGTAATGAACCGGGTAGGGTACCCGGTAGACGTCGAAAGGCGTCTGACCCCCATCGCCCCTCTCAGCCAATTTCATATCTATCATCTGCTCGAGCATTAACCGGCTGACTGCCGCCGGGTCGACTGGGCTCGGGTAAAAATGAGCGGGCTGTGCGCTCGGGGTGGCTACCACGGTCGCCCGGGGGGCCATGGGGGACCCTTGTGAAAGCAGAGCCTGTGGCGGGGTGACTGCTGCGCAATGTGATTGCTGCGGGGGCGCGCCCCCGAGAGGATTGAGGGTTGCTGGGAGAGCTGCCTCGGGAGACTGCCCCCCGTCCCTGGGTACCTCGGGTGTGACCTCGGTCTGCCAGGACATTGGGGGTGGTGTGTTTCGCTCATTCAATTGCTTTTTAAGTGATTCGATTTCCTGCTGGAATCGTTGCATCATGAGCAGCATTGCTGGGTCAGCTGTGGGGAGGCTGGGTATGCCCCCCGTCTCTTCGGCCGGGGCGTCCTCGGATGATGTCGAGGGTCCGCCACTCGTGTCGCCGGTGGTGACTACATTGGCCGTGAGGGCCGTGAGGGGCTCCCCAGGTGTCGCGCCGCCTGCCGCTCTCCTTCTTCTGGTAAGGGGTCCCGGCCTGGCAGCTATTCTGGCCAATTCTTCCGGGTCGGCGGGTAAGGCCCCATACCGACCATGAACTCCTGCCATGTTGCAGGTGAATGTCATCCATTTCCTATTCTTGTTTCTTCTTGACGCCCTCCGGGACGGTCCCCCTGGGAATGTTAGCCTGTCGAAGACCGACCGTCGGGACGGCGCCTCCTCCCGTACAGGGGACTGGCGCGGCTCTTCCGGGCGGGTCCTCGACTCCATACTAGGTGCAGGTTCCCCCCTTTCTTCCTGGAAGGCGGAGGTCATTGCCCCCAGTAGTCTCCGGCGGCCAGCGGGGGTGCTACCCGGGCCTCGGAGGTAGCTTCTCATGGCCTGCTCGATCCCTTCCCACTCCTGGTCAGGGAGAGCGGCCTGTGGTTGCGAGTCGACGACAGCAGCGGAAGGAGAGTAGGCCCTGAGTGCCGGGCGGGCGGCGTTGTGTCGGCGCCCCCGGCGACGGCGGTGAGCATCCTCGGACGGCACCAGGATGGCAGGTGCCGGTCGGAGAGTGGGGGTCACTACCTCAGCCCTGTCATGGCGTCGGGCCCTCCTGGGGCGGAAGATGCTGGGCCCTGCCTGGGCGGGTGCGTTGGGCTGGGTCTCCTTAGGCACCCAGACTTGCTTCAGTTTAGCCGGCCTGTGACCCGGCGTCCTCTTTGGTGCTACGACCGGGGCTATGGGCCTCGTCTTCTCCTTCAGCTTAGCCAGTCCTTCAAAGGAGTTGCGGACTGGAACGGTTGGGATGATGCGGTCCGGTGTCACCTGGGACCTCTGCCCGTCTAGGCGGACTCGGAGGGCCCCAACCGTCATGGACTTCCCGGAGTTGGAGGCGCGACGCCCTGATCCGGCGCTGATGTTGCTTCTCCGGAGCCTTCTCCGGTGGGATGCCGACCCTTGGTGGAACGGGCCGGTAGTTTGGTGCACGTGGTGCACGTTGCAGCTGAGCGTCGTTGTGTGGACGCTATTGTTGTCTTCGGCCACAGCTCGGCCGGCGACAGCTTCGACGGCTCCCGGAGCGGGAGCGTTGGTTTGAGGCTCCTCGGGCGTTTCCACGTCGAGGATCTGGACGAAGGCTACCCCCAGGAAGTTGGGGAAACCCACGGTGGGAGGGAAGCTCCCGAAAGTGAGGGGTACCGCCAGGTAGCCACCTCGCACGTGATTCTCCACAACCTCAGGGCTGCAGATGACACCCATTGTCGGCTCCATGATGCCTCTCTCTTCACTTTTTTCTGCATTTAAAAAGATAACGCAGTTAGTATTACAAGAAGGGGGCTGTGGGGCCCCTAATTTCGGCAAAGAGATGAAGGGTGGATGGGTCCCACCGGGCGTGCCAGAGTTGTGGACGCACTAAAATTCGCTTGCTATATTGCGGCTTCGTCTATTGAGTGCGTGGGCGTGCCAGTCACAGAAGTGACAATTTATTCGGGCTCCGAAGAGCCCAAGGTGCGCTCGATCTGACTTCGTCAGACGATTGTATGGTTCGTGTCGGGACCGAATCCCGTCGCGCCATGAAGGTCACGACGTCATTTACATCCCTCATACGAGGGAATACCCTTGATTAATTACCGAAATTAGAGGCCCCGCGGCCGAAAGGAGTAACACTAATTATACGAGAGAGATAGGGCTGGGTCACACTGAAAGTTGTATTAAGGCCACAAACTGTCGGCCGTGTCGGCCACTCGTAGACCTTTCGTATTCGGACACAAGTCCGTGACAGCGCCACAATGAGAAAATCGAGGTAGATCCCTTCAAATGTCTGCCGAGCATGCGGTAATTTTAAATGAAGGTTCGGAAGGTATCCGGAACGAGAAATAAACCCGGTCCGATTAAGATGTCGGCCCGAGGTTAGGTCAAAGCCCGGCCATATCGGGGGAATTCCCGAGACTCGGGCTCGACCTAAAGGGGGGCAGCGTTGTTGTTCCTTTTGCCCCGGATCCCGGGGAGAGAGCGGGCTGCGGCGTGGGCATTAGCATCTTTTATCTAGAGCTTTCCAGGTTATAGCTTCTGGGGTTTCTGATTTGATGTTTACTATTTATTTGTGCCTGTGTCCGGGATGATTTTTTTTTGTTCATGATTATTCTTATCATTATCGTTTGTTTGTTATTTATTATTTTTTTTCTATTACCCCTCCCACCTCTTTTATTGTGATTAATATTACGCATTCGGAGTCCTTTAATTAGCGTAATTTTTATTAATTTATTTGCTATTATTAACGCCCTGGTCAAGTTGTATATGTGTATATGTATAGTGTGCCGGCGAAGGGGAAAACGGGAGTGTACCGCTGAGGGCTGGGGCGTACCGCTGAGGGCTACAGGGGGGCGTACCGCTGAGGGCTGTAGAGAGTGTACCGCTGAGGGCTGCAGGGGCGTACCGCTGGAGGCTGTAGGGGCGTACCGCTGAAGGCTCAAGAGAGGGTACCGCTGAAGGCTGGGTGTGTGTGTGCCGCTGGGAGTTGGGCAGGGAGTGATGGAGGTTAACTCAGCTTTGATTACCTGCTTTAAGGCTTTTCTTTTCTTCTTGTCTTAACCCTTGTGTAGTTTCATATAAAATTCCTCCCGTGTTTGTTCTCTTGGTTCGGTTCGGTCTCTTTTCTTGCGGGTCGGGTTTTCGGGCGGCCAGGTGGTTAATTAGCCCGGTTCGGTTTTCGTTGTGATGCCGGCAGCGGCTGGATGAGTTGGAAGGTTTCGTCAGTTATCCTACTCGTTTGTTGCCTCCTTTTGCCTCTTTTAATGTTTTATTATTTTCCCACAAAAATTCGGCAGCATCTCCCCTTGACCCGGGGCGTAAGGGAGATAAAGGGAACGCGCCCACATGGAGTGGCGGAACCCGACAACTGGAGATGGGCCCCCGGGGGAGCAACACCTTTAAAGAGCCTCGGAAAACGTAAAGGGAAGGGCTCGGGGGGCAAAGCCAAGGAGTGGGCTGCTGAGAGGCTGAGGGTGTATGCCGCTGAAGGCCTGCGGTGTGCCGGCCAAGGCTGATCAGGTGTACCGGCCAAGGAGCGTGCCGGCCAAAGGGGTAGACTGGTATGCGTGCCGCTGAGGGCAGAGGAGGGCGTACCGCTGAGGGCACTTGGGGCGTACCGCTGAAGGCGAGGAGATAGCGTGCCGGCCAAGGATAAATGGGGGGGGGGCGTACCGCTGGACAACCCCCATGGGCGTGCCGCTGAGGGACCAAACAGGGGTGCCGGCGAAGGGCCAGGAAGAGGCATCGCTGGGAGTTCAAACAGAGTGTGCAAGCTGGGGGCCTTAGAAGCCATTTAAAGAAAAGAAAGGGGATTCAAGGCCAAGGGCAGGCCACTTGATCACTGTGTGTTTGGAGAGAGGGTGAGGGTCTCCCGCTCCCTTAAGCCAGTGGACACAGCAGATGGCCATGGAGAGGATTGAAGGGCTTGTGAAACCAAGGCTAACAGAAGGGGGAAACCTACATCGACGTGGAGGACCCTAAAGACGCCGGAGGAATGAAGAGACATAGGGAGTAACGGCTCGTCCGTCGAAAAGCCCGCAAAGCCTAGCATAAAACATCGAAGATCGAAGAGGAACCCGGAGAAGGTGGTTTTCATTCATGAGAATCAAGAGGGCGTGGCCCTACATATATATTACAAAAGCAAACCCCCAGATGGGGCCATGGACAAAAGGGAGAAGGACAAAGAACCCCCAGGAGGAATGGGATACAAGAGAGACGAAAACATCCGGGCCTAAGACATTGGCCACTATCCCCAACCCTTTCCCCCAATACAACAAGCTCTCTCTCTCTTACTCTTGTTTCTTCCCGGTGGCCGTCGGACGGAGCACAGGCCGGGAGGGCCTCTTCTTCTCTTCTTTCTTCTCCTCTTTCTCCTGTGTGTGCCCTCTACTGTTGGAACCTCTTCTCCTCTCTCTGTTCGTCTTTCCCCTTTTTTCTTTCTGTATCTCCCCCCCTCTTTGTGTTTTAACAGGAGGCTTTTATACTCCCAGCCACCGACGA
Organism: Amorphophallus konjac; assembly: GCA_022559845.1. Taxonomy (NCBI): domain Eukaryota; kingdom Viridiplantae; phylum Streptophyta; class Magnoliopsida; order Alismatales; family Araceae; genus Amorphophallus; species Amorphophallus konjac. The sequence continues at coordinate 112,368,582 of CM040127.1, forward strand.
CTTCGAGCACGACCGTCGAAGGCGGGAAGCCGGCTGTGATGATGGGTTTGACCTGCCCCTGTACTGACTGTCAGTGGGGTAGGCTACGTGGCCCAACGACCAGCTGCCACCTCAGACGGCTCCACTGCGCGCCAAGGATGTGTAGGGCATGGGCCTCACGTCGCCCGTTGAAAGAGCTTCACCGCTGTGCCGTTGAAGGGCTGAACAAGCGTGCCGCTGTAGTGCCAAAAGGGCGTACCGCTGGAGCCCCGGATGGGCGTGCCGTTGAACGGCCTGAAGGGCGTGCCGCTGAAGACCCCAAAGGGCCGTGCCGCTGAAGCCCCAAAGGGCCGTGCCGCTGAAGCCTGCTGAGGGCGTGCCGCTGAAGCTGCTGAGGGCGTGCCGCTGAGGCCTGCTGAGGGCGTGCCGCTGAGGCCTGCTGAGGGCGTGCCACTGAGGCCCCAAGGGCCGTGCCGCTGAAGCCTGCTGAGGCCCCAAGGGGTGTGCCGGTGAAGACCCCCCCATGGGGGGTGTGCCGTTGAAGACCCCCCCCATGGGGGGTGTGCCGTTGAAGACCCCCCCCATGGGGGGTGTGCCGGTGGAGACCCCCCCATGGGGGTGTGCCGTTGAAGACCCCCCCATGGGGGTGTGCCGGCGAAGACCCCCCCTGGGGGTGTGCCGGTGAAGAGCTAAAATGGGCAATTTTGAGCCCATTGTGAGCATGAGTTGTGGCCCATTTGATTTTCTTCGAGGCCCACGGGCTGTGGAGCCTTTTGTGCTTGATTTCCCCGGGGGTTTCTTCACTCGGCGCCGTTGTTGATGCTGGGCTGAGCATGACATTTTGGATGTGCAATTTTCGGTGTCCACATACCCCCGGCTTGGTCAACTCGTAGAAAGGTCTACACCTTTGTGAGTGCTGAGACACAAACCGACGGATGAACTGCAGCCTCCCAATTAGACCTCGAACTTCTCTTAAATTTCTAGGGGGCAGCATATCCCTGATGGCTTTGGCTTTGTTGGGATCTATTTCAATCCCTCTTTTGCTCACAATAAAACCCAGTAATTTGCCTGATGACACACCAAACACACATTTTTTCGGGTTCATTTTCAGTTGGAACTCCCTTGATCTTTGCAACACCTTAGCTAAAACCCTTGGATGTTCTTCCCTGGTTCTTGATTTCACCAATAAATCATCCACATACACCTCCAGATATATGTGCATCATGTCATGAAATATGGCCATCATGGCTCTTTGGTAAGTAGCTCCAGCATTCTTTAATCCAAATGGCATGACCACGTAACAGTATGTCCCCCATGGCGTAGTGAATGACGTTTTCTCCTGGTCATCTTCTGCCAACCGAATTTGATTATACCCCGAAAATCCATCCATGAATGAAAGGGTCTCATAACCTGCGGTGTTATCAACTAACACATCAATGTGAGGCAAGGGGAAATCGTCCTTTGGACACGCGCGGTTAAGGTCCCGGAAGTCGATGCAAATCCTGACTTTGCCATCCTTCTTCATGACTGGGACAATATTTGCCACCCATTGGGGATAGAGGACGACTCTAATGAACCTGGCTTTGTGGAGCTTGTCGACCTCTTCTTTCATTTTTAGAGCCATTTGAGGGTGGAAACGTCTTAACCTTTGTTTTACCGAGACGGCCCCTGGTTTTAAAGTTAAGCGGTGTTCGACCAGGGTGGGATCCAGCCCCGGCATGTCCTCGTAGCTCCATGCAAACGTGTCCTTATACTTTTTAAGAACTTGGACCAATGCCTCTTCTTCAGAGGGTGGCAGATTATCACTTATGAGGATGATCCTAGGGTCTTCCTCAGTTCCCAAGTTCACTTCCTTGGTGGACTCTTCTACCGCGACTGACGGCCCGTCGAATCTCCTTACTCCACTAGCATATGCGGCAGCCGCATCCTCATATTCTTCACCCTCATCTTCACTAGGGTATTCCTCATCTGTGATCTCATAAACTCCATACCCTTCATCAATTGCACAGTTATCCTCGCCTTCCATTTCTGGTAACTGGATGGGATCTTCTAATAACTGAGGGATGGCAAGGAGGGCCTGACACCTAACGGCTAAATCTAGAAGGAATCGACGAGGGATCTACCTACCCTTGGATTTCTTCCTAGGTACTACCCTTGACCTAGACTGACTGACATTATTTACAGAAGGAGAGAAGGTTGAAGGGGATGGTGAAGAATGTACAGGGACAGGCCCCTCGAAGGAGGGGTGAAAAAGGTCGCTCATCGGACCTTGGACGGGTGGCTCGCGAAGCGAGACGCACCCATGTGAGATGTAGGAGGTTTCCTCAACAAAGATGTGTTGCTGAGGAGTTTGAAAATTGACGTTTTTTTTTCATTTTCATTTTTGATGACAAAACAACGAAAAGAGATCGTAGGGGAGAGGAAGGTAGTTATGGCCAGAGGGTTGGGAGGCTCATGGAGCAGATCGTGATTGAAGACCTGACGTGGGTCGAGAAGTCCGCGCAGGTATGCGAGAAGAGAGGGGGACCTGGGGAGATCATCAGACAATCGTCTGGCCCAGGGAGAAGACAGCAACGGTGGCTGTGATGAGTGAACGGAGAAGATGACGGCTGATAAACCGTCGATAGTGATGGTGACAGCAGATGAAGATCCACCGATGACCAGGTCCTTCTGGCGAGGACAAGGATAGCTTAGAACCTTGGCAACAATGGTGGTATTCTCTGGCATTCCGGAGGTCAATGACGGCCCCTCGAGCTACGGAGGCGAGAACATCCTTCCTAGCGCAATAGAAACATCCGGTATATCAAACCATTTGTCCCATTCGCATTCTGGATCTTTGATCTTGCCTCTTTTGGTAATCCTGGAATATCTTTCAGCTGAATACACAACATGTAACCTCCCACGTGCTTCTAGCAGATATTCCCTCATCTGAATAACGGGCCCTTTGTTGAAGTGGTTTGTTAGGGTCCATGTGAGGGGCTTCCAATCCGCCTTGAATGGTCCTTTGAAACCCAGACCAAACCTGTGATTCGGCTTAACTTCTGTTGGCGGCTTCAGCCTACCTTGCAGTTGCGCGCCCAAACCCCTGCCCTGCTGATAGCCGATGTTCCTCATAATCTCCCAACCTTTGGAGTGAAAGGGGAGATGCGGTGTTGTTACCTTGACCAGCTCCTTGGGCGCTAGCGGAACGTGAGATACATCATGCACATCCAGCAGCGACAATATGGGCCGGTGAGACGGCCAAACGGAGGGTAGAGAGGTGTTGATAGCATCGACCGTGGGAAGGACAGGCGTACTTACCACCTTAATAATTCTTCCGTTGTAAGGAAACTTCAAGCATTGATGGTTGGTGGAAGGTACGGCATCTGCGGCTTCAATATAAGGGTGACCCAGTATGGCCTTGAATGTAGGGTCCATGTGGAGAATATGGAATTCCGTGGAGACTGTCATAGGGCCTAGCCCTACTCTCAGAATGATCATCCCCTGTGGTGGTCTTTTGCTATTGTCATAAGCTGTGACCATGATCGAGGAAGGTCTGATCTGTTCCTCGTCAACCCCGCACATCCGAAGGATGCTCATGGAGATCACGTTTATGGATGCGCCTGTGTCTACAAGGCACGGGTTTACGGATACCTCATTAACTTTTATCGAGACACACAACGCATACTTCCGAGCTTCCCTGGGAGCGAGCTCATAGTTGTGGAATATGATGGCTGGTTGTGTGTCCGTTGGGGTCAAAACGGCTGAAATCTTTTCTGCGGGGAGGTCCTCATTTACCATGACCCTTTGAAGATATTGCATCAAGGCCGCCTGATGTAACGTGGATCTTCGGAGCAGCTCGAGGATGGAGATCCGAGCGGGCGTCCTATCTAGGTGTTTCAGAAAATCATATTGTGTTCCAGGGATGGACTTTTCCAACTGCTCTCCATCCTTTTCTTGCTGAGACTGCTCGGGATTCTGACTGTCCTAGGGTAAAATCCTGTGGAAAATCCTTCCACTTCGGAGCACCATTGCTTGTGACTTTTGTACCTCTACAGGGGCAGCAGTGGATTGCAGCAGAGGTTTGAGGGGCAGTGACGGGGGAATGGTTGGTAGAGCAGGGGTGATGACGGGAGCAGGGGTCCTGATGAGGGGCTTACTAGGCGGAGGTATGGCGGAGGTAGGGGGAACACCATGTGGGTTACGACGGATGAGGGGCTTGGAAGGTGGAGGTAAGGTGGTGGTGGGTAAGGCTTGAGATGGGCGGCGGGTGATGAGTGGTTTTGAGGGCATTGATGGCGGTGTTGTGGGGGCAAAAGGGGTTACGCGCGGTTGACGGGTGATAAGGGGCTTAGAGGGCATAGGGGAAACTGCGGTGGAGGTGGGCGGTGGAGTGGAGGAGTGAGAGGAGATGGGAAGGTGTGAAGGTGCAACGGGGGGTGTCGGCTGATAGGTTATTGGGGTGCGAATAAGGGGGCACGATGGCAGTGGAAATGGTGAAGGCGATGCATATGCGGGTTGGTGGGAAAGAGGTGCTACCCGGGCGACACAAGGGAGTTGCATGATGATAGGGTTGGTGGTGGAAAGAATAGAGGCATTTTCCAGGTGCCATACCTGCTCCCTCCCGACTTCCAGGAAGGAGGAGATGGGGTTCACCTGATGATTGGGCTGCTGGTGCTCTGGTAGTGGATTTTGGAGGATGCCCATGTTTGGCTGCTGTTGTGGTACTTGCTGAGGCTGTTGTTGTTGTTGTTGCAGTGCTTGTTGCTGTTGTTGTAGCTGTCGTTGTTGCTGTGGTTGCTGCTATTGTTATTGCTGTCTAGGAGGAGGTCTCCTGGCCTTCATCATGGTGACGCATTGCCTCATTTCGTCCCAATCTATTTGATGTTCATCGTTCATATCATAGATATAATCTCTGAAATGAAAACAGTTTTCCACTGTATGACCCGGCTGTCTATGGAAGACACAATATCTGGAAGTGTCGACGTTCGTGGGCCATATGGCTCTCTCCTTAGGCAAGGTGAGAAAATTAGCAGCCATGAGAGCATTGAAGATATCTGATAATGATTCCAGCAAAGGTGGGTAATGAGCTCTCCTAGGTCCAAGTGGCCTCCTCTGTTGTTGGGGGCCATAATCCCCGGGTGGTGGAACCTGATTATATTGAGGAGGTCGCTGTTGTTGTTGTTGAAGATGGAAGGGTTGAGGCATATTGTTCTGGAGGAGATTGCTTTACGGTGGAGGATGAGAAGGGAACGAACCTTGTTGGAGAGGAAGCAGGGGCATTTGTGGAAGCCTGGGGTTTGCCACATAGTTAGCGTCGTTGACCGCATTCACTTGCTCATTCGTCACGACCCCTTCTGTCGTTCCGCCTGGGACGCCAGTGCCCGACTTCCTAAACACCTTCGGCTTTGGTGGCTCGAACATGTGCATGAGAGGAGAATCTTTCAGTTGCGTCTGGACATACCGAGCCCTCTCGTACAGTTCCTCCATGGTGTTAAGCTTGTTCATTGCCAGGATATGCCTAAACTGGGGGGTAGCATTTGATATAATCATCTTCACCTGCTCTGGCTCTGAGATGGTATCCTTTATCCTTTCTGCCAGGGATCTCCATCTATCAGCGAACTGGACGAAATTTTTGTCCGGCTTCATTTTTTCGGCGACCAGGTCGGTGATAGAAAGAGACGGGCCAACTCGGTACCGGTATCTCTGTAGGAACTTCCTCTGAACCACGTCGAAGTCCTCAGCCTCGCTTGGCTCTAGGGCGTAGAACCATTCAAACGCAGGGCCATCTAATGACCTCCTAAAGAGGTATGCCAGAGATCTTTTATCATTTTGCCAAAACGAGGACTCGTACATGAAGTCCTTCAAATGGGTAGAGGGGTTGCCAGTGCCATTGTACCTACGGTACGTGGGCATCTCAGAAGGGGGAAGGCGAAATATTGGTAGGATAGGCAGAGAAACCTCAGGGGTGGATTTCACATCCACCCTTTTTTGTAAGTTCCGGAATTGCTCGTCCATCTTATTCAGTTTATTCAAGAGGGACTGGGTGAACGGGTCAATTGGTGAAGGTGGCACTTGCCAGGCAGAAGCGGTAGGCCTCCCAGAGGCCTGAGAAGGAAACCTAGGACAGGAGGGATATTGGGGTCTACCAACGGGTAGGCCCGGTGGGATTTGTGTTTGAAGGGTGGCTTGGGTCGGAGATTGGGAGGGGAGTTGGAAGGAGGGAGGCTGGTGATTTGCCTGCCCGAGAGGTGAGGAAGAGGGAATGGCCTGCATAGACTCTTGGACAGGGGTTGTAGTCGGACTCAGCTCCGCAGGAGGGGGGGGGGACTGACTTCCCTTTTAGAATGGCCTGGAAGGCCTGAAGTTGCTCAGGGTTGAGTTGGGTGTTGGCGAGGACACCTAACAGAGCAGAGATGTCCTGGGGGGAAGATGTATCCCCCGCAACATTCGGCACTTCATGTGAGGACTCGTGGGATGGACTAGCGTCCATAGCGTAGACATGAGGCCCGCCTTGGTAGCCCTGGTCCGGGCTGTATTCTACGTAAGAGTCATGACCCGAGTCATGCATTTGAGGCTCATAGCCGAAGGCGTTAGCCTCGAAAGCATCGTAATCATACTCGGCCATCCTTAACACTTTTCCAGAACGTAATAACATACACCAGCACACAAGCAGTAGAGATTAACACACAAGTGGATGCTTTACGTCTTTTTTGTTTTTGTTTGAACTCTTTTTTTTTTTTAACGATTGTAAAAGTTCACACAAAATGTGCAAAAATCCTAGTTGCACCTTTGTTTTACCGCTGTGTGAACTAGGGACACTCGACTCACCGCGAATGGGGTAACTAAGCTCCGGGGAACTTCAACGGTACAACCTGCCCAGTGAACGAAGGGGAATCCTTCGCTGTCGGGGACTTATGGAGGTCCCAGTGAAAGAGATCCTAGTACGTCGAGAGGAATTCCCGACGGAGAGTCCTTCTTTCACCAAGAGGGGTTGATCCTAAGAAAGAAATAGAAAGAAAGGTAGAAAAGAGGGATGGACGTATGTGATGAAATGCTGACAGATATATAGAGCATAACAAAATAACAAGACGATCAAGGTATAACAACGCACAAGAGATGGTAAGGCAAACTACAAGAAGGTGCAAGGGTAACACACAACAAATGATAAAATGAATCACAAGAAGCTGCAAGGGTAATTGTAAGAAAGCAACTGAGAGATGAAGAACACGTAAAAGATGATAAAGCAAGTCAAGGGCTGCAAGAGTAACTAAAAGAAAGCAACTGAGGTCCCACCGTGATCGCCAATCTGTGGACTACTGAATGGAGATCCACTCAAAAGGGAACGAGAAACGCGAGCGACGGGCTACAAACTCGCAATAACTAAAAGCTAATAGGGAAAGGGGTCATGCAACATGTCAACAGAGAAAAGAGCATACGTAGGATGCCAAAGGGATGTGATCGCCAGAGGGGTTACCTCAATGAAAAGAAATGATCGCGTGTACCTGGCACAAGGCACGGAAGCTGTGAATCATCAAGAGCGGGAAATGGTGGGTTGCTTCTTCCTCCCCCTTCGACCGGTCGACGGGGAGGGCTTTCCTTGAGTACCCTTGCAAAACAACGATAAACAAATAACAAGTGGATCAGAAAGACGAAGGTGCAGCAATCAATTCTAGCGATGCAAGTAACGAAATGACGGCCGGACACACACCTGGTTGGTGTTGTCTTTTAAACCCCTCTCGGACACGAGTAGGAGGAAAATACTTATGATGGATGGTGATTATACCAACGTAGGAACAGGAAGAGACTCCCCCAAAGGGGGGTGAAAAATGCGATATGATGAATGCAAGATATCTAAGGAAAAAGAGAGGAGAATGGCTTATTGGATGGCCGATGGCGAGATCCGGCGGAGCCTCGGTAGCGTAGGGATGACGTGGGAGCGCGACAGGCGAAGACGGCCTTTCTCCTGCGAGCACGGGCACCCAGGAATCCGGCAGAACCTCACCTACAAAACACCCACGGGTTAGGAATGGAATCCGACAGCCTCCCGGCGCTCCTTTTCTCGACCCCTGGACTGAGGGGGGTAGGCCTCTATTTATAGAGCTCTAGAGGATGGAGGCATCCAGGGGCCTGAATGCCTCCATGATTTGGCTCTTTTTTAAACGACAATCTGACCGGCTGACGGATGGTCAGTGGCCAGGGGCACCCGTGATCTGAGTGATGGAGGCGTCCAGGGGCCTGGACGCCTCCATTGCATTGGATCCCTTTCGAACTACAATCCAGCCAACGGATAGTCGGGGTCTGGGGTGCCCGTGAGCTGAATGATGGAGGCGTCCAGGGGCCTGGACGCCTCCATTATTTGGATTCTTTTTAAACGACAGGCTGAGCAACGGTCGGGCAGTGGCCAGGGACACCCGTGAGCTGAATGATGGAGGCGTCCAGGGGCCTGGACGCCTCCATGATTTGGATTCTTTTCAAACGACAGACTGAGCAACGGTCAGTCGATGGCCGGGGCCGCTCGTGAGCCGGATGATGGAGGCGTCTAGTCTCCTGGACGTCTTCAAGAATATATATATATATTTATTTATTATTTTGTTATTTTTTTTTAATTTTTTTGTGTCATTTATGGAGGCGTCCAACCTCCTAGACGCCTCCATGATTTTTCTGATTTTTTTAATTTTTTAATTATTTTTATTTATGGAGGCGTCCAGTCTCCTGGACACCTCCAAGATTTTTCACGGAAAAATTCAGAAAAATGTAAAACAAAATCAGAAAAATAGGAACTCACCAGAGCAATAAAAAATGTGAAGGCCGCCTTGGGGTATCATAGTGTAATATGAGATTTACTCACTGTAACGTCAAGAACGGCGTGTCTACAATGATAGCGCCGTCCTCTCTTGGCCTTGGATCACGAACAACCTTGTGGAAGATGTCGTCTACGTCGGGAGGAAGTCACCTTCGTCGTTGAAGCAGTCTTTGGAGGGTGAATAAATTTGAACCCAAGAGGAATTAGGGGATGCCCAAGAAGAAGAAGTTGAAGAGGGGGAAGAGAGGAACAACTTTAATGAAGAACTCAGAGAGAAAAGAAGAGAAGAAGGGCTTCAAAATGGAGACATAACCGAAGCTAGCACCTCGGATGAACAGTAAAAACACAGGACAGCACCTTGAAAAAGAGATTATAACTTAAAAACAGTAGAGATAGAAGATGGTGTAGAAGAAGAAGTTGTAGAACATTTAAAAACAAAGGACTTTCATGAAGACAGTAAGAGGAGAAAATGATGAGAAGGGGGAGAAATATGGGAAAGAACAGAGAGAAACATGGGTTTGCAGATGAACAGGATAGCACAGTGAAAAATATGAAATTGCATAAAAACTAGAAGGAACTAGAAGATGCTCCAGAAGAAGAAATTGTAGAGAACTTAAAAACAAAGAACTTTGATGAAGAGTGAAAGAGCTGAAAACGAACTTACAAGGGAGAACTCGGAGGCCTAAGGTTGGGAGAGAAATTGCCAAAAGAAGAACACCCTTCTCCTTCTTGTCATGGGCTATTTATAGGAAAAGTTGGGTAGATGGAGGGTGGAGATTGTATCAAAGGAGATGGATGGATGGGATTTAAGTAGAATATGATACATGGGAAAGAGAAAAAGTAGATGAGTACACCCTCCTTGGGCTTTGGATAACCCCCTTCCCAAGACTCATCATTCCTTTCCTTTATTTCAAACTTTGAATTCAATTCTCCCTCCAACCGAAATATGTGTTTCTTTTACTCAATGTCAAACTTTTAGAATTTCTTTTCCCTCCAATCAAAATATGTGCTTTTGACTTGGTCAACATGGTGGTGACAGTTTTGCCCCCGGCTTCTTTTGTAATTACCTTCGGTGTCCTACACACACATAATTACACTTTAGTCCATAAAAAATACCACAATGTGCACATAAATCTCAAATGCTCATGATTATGAAATGGAGAATTAATGCTCATGTCCCTCAACTTTAATTTATTATTAAATAAGATAATCGAATTAATCAATTTACGTGAAAGCTCCAATTTAAATGCGGAGTTGAGGTTAACTATGAAATATGCATAATTGCCTAATTATATGCACATAAAATGATGTACATGCAATGAATTGTCATAAGAAATGGACACTTATCACACCCCCCAACTTACTCATTGCTAGTCCCTTAGCAATGCCAATAAATTAAAATTTAGGACTAATAAGAGTTTATAAAATTCATGCTTTCATATCTAGTTCTCCCTTCATAGAATCAACCAAAGATTAGGAATCTAGAATTATTAATGCACACTAGCCTTATGTAGGAACTTAATAGTACATGATTAAGAATTCAAATCAAAGCTCAATAGCACTTGTGCATGTGTAACTATCAAATCCACAGCTTAGACAATTACATCCCCCATTTACTATTCTAAGTAAATGTCTTTTAACCCTGCACCTCTTAAATCAGAGCATTAAGTATACCTTTTTATCTGCCTTATTGTTTTGTCCCTTTGGGATCTTTTATACCACACATGATGCTGCACTATCCTTCATTGCTCAACGTGAACCTCGACTCTTGACTTAGGAGAAGCAGGCCCAATTTCGCAGATCTAGGTTCCCTCTTCCGTTTTACGCGAACCTCAACACGTCTTAGGTGAAGTAGGCCCGGTTACTAAGATTAGGGGATTTTTCATGGTGTTTTTTTTCATAGTACTATTGCACTTATTTGATAGATAATTTGGCAGAAAGTTTTGTAAACTGATCTCTTTTCTTAAGAAGTGCAGAATATCAAACAATATACCTAAAATAGCAGAGGGCTTGTCTTACTTGTTTCATTAGTGTGCAATGTGAATTTCTTTTTTCTAAAGTGCACATGAACTTTAAAGGGATTCTTATATCAGTTTTCCATGGCTAGATTGACTAAAATTTCCATCATCCTTCTCCCTAGTCTTTTCTATTTCAGAATTACTTTTAATTTAAGCATGACTTATAAAACTCGAAATGGGGTTTACATCTTTATGCAAGACAGAATTCTTATCAGGTTGTACTATATGCATCATGAAAAATTTTCTCTCCCCCCAACTTGAATGACATTGTCCTCAATGGCATATTGAATTGAATGCAATAGAACAGTGTATCAATAAATACTTATGAGTAAGAAAGAGACAACCGGATAGACGGGATGAGGCCTCCCTCAATAGCACGGATAGTAATGACTTCCTCTCCATGGCCTTGACCTGACTACTAAAACACACTAAAAAAAATGTCAAAAATCTTGGGTTGCCTCCCAGAAGCGCTAAATTTTTCGTCTTCAGCCAGACGCATGAGAGCTCACAAAGATTTTATTCCAGACCATTTAGAACAATGGATTCTTTTTTCAACTGATCATTTTCCAAATAAGGTTTCAATCTTTGACCATTGATAGTGACAATGTGACCATTTTGAGGATTTAAAATTTTGACAACACCATGGTCAAAAGCTTTGATTACAATGAATGGACCATCCCACCTAGACTTCAATTTTCCAGGAAACAAACGCAGCCTTGAATTAAAAAGCCAGACTTTTTGGTCAGGTTGAAAAGATTTTCTCAAAATGTGCTTCTTATGAAAGGCTTTGGTCTTGGCTTTGTAGATCTTGGAATTTTCATATGCTTCATTGCGTAGCTCTTGCAACTCATTGAGTTGGAGAGCTCTATGGGAACCAGCTTGGGCCAAGTGCAAATTCACTTGTTTTATTGCCCAGTACGCCCTATGTTCCAGCTCAACTGGTAGGTGACAAGCTTTTTCAAAAATCAGCCTATAGGGCGACATACCTATGGGAGTTTTGTAGGCAGTCCGATAGGCCCAAAGAGCATCATCCAATCTTTCAGACCAATCCTTCCTATCGGGCCGAACAGATTTTTGTAGGATGTTTTTGATTTCCCGATTGGATATTTCCACTTGGCCACTTGTTTGGGGGTGGTAGGGGGTGGCGATTTTGTTAGTGATCCCATATTTCTTAAGCAAAGCTCGAATTGGTAGTGAGTAAAATGTGAACCCCCGTCACTTATGATAGCCCTGGGACACCCAAATCTAGAGAAGATGTTCTTACGAACAAATTTCATCACAACTTTGTGATCATTAGTCTGAGTGGCTATTGCTTCTATCCATTTAGACACATAATCTACGGCCACAAGAATGTATTCGTTTCCAAATGATGCTGGAAATGGTCCAATGAAATCAATCCCCCAAACATCAAAAACTTCAACAATCAGGATGGGATTAAGTGGCATCATGTCTCTCTTTGAATTGTTTCTCACGGCTTGGCACCTTAAACAAGTTTTGGAAAATTCGTAAGCATCTTTGAATAATGTGGGCCAATAGAATCCGCTCTGCAACACTTTCGCCGCTGTTTTCTTTCCTGAAAAGTGTCCCCCACAAGCGAGATTATGACAGAAATTCAACACAGACTGTTCCTCCTCCTCGGGGACACATCTTCTAATGATCTGATCAGAACCCATGTGAAACAGCTCCGGGTCCTCCCAAAAATAGTGCCTTAGCTTTGAAAAGAATCGATCCTTCTCCTGTTTAGACCACCCTTCTGGGATCTGTCTTACCGCCAGGTAGTTGACTATATGAGCGAACCAAGGGGTTATTGTATGAGAGATGGAAAGAATTTGTTCATCAGGGAAGGAGTCGGACATGGGGGCACTTTCAGTAATTACAATCCTAGATAAGTGATCAGCTACAACATTCTCCAACCCCTTCTTGTCTCTGATTTCCAAATCAAACTCTTGTAGTAACAAAATCCACCGTATGAGACGGGGTTTGGCTTCCTTCTTAGACATCAAAAATTTTAATGCTGAGTGATCGGAATAAACAATGACTTTCGCCCCTAACAGATATGATCGAAACTTCTCGAGGGAGAACACAATAGCTAATAATTCCTTCTCCGTGGTGGTGTAGTTCATTTGGGCATCAGCGAGGGTGCGGCTCGCATAGTAGATAACCACGGGCTTCTTTTCAACTCTTTGACCTAGGACAGCTCCTACAGCATAGTCTGTGGCGTCACACATGATCTCAAAAGGGAGCGACCAATCAGGAGATTGAAGAATAGGAGCTTGTGTGAGGGCCACTTTTAAAGAGTTGAACGCCTCTAGACAGGACTCATCAAGATGAAAGGGAGTGTCCTTGGTGTAGACACGTCAAAAATGACGCTATGTTGATCAAATCTCATGTCACTATGATGACGCCCCAAGTGAACTTCAATATATTCATAATATGAAGTTTTTCTATTTTCTTGTGTGTGGTTTTGATTTATTTTTGCATTTTATGATTCGCGACCTGAAGAGGGGCGTTATTTAAATGGCGACCTTATCTAGGGCGTTTTCTCAAGAAAGGACGACTAAATGTCAGGGCGTCAATTCCTGGTATTATCCGGTTTTAAAGTAAATTCAAAATCAATTCAATTATTGGTTAACGTCCTTCCTCAGGGCGTGTTTTAAATTAACGCCTCAATCATAGGCGTGTTCTCATAATTTTCAAATAAAGTAAGTTTTATTGCCAAAATTAAATCCAAGAAGTGACGCCCTTGTTAGAGGTCGTGTTTTGAGTAACGTCTTGATGTAGGTCGTCAATTCTTGATTTGACGCCCTTCGCAAGGTCGTGTTTCACCTTTCGTGTCCTGCTTTAACTCCTCTTTCCTGTATAGAGTCCTGCCTTCAATAGTCTCCTTGCTCGAATTGGAGGTAGAGTCCTGCCTTCTTTGAACATTGCCTATCCTTATCTTACCAAACCCGAGCTTATCTCCCACTGAAATCCTATAAAATCATGATCTGGTCGATCGAGGCAGAGGTTGACGTTTTCAGAGGTTGAAGAGATTAGAAACGTTCAAGAGGTTGAGAGGATTGACGGCTTCCTCTGCTTCCTTTCTGTTGTATGCTCGATTGAAGGACTTCGGCTTCCTCTGCTCCTTCTTCATCCGGTCAACCGTGTCTTCTTGGTTCCCTTTACTGTCGACAGGGACAGCAGGGCTTTCTTTTGTTTGTGTTGATTTGTCTTCATCCACTATTTTCTTCTTCTGCGTCTGCATCAATTCCATCGTCAGTATTTTTCCTTTTCACTTTGCACTAGTTTTTATCACATATCTCCTCTCTCCCTAGTTCCTCTTTAGGGGTTTTAAAACCAAAACAATAAGGTGCGCATGTTGATTTCTTTTCATCATCACATGTTTTATTTGGATTGATACTACTGCACGTTGGCTGAATCCCATCTTTTGCTTTGTTTCATTGTCTTTTTTGCAAGGTAATCAAAAGGAGAACCCTTCTCATCGGCCGGCCGATTGAAGAAGGAGGAAGGAACTTCACATCATCCCGCGTTCCAATCTTCACCAGGTATTCGCGATCTCTTTTTACTATTATTGAGGTAACCCCTCTGGCGATCACATCTCCATATTTGCACCACGTGCAAGCTTTTCTTCCCCCTTATTTATGCATTAATCATCATTATTCTCCATGTTTTTTCACATCATTATTCTCTTGTGATTGTGTGGGATTTATGCCCATCCACAAATTGGCGATCACGGTGGGACCTCCACTGTTTTCTTTTTGATTACCATCTCCATTGGCACCCTCGCGTGCCCCTTCCCCTTGGCACCCTCGTGTGCCCTTTCCCCTTTGGCACCCACGCGTGCCCTTTCCCCCTTGGTACCCTCGGTACCCTTTCCTTTGTGTCCCTCGGGCACCCTCCACTGTGCACACTGCACACTCCGGGATCAGCCAGCTTGCGTTTGCATATTTCTCTGAATTGACGCCTTCCACGAGGGCGCTTTTTAGTTTTAACGCCCTTCACAGGGGCGTGTTTATTTTACTAACGCCTTCATCCAGGGCGTCCAATTTTTATGTTACGTCTGCCGTCAAGACGTCTTTACATCATCTTACTGCTTTAATCATTCTGCCTGTGAATTCACGCCCTGCCCCAGGGCGTTCTTTTATTACATAGCGCCTCACCACAAGGCGCTTCCTCAGATTTGACGCCCTCACGCAGAGGCGTCCCTGTCAGATTTCGCGCCTCTACCAGAGGCGTGTTTCTGTTTCTCGCTGCTGGCTCATAGCCTCTCGCAGTGATTCACGACAGTGACCCTGTCGTTGCTTTGGTTGATAGCGACCTGCCCCAGGTCGTCTCTTTCCTGCGTTTTACAGAACCTTGCTTCCTGCTGATGTCTGTGATAGTTTGTTTGGTTGTCATATTGCTTGCCTATATTGCTTTGATTTGATCATATTACTTTGCATATTGTGGCATTTGGTTGAGAGACCTCCTCTCTCTACACTAGGATTCCACACACCTCTCTTGGAATCGGGACAACCCTCCATTGAGCACTCCGTCTCTTTGGACCGGAAATCCCTTTTCCAAGACCTCCATAAGTCCCCGCACCCGTGGATTCCCTCACGGACGCCGGGCTGGTTGTACCCTCGAAGTACCCGGAGTTTAGAGAACCTATCGTTGGTGAGGAGAGAGAAAGAATCTAGTTGACCCGGAGGTTACACTTGGATCAACTAGGTTTCACATTGCAAACATAAGTGAACTATTCAACAATTCAATCTACTCTAATCTCAAGCGGAACACTAAAACCTTGCGTTCATCTCAACTTGGCTGCATACACTTGCTTGGGTGATTTGACTTGTTTGGATTGAGTGGTTGTTTGTTTGATAGTGCCTTTATAAAATCGTCTCTCCCTTTAAAGAAAATGAAACTCCGTTCAGGTAAGATCATCAACATGGCAGGCTATGGGTATTCTTATGATGATGAGGACGAGAATGTCTTTGGTCAATATGAGACCCCTCTCCAGGATTCCATCTATTATGAGGGAAATTACCCTCACCCTCAGTCTCATCATCCTCAAATCCATGTGGTTGATACCACTCCTCAAGAGGTTGTGCCCTCTTCTCAGACTTTGCCCTCCAACACTTCGGGGAACCCTTCTCCATCCTTCAATGTCACGGACTTAATTAATGCACTATCTCAGTTGGATGATTCCCAGCGGCAGGCTGTCCAGGCCGCCTTGAAAGGGAAGTCTGTTCCCTCTTCGTCTTCCAACCCCCCTCCGGCCGAGAGTGGCCATCACCCCGTTAACGACCAGGCGGTCTTGCATAAACCCCCCTCTCGTCCACCAACGCCTGTCACGGCCATACCGGCCCAGCAGGCGAGTTATTCTGCAGTTAGGCACCAATTCCCCCAACCTCCTCAGATTCTACGGTCGCCTATACCACATTCTTTTGTTCAGGCCCCAGTTGAGTCCGACTCTAATGCTTTGCTACTTCAGAAGATGGCCCACATGGAAGAACAGCTTAAGAAAGTCACTGCGGCCAAGAATGCACCAGAAATCTCGCTCCCCACTCTGCCAATTTTCCATCTTCCTCCGTCTGAGATGCCGAACTTTCGGCGGTACAATGGAACTGGCAATCCGGTCATTCATTTGAAGGATTTTATGTACGAGACCTCCTTCTGGCAAGGCAACAAGGCTTCTCTGGCCTATTTATTCAGAAGATCTCTGGAGGGGCCAGCCCTCGAATGGTTTTATTCCTTGGAGCCAGCTGATGCCAGTGACTTCGATGTTGTCCAAAGGAAATTCTTGCAAAAGTATAGAGACCGTGTTGGACCCTCTCTGTCCGTTACAGATTTAGTTGCAGAGAAAATGAAGTCTGAGGAGGACTTCATCATATTTGCTGACAGATGGCGGTCAATGGCCGAGAAGCTGAAAGATACATTGTCGGAACAGGAGCAAGTAAAGATGATTATTTCTAATGCAACTCCTCAATTCCGCCATATTTTGGCCATGAACCGGCTGACTACTATGGAAGAGCTCTATGAGAGGGCTCGTTACATCCAGACACAGATGAAGGATTCGCCCATTATGGGTATGTTTGAGCCAAAGCCTCGGCTGTTTAAGAAAACCACCAATGTTAACAGCGGGCCCACAACTGAGGGCACCGTCACAAACGAGCAAGTCGGCGCAGTTGGCAACCCCCACCATCAAGCTAACCCACGTCCACCACCGCCTCTACGACAGAACTCTCATTTTAGCCCTACTCCACAACCCCAATTCGCACCTCAACACTCCTTCGCTCCACCGCAAAACCAAGCCCCCCGCGTAGACCCTCCAGCTCCACCACAATACCATCAAATGCCCCCACCAGCCAACTACGGCCAACAACAACAACGGAGACCGCCACTTGGCCCCAAAAGGGACCACTATCCTCCACTTCCCGAAAGTCTCCCCGATATTTTTAATGCTCTGATGGCCGCCAACTTGCTCGCCTTGCCAAGGGAAAGAACCGTGTGGCCCGCTAATGTGGACACATCCCGTTATTGTGCTTTTCATCGCGGCCCTGGTCACAACCTTGATCGTTGCTTCCACTTCAGAGATTACATCTACGATCTAAATGACCAGGGTGACATCAATTGGGATGAGATGAGACAATTCATAGCCGCTATGAAAGAAAAAAGGGCTTCTCGGCAACAGCAAAATCAACAACTTCAGCAACCCGCTCCACAACAAGTTCAACCACAGCAAGCTCCAGCACCCCAGCAGGATATGGGGATTGTCCGTAATCCATTGCCAGAGCACGCCCCTAATCAGCATGTGAACCCTGTCACATCCCTCTACGAAGTGCAGAGAGGACAGGGATGGCACGAAGAAAACGCCTCTGTCGGGGCATTTCATCATGATCCGAATCAAAATCAACCTCCGCGCCTTTTGCGCACCCTTCCTTCTTCTTCTACTCTCCTATCGGGACGTCCTCTTTTACGCCCTGTCAACCCATCTACCTCCACCAGTTCTACGGCCTTGCCGGCCCGCTCTCTTCTTACCTATTTGCCACCTCCACAACCTACCGCACGACGAACCCCACCTTCCACCACCAACTCTATACCTCCGCCGTCCAGGCCACTCCTACTTCGCTCACCGCTAGCACCCGCTACACCCTCTACCACTCCTACACCAGCAAGGGTTCCTCCGCCATCAGTTCCCCCACCTCTCATACCCAGATCTCTTCTTGTTAGACCACCCGCCAATGCTCCTCGCATTCGGGTATCCCTTTCTACTTCCACGCCCCCTGAGGGGGCATCTTCGTCAAATCACTCTCCTGCGCCTCCCACGGGGGCATCTTTGCTAAACATTACTCCCACGCCTCCTACGGGGGCACCCCTGTTGTGGAACACTGCCACCGGCATTCCCTCTTCTTCTTCTTCTAATTCTCCTCCCACACTTGCCCCGACAGAGGCTCTACAAGGCGTGGCGCCGCTCCGCAGCGGACGGATTTTCCACCGTATTTTTCCACAAAGAGAGCTAGAGCCCGTGCAGGGGCCGCAAGAGCAAGAACAAGAACAAGGGTCTGTACCGGGCACTGAATATGATTTGTTAAAACATTTGGACCGGACTCCGGCAAGAATTTCGATCCTGGAATTGATCAAACGGTCCACCACTCATCAGCTGGCTCTAAAGGAATATCTGCAGAAGGTAATGGTTAATGAAGACATTCCAGTTGAGCAGATAGTCACGGTGTTAACACCTGCTAGCAGTCAGCCGGCAATTACTTTTCATGAGCACGAGCTGGCACCAATCTCAGCAAGAAAATATGCCTTATGCATCACAGTCGACATCAATAAGGTGGCTGTTAAGCAATGTCTGGTGGACACTGGGGCATCCATCAATGTTTTGCCACCGAGCACCTTGAAGTTATGTGGCATACCAGAAAGCCAGATTCGGCCGTCCACCATAACGGTCACTGCATATGACAATACAAAGAAGCCTCCTCTAGGCATGATCACATTGAAAGTTAGCTTGGGTCCTGCCACCATCACAGCGGATTTTCACATCTTGGACATGGATCCAACATTTAATGGCATTCTTGGCCGCCCGTATATCCAGCAACTTGATGCGGTGCCCTCTACAAATCACCAGTGTCTCAAATTCCCACACAAGGGCCGTATTATCAAGGTGACCAGCATGCCGATTCTGCCAGAGGAAGATATTCATGCGGCTTCATCAGTCCCTTCTATTTGGCCTGCCAATAAGCCACTGTTATCTGTGCTGGACGTCCCCCGTCCACGGCCAATGCCATCTGAAACTGTTACCACAGCTGCTATGACACCCCTGCCTTCTAAGGGGAAGAAGAAAAAGAACATGATTAATACCCCTGGCTGGAACATTCTGTTAAAAATGGGGTATCAAGATGGCAAAGGCCTGGGTGCCAACTGTCAGGGCAGGATTAGGCCCATTAAGCCGCAAAAATTGCTTGTACGAGGCGGTTTAGGCTATAAAGGGCCGAGCAAAAATGAAGAAGAGCCATGGGCATTTATGACTTCTACTTTGAAGACTGATCGCCAGCCACTCTCCTGGACACTGAAGACACATTTTGTTACTGGTGGCGTACAGAATAATGAGCAGACTACCATAATTACTTCATTGCTTGACTATCAAGATGTTCACGCCATACAGTTTGCTCGTCACATTGCCCCACTGGTTACCTACAAAGCCCTGGAGTCTTTAAGGCCGGACAAAAGAAGGAAAATGGGTGATCCAGAATGTGACTGCTACAGGTGGTTCGACATGAATGACATTACTATTTCTTTGAGCCGCCTCTTCATGCCGATAGATGCGGAATGGCCGCCGCTCATACAGGAATTAATTGAAATGCCAGCAGTGATCACAGATAAGAGGCAGCTGCTGAGTGACTATACGGATACTAGGGAGTCAGATGTCCCCTTCGAAGAAGGTTTCACTGTGGATAGGCTGTGGGCCGGCCTCTTTTCTCGCACTTCGCTACATCCATCTGTGCTTACTTCTCTATATTCCCATTGGTTTGGTCATGTCCCAAGACCGCCTCCGATTATAATCAACTTATCTCCAGATTCACTCCAAGTTGCTCTCCCGATTCCTCCCTCGCTCCTCGAGCGATTTTCTGAACTCTCCATCTCGCCCCCCCATGGGCCATCATTGATTAAATCTTTCTCTAATCTTGCAATTTCCACTCCTCCTGCTATTCTCCCATCACACTGCTTTCTCCTTGAAAAAGAAAATAAAAATGAAGAAAAAGATAAAAATGAAAAAAAAACGCTGATTTTTCAACTTTCCAATCCTCCATCTCCGTTGAGGAGACTTCTTATCTCTTTCCCGAGTGCGTCCCGACCCAGGGGCCGCTCTTTCAAGATTCCTTGATAGATCTATTTTCCCCCTCCGGCGAGGGGTCTTCTTCTGTATCACCTTTTGTATCCACTTTTTCACCCCCTTCTCTTCTTTCTGATCAGGCTAGTTGCTCCTCCTCTTCTTCTAATAAAATTCATGGGGTAGATTCACATAAGAAATCCAAGGGTAAGGAGATTCCTCGCAGATTTTTGTTGGAGTTGGCTATCAGATGCCAAGCTTGTTTAGCAATCTCTGAGTTTGTGGAAAATCCAATTATCCTGCCAGAGTTAGAATTTGAAGATGCTGTTGCTTCTTATGAGGGTTTGGGCGTTTATGAAATTATGAATGATGAAGACCCTATTGAAGAGGGGGATGAAAGTTATGAAGAATATGAGGACGAGGCTGATGCCTTTGCTAGTGGCTTAAGAAAATTTGACGAACCATCAGCCTCAGTAGAAGAACCTACCAAAGAAATTAATCTGGGTACCGAGGAAGACCCTAGGATTGTCCTCATTAGTAAGAATTTGCCGCCCTCCGAAGAGGAGGCGCTCATTTTAGTTCTTCAAGAATACAAGGACACGTTTGCTTGGAGTTATGAGGATATGCCTGGATTAGACCCTGCGCTCGTTGAACATCGTCTTACACTTAAGCCAGGGTCTGTTCCGGTCAAACAACGGTTGAGGCGTTTCCACCCTAATATGGCTTTAAAAATGAAAGAAGAGGTCGACAAGCTCCATAAGGCTAGATTTGTTAGAGTTGTCCTCTACCCCAATTGGGTGGCTAACATCGTCCCGGTTATGAAGAAAGATGGAAAAGTTCGGATTTGTATAGACTTCCGGGATCTCAACCGTGCGTGTCCTAAAGATGACTTCCCCCTCCCTCATATTGATGTTCTAATTGATAACACGGCAGGATTTGAGACTCTTTCATTTATGGATGGCTTTTCAGGTTACAATCAAATTCGTCTGTCTGAAGAGGATCAAGAGAAAACATCATTCACTACACCATGGGGTACTTATTGCTATGTGGTCATGCCTTTTGGACTTAAGAATGCTGGAGCCACCTACCAGAGGGCTATGATGGCAATTTTTCATGACATGATTCATATTTATATTGAGGTGTATGTGGATGATCTGGTTGTAAAATCAAGGACAAGGATTGAGCATCCTGGGGTTCTGGCTAAGGTTTTACAGAGATCACGAGAATATCAACTGAAAATGAACCCCAAAAAGTGCGTATTTGGCGTTTCTTCAGGGAAGTTGCTTGGATTTATTGTCAGCAAGAGGGGAATTGAAGTTGATCCCAACAAGGCAAAGGCCATCAGAGATATGCCTCCTCCCAAGAATTTAAAAGAAGTTCGAGGATTAATCGGGAGGTTGCAATTCATTCGCCGCTTCGTCTCCCAGCATTCACAAAGATGTAGGCCGTTCTACGAGCTTACTAAACCGGGAGTCAAGTTTAATTGGGATGACAAGTGTCAGGCAGCCTTTGACGGGTTGAAGGATTATTTGGCCAATCCTCCTGTCCTGAGGCCGCCAATTCCAGGCAAGCCACTTATTCTTTATGTTTCGGTCCTGGATGACTCCGTAGGTGCTGTCTTGGCTCAAGTGGATGAAGAAAGTAAGGAGAGGGCAGCATACTACTTGTCTAAGCTTCTTAACCCCTGTGAGCAGAGGTACTCAGCCATGGAGAAGACTTGTGCAGCTTTGGTTTGGGTAGTTCAGAAGTTAAAACATTATTTTCTAGCTCATGAGGTTCACCTCATTGCTCGCATGAATCCAATTAAATTCCTCCTTGAAAAATCTATCCTCACTGATCGATTAGCACGCTGGCAAAGCTTCCTCTCTCAATTTGACATCACTTACATCAACAGAAAGCTATCAAAGGTTATGCCATTGCCGAGCATCTTGCTCACCACCCTCTTCCCCGATTTGATCCTGTCAATTCGGAGTTTCCAGATGAAGAACTAATGTCCATCAATCAACCCCATGATCCTATGTGGACATTACATTTTGATGGAGCTCTAAATTCTCAAGGAAGAGGGATCGGCATGGTTCTTTTAACACCAGAAGGGGTCACCATTCCATTTGCTGCTCGGCTCACTTTCCCCGTCACCAACAATATAGCTGAGTATGAAGCTCTTTTGGCCGGTCTTCAAACCGCTCATCAATATGGTGTCACTCATTTGAGGATTGTGGGTGACAGTCAGCTCATTCTGCGCCAGGTGCTTGTCAAGTGCCGCACCATCAATCCTAAGCTCAAGCCCTACCAGGAACTCGCTTCAGCTTATGCCAAACTCTTCACTAAATTGATCTTCGTTCATGTCCCTCGCAGCCAGAACATCTTGGCTGACGCTCTCGCCTCTTTGGCCTCTGCTTTAGTCTTCCCTCCTGAGCGTGATTTTCATGTTCCCCTGATTCATCAGCGCGACACACCAGCTATCAAGGATCGCGCATTCCTCGATATTAGGGATCAAGTGCTTGAGAAGGTTAAGCAGAAAGAAGCTCTTAAAGGTAAAGAGGTCATGCTTTTAAACTGGGAAGAAGAATTGGCTGACGAAGAAAAACCTTGGTATTATGAGATTGCCAGATATTGTAATGATCAGTCCTATCCTGAGGAAGCCACTGCTGAAGAAAAGAAAGCAATTAGAAGAGTGGCTCAACGTTATGTTCTGGTTGGAGGTGTGCTCTACAGAAGAGGGCTCACCGGTGTTCTGCTAAGATGCCTCGATGATGGTGAATCGTGGAAGGTTGTGGAAGAGGCGCATTCTGGAGTGTGTGGTGGTCATGTGAATAGCCAGATGCTAGCTAAGAAGATCCTTAGGCTAGGCTTCTATTGGCCGACTCTAGAAGAGGATTGTTCCATCTATGTTCGAAGGTGTGTTAAGTGCCAACTGCACGCCGACAAGATTCATTCTCCTGCTTCTTCACTTCATCCTACGTCCTCCCCATGGCCTTTTTCCATGTGGGCTTTTGATATCATTGGACCTCTTGGTGATACGAACCTCCTGACCAAACAAAAATCATTCATCCTCACGGCAACGGAGTACTTCACCAAGTGGGCGGAAGCAGAAGCTTACGTGGAGATCAAAGCATCAACAGTCTGCAAATTCATAATGAAGAACATCATCATGAGGTTCGGCATCCCGAGCACCATCGTCACCGACAATGGACCCCAATTTATCTCTCAAGAAATCAGGGATCTCTGCAACAGGTATAACATTGCATTGCATCATTCTTCTCCCTATTATCCGCAGGGCAATGGCCAAGCAGAGGCAACTAATAAAACTTTGATAAAAATTGTCAAAAAGACGTGTGAGGCTAATAAATTTTCGGATTGGCCAGACAAGCTAGTTGAAGCTCTCTGGGCCTATCGCACTTCCATTCGCACCCCCACTGGGCAAACTCCTTTCGCCCTTACTTATGGAATGGAGGCGGTAGTCCCTTATGAGATTCTCATTCCCTCTCTGCGAGTACAATTGGATAAGGAATTTTTTATTGATGAACGTCGTGTTTCACTCCTTGCCCAGTTGGAACTCCTAGATGAGAAGCGTCTGGTCGCCGCTGAGCATGCGCGTGTTTATCAAAATAGGCTCTCACGTTTTTATCAAAAGAAAGTAATTGAGAGAAAATTTAAGATCGGTGAGATGGTAATCAAGAGAATTTTTGTAAAGCCGGGTGGCCCCCGCTCAAAACTCCAACCCAATTGGGAAGGACCATTTATCATAAAAGAAGTTTATCCTGGCAATGCTTATAAACTGGTTAATGCTGAAGGGGAAGAGTTAACTCACCCTTGGAATAGTTTGTATCTTAAGAAATACTACCCTTGATTTAAAAATAAAAAAAATTAAAAAAAAGAGATCAAAATTGATGCCATGGCACACGAAGGATCAATGTCCGAAAGGTCAAAATTCAAAATTCATTCATCAGTCTTGCTAGCTTAAAAGGGGGTTGATTCCCGCACACACTACACGCTTTATTCTTGAGCTCAAGCAGTGCAAAATCTGATGGAAAGTCAAAAACCTGACTAAAAGTGAAAGATAATACCCGTTCTTTTCTTCTTCGGCCCATAAGGGAGGAAGGGAGACCTCGAGGTAGATACGCCAAGCCTATCCGCCGCCCTAGTAGGTGGAAGTCAAGGCCCAAAAGGGAGCAGATGCCACAAAAGCCCAAGTACAATTAGGTTCATTTTCATCAATGCAATCAATTCCAAAGTGAAAGTCAAGTTATGAAAAGAAAAGCATGTCAAGAGGGCAAAGTCCCCGCAAGGAAAACCTTGGGCGTATGCGTGCGATATAAATGGGCAAAAGGCAACAAATTTCCCTACGCCAAAGACCGAACCCCAACAGGCACGGGGTAGGGGAGGTAACTTTGCCTTGAGCATCTCAACATCCCTTATGGGCTTCCCTTATATTTTCTTCCATCCTTTCTACGCGGTAAAGTCACGAACTGGCAGGATGGTCAAGACGGACTTAAGAAATTGCATTGTGCGAAATCTCGAATACAAGTCAACTATGAGCACGTCAACCCCCTTTTAACTACTCAAGAAAGGTTAATGAATTTTAGATGGTGACTAGGTAAGACTCATGGTCTTGATAGCCTTGAAGCCCTTTTCGCAGAATAATTCAATTAACGCCTTCGGCTAAGGCGCTTTTTATGGAATTAATGTCCTAGATTAGGTCGTCTTCTTCAGAATAACGTCTTTGAGCAGGTTGTTTCTTTTTCAAAAATCAAACTCTTTTTCGAATTCACGCCATCCTTTAGGGCGTCTTTATAAGAATCACGACCCACTCTAAGGTGCGTTTTTCAAGAAAAGTAACAAAAATATATATATATATGAGAGAAAAGAAAAAAAATGTATTTCTTCACGATGTATGCTTGCATTCTTTTGCATGGGCATCTTTTATTTATGGTTTGCATATGTGTGCTTTGCATGATGCATCTCCCCGCTATCAGTCATTTTATTTACCTTATTTGATTAAAGGCTTGGCCCCTTGACCCCACATTAAGGTCAAAATATTACTACCCCTTGCTTATCGAGCAAGGGGCCAAGTCGAACAGATGAATTAACCTGTTTATTCAAGTGTGAACAGCAGCTACAGAAACAGGGCACAGTAAAATGAATACAAAGAACGTGGAAAGAGGAAAGTACACAAACACAAGGCCACAACCACACAAAGTGCTCAGGTAACAAAGGAATCTCAATATCATATATATATATACATCATGAATGTCTAAGTACAGGTGTGAGGGTGGAGGAGTACAAGTAAGTCTCTCAGCTCTCGCCTCCACCCTCCTCTCTCCTACTCTCAACCTCCTCCTCGCCGTCCCGAGCTGGCGCTGGTGGAGGAGGCATGGGCCCCCGTGAAGAAGCAGGAACCCGAGCGTGTCCCCCTGCCTCGCTCCTCTCTCGGAGGGAAGAGCCCACCACGAAGGTGGAACTGGTGAAGGAGTACCCCGCAGCCCGTGCTCGCTCACGTCCCCGCTGAAGACGCTCCTCGGACACTCGTAGCCGCTCCTGGGAAAGGATCAACTGAGTCCTCGAGTCTGCCAGCTCTCGCTCACGTGTCGCCAGCTGCTCCTGGAACTGGGCACGCTCCGCCTGGTGCTCCTCCTGCTCACGAGCCCGCTCCTCGCGCTCCCGGGCACGCTCCCGTCGCTCCAGCTCAAGGGCTACACGCAGCTCGGCCACATCCTGAGGGATCTCCTCTCGTCGCCTCAGGAACCTCTCAAGCTCTGAGATCCGTTGATCACGGATCGCCAGCTCGGTACGTACCGCCTGAAGCTGAGTCGTCTGCAAGCAGGTAAACAAATCATCAGTTCCACAATTAATGCAATGATTCAATTCAAGCAATACGTGATTGAACTACTCACCTGTGCGCTCGTCGTGCGGAAGCCCTCATCTACGCAGGTAAGAGCGGCTCGAAGCTCCTCAGTTTGTAAAAATAAATTTTTATCAGTGCACAATTGTATAATCAATATTTGAATGGATTGGTGTTGTGGAATTTACCCGTGAGGCGAGGTCGCGCTCCGCTGCCTCGGCTCGTGCCACTGCTCCCGCTAACTGCTCTGCCAGTGCAGTCACCTCTGCACTGGGTCCTCTCGAGCTGGAGGCCTCCCCTGGGTCTCTCCTCACTACTCCCTGCTGGCCACGCTGCATTCATTGAGATCATCAGTGGCTAACCAACAGTAATTCAACAGAAACAAAAATATATACATTTGCATATAGAAATAATTTAAACACTCACCAGGGTCTCTAGGTCTGCCCGTGTGGCGGCTAGCTGGTCCTCCAGGCTGTGTAGGTGGGCCTGGGCATCTATCGCCGCTATGTCCCGCGCATCCTGCATCCATCACATGTTAGTCGCATGATAGTCACATAAGCATTTGCATTTAATTTAGATTCATACATACCCCTAAGACCCTCATCTGGGGTCGGCCGACGTATACCTCCCAGTAGCGCCGGAGGTACTCGGAGCTGTCAGTCGCCCGGGAGGTGACTCTGGTCCCTCCTCGCTGCCAGTCGGCGTGCTGCTCCTCGAACCGCACCCTCCAGTCGGTCGCCTTTGTACGACCGCGAGTCTTCTTCCCGATGCCCCGCGGCTCGCCTACCTCGATCCACTCCAAGTGAAGGCCTAGCGTCCTCATCACCAACCTAAGCCGTAACGGCTCGATCTCGCTCAAGCAGTGAACCCAAAGCTCACGCTCAAAGCGAGGTCGGCCCGCTACGACCCAAGGCTGGCCCTCGTCTGTCATCCCCTCATAGGGTCTTCACTGCACCTGCATTCATAAACATACACGTCATCATTTCATCTTCATCATAATAAAGCAAAAGAAAGATACATAGCATTCATACATACCAGCGAGGGAGGGAAGTCGCGGAGCTCTCTCCGTAGAACCCACAACTCGTAGCCGAGTGGGGCGCCGAAGACGACCGGCACCCAGCGCCGTGCTAGAGGGAAAGCTCCCTCATTCCCAGGCCGTGGGTCAACGCGCCCCATCGGCATGTAGAGGTGACTCCAAACCTGCATCCATGCATTGCATTTGTTAGGCATTCATACGCATATAAAAATATACATAAAAGAAAATAAATGATGAAAAATGCATACCTGAAGAAAAGGTGAGAAGCCACTGACGGTCGTCTCTCGCCCTGTCCCCGTGGACAGGTCGGCCATCAGGTGCGCCAGCAGAGCCGCTCCCTAGGCGTAGCTGCCAACTGCCTCCAGGTCCTCGAGTATCCCTAGAAATTGGCAGTTGATGACGTCGCCCTTTGTCCCGAGCAATAGCCTCCCGAGTAGCAGTAGCAAGAACCTCCTCAAGTCTAGGTCAGCTCTCTCTCTGTCGGTTGGGTCCCGGCAGTAAACTGCCCTAGCCCCGTCTATCAACCTCTGTGAAAACTGCTCTAGGGTCTCTCCTGACCTATGTCTGGCATTCCCTAAACCCATCACTGTAGTGAGGTCGGTGCGGAAGATCGTCCTACACTCGCTAGGCGTCTCATAAACCATCTCCAGCCCTAGCAATCTCTGGGCATGCTCAGTGTAGTCTGGATAGGTAATCCCACTCACAGCCTCTCCATCTACCCTCAACCCTGTAATCTTGGCCACGTCCTCCAGGGTAGGAATCATGTGTCCCCAAGGCATCAGGAATGCCCGGCTAGTCCTATCCCATCTCTCCCGTAGAACCTGAATGAGTGGTAGGTCTGGCCTAACTGGCTCTATGCTGAGGAAGGCCCCGCACCCCATCGCATCTACCCTCTCTCTCTGGAACTCGGGGAGGCCGTAGTAAGCTGCCCGGACCATGACCCATGAGATGCGCGTCCTCATCAGCCCCTGCATGCATAAAATAAGAATTTTTGGCTTAATTGTTGTGATTATTCATGCTTATTTCATTTTGATTGCCCCAGGTTAAATGTTGATGTTATTGGAAGTAACGACCTTCCTCAGGTCATTTTTCGTTGAAGTGGCGCCCTTAAGGGGGGCGTGGTTCTGTTTGTGCTTCAAGATAACGACCTGCCCTAGGTCATTTTTCATCTATGAAACGCCTCTGTGTTGGGCGTGTGTTTGTGGTTAATTTCTAAAATCCTAAAGGTTTTATCAAATCACGCCCTTGGGATGGGCATTTTTCAAGTTGGGTTCGTTAATTAATCAAAGAATTAATGGATGGGCGACCGCTGGTTTGGTCGTCTGTTTTGAATTGATGCCCTGGTGGGGGGCGTGGTTTTGAGTTTTTCAGAAAATGGAATAAAAATAACAGCATGCGAAAATTAATAGCATAATATGTAAATTTAATTGGGCGACATGCTTTAGGGCGTGTTCTCATGAGGTTAATTGTTTTTCATGAAAATAATATAATTAACGCCCTTGGGATGGGCGTGTATTTTGAAATCGCGACGCCCGTGAGGGCGCCTTCTTCCTGGGTTGCAGGGTTTATACCCCGAGGGCTATGGAAAATCAGTAAAAATGAAATTAAATAAATAAAAATGGGAATTGGGTTGAGGTTTACCTTCTTGTGCTTGGGTTCCTGTGGCCGTGGCTGCCGTGGCTGCCGGAGTTGGCCGGCACGGGGAGGGGCCGCCGCCGCGGGCGGTGGTTCATCACCTTCCTCTCCTCCTTCTCCTTCTTCTTCTTCTCCCCTTTCTTCATCTTCTTGACCTTCTCCGTCTCCTTCGTCTTCCTCGTGGATCTCTGGGCCTTCGTCGGCCTCGTTACCGGCCATCGCCGCCGGTTCATCTTCGACCGCCACGGGAGGGGCTTCCTCCATGGCGTGTTCCTCCTCGCCCAGATCAACGACCTCCGGTGCGGCCACCCTCTGCCGCTTGACTGATCCTCCTCTGGCCATGGCTAGGGCTAGGGTGAGAGTGTGAGAGAGAGATAGAGGAAGAGAAGAGGGGAGGGCTTCGGTTAGGGTTGCAGAGAAAGAGAGAGGGGGCAAATGGAACGGAGGAAGAAGAAGAAAGGGGAAAAGCCCTTTTAGCATTCGAAAAGAAGTAACGCCCTGAGGAAGGGCGTGTCTTGTTGAAATAACGACGTATCTTGAGGCATTTTTATAAGGTACACGACGTAGCTCGAGGCGTCCATTTATTTTGCATGGGGAATGATAACCGTCGTCAGACGCATTCAATGGGCGTTGATTGATTTGAGAGAAGTAATTATTAACTTTTTTTTTAACGCCTATGATTGAGACGTTATCTGATTGAAACGTGTCTTCGATAAGGGTGTTACTTTTGGAATTTCAACGAATATATTTTGGGAATTTGAATCAATTAACGCCCTGTTCTAAGTCGTTATTTAAGTAACGCCTATGGGTGAAGGCGTCAAATGTATGAACAGGAATGTCGAAAACGTCGTTGTCTGAGGCGTCCATTTTGGAATTTGCGTCCTTTCTTGAGGCGTTATTCACAACAGAACGACA
Organism: Amorphophallus konjac; assembly: GCA_022559845.1. Lineage (NCBI taxonomy): Eukaryota > Viridiplantae > Streptophyta > Magnoliopsida > Alismatales > Araceae > Amorphophallus > Amorphophallus konjac. Next base: position 112,398,108 of record CM040127.1, read on the forward strand.
GATTATTTGAGGATTTGATCTGAAGCACAGCAGTAAGGCTCAATCAGAAAACAATCATTTTTATTACTTTGAAAAGAGAGATTACAATGCTTGATGAGCCGTCTTGGGTCTTAGCTTTCTCAAAGCTGTTACATAATTTTTCCACTGATCTTTGTCTTCATCTAAGCTTTCTACAGGTTGATGGAGTTTGTTAATCTTCCATAGGGCTTGGATTGTGATAGCCTCTTCTCTGTCTTCATTGCTGCCTAAGTCTCTTGATTTGATTGGAGGGAGATGAGAGACGTCTTCTAGGTGTTGCCTTGGAAGTCCAATTTGAGGAAGGCATCTGTGAGAGTTGTATAGTATGAAGTCCGAAGCACCTATGAGACGAAGGTCTGTCCCGGTGGAGAATCGTGCACGAAGTTCCTGCATTTTGAGTACACCCGGGGCACAAGTGAAGAGGTTCTTTGGCATCACTTTGAGGTGCTCTCTCCATTCCACTCTCTTTTTGATTTGAGGAATCCGGTTCATCACTCTATTGCTTATTCCTAACGAGCCGGTCATGTAAGAGAGTGGGCTTTTTGAAAAGATTCTTGAGGGTTGTTGGGCCTCACCACATGGATCGAACTTGAGGTGTAGATCAACCCAACTAGAGAGTGCTAGCATGCACCCGTATATGGGCCTTCCCATCACCGCCGAGGTAAGACCACTATAGAGATAGGCTAGAATAGCCGGTCCAACTCTTTCCTCTTCCCATAAGCTCACCACCGCGCTCAATTGGGCCTCCTCTAGAAAGTCCTCCGTGGATGGAAACAAGAGTGCACCTGCTAAGCACACCACGAAGGCCTTGGCTATCTTTTCTATCTCCTCCTCTTCCTTAGCTTGATTCGCTCTCTTGAACACCCATGAGGCGAGCTTCAAGAGGTTGATTCCTTTAGTGACCTTGATTTGGTTCACTATGTTTGGGCTAGATATCAATGAGGTTAGCAATTCATGAGAAGAGATTGGCCTTGGCATGATGGCCATCTTTTGTTCTTCTCCTTGTTTCATCCTTTTCAAGCCTAAGATCAACTCTAGTTCTTCCAATAGGATGGTGGCTTCAAATGTTGAGAAGAGAAAGGTGTGAGTGGAAGGGTGCCATATTTCAACTAGAGCTCCTATGGCTGCCCAATCTAAATGAATTTGGTCATGGTGTTTGGCATGGGTGACTAGGCCCAAAAGGTGCCATCTTGCAAGATAAACCCTCATATCAGAAGAAAATTTGGAAAGGATAAGGGGAAGCCACTTGTTTTTTGAAAATCTCCTAGCTCCTGGCACTAATGGATAGTCCTGTGGAAACCAAAGAACAGAGAAGAATGCACGATTGAGCATGCAGGTGAACAGCAGAACAGTTGAATGTCTTTTGGTTCGGATATGAGCAGAAGAAGAATAGAAGAATTCACTAACCTGATTTAGAGCAATTCGGCTGTAGATATGTCCTTGGATTTCGGTCAACCTGGGGGTAGAAGACATGGGTCTCTTGATCATCCTCTCCATCCTTTTGCTTTGTAGAAAGAGCTCGGGCAAGTGCCTGCAAGAGAAGAACGAACAGCAAGACAGAGCCGACTGCAGAGGTTTAGAAGAGTTTGCTTTGATTAAATCTAAGGAAGTGCCTGCCTTTTATAATGATTAGGTTGTTCGGAGTTAGAAGGTTGATGGGTATTAGGATATGGTTTGGCTTCCGGTTCGGAAACGGAAGTTTGCTTAATTAGCGCCGTTTGTTAGGGCGTCAATTGTTGAATTGACGACGTTGCTGAGGTCGTGTTTTGTTTAACGCCCTTGACGGGGGCGTTTTCATCTTGAACTATCGATGAATGTCATGCCTTGATGAAGGGCGTGTTTCTCTTTTTGACGCCCTCATGTTAAGGCATTTTTCATAATTTTGACGCCATGGCTTAAGGCGTGTTTTCTGAGCTTGATGAACTTAAGTGCTATTATGTCATTGGAATTCTATTTTATTTAGCACTTATGATCATGTCATACTTTGAATTGAAGATTATTGATGTTGAAATTGTGAAGATTGATAAGTTTCAAGTGCAGGAAAGTGCAGGTTTCGAGACGCGTGGGTTGCTCATGGAAGTAACATCGCGATCATTATCTTGTATTTGTTTGCTGTAAGCATTTTACTATATGGTATTTACGCTATTATAGCATATCAAGGACCTTGTGGTTCTGATGAACCTGGAATTTGAGTTCCCCTTCATCAAAAACTATGATAATTTCAGGAGAGTCTTGATCACACGGATAGGCCGTTGAGTCGTTCAAGGTCTGGGACGATGGTTCCACTTTCTGAGTTGATACGCGGACAAACGGGCTTCGGCTTAGTGTTAGTTCAGAGATCTGGATTCTTGACCAAATCTGGATGGCTTAGCAATATTATCCTTGATTATTTTCTATTTTTAGTTTATTTTATTCTTTTCTTTCAGCCCAGCATGCATCATGTAGGACTTTGAGTTTCATGCTGAAAATCTTGAAATTATGGCAATAATGAAGGTCACTCGCTCTTTATTGAGTTGACATGAGATATTCCACTCCAAATCAAGTACTTTGTTCTATCTGAAGCCGCTCAGGCTGATTCCTTGAAAATGTCCCTTTGTTGGATCTCCATCTCAATTCTCTTTATTTTTCTGCAAATCTACCTTGGTTGTAGCACGTCCATGTTGGCTGGTAACCACTCTCCAATGGTCTTTCCCTATCGTGCCCGCGCGCACACCTTTTACCTTACATTTTACTTGTTTAGCTTAGTCTCCTTTATCCAGCAAACTGATGTTTCCTTGGAATTACCCGGGGTTGTTTCGCTCAGAATCTTGGAAAGATTTCCAGTGCTTAGTGTCTGAGGCGTGTCATATCACACCTTGGCATCTACTTATCAGTTCGCTCCACTTCATTCCATTTGTTGCACTTTCCTCCATTTCGTCTCACTCCCTTCCAAAGCAGACGCCAAGGCGGGGCAGCTGTAGACACGCCAAAAATGACGCTATGTTGATCAAATCTCATGTCACTATGATGACGCCCCAAGTGAACTTCAATATATTCATAATATGAAGTTTTTCTATTTTCTTGTGTGTGGTTTTGATTTATTTTTGCATTTTATGATTCGCGACCTGAAGAGGGGCGTTATTTAAATGGCGACCTTATCTAGGGCGTTTTCTCAAGAAAGGACGACTAAATGTCAGGGCGTCAATTCTTGGTATTATCCGGTTTTAAAGTAAATTCAAAATCAATTCAATTATTGGTTAACGTCCTTCCTCAGGGCGTGTTTTAAATTAACGCCTCAATCATAGGCGTGTTCTCATAATTTTCAAATAAAGTAAGTTTTATTGCCAAAATTAAATCCAAGAAATGACGCCCTTGTTAGAGGTCGTGTTTTGAGTAACGTCTTGATGTAGGTCGTCAATTCTTGATTTGACGCCCTTCGCAAGGTCGTGTTTCACCTTTCGTGTCCTGCTTTAACTCCTCTTTCCTGTATAGAGTCCTGCCTTCAATAGTCTCCTTGCTCGAATTGGAGGTAGAGTCCTGCCTTCTTTGAACATTGCCTATCCTTATCTTACCAAACCCGAGCTTATCTCCCACTGAAATCCTATAAAATCATGATCTGGTCGATCGAGGCAGAGGTTGACGTTTTCAGAGGTTGAAGAGATTAGAAACGTTCAAGAGGTTGAGAGGATTGACGGCTTCCTCTGCTTCCTTTCTGTTGTATGCTCGATTGAAGGACTTCGGCTTCCTCTGCTCCTTCTTCATCCGGTCAACCATGTCTTCTTGGTTCCCTTTATTGTCGACAGGGACAGCAGGGCTTTCTTTTGTTTGTGTTGATTTGTCTTCATCCACTATTTTCTTCTTCTGCGTCTGCATCAATTCCATCGTCAGTATTTTTCCTTTTCACTTTGCACTAGTTTTTATCACATATCTCCTCTCTCCCTAGTTCCTCTTTAGGGGTTTTAAAACCAAAACAATAAGGTGCGCATGTTGATTTCTTTTCATCATCACATGTTTTATTTGGATTGATACTACTGCACGTTGGCTGAATCCCATCTTTTGCTTTGTTTCATTGTCTTTTTTGCAAGGTAATCAAAAGAAGAACCCTTCTCATCGGCCGGCCGATTGAAGAAGGAGGAAGGAACTTCCCATCATCCCGCGTTCCAATCTTCACCAGGTATTCGCGATCTCTTTTTACTATTATTGAGGTAACCCCTCTGGCGATCACATCTCCATATTTGCACCACGTGCAAGCTTTTCTTCCCCCTTATTTATGCATTAATCATCATCATTCTCCATGTTTTTTCACATCATTATTCTCTTGTGATTGTGTGGGATTTATGCCCATCCACACTTGGCAAGCAATTGTGTGAGTGGTCGAGCAATGGTGGAGAAGTTTTGAATGAATCTGCAGTAGAATCCTGTATGGCCAAGAAAGGAACGGATCTGTTTGACCGAAGAAGGGGGAGGAAGATTAGAAATCAAATCTACCTTGACTTTGTCAACTTCTATTCCTCTCTCTGAAACTACATGGCCTAAAACGATCCCTTCTCTTATCATGAAGTGGCTCTTTTCCTAGCTTAACACTAGATTTGACTCAATGCACCTTTTTAATACCCAAGTTAAATTTCCCAAACAATCTTCAAACGAATCACCAAACAGTAAAAAGTCATCCATAAAAACTTCCAAGCATTCCCCCACCATTTCAGAGAAAGTGGACATCATACACCGCTGGAATGTGGCAGGGGCATTGCAGAGCCCAAAAGGCATTCTTCTAAAAGCAAACGTGCCATAGGGGCACGTGAAAGTTGTTTTATCTTGATCTTCTGGGAAATTTGCAACTTGGTTATACCAGGAATAGCCATCCAGAAAGTAATAATACTTCTGCCCAGCCAGTTTCTCCAAGATCTGATCAATGAATGGGAGTGGGAAATGATCTTTTTTCGTGACAGAATTCAGCTTTCTATAATCAATGCAGATTCTCCACCCAATTGGTAATCGTATGGTAACTTCTTCTCCACTCTCATTTGTTACAACTGTTAGTCTTGACTTTTTGGGAACAACTTGAGTTGGGCTGACCCACTTGCTATCGGAAATGGGATATATGATCCCGGCATCCAACCATTTGACAACTTCTTTCTTCACTACCTCCTTCATACTTGGATTCAGCTGACGCTGCATCTCTCTGCTCGACTTGGCATTGTCCTCCAAGTAAATGTAATGCATACATACATCCGGACTAATACCCTTCAAATCCGCCACTGACCAACCTATCGCCCTCTTGTGCTCCTGAAGGACATCTAGGAGTTGGGATTCCTGAGCAGCAGTGAGGTTGGAAGCAATGATTACGGGCAGAGTTTGGTTAGGACCTAGATAAGCATACTTCAAAGGATCTGGCAGAGCCTTCAATTCTAGACTTGGCGGCTGATCCAAAGATGGAAGAATAGGTTCAACTTGAAGTGGAGGGAGTGGCTCCTCTCTAGAGTGGGGTGCACTAGAAAGTGGAGAATCCTGGAGCATGCTACCCTCTTCTAGACATTCCTCATTAACTTCCAGACTTTCTTCAATTAGTTCTTCAAAAACATCAATGACATTACATTCCCCCTCATGGTCTGGATATTGAGATGTTTTGAACACATTCAGAGAAACCTTCTCTCCTCCAAAGGAAATATCCATCATCCCCGTGGCACAATTTATATTGGCCTTGGCCGTAGCAAGAAACGGACGTCCCAAAATGATAGGTGTGTGCTTTAATTCCTGGGACGAGGCCATATCCAGAATAAGAAAGTCCACTGGGAAATAACATTCATGCACCTTCACAATCACATCTTCCAATAGTCCCCTCGGAGTCTTTACAGATCTATCTGCCAGTTGAAGGATTATAGATGTGGGTTTCAACTCCCCTAGATCAAACTGCTCATATATAAAGGTGGGTAACAAGTTCACACTGGCTCCAAGGTCCAGCAATGCTCTATCAAATGTAATTCCACCTATATCACAAGAAATCAGTAGAGCTCCGGGGTCCTTCAATTTTTTAGGCAAATGATTCATAACAACTGCGCTGACATCTTCAGACAAGCGGACCTTTTGTGTTACTGCCTTTGGTTCCCTTTTTGGTGTACATAGCTCTTTCAAAAAATTTGCATATACCGGTACATGTTTGATCGCATCCAATAGTGGAATATTGATGTTCACATGTTTAAACAATTCTACTAGTTCATCTTGTTGGACCGGTTTTCTCTGTTGAGCTTTAGGCTTCAATGCATCAGGGAATGGGACCTTAGGAACATACTCTCGAGGTCCTTCATCAACCTTTGCTTTCCCTTTGTCCAGCTTATTTTCTCCCCCTCTTGCCTCTTCTTTTCTTGCATAACTACCGGCTCCTCCTCTTCACTATCACTTTCGATATGAGCATCTTGACCCGAACTACTGCCAACTTCCTTAGTCCTATAAGGATTATCTAAAACCTTCCCGCTTCTAAGAGAAGAGATTGCCTTAGCATTCTCAAATTGAGCACCTATAGGAGGGGGTAGCTGAGGTTGATTGAAAGCTCTTGGAGGGAAGCCTGGAGGTTGTTGATTGCGGGGGTTGGCCACCGGTTGGCTCGGGAGCTGGCCTACCTCTCTTCTCATGTTATTAGCAGCAAGTTGCCCTATTTGATTTTCCAACTTAGAAATGGATTGTGCTTGGGTAAAGATGAGTTGTTGGAGTTGTTCAAACTTGTCATCAAAATTGGGCTGCGGAGGTTGAGGAGGAGGGGGTTGGAAAGGAACTTGAGTTTGAAAATGGTTTGGAGGATATTGATGATACTGGTCATGAAAATGTTGAGTGGGAGGTTGAGGATACGGGGCCGAAGGTTGAGAATATTGTTGGAATGGTGCATTGGATTGAGAGAGATTGTTATGAGACTGAGCTAGTTGAAGAGGAGATTGGTAATGTTGGTGGGTTTGAGCTTGAAAAGGTTGTTTTTGAAAAGAGGGATTAGATTGGGTAGATGGACCTTGCTGAGATTTCTAAGAAGAATTTGGGTGGTTCATCAAGCCTGGATTATAGGTGTTGGAATAAGGATCATAAGGAGGCTTAGAGACACCCTGAGCAGCAAAGATTTGTTCTTGGATGAATGGAGGAAGTTGGGCTGTTGTGGGGCAATCAGTTACGGAATGCTAGGGCTTGAATAAAGAGCACAAATCTCTTCATTAGTGGGCGCTGAGAATGATTGAGGTTGGGAGGCAGAAGGTATAGAAGATTCATGCCTATTCATAGATAACAACTGGTCTAGCTTTTGAGCAACCAAATCAACCTTTTCCATCTTCTGCGCCAACAAATCCATTTTATTCAACATTTGGGTTATGGCATTGATATCCATCTTGTTCTCACACTCACCTTGGCTCTTAACTTCATAAAGCCCACCCCTCTTAGAAGGCCCAATCATTCTTTCATATGATGACAACGAGGTATGACTTATGGAATTTTCACTAAGCATTTCAAATAAATCGTAAGCCTCATCCTCACTCTTACTCATGAATTCTCCTCTACATGATGCATCCACCATCTGTCTATAATTCTCCGCCAAACCCTCATAGAATGCATGTACAATTTGCCATCTTGATAACCCATGGTGGGGGCATTTCCTCAATAAATCTTTTAGTCTATCCCATGCTTCATGGATATGTTCCCCTGGGTTTTGTGTGAATCCAGTAATTGCTCTTCTCATCGTATTTGTTCGCCCTATGGGATAGAACTTCTTCAAAAATTCTTTTTGCATTTCTGCCCATGTATCAATGATCCTACCCAAGGCTCTTAACCAATATTTGGCTTTATCCTTGAGAGAGAATGGGAAGAGAGTTAGTCTAAGAGCATCATCAGAGAAATTCTGGATTTTAACAGTTAAGCAGATCTGAAGGAACTCATCAAGATATTTGTAAGGATCTTCATTGGGATTTCCATAGAAAGATGGCAACATTTGGATGGTACTAGACTTGATTTCATAATGAACCACCTGGTTCTGAGGTGCTTGGACATAGAAGGATGGTTGGTATTGATTGGGCAAGAAATAGTCCTTCATTTGCTTTGCAGGATCGGGATTTTCGGCCGTTAGATTTTGGTGGTGAGGTCCTTGATTTTCGGCCATGAGATCTTGTTGGAGATCGTTCTCTGGATACAAGACTCTCTCAATTTCTTGAATGGGTCCTAGTAAGTTTGGATGTTGAGATCTTCTACCTTGCATGAACTAGGACGAAGAGAGAGATGAAAGAGATTTTTTATGATGATTTTTGTTTTGTTTTTTTTTTAATTTTCTTTTCTCTTTTTTTTTTTGATTTTGATACAAACTAGGATGAAGAGAGAGAAGATTAGATTTTATTTTTATTTTTATTTGCAAACATAAATAAGTTATCACACAAATTACTTAATTCCTTAGATGTGACATAGACCTACAAATTGGGTTTCACAAAATGGCTAAAGTGCAACTTAAGTTCACCCTCAATATTTTCACCGGCCAGGTAAGGGGTGGGGTAGTGGGAGGTTCCCCCTACTTTCGTTGGGACCTAATTATGCCAAACCACTAGCCCGCTTAAGGCGTTTGCCGTCTGACCGTTTTGTCTTAGGCACCGGTTTTCACAAGAGGGTAAGCCCAAATAACACAAGAACCACAGTGTGAACCTAGGGCCAACGTCTATTGAATTTTATTTAGGGTCTAGGTGATGCAAAGATGAAGAAAATTATGATTTGTGGGCTAAGGAAGGGTGATGAAATCCCCACCTTATCTTGCTTATGGGTGTTGCCCTTAGAATATTTTAGAATGATATGTAACAAAGCAAGTTCAAACAAGGGGTTCTATGCAAGTATGCATGAGCATGTGATTAAGAAAGAGATTAGAAAAGAACTCACCTTGCCCCTCGCAATCTTCCAAAATGAAATTAACACAAACTGAACAATAAGGAAGGAAGAACTTCTATCTTACATGATGCATGACCTAAAGCATGAAAGTGTGATTTCTACTCTTGCAATGAAGATTTTTATTGAAGTTCAAGTGATGCTTTTTTTTTATTTTTATTTAGTGAACCTATCTAACCACAAGATATGAAACGTAGAGAAATAAAATTAAAATGAATGAGGAAAAGTTTGGATACTTACTTGAAAAGTGTTCCCCCGTTCTTTTTTTTTTCAAAATGAATGACAAAAAGACTAAGGAAAAGGTGGAGACTTACCTCTGATTTTTTTTGAATTTTCAAGTTATTTTTTTCTTTTTTTTTCTATAAAAATAAGAAAAGAGAACTTTATTAGTACACTATATACATAAGGAAAATAAAGTTCTTAAGTCAAAAATCACCATTCCTCCCCGGCAACGGCGCCAAAAATTGATAACGCGAAAGTTCATCGTTTAAAACACGCGTATAACAATCTTAAAACCGAACTCGCACAAAATGATCAAAAGAGAACATAGTACTATGGCAAGCACGGGTCGAATCCACAGGAAACAAGAGATTTTTAGAGTTAAAAGCCTTAGAGTCCTTTGAAAAACAATTGTGATTTGGATTTGCTTAAAGAAAATAGTGAAATGATGAACAAACCAAACACTTAATTGAACACACCATGACTATGTGCTTATGCTATAGAAAATAATTGCATGAAGTGGAAAGAAGATATAGAAGAAAGAGATAGAGAGGAAAGAAGAGCAAGAACTAGATCAAGAGAACAACTCCTTTAATTAACTTAAAAGAAAGAGTACATGAAATGTGAAACAAGTTTATACTAATGACACAATGAGATTACAATGAAGTGAAATATCACAAAAGCAATAACACAAGAAAAGCCTGGAGTTTGGAGTTTGGAGATGGTAGCAGCAATGGTGATGATAGCGCCGTCCTCTCTTGGCCTTGGATCACGAACAACCTTGTGGAAGATGTCATCTACGCCGGGAGGAAGTCACATTTGTCGTTGAAACAGTCTTTGGAGGGTGAATAACTTTGAACCCAAGAGGAATTAGGGGATTCCCAAGAAGAAGAAGTTGAAGAGGGGGAAGAGAGGAAAAACTTTAATGAAGAACTCAGAGAGAAAAGAAGAGAAGAAGGGCTTCAAAATGGAGACATAACCGAAGCTAGCACGTCGGATAAACAGTAAAAACACAGGACAGCACCTTGAAAAAGATATTATAAATTAAAAACAGTAGAGAATGAGAAGATGGTGTAGAAGAAGAAGTTGTCGAACATTTAAAAACAAAGGACTTTCATGAAGACAGTAAGAGGAGAAAATGATGAGAAGGGGGAGAAATATGGGAAAGAACATAGAGAAACATGGGTTTGCAGATGAACATGATAGCATAGTGAACAATACGAAATAGCTTAAAAACTAGAAGGAACTAGAAGATGCTCCAGAAGAAGAAGTTGTAGAGAACTTAAAAACAAAGAACTTTGATGAAGAGTGCATGAGCTGAAAACGAATTTACAAGGGAGAAATCGGAGGCCTAAGGTTGGGAGAGAAATTACCAAAAGAAGAACACCCTTCTCCTTCTTGTCATGGGCTATTTATAGGAAAAGTTAGGTAGATGGAGGGTGGAGATTGTATCAAAGGAGATGGATGGATGGAATTTAAGTAGAATATGATGCATGGGGAAGATAAAAAGTAGATGAGTACACCCTCCTTGGGCTTTGGACAACCCCCTTCCCAAGACTCATCATTCCTTTCCTTTATTTCAAACTTTGAATTCAATTCTCCCTCCAACCGAAATATGTGTTTCTTTTTCTCAATTTCAAACTTTTAGAATTTCTTTTCCCTCCAATCAAAATATGTGCTTTTGACTTGGTCAACATGGTGGTGACAGTTTTGCCCCCGGCTTCTTTTGTAATTACCTTCGGTGTCTTACACACACATAATTACACTTTAGTCCATAAAAATACCACAATGTGCACATAAATCTCAAATGCTCATGGCCCTCAACTTTAATTTATTATTAAATAAGATAATCGAATTAATCAATTTGCGTGAAAGCTCCAATTTAAATGCGGAGTTGAGGTTAACTATGAAATATGCATAATTGCCTAATTATATGCACATAAAATGGTGTACATGCAATGGATTGTCATAAGAAATGGACACTTATCAGGCGCTATTTAACTGTGCGACCCGAAGCTCCAAGTTCTACCCGGAAAGTGCTCTCCAAGGGCTTCTTAGCTGCTCTAAAACTTGCATTTTGAGTTCAGGGAGTATTTGGAGACTATTGTGGCTAAAAAAGGGAACCATGGCTCTCACAAAAATAACAACAGACTTGGAATTTGTCAGTGGCATTATAGAGTTATCAACAAGGAATTTCAGCAAAGAGTTAGAACCTTTCAAGGAAGAGTCATGGATAGAGCTATTCAAAAGCCATTGAAGAGAACCAAGAGGAGCTTCTCATGGATTAATGAGATTGATGGGCACATTAGTGGAAGAATCATGGCAAACCAAGTAAGTGTTGGAATTTTCCTTCTTTTATTTCTTATTCTCTTCTAATTCTTTCCTCTTCTCCTAATTCTTTCCTCTTTTTCTCTCTTCTGGGATTTTCCAATCATTCCGGGTCCTAGAAGATTTTTGAAGATCAAATGGCTCCCCCTACTCCTTTCTAAACTATCCTTAGACATGAGGTCCTTCCTCTCAAGATGGCACCTACTTGGCCTAGTAACTCATGCCACCCATTATAATGATATCTACCTAGATTGGGACTCAATTGGAGCACTTATAGAACTATGGCATCCCAACACCCATACTTTCCTCTTTCCCACCTTTGAAGCCACCATTCTCCTAGAGGAAGTAGAGATGCTCCTTGGCTTAAGAAAGATGAAACAAGGAGAATAGTCAAAGATGGCTAGTATGGCAAGAAAAATAAGTGCCCATGATATGCTCACTAGCCTCATACCAAGTCCAAATCTAGTGAGCCAAATCAAAGCCAATAAAGGGATTAATCTCTTAAAGCTAGCCTCATGGGTATACAAAAATATGTGTCAAGCCCAAGAGGATGAGGATTTGTTGGAGAGAGTGATGAAGGGTTTTGTAATATGCTTAGCGGGTGCACTCCTCTTCCCTTCAACGGAAGACCACTTAGAGGAATGCCACTTGAGTGCCATTGCTAGTATTTGGGAAGGCAAAAGGATAGGTTCGGCGGTACTAGCTAACCTCTACAATGGGCTCACCTCCACCTCCATGGGGCGGCCTCTCTATGGGTCAATGCTCCTGCTCTCTTGTTGGGTGGACCTCCACCTAAAATTTGATCCATGCCATGAAACCCAATCGGCCTCAAAAATCTTTTCAAAAAGCCCTCTCCGGTATATGACGGGTTCCTTAGGCCTATGTGAGAGGGTGACAAATCGGGTGCCAAAGCTAAAGAAGAGGATTGATTGGAGGAACTACTTCAAGATCATGCCCAAGGATGGTTTCACTTGCACACCGGGGTTCCTCAAGACTCAAGAGCTCCATTCAAGACTCTCCTCCGGCATAGAGCTACGTCTAATTGGTTGGACCGACTTCGTACTATACAATGCTCACCGGTGCCTCCCACAACTCGGCCTTCCTCAACACAGCTTTGAAGAAGCTTCTCACCTTCCACCACTCAAGAAGAGGGAATTAGGCTCAAGTGGAGATCAAGAAGAGATGAAGATAATCATGGCACAATGGAGAGTAGGACTTCTTCATCGGGCCAAGCAATATGTTGAAGAAGAGGAAGAGAAATGCAAATTATATGTACTAGCTCTTAAGAAATTGAGGCCCAAGGTGGCCCATTAGCCATGTAATGAATCTCTTTTATGAATAAAAGTTGTTCTTTGTTGTCAAAAATTATGCTTATGTAATGAGAATGTGGAATCAATGTTAATCTTGGTGTTAATTTTACAAAACAAGGAGGTTTTGTTTGAAGTTACTGATACCGCGCCCAAGTGATGGGCGCTATTTACTGAACATCGACTGAGGAAAAGGCGCCTACAGGAATTATCAAAATTTTCAATTTTTGAAACATTTTTAAGAACGTGCCTTAGATAAAGGCGTTGGTCAGAAACAGTGCCCATACCCCCGTCGCCTACCAGAAAACCCATTTTCCTCAAAAGTTATTTTATCAATCAAAATTACTAAGAAGCGCCCATGATATAACTGCCTACTTATAGCCAACGCCTACCATAAGGTCGCCTATCAGAAACGTGACATGACAGCCGCAATGATGATTTTCTACCATTTCCCATGCAAACATAAATGCGCCTACAACCTTATCGTGTTAAACGTTAAAGGCGCCCAGATTACGGGCGTGAATTCAGTTTAAACTGAAAATGAAAAATCGCCCGTTAGCCCTCGCCCCTTCGTCTCTCCCTCCTATTTTCTCTCATTCTCTGGATCTCTCTCACATTCTCTCTTTCTCTGCAACCATCACCGGCGAACCTCCCGTCGACGCCCTCCCTCTTCTGCTGTTACCATGGACGGCGGCGGCCCAAGCTCGTTGAAACGACGGAGGACTACCACCCCCGCGGTGGTTTTCTTGGATGATGAGGGTGCGGCCGTGGAGGACGCCCCTCCCACGGCGGCAATGGAAGAAGCTCCACCGGCGGCTGAGCACGCCGTTGGTGAAGGTGAAGATGAAGGCGAGGAGGGCAGTGGCAGCGATGATGGCGGTGGTGAGGTTGCCCAAGATGGTGGCGGCGACGGCGAAAGCGGCGGCGGTGAGAGTGCCGGTGCCGGAGAAGAGAACGTCGGCAATGGCGAGGAGGAAGATGACGGTGGTGCGCCGCCTCCCCCTCCTCCTGAACCACCCGTAGGTGGCGGTCCTGCGAAGAAGAAGGTAAGGGGACATTTTTTTATTTCTTTCTTATTATAATTTTTTTTCTTTTTCTTCTCATTTTATTTACTATCTTCGGGAGGGGTAGAAAAAGAAAATAAGGGTACAGGAAAATAGCGACCCCCATCGGGGCGCCATTCCCGGATACATGTCTACAATGGTGGCGCGTCTTCATAAAACGTGACCCAGCCTCGGTCGCACCAAAACACATCAAAGTTGGTTGGCAAAAATACCTCTAGGAATAGGCGCCCCTGGGCTGGTCGCGCCTTATCAGTACGCGACCCAGCCAAGGCCGCCCCCAAATAAGCGCCTTAAATGGATCATTAAGCCCTTTAGAACTAGCGCCCTGACCCTGGGCGCCCCTTACTAGAAAACGCCCAGTTCCTGGACGCGTTATAAAAATTAGAGTCCAAGGCCAAGTCATCATTTTCAGTTAAGTGCAAATTCTTTTCTTTTTTTATAACTTGATATTCCATGGCTGATAATGCTCTTCTCATGCGTTGCAGGGACTGATTCGGACCCGCATTTCATGGTTACAAGTGATGGCAGCTCATGACGGTCTGCCCGGCTTCTAGAGAGCGCGGTTAGAGGTGATGGGCTTCGGGCCCTTTCTGAGCATCGAGTCGGTACACCCTGACCTTATCTTGATTCAGGTTTTGAGGAAGCGATGGGACAGGGTTAGTCAGGCATTTCTGATGCCCTGGGGTCACATGGTACCATCATTGGAGGACGTTACTAGGATTACCGGGCTGAGGGTGGATGGAGACACTGTGAGTGGGATCACCCTACCTGACTATAGTGAGCTAGCTGTAAGACTCCTAGGGATAGACACAGTCTATGACCCCCCCTATAGGATGATAGCCCGTACTGACCTGACGAGGGCCATGGGGTTAGGGGATGCTAGACAGAGGTCTGGGGAGTCTTTGATAGCCTATGTAGCCCGTCTAACCACCAGTGCCCGAGCCACCTATTGCCAAGATCTAGCTGATAGGGTGAGGGTAGACATAGATCTGAGGAGGTTCTTATTTCTGATGCTCGGAAGGTTGCTTCTGGGGACGAAGTGAGATGACATAAACTGCAAGTTGCTGGGAGTTTTAGAGGATCTGGAGGGAGTAGGGAGGTATGCTTGGGGGGTGGCCCTACTGGCGCACCTGATAGCAGATCTTTCTACGGGGACCGGTCGAGAGACGACTGTCAGTGGATTCTCACCCTTTCTACAGGTATGCATCTTTCTTTTAATTTCTGTTCAATTTATCTATGTTTATGATTATATGTGTGAATGCAACTGATGAATGCTGATGACTGTAGGTGTGGAGTCACCTTTACTTCCTGATGGACCAGGCCGATACTCGATCAGGAGAGGAGGCTGCATACCCCCTAGCTCGGTGATGGTTGCCGTGCTTGTCTCCAGTGCCTCACGACTACGAGCTGATGGTCACGAGGTGAGAGTTGCGAGACTTCCCCCCTTCACTGGTATGCAAATGAATTTGATGCATTACTTTTTAATTTATTGCCTTTTAGTTTTCTGCCCTATATGATACTTATGATTTATGACATGCAGGTTGTCTGGAGACCCTATGATGGGATGCCTGATGAGGGCCAGCCGTGGGTCGTGGCGGGCCGACCTCTTTTTGGGCGTGACATCTGGGTTCACTGCCTAAATGAGATCGATCCGCTACGGCTTCGGTTGGTCATGAGGACTCTTGGCTTCCACCAGGAGTGGGTTGACATGGAGGAGCCTCGCGAGATTGGGCGGAAGACCCATGGGTGGACCAAGGTGATCGACTGGAGGGTCTGGTTCCCAGAGCAGTACGCGGACTGGCAGCGACACGGGGTTCCAGTCATCTCCTATGCCCCAGACAGTTCAGCCTACCTTCGGTGTTACTGGGAGGTTTACGGGAGGCGAGACCAGATGAGGCCGATCGGGGTATGTATGAAAATTTTATTTCTAGTTGTTCTTATATGCCTCTGAGATATATTGCTAATGCATGTGTTATGCAGGATGCACGAGATAGAGCGGCAATGGACTTGTACGCTCACCTCCACAGCTTGGAGGCTTAGCTGGCAACCACTCGTGCAGACCTAGAGGTCCTGGTGAGTATGCCCTATCTTCATGTTCTTTCCTTTTTATTTGATTAATGTGATGTTCAGCCACTGATAGTCTTAATGAATGCAGCGTGCCCAGCAGGGAGCGGTGGTAGCGGGGGATGCCGGAGGGGCATTGAGCTTGCAGGGACAGACGGTCGAGGTTGCCGTTCTAGAGTAGAGGCTCGCGGGATCCATCACACGAGCCGAGGCGGCATAGCGTGATCTCGCTGAGCGGGTAAGTTTTAAAAGATTTCAGGTTCAGCTTAAGTTCAGAATTTAAGTTTAATTTTTGCATCTGATGGAATTGAATGTTGCAGGTGACTAAGCTGCAGACCGCACTTGCCCAGACCACGGACCGCGACTGTCGGATCGCGGAGCTAGAGGAGGAGGGGAGACAGCACCAGATAGAGGTGAGTGACGCTAGCATTACTCTTAATTTGTCTTCTAGAATGTTTTCCCTTTAATTTTTTTGATAATGATGTTAAATGATGCAGGGCGCGCAGCTATGAAATGCGTATGAGTAGGCCACGATGGTAGGCGCCGAGCTCGCGTTCCGTGACCAGCAGGTCGAGGAACTAGATAAGGGGTTGAGATGTCGAGAGACCCTACCTATCGATGTGGTAGAGCTGAGGGTCACCATCGATATGGATAGGAGGGAGCGTGCTCGGGGGCGAGAGGAGTAGTGAGCGGAGTGGCTGGCGCGAGAGCAGAAGCACCGAGCAGAGCAGCTAGCGCAAGAGCAGGAGCACTGAGCAGAGCGGCTAGCACGAGAGCAGGAGCTGGCAGAGGCGAGGATGCAGATAGCCACCATTCAGGAGCGACTTTGGCTCATGGAGGAGCGTTTACAGCGAGACAGGGACAGAGCTCGGGCGGCAGGGCTCTCCTTCACTGGCACATCGTACATGGTAGGCTCCTCTTCTCGACAGAGGACAGAGGCCGGGGAGGCTGTGAGGTCGACAGCCTCACAGGGTTTGATGAGGCCTCCACCGGTTCCCCCCAGGGGCAGGGATGAGGGTCCAGCAGAGGGTGGTGGGGAGAGTTAGAGAGAGAGACTTGTTGTACTCCTCCACCTGCATATCCTATATTCAAATATTTTACATATATGAGATTTTGATGTTGCCTGAGCTTGTCGACTTGAGCACTTGCGTTGTCTTCTCCCTTTCTTTCTCTTCCTTCTTGCCCTGTGTCTGTGGTTCATACTGGACCAGGCCGATACTCGATCAGGAGAGGAGGCTGCATACCCCCTAGCTCGGTGATGGTTGCCGTGCTTGTCTCCAGTGCCTCACGACTACGAGCTGATGGTCACGAGGTGAGAGTTGCGAGACTTCCCCCCTTCACTGGTATGCAAATGAATTTGATGCATTACTTTTTAATTTATTGCCTTTTAGTTTTCTGCCCTATATGATACTTATGATTTATGACATGCAGGTTGTCTGGAGACCCTATGAGGGGATGCCTGATGAGGGCCAGCCGTGGGTCGTGGCGGGCCGACCTCTTTTTGGGCGTGACATCTGGGTTCACTGCCTAAATGAGATCGATCCGCTACGGCTTCGGTTGGTCATGAGGACTCTTGGCTTCCACCAGGAGTGGGTTGACATGGAGGAGCCTCGCGAGATTGGGCGGAAGACCCATGGGTGGACCAAGGTGATCGACTGGAGGGTCTGGTTCCCAGAGCAGTACACGGACTGGCAGCGACACGGGGTTCCAGTCATCTCCTATGCCCCAGACAGTTCAGCCTACCTTCGGTGTTACTGGGAGGTTTACGGGAGGCGAGACCAGATGAGGCCGATCGGGGTATGTATGAAAATTTTATTTCTAGTTGTTCTTATGTGCCTCTGAGATATATTGCTAATGCATGTGTTATGCAGGATGCACGAGATAGAGCGGCAATGGACTTGTACGCTCACCTCCACAGCTTGGAGGCTTAGCTGGCAACCACTCGTGCAGACCTAGAGGTCCTGGTGAGTATGCCCTATCTTCATGTTCTTTCCTTTTTATTTGATTAATGTGATGTTCAGCCACTGATAGTCTTAATGAATGCAGCGTGCCCAGCAGGGAGCGGTGGTAGCGGGGGATGCCGGAGGGGCATTGAGCTTGCAGGGACAGACGGTCGAGGTTGCCGTTCTAGAGCAGAGGCTCGCGGGATCCATCACACGAGCCGAGGCGGCATAGCGTGATCTCGCTGAGCGGGTAAGTTTTAAAAGATTTCAGGTTCAGCTTAAGTTCAGAATTTAAGTTTAATTTTTGCATCTGATGGAATTGAATGTTGCAGGTGACTAAGCTGCAGACCGCACTTGCCCAGACCACGGACCGCGACCGTCGGATCGCGGAGCTAGAGGAGGAGGGGATACAGCACCAGATAGAGGTGAGTGACGCTAGCATTACTCTTAATTTGTCTTCTAGAATGTTTTCCCTTTAATTTTTTTGATAATGATGTTAAATGATGCAGGGCGCGCAGCTATGAAATGCGTATGAGTAGGCCACGATGGTAGGCGCCGAGCTCGCGTTCCGTGACCAGCAGGTCGAGGAACTAGATAAGGGGTTGAGATGTCGAGAGACCCTACCTATCGATGTGGTAGAGCTGAGGGTCACCATCGATATGGATAGGAGGGGGCGTGCTCGGGGGCGAGAGGAGTAGTGAGCGGAGTGGCTGGCGTGAGAGCAGAAGCACCGAGCAGAGCAGCTAGCGCGAGAGCAGGAGCACTGAGCAGAGCGGCTAGCACGAGAGCAGGAGCTGGCAGAGGCGAGGATGCAGATAGCCACCATTCAGGAGCGACTTTGGCTCATGGAGGAGCGTTTACAGCGAGACAGGGACAGAGCTCGGGCGGCAGGGCTCTCCTTCACTGGCACATCGTACATGGTAGGCTCCTCTTCTCGACAGAGGACAGAGGCCGGGGAGGCTGTGAGGTCGACAGCCTCACAGGGTTTGATGAGGCCTCCACCGGTTCCCCCCAGGGGCAGGGATGAGGGTCCAGCAGAGGGTGGTGGGGAGAGTTAGAGAGAGAGACTTGTTGTACTCCTCCACCTGCATATCCTATATTCAAATATTTTACATATATGAGATTTTGATGTTGCCTGAGCTTGTCGACTTGAGCACTTGCGTTGTCTTCTCCCTTTCTTTCTCTTCCTTCTTGCCCTGTGTCTGTGGTTCATACTTAAACAAACAGATTAATTCATCTGTTCGGCTTGGCCCCTTGCTCAATAAGCAAGGGGTTGTCGCTATTTTTGACCTTGATGACGGGTCAAGGGGCCAAGCCTCTAATTAATTAAGGCAAATCACAAAATAAAGAAAATGCGACATGCAAGCAAGCAAATGTAAACTTGAAAAAAAGAATGCCCACACAAGAGTGCAAGCAAGCAAATGGGATGGGAAAGCAGTGGGCTTATCATTTTTATTTCCTTCATTTTTTTTATTTCCTTCTTCTTTTTTTTCTTTCTTTTTTTAATCTTTAATTGAAAACAACGACATAAATATTGAAAAAACTTTATTTTCTATTTTCTGTGAAATGAGGCTGAGCATAGTACAAAGGTCCTGAACCTTACTCAATCACCATCTTAGATTCATTAATCTTTCTTAAATAATTTAACAACGGGTCAACGTGCTTAATGACTTGTGCATTTACTCATATTCTCTTGCGGCCCATCCTTCTTGGTCGGTCTTTACCATCTCTTGAGGTTACACCCACCATAGAGGGAGAAGTGAAGAATAAGTTGAGGAAGCTCAGAGAGGTTTCGGAGAACAGGGAGACTTTCCTCCCCTTCCCTAATGCCTGTTGGGGTTCGGTCTTTGGCTTAGGGAAATTTTGTTGCTATTTTGCCCTTATTTACGCATGCTTACGCCTAGGGTTTTCCCTACGGGGACTTTGCCCTCTTGACATGCTTTTCTTTTATTTGTAACTTTCTCTTTTCTTTCTTTTCAAAAATAAAGACCTAATTGTACTTGGGCTTTATAGCATTTTGTTCCCTTTTGGGCCCTGACTTTCACCTACTAGGGCGGCGGGTAGGTTTGGTTAGCATTCCTTGACTCGTACTCCCTCTCGTGAGCCGAAGAGAAGGGAATAGGTTAGATTTTACACTCTTAGTTTGGTTCTGACTTTCCTCGAATTTTGGGCCACTCGAGTTTATGAATAAAGCGTGTAGTGTGTGCGGGAATTGACCCCCAAGTTAAACCATCAAGACTGAAGAATGAAATATAGATTTTGATTTTTCGGGCTTGCGACCTATGCACTATGTCAGCCTGCAATTTCCATCATTTTTCTTCTATTTCTCTTTTTTTTCTTTTCCTTCTCTCTTTTTTTTCTTCTTTTTATTTTTTATTTTTTTTGTCAAATTTTTTCCTTTTTTTCTTTTTGCCTTTTCTCTTTTCTTTTTCTTTTTCTTTTTCTTTCTTTTCTCTTTTCTTTTTTCAAGACTCTAAGGGTAATACTTCTTCAGATACAAACCATTCCAAGGGTGGGCCAATTCCTCCCCTTTAGCATTAACTAGCTTATAAGCGTTGCCAGGATATGCTTCTTTTATTACATAGGGCCCTTCCCAGTTTGGTTGGAGTTTTGAACGGGGTCCACCAGGTTTTACAAAAATTCGTTTAATTACCATCTCACCGACTTTAAATTTTCTCTCAATTACTTTCTTTTGATAGAAATGTGAAAGCCTGTTTTGGTATGCTTTTGCATGTTCAGCGACAGCCAAACGCTTCTCATCTAAGAGTTCTAATTGTGCAAGGAGAGACTCGCGACGCTCATCAATAGGGAGCTCCTTGTCCAATTGTACTCGTAGAGAAGGAATTATAATCTCATAGGGGACCACCGCCTCCATTCCATAAGTAAGAGCGAATGGAGTTTGCCCAGTAGGAGTTCGAATGGATGTTCGGTAGGCCCATAGAGCCTCTATAAGTTTTTATGGCCAATCCGTAAATTTGTTGGCTTCACAAGTCTTCTTGATGATTTTAATTAAAGTTTTATTAGTTGCTTCTGCCTGGCCATTGCCCTGCGGATAATAAGGAGATGAATGATACAATGCAATGTTATACCTGTTGCAGAGATCTTGGAGTCCCTGAGTGATGAATTGCGGTCTATTGTCGGTGATGATGGTACTCGAGATGCCGAACCTTGTGATGATGTTCTTCATTATAAACTTGCAGACCGTTGACGCTTTGATCTCCACGTAAGCTTCTGCTTCCGCCCACTTGGTGAAGTACTCTGTGGCCGTGAGTATAAACGATTTTGATTTTGTGAGGAGGTTTGAATCACCAAGAGGTCCAATAACATCGAACGCTCACATGGAGAAAGGCCATGGGGAGGATACATGATGGAGTGAAGAAGCAGGAGAATGGATTTTGTCGGCGTGTAGTTGGCACTTGACACACCTTCGAACATAGATGGAGTAGTCCTCTTCTAGAGTGGGCCAATAGAAGCCTAATCTAAGGATTTTCTTAGCTAGCATCTGGCTATTCACATGGCCACCACACACTCCTGAATGTGCCTCTTCCACGATCTTCCAAGATTCATCATCATCCAGGCACCTTAATAAAACACCGGTGAGCCCCCTTCTATAGAGCACACCTCCGATTAAAGTGTATCGTTGGGCTACTCTTCGAATGGCCTTCTTCTCTTCCGCAGTAGCTTCTCCTAGAAAAGACTGATCATAACAATATTTAACAATCTCGTAATACCATGGCTTTTCCTCGCAGCCAGTTCTTCTTCTAAATCCAACAACATGACCTCCTTATTCTGAATAATTTCACCTTCCTTAATCTTCTTAAGCACCTCCTCCTTAATGCCAAGAAAAGTGGGATCCTTAATGGTGGGAGTGTGACGTTTATGGACAATGACAGAGTGGAAGTCCCGTTCGGGGAGGAAAGTTAACGAGGAGGCAAGTGATGCAAGAGCGTCAACTAAGATATTCTGATTGTGTGGAACATGGACAAAGATCAGTTTGGTGAAAAGCTTGGCATAAGCGGAAGCAAGTTCCTGGTAAGGTTTAAGCTTAGGATTGAGCGCGTGGCACTTGACAAGCACTTGGCGTAAAATGAGCTGACTATCACCAATGATGCGAAGCTGGATAACACCGAATTCATGAGCGGCCTGCAGTCCGGCCAGAAGAGCCTCATATTCAGCTATGTTATTTGTAACAAGGAAGGCAAGCTGAGAGGCGAGTGGAATAGTGATACCTTCCGGCGTTAGAAGAACCATGCCGATCCCTCTTCCAAGAGAATTCATAGCCCCATCGAAATGTAATGTCCACATGGGATTCAAAGGTTGGTTAATCGACATTAGTTCCTCATCTGGGAATTCTGAACAGATTGGATCAAATGGGGTAGAGGGTGATGAGCAAGGTGTTTGGCAATGGCATAGCCCTTAATTGCTTTTTGATGAATGTAGGTGATATCAAACTGAGAAAGGAAGCTTTGCCATCGTGCTAATCAATCGGTAAGGACAGATTTTTCAAGAAGGAATTTAATGGGATTCATTCGAGCAATGAGGTGAACCTCGTGAGCTAAGAAGTAATGCTTAAGTTTCTGAACTACCCAGACTAAAGCTACGCAGGTCTTCTCCATAGTCGTATACTTCTGCTCACAGGGGTTGAGAAGCTTTGACAAGTAGTAGGCTGCCCTTCCCTTACATTCTTCATCAACTTGCGCGAGGACAGCGCCTACTGAGTCATCCAGGATGGAAATGTGAAGAACAAGAGCTTTGCCTGGAATTGGCGGCCTCAGGAGAGGAGGATTTGAGAGATAATCCTTCAATTTGTCAAAGGCTGCTTGACACTTGTCATCCCAATTAAAATTGACTCTCGGCTTAGTAAGCTCGTAAAATGGCCTACACCTTTGTGAATGCTGGGAGACAAATCGGTGAATAAATTGTAACCTCCGATCAATCCTCGAACTTCTTTCAGGTTCTTGGGAGGGGGCATTTCTCTTATGGCCTTCGCCTTGTTGGGATCAATCTCGATACCCCTCTTACTTACAATGAATCCAAGCAACTTCCCTGATGAAATCCCAAATACGCACTTCTTGGGATTCATCTTGAGCTTATATTCCCGTGATATCTGCAAGACCTTGGCTAGAACCCCGGGATGCTCAATCCTCGTTCTCGACTTCACTACCAAATCATCAACATACACCTCAATATAAATGTGGATCATATCATGAAAAATTGCCATCATGGCCCTTTGATATGTGGCTACGGCATTCTTGAGTTCAAAGGGCATGACCACATAGCAATAGGTACCCCATGGTGTAGTGAACGATGTCTTTTCTTGATCTTCTTCGGCCAAACGAATCTGATTATAACCTGAAAAGCCATCCATAAAGGAGAGAGTCTCATATCCTGCCATATTGTCAATCAAAACATGAATATGGGGGAGGGGGAAGTGGTCTTTAGGACATGCGCAGTTGAGGTCTCGGAAGTCTATGCAAATCCTAACATTTTCATCTTTCTTCATGACTGGGACAATGTTAGCCACCTAATTAGGATAGAGGATGACTCTAACGAATCTAGCTTTATGGAGCTTATCGACCTCTTCTTTCATTTTTAATGCCATGTTAGGGTGGAAACGTCTCAACCGCTGTTTGACCGGAATGGATCCTGGCTTAAGGGTAAGTCTATGTTCAACGAGCGCAGGGTCTAGTCCTGACATTTCTTCATAACTCCACGCGAACGTGTCCTTATATTCTTGAAGAATCAAAATAAGTGCCTCTTCTTCGGAGGGCGGCAAGTTCTTGCTAATGAGGACAATCCTAGGGTCTTCCTTGGTACCCAGATTTATTTCTTTGGTAGGCTCTTCTACTGAGGCTGTCGGCTCATCGAATCTTCTCATGCCACTAGCAAAGGCGTCAGTCTCATCCTCATATTCTTTGTACTCTTCATCCCCCTCTTTAATAGGGTCTTCATCATTCATTATCTCGTAAACACCAAAACCCTCATTAAAAGCACATGTATCTTCGTATTCTATTTCTGGCAGGATAATCAGATTCTCTATAAATTCGGGAATGGCTAGACAAGCTTGACATCTGATAGCTAACTCTCTAAGAAATCTACGGGGAATCTGCTTACCCTTGGATTTTCTAATAGCTACCCCGGGACTCTTAGAACTAGGAGAATAAGAACAACTAGCCTGATCACTAGAACCTGACGAAGAGGAAGGAGGAGGATAAAAAGTGGGTACAGAAGGGGATACAAATGAGGACCCCTCACCAAAGGGGTAGAGCAGGTCCACTAACGAATCCTGGAGGAGCGGTCCCTGGGTCGGGACACACTCAGAAAGAAGATAGGAGGTCACCTCAACAGAGATGGGGGATTGGAAAATTGGAAATTTGGCATTTTTTTTCATTTTCATTTTCAAGAAGAAAAAGATAATGAGAAGGAGGAACAGAAGACGATGTTGAAATCGAGAGTTTAGAAAAAGAATCAATGAGGGGATGCTTGCCCAGGGGCATGATAAAAAGTTTAGAAAATTGCTCGAGGAGCGAAGGAGGAATTGCTGAATTTTGGAAGAAATCTGGAGAAAAAGTGATTAAGATTGCAGGTGGTCTAGGAATGCATGGAGTGAACAATTTATCAAATAGATGAGCAACAACTGATGGGTGGATGGATTTTAGGGAAAAAAGACCGGCCCATAGTCTGTCAGTCGTAAAGCCTTCTTCGAATAGCACATCTGGCTCGCCTGTATCAGTGAAGTTGCCTAGGAGTTGTCTCTTATCTGTAATTATTGCCGGCTTCTCAAGCAGTTCATGAATCAATGGCGGCCATTCTGGGGCAGTGGGCATAAATACCCGGGACAAGGATATAACAATATCGTCCATGTCGAACCACCAGTACCACTCACATTCCGGATCATCCATTTTTCTTCTTTTGAGCGGCCTTAGCGACTCCAAAGCCTTATAAGTGACAATCGGGGCCAAGTGGCGAGCAAATTATCGAGCATGTACATCTTGGTGATCTAACAAAGAAGTAATTATTGTAGTTTGCTTGTCATTATTCTGTTGGATAGGCCCTTTTACAGAGTGAGAATACAGAGACCATGCGAGCGGCCTCCTGTTGGTTTTGAGAGTGGAGATCATAGCCGCCCACGGCTTGTCACCGGCTTCATCAAGCTCTTCTTTGCTCGGCCCTTTATATCCCAAGCCGCCTCGTGGGATAATCTTGCAGCTTTTAATCGGCTTTACCCTGCCCTGAAGATTGACTCCTAGTCCTTTGCCGGATTGATACCCCATCTTCATCAAAATGTTCCATCCAGGTGTGTCTATCAAACTCTTTTTCTTTTTGCCTTTGGATGGCTGTGGTGACATTTGAACAGTAGGAGGGGTTGAAGGAGACGGCCTCGCCAAGTCTTGCCACGGATCGGCAACATCCAAAATTGACAATAAAGGCCTATTAGCCGGCCACATTGAAGGAACTGAAGTGGCAGAATGTATATCGTCCATCGACAAAATGGGCATGCTGGTAACTTTGATAATGCACCCTTTGTGGGGAAATTTCATACATTGATGGTTCGTGGAGGGCACAGCATCAAGCTCCTGAATGTAAGGACGGCCCAAAATGCCGTTGAATGTCGAGTCCATGTCCAGAATGTGAAAATCTACGGTAGTCGTGACATGACCCAACGTAACTTTCCGAGTGATCATGCCCTGAGGTGGCTTCTTTGTATTGTCATAGGCTGTAACAGTGATTGTAGATGGCCGGATTTGACTCTCCGGAATGCCACACATTTTTAAGTACTTGGTGGCAAAACATTAATAGATGCCCCGGTATCAACCAAACATTATTTTACTGCCACTTTGTTAATATCAACGGTAATGCACAATGCATATTTCCTGGCCAGCTGCGGAGCCAATTAATGTTCATAAAAAGTAATGGCTGGTTGATTGCTGGCTGGACTTAGAACTGTAGTGACCTGTTCGACTGGAATATCTTCATTCACCATTACTTTCTGCAGATATTGCTTTATGGCCAATTGATGTGTAGTAGATCTTCTAATTAATTCCAGAATGGAGATCCGGGCCGGTGTTCTGTCTAGATGCTTTAATAGATCATATTCCGTGCCTGGTACGGACTCCTGTTCCTGTTCACCCTACTCTTGTACCGGCTCCTGCTCCCGTTGGGGAAACACTCGGTGGAACATCTGTCCACTATGGAGCACCATTGTTTTCGGCGCCTCGGTCGGGCCTGGAGTAGGTGAGGGGTTGGAGGAGGTAGAGGGAACAGTGGAAGGTATGTTGGATGCTGGGGCAGGATTGGTAGAAGGAGGGGTTATTATAAGGGGGCTCGCCGGCTGAGGGTTATTCGAAGGTGGAGGTGGAGGCCGGGTGACTGGTGTGATGACTGGACGGACAAGGAGGGACCTTGGAAGCATGGTGGTGGTAGACGGGGTAGGTTGTGGTGGAACGATTATAGGCGAGGGGCGGATAATGAGGAGTCTATTTGGTGGTGGGTTTTGAGGTGAAGGAGAATTTATGGGTTGGCGTATAAGAAGAGGCCGTGAAGGAGTAGGGTTAGAGTTAAGTGGCCCTGGAGTGGTAGAACGTATGAGGGGACGTGGCGGTTGGGAAGAGGGTACAGGTTGGAGACTTTTTAACAATTGTGGTGGTTGACTGGAAGTTTGGTTAATGGCCCCAACAGAGGCGCGCTCTTCATGCCAGCCCTATCCTCTCTCCACTTCGTGGACTGAGGTGACAGGGTTCACTTGTTGATTTTGAATCGGGTGCTCCGGTAGCGGATTATTAACGATCCCCATATTTGGCTGGGGTGCAGGAGCCTGCTGTTGCTGCTGACCTTGTTGCGGCTGCTGCTGTGGACCTTGCTGCTGACAGGGAGGCCTTCTCACCTTCATGGTGGCCACGACCTTTCTCATCTCATCCCAATCTATACCTCCTTCGTCATTCAAATCATATACATAATCTTTGAAGTGAAAGCAGTGGGTTATACTATGACCCGGCTACCTATGGAAAACACAATATCGAGAGGTATCGACATTTTGCGGCCGGGCCGTTCTTTCTTTTGGCAAGACAAGCAGATTGGCGGCCATGAGGGCATTAAAAATATCTGGAAGGCTTTCTAGCAATGGTGGGTATTCGGCTCTCTTAGGGCCCATGGGCCTTCTAGGTTGCTGGGGATCATAGTTGGCAGGTGGAGGTACGTTGTGATAATGCTGGGGAGCAGGGGGGTTATGAGGCATATTCTGGTTTGGCGGAGGAGGTGGAGGTCGAAAGGGTTGCATGGGATTGTTTTGTTGAGGCGGGGCTTGAGGGAGAAAAGAAGGTTGTGGTTGCAATGGTTACAAAGGTCTGGGGTTGGATGTATTACGGAAGGATGCGGGGTGACCAACTGCTCCCACCTGCTCATTGGTAACTGTACCCTCAGTTGTCGCACCATTAGGATTGACATTATTGCTTTTCCTTATGATCCTTGGCCTAGGTTCAAACATGCCTATAATAGGTGAATCTTTCATTTGATTTTGAATGTACCAGGCTCTTTCATATAATTCTTCCATTCTGTCGAGCTTGTTCAGAGCTAAAATGTGTCGGAACTGTGGGGTTGAGTTAGAGATTGTCATCTTCACCTGCTCTGGCTCCGACAATGTATCTTTTAATTTCTCTGCCATAACCCTCCATCTATTAGCAAACTGTATGAAATCCTCATCGGACCTCATTTTCTCAGCAACAAGATTGGTGACTGACAAAGACGGGCCAACATGGTCCCGGTACATCTGTAAAAACTTTCTCTTCACAACATCAAAGTCTCCGGCCTCAGTAGGTTCCAATGAGTAAAACCACTCCAGAGCTGGACCATCCAGGGACCTTCTGAACAAATAAGCCAACAAAGCTTTATTATTTTTCCAAAAGGAAGTTTCGTACAGAAAGTCCTTCAAATGAATGAACGGGTTGCCCGTTCCATTATAACGGCGGAAGGTTGCCATTTCTGAGGGTGGCAAATGAAAGGGTGGCATGACGGGTACAGAGACTTCTGGCAAATCCTTAGAAACTGATATCTTCCTGATTTGTTCTTCCATACTAGCAATCTTTTGGAGCAGCATCGTGCTTGTATTTGACTCGACCGGGGCCGGTCGTTCGGAGACAGGATCTGGCATAGGCCGTTTTAAAAGCTGGGTAGGCGGTATTGATTGTGGCCTAGCCAGGGAATGACTTGCCAAATGAGCTGGCGTAGACATGACGAGGGTCCTTGGATGGGATGGACCCCTTTGAGAGACCGCTTGGTCGTTGGTGGTATGAACCTGAAGGCCATCTGTGGCTTGAGGAGGGTTAGAAGAAGAGGAAGGGACTGACTTCCCTTTAAGGGCGGCTTGCACCGCCTGGCATTGAGTCTCATCTAATTGTGATAGAGCCCTGATAAGATCATTGACGTTAATAGATGGGGAAGTGTTCCTGGAAGTGGTTTGCGTGATGGGTTGGGTTTGAGAAAGGGGATCAGTTCCCTGATTGGTGGTGTCCACCATGTAAATTTGAATATGAGAAATGGGGTAGTTCCCCTCGGATTGAGTGAAGCCTTGCGGGTGTAGGATGCAAATGTAATCTACCCCGCCCCGAACTAAACAACTTAACCATGCATATTAAACATGAAATTACATGAAACGAAAAGGGGTGACATGGAATAGAGAACTAACCGTGATCGCCACCAAGGACTTACAGCACCAAAATGATGAAGAAAGGATGAAGATGGCGCCGTGTACCTTGGAGAATATGGAGGAAGACGCGGCCTAACAGGAAGCCGCTACAACGTGTGATCGCGCTTGAAATGGGACGTGGGGAGCCGATGTGGGTGCACCTCCTCACCTCCTCACCTCCTAGTCGGCTAGAAAGCAAGGGCCTCACGTTCTATCAATATTCTCCTGAGAAACAAAGCCACAAACATAAGAGAAAACCCATTAGAAACATGTGTGTAGCATATGTCTCGAAATGATGAAGTAGCATGAAAGAAAGGGGGAGAACGCGTCGGGGGAGGGTTTTTAACCCCTATGAGTGGGTGCAAAAGCAAGGTGGGAGTGTTGTGCATGCATAAGATTTAAAATCATGGAATTTGATGGAGAAATGGGGGAGAAAAATGTTGCGTAAAACGGAGAAAATGCATGAACGTGCCGAAACAGTGTAAAAAAAAACTAAGTGTAAAACTGTGACGATTTGTGAAAAGTAGAGGGAGAGAACTATGCCTAGGTATGAAGAAAGAGAGCCCGGAGAGATGAAAAACGAAGAAGATACTCCCCTCTTCAAGATGAGACCAATGGAGGATGAAGAGGATGCCGGATGACTCCGCCCTGAGCCGACGAAGGGTGCCCCGTCGCACAGGTTCAAGAACTCGTGATGATTTGTAAAAAGTATGGGCAAAGTTAGAAGGGTAAACGAAGATGAAATCCAGCAAATAAGGTATCAAAACGAACCCTATACTTCCCTCAATAGCCTAGGGTCGAAGGTTTGAGATGACGATTTGGCATGGCTTCGCCCCAAGTCCAAGAAGAGCCCCCCCGGCGCGAGGCGAACTGGGCAGGTTTATATAGAAAAAAGGTGAAAACCTTAACTTTTTGCTGCGATTTCAGAGGATAGGGTCCACCAAATCTCGAGATCTATGGATCAATCTCGAGATAATAAATAGGATAAGAGGTAGGAAGAAATGGGTCTCTTTTTGGTTGAAGATTGTGGAAGTTATGGCTCTTGGAAGAAGGCTCTGGAACCTAATCTGCATAGATTTTTGGTTGCACGAAATGAGTAAATCCTTAACTTGCGGTAAAGATTCCAGGAGATCCGGAGCATGAAAAGTCGTGCCCTATGGATCAAATTGAAGTTAATACAAAGGGAAAGAGATAGAAACAAACGAGGGTCAATTTGGTGGAGGATTCTAGAAGATAGAGCCCTAACAAAGAGGCCTCGTTGCACAGGTTCAACCTTAGAATCTGGCAGCGAAGAAGACGGAGTTCAGGAACTTGTGGACTCTCTGGTAGATGGACGGTCGCACGATAGACCGTTTATTGCATTGGGCGGTATAGCAGTAGACCGTCCAGTCCTCGGGGCGACCGAGGGACTTTTCACACAAAAAAAGATAAACGGTCATCCACGGACCATTTTTCGAGTGAGGCGGTCTTAAGAAGACCGTGTTATGACATTTTAAAAATAATAAAAATAAAATAAAAAATAAAAAAAGTGATTGTTCTTAGACGGTCAAAAGGTGACCGTTCAACTCAAGGAACGGTCAACTGTTGACCGTTTAGCTACCAGGCTCGCCCAACTTTAGAAATTGAAGTATATCTTGAAAACGGTGCAGAATTAGAAAACGTGGTAGAAGAAGAAATTGTAGATAACTGAAAGATGAACAACTTTCATGAAGAAACCAAGATGCAAAAACAATCAAAAGAGAGTGAAAATGGGGTGAGAACAGAGAAAAACACTGAGACTTGAAAATGGTGGAGAACTGGATAATGGCGTAGAAGAAGAAAATGTAGGGCTTTGAAAGGTGAACAAATTTTGTGAAGGACACATTTTGAAAAGAGGAAAGAAAGGGGGTGAAAAAGGACCATTTTTAAGACTACACAGCGAAAGGGGGCTGAATGCTTGAGGGAAGCCGACCTAAATGGGCCGTAAGTTGACTTGGAAGGCCGACATGTGATAAGATAGGCTCCTGGGCTCTAAGAAATAATGATCTCCAATGCTCAAATAGAATAGAATAATGAAATGAACTCGAAATTCATCCAAGGAAGGCTCCAAAATAATGGGTAATTCAGGGCATCAAAATGAAGAATAAGAGAAATGACTCAACTTGCAGGCTAAAAACGGGTGTCAACAAATGCCCCTCCTTGATGTCCACTTTGCAAGGGAGCGAGCGAAAGTGACGCGGAGGTGAAATGGAATGGAGATGGAGCGAAAGCGACGTGAAATGGAGATGAAATAGAGATGAAGCGGAGAGGACTGAAAAGCAGGCATCAAGGTAAAAGACACCCGTTTTAACCAACAAGCGACAGGAATTCTCCCGAAATCGTCGAACTAACCACCAGGACTGGATGACAAGAATAAGACATGTCTGGAGAACTAAACTAACAAGAGGAAATGGAAACACGACCAACCTCATCAGGGACACAATCCACAGACGATGAGGGGGTCGGAAAGGAACACAACGTAAAAAGCATGAGAAATATAACAGAGATAAAATCCAGACAGGAATCACGCTGGCCAACCAGACCAAGCGGCAAGATCAGAGAAATCGTTCAAATTCAAAGTGGAATGAGAATCTCTTATCCAAGAGACATGAAGTGCAACTAACTATTATTGAGGAGAAACCTTGAATGGATCACGAGACGTTAATGCTCAAAATGACATGATGCATGCTGGGCTAAAATAAAGAAATCATCAAAACGAATGCAAAGAAATCATAAAATAGAAAGTACTCGAGAATAGTATTGCTAGATTGGAACAATCAGGGTCAAGACACTATCCGCAACCACGGCGTGCGTGATACAACCATCATTCCCTAATTTTCCTAACCTAACGGCCTATCCGATGATTAAACATGTGCACCTAGATCATCATCGTTTTTGTTAGAGGGGAACGTCAGATCCTGGAACACGTGAATGACTAGCCGGTTCTCGAGATAATATAACAATATAGATACCATATAGTAATGCAACAATGAGTAAGGATAGAGAGCCATACCTTACTTACCTGTGCAGGCAAAAACGGCATTTTTTTTGGATTTTTATTTTCTGATTTTTATGGATTTTCATGTATAAGATAAATATGATAAGCAAGTATAAACATAGCGTAGATAACATAACGATTAACTGAACGACAAACAACATGACATAACATAACGATCAAATGAAATGGGAGACAATGCAACATAACATAACAAAGGCAAATGAGCACATATGCAATGGCATGAACAGATAACATGCATGCATGAACACAGTGTGACAAGATAACAACGCGATGGGATAACATACGGTTGGGACAAGAACATGACGGATGACCACACGGTTGGGATAAGAACATGGGACATAAATGAGTGACTAACAACATGTGCAAGATAACTAACAACACTCGGTGAGGGATAAAACAACATGTGTGGGATAACACGAAGGGACATAAACACGTGACAAGGACACGGCGGGACAAAAGACATAAACGAATATGCCCTTCAATCAAAACCCAAGATCAAAATGAAGCAGAACCGCCAGGTTCATAATCGTGAGGCAAAGCCCTCTCATAAAGATATGATCATTGCAAACAAAAGCTGAGAAGGACATGAGCTTCAGAACAGATCGAGAGAGTGGATCGAAGAAGGAAAGAACAGATCAAAGATGTGGACAGGAGGCAGAGCAAAAAGATATAGCAAGGAATGCCTGAGTACTTGCAACCTGCACACTTAGCAAACAGATTACCTATCTATCCTTAAAACAAATGCAAATGCATGAAAAAGACACATTTTTTTGAATTTTTGTGATCTTTTTTTGATTTTTTTTTGATTTTCAATAGTATTTCATTTTTCTGGACTTTTTTGAAGTATTTGATTTTTTATGTTTTTGAAATATTTAATTTTTTTTTGAAATTTTGAAGTATTTGGTTTTTTTAGATTTTTGACAATGTTTGCTTTTTTTTAGAAATTTTGATTTTGACATAGCAATCCACAGCACCTAAAGACGGGCTCAAACTACTGCCCAGTGTAGACACGCCAAAATTGACGTTATTATGAGTACATCTCATATTACCTTGTAATGCCCCAATTTGACCCTCAAATTAGTTCTATTTGAGTGATTTTTCTCACTTTTCTTGGGTTTCTTCCTTTTTTTTCACCCTTTCCTTATTTTTTCCTATTTTCTCCTATTTTTCTGGATTTTTCTAGATTTTTTTTGGATTTTTCTGGATTTTCTGGGCATTTTTCCCTATTTTTCTGAATTAACGACTTGGCTTGGGGCGTCTTTTAAATAACGACTTAGGCTTGGGCGTTTATAAAAAAATTAACGACATATTGTCAGGGCGTCATTTCTATCAAATTCCTATTTTTCTGGATTTTTCTGGGAATTTTTCGGAATTTTTCGGGAATTAACGACTTAGCATAAGGCGTTATTTTGAATAAAAAAAATTAAAAAAATGAATTCACGCCTCAAGTGGGGGCGTGTCTTTCAAATGTAATATTTTAATATTATTTTTCAACCCCTTCCAGAGGTGATTTGGTGGCCTTCCGGGTGTCAGAAAAATTCGCAAAAATAGTCGTTGGAATCAGGGCGACGAGATGCACCTTCACCTAAAAAATGAGAAAATAATATTGAGAAATGAAAAATAGCCCTATTTTGAATATTTTGAATTAACGTCTTTTGTTAGGGCGTTTTTTAATTAACGCCTTTGACTCAGACGTGTTTTCAACTTTTCAAATAAATTCCAAAATTTGATTTTTGAATTAACGCCCTGATATAAGACGTGTTTTTAAGAAACGCCCTCTGCGAAGGTCGTCAATTCAACAATTGACGCCCTGAACCAAGTCGTGTTTCACTTTTGTGCTCCGAACGAACGCAGCCTTTCCCAGAGAGACTCCTGCTTCGTTTGGGCTCTTACCCAGCTTAATCCTCCCCTATTTGGGCTCTTGCCCGTTCTGATCTCTTCCCTATTTTGGTCTCTTCCCTTCTTATCTCCTTTTTCTATCTTATTACTAGAGGTTTTTGGCCTCGGTTAAGAGGTTAGCCGCCCATTTTTCTCCCTCCCTCGGTTCTTCTTCTTCTTCTTTGTTCTCTTCTTCTGCGGTTTTGTTTTTGTTTGTTTTGTTTTGTTTTTTTTTTCTTCTTCTTTCTTCACAGGTTGCTGCTGCCGCTGGCTGAAGGAGGAACTCCTCTTATGCTTAATTTCGTCATCCCTTTTGAAGTGTTCTCCCCATCGAGCATTCAAAGCCAAAAGCAACAGGCTTCCTTTGTCCTTTATCTTCTTCTTTTATTATCATTGTTCATCTGCATGCATATTCATCCTTTTGTTATTAAACTTCAACTCAACTACGTTGAGATCTCCCCTAAGTGCAACTCTTGCACTCTTTCCCCCTTACTCATATTTTACATCTTCATTTCACATTCATGCATTCATCATAGCTCCCCACACCCTCTTTGCATAGGGGTTTAAGGGCAATCCCCTTAAGGTGTGTTCTTCACCATGATTTCATGCTCATCTTTATTTAGGATTTGATGCTACACACCATGTTCTAATGCATATCTTTATTGGTGTTGTTGTCTTTCTTACAAGGGTAATTGATTGAAGACTCTCTTCGTCGGCCGGCCGATCTTGAAGAGAAAAGGAGTACTCACATCCCCGCACTTTCAAGGTATTCTTCGCGATCTCTCCCCTTCATTAATTGTTATATCTTTTGAGGCGTTCGCGTCTCTGGCGATCACAAACTCCTCCTTTTAGCACCTTGTGCTATTTTATTCCAACATGTGTGCTTATTTTATTGTTATTCATATATTATTTTCTAAGTGGATTTTAAAAGAGATCTACAAATTGGCGATCACGGTGGGACCTTTTTGTTTTTCATTTGATTACCCCTTTCCCTTTGGCACCCAAGTGTGCCCTTTCCCATTGGTACCCTCGGTACCCTTTCCTTTGTGCCCCTCGGGCACCCTCCATTGTGCTTTGCACTTTCCCCTAAGTGATTTGTCAATTGAATAGATTTGTTTTAAAATCTCCACTTAGTTAAAATTTTGATGAGCATGTTTTTATCTTGATAATCATATGTGATGATTGCCTCTGTGACTGTGAGTGTTTCCACTCTGCTGGCCGTGGGAGTTTGAAAGAATTCACGCCCTCCCACAGGGCGTTTCTTTATTTAGTAGCGCCTCTCATCAGGGCGCGTTTTCATGATTTGACGCCCCCACCCCTGGGCGTCTCTTTATTTGGTTGAGCATCGTTGATAATTAACGCCCTGCCCCAGGGCGTCTCTTTTATTGGTAGCGCCTCTCATCAAGGCGTGTTTTACCTTGCCTGTGGGCCTCCCACAGTGATTCACGCCCTGCCAAAGGGCGTCTTTTGATTGGTAGCGCCCTGCCCCAGGGCGTCTTATTCCTGTGTTTTCACCGAACCCCTTTGTTTATCACTGTATCATATTTTTGCTTATATCTTGCATTCATTCATTCATTCATTTTGCATTGGTTTGGGAGACCTCCTCTCTCCACATACTAGGAGCCACACACCCCCTTGGTGAAGGAACGACCCTCCATTGAGCATTCCGTCTCTTTGGATTGGAAATTCCTAAACCAAGCCTCCATAAGTCCCCGCACCCGTGGATTCCCTCACGGACGCCGGGCAGGTTGTACCCTTTTTGGAGTCCCGAGTTTAGTTGGCCTACACGTGGTGAGAGAGTGTTCCTAGTTGGCATTGGAGTTAAATCATATTGAAACTAGGTTCCCCTTGTGTGAATCATATCAATTTGCATAAAATTCATTAATTCACCAAGGTTTAAACAATCAAAATCACGGTAACCATTCCAACTTGTGTGCTTCTTTGCATATTATTGTGAAATTTTGATTATATAATGGCTTACCATGATAAGAAAAACATGTTCAATTCAATTCATGAGGATGCACAACCTAGCACTTCTTATCCTCAATTTCAACATGTTAATCATCACAATTCTCACCACTCTTTCAAGGGACCACGTCCTTATTCTCATGGTCATGCCCGACCCATGGGCAGTGTCCATTCTTATGGTCCCCCTCCTCAATTGCGAACCACTATTCCTCCGGGACCGTCTCCTCCCAACGATGAGAGGGTCTCTCAAATCTTGCATGCATTAGATCATCTTACCCCTCAACAGATCCAAGCCCTTAAGGCCGCCGTTGAGGGTGCATCTCCTGCATCTCCTCCTCCTTCTATTCCTACACGGGTGGCCCATCACCCACCGCCCTCTTCTATTCATAATCCTGTTCGGGTAGCCCATTACCCATCTCCTCCTACTCATACTCCTCCTCGGGTGGTCCAACACCCGCCTCCTTCTATTCCTCCTCCAACACGGCCCCGAGGCCCTTTTATTCCTTGCAATCCGGCCCATCCGGGTTCTTCTAAGGGTTATCCCGTCAATTCCCCTCCACGGCCTTCTTATGCGGCTCCTCCTTCAATGCCCTGCCAACCCTCTATTGTTCATGTTACTCCCCTCCAGCAGGATATCCTTGATAAGATTACTTCCATGGAGGAACAATTAAAGAGGGTTACAAGTTCACGGCCAGTTCCTCCTACTCCGATTAATCCTCTCCATGCGGCTTTGGATGATATTACAAGAATGGAGAGAGAATGGAAGGATAGGATGGACGACTACAGTGTTGATATTCCAAATGAGCATGAGCCGGCAATTGAAGAATCTGAGCCGGTCTATGATGATGATGAAGCTGTGCAGGCACCCCTCCCGAGTTTCCTTCGTTTCCCGCTCCCTCCACTTTCATTTGACGAACCCCCTGCTCAGGACGAAGCCATCGTCCCTAATCCAACCCCTATTCTCGAGACCTCTTGGTGTTACGACGATGGGTCAATACTTCAATCACCCACGCCGGCGCATCTTGAGTCTCACCCCACTCCAAACACCGCTCGCCCCGTTCGGCGCTTTCTCTGCAATAAACCTCCACCAATTGCACCTCCCCCCATTATGCCATTAGCCTCCACCGAGCTTACCATCGAACCTTCCCCAATTAACCTCCCATTACCACCACCTCGGCCTTCCATTATCCCTTTAAAACCCACTTTGCATATTCCACCATTCAACCCTTTACCCTTACCCGTGGCTAATCCCGAGCAGGATCCACCCCTTTTTGCACCCGAGCCAATCCCAACTGCTTCCGAGCAAAGGGAGAAACTCGACGTGTTTGAACCCCCGCTTACGCTCACCCATTTGCCAACGCCTTCCATTATACCTCCACCATTCATGAAGCCTTCCGCCTCTGCCTCACCTCCCTTTACTACTCGGAAGGGGAGCACCGCTATAAGTACTTGCGCCAAGGATGATCAAGAGCCGGGCAAGAAGGATTTGGCCATGGCTATGCCGTTCAAGATACAGGAATTCATTTGCCGGATGCCAATCCGGGTTATTGTGCCGAGCACGATTGAAGAGGCTAAGCCGCTGCCCTTGCTCAGAGGAGAATGCCGGGCGTTGATGTCATCTAAGGGCCGGGCAGGGCACCCCTTGTTCCTACTTTCGAATTCCAAATTCATTATTCCTTACAAGGGGCGAATGCCCATTTTGCTCAACTTTCCATATATACCACATTCAATGGGCAACACGATGCTTCCCGTTCCAACTCCCCAACTCCCTCACATTGTTGATCTTTGCCTTCCAAGGGAGTTGCCACTTATTGAAGCTCCTCTTATGGGGCCAATTGGCTACACACTTTCACTGCCGTGGAGGGGCAGTTATCTTGGCGCTAAGGGGCCATCTCCTATTTGTTCCATCTTCTATTCATCCATTTCCACCACCTTTTATTCATGGGCCATTCCAAGGGTTAAGAGGAGGATCTCACCTTCTCACCCTTCACATTCTTCATCTTTTTCGAATTTCATGCATTTTTCATTCATTCATTCATTCCATTCACTGCATTCATTACATCCATCATTTTGCATACATTTGCACCTCCTGCTTCCCGGGTTTCCCAACCCGTATCTTCCCCGCCTTCCGGCACCGCCGGATATTCCGCACTTCCCATCTTATTCATATTCATCTTTTTGTCCACTCCCCTTGGGGCATCGCGTCCCTTTTCCTGCTATCTCCCTGGAACCTCCAGAAATGTTATCCCTCCTCTTTGGGCATCTCGCCCTTTCTGATTCTATTCCTCCGGAACCTCCGGACTTTTCCCTCGGGCACGACGCCCCTTTCCACCTTCTCCCTCGATATTTTATCCCTCCGGAACCTCCGGATCTTTCACCCCTCTCTTTATCCATTGGGCATCGCGCCCCTTTCCACCTCATTTCTCCGGAACCTCCGGACCTTCTTGGGCATCGCGTCCCTCCTTCCATCATTCCTCCGGAACCTCCGGATTCTCCGTTTTATTCTCTCTATCATTTTCCAGGGCATCGCGTCCCTTTCCTTCTGATTCCTCCGGAGCCTCCGGATCATTCATTTTTCTTCCGATTCATCTTTTTGCTCCTCCGGGACTTCATATCTTTTACTCTCTTCTTCCTGTTCCGTCACCTTTTTTATCATCTTTTTCCCTATTTCTTCCTAGGGCATCGCGTCCCTTCCTCCATTATCCCACCGGAGCCTCCGGATGGGTCTTCCCATGATTCTCCTCTGCCTCCGGACCCTCCGGATCCGCCTCTTTCCATATATCAATTTCTTCTTCTAATTCCTCCTAATCATGGGTCCGACCCAACTTCTTCCACATCCACTGCCTTGGGCATCTGCCCTTTCTCCCATTGCTTCCGAGGCTTTAGTCCTCACCCCTCTTCTTGATTTTCCGCTTCTTCTGTAGACTGTTCCATGTGATCAGGGTCTCCACACCTTAGTGAGGGAGTTCTAGCCCTCGCCTCTTTTTCTTTTCTCCTTATTCGTCTGAGTCTGGTCTTGGCACCACTCCTTCTTGTTAAGCCACTTTCAATCCTTTGCTGCCAATCCTTTTGACTGCCAAAGAGGGCAAATCCCACGATGATCAACCTCGCCTCTGACAGCTGCTTCAATAAAGGTTGCAAGGTAATATACTGGCGTAAGTTTGCATTTGTATAATATCATTTCCTCATTACTTCACGCGTGATTTTCAAAATAAAGTGCTTCTTAACAAGACTAAGAGTGGTGTTTTAGATCTTTATCTTAGGCTTTTGTTAAATTAAATCATTCTCAAAAGAGTCTTTAGGCTTGCTTTTGCAGCACCTTTGGTTATAAGAACCCGCGCTGGGAATTCAACATTCTCTCCCCGCTTGTTAAGAGTAACCCTTAGCTGGGCATTCCACACACTTCACGGCGTCCTTAGCCGGCTCCTTTGGTTAAAACACCGTTCCTACTTTGGCCATGCCATGAGAATTTCTGAAAGTCTTTTCTCTTCTTCACTCGGCCGCATGCAGGGGCAAGAGGTTGACGGATGAGATGACCAACCTTGGTAATCCCCAATACGAGAGGAGTCTCAAATAGGGGCAGTCTTGACCCAAAATTAATATGAGTTTTCATATGAGTTTCATGATATACATCTCGCCAAAAGGGCTATTATGAAAATCAAGTCAGAAATTTCGATAAATTCAAAATTATGAATTATGGCATGTCAAGAGTGGCAAAGTCCCCGCAGGGAAAACCCTGGTCGTATGCATGTCAAGGGTCTAAAAATCAAAGGCACAAAGCCCCGGCACAACAGACTACCTCTTTGAGGGTAACACCTTGGAAGGAATTCAAGTCTTGATATCTCCCATCCTGCATAAAGCTTATCTCCAATTATTCTTCTCTTCTCCCTCCAAGACCGAATGTTTCTCGGGTATGGCCTTGGTAGGGGCACCGTTGATCAAAGGTGGTCGGTTATAGGGCGCCACCTTACAATGCACGCCCAGCTTTGGACAGTTTTAAGCAAAAAGGGAAGGAACGAGGACCCCTAGCCAGTGGTTTAAAACACCCTTTGATGCTGCTTTAGCAATGTCTAACCAAAATCAAACAAAAAAATTGAATATTTCTTGTCCAAAATCCATAAAAATTTGAATACCTTTCTCAAAACTTCACAAAAATTTGCATATTGATCAAAACTCATAAAAATTTGAATATCTTTTCAAAACTCATAAAAATTTGCATATTCCAAAACTCCATAAAAATTTGCATATTTCAAAATCCAAAAAAATTGCATTGTATTTTCTGATGGTGTTTTGCAGGAACAGCTTTGCAAGGACCAAGAACACGGGATGAGTCCTATCTCTACTCATTGCTATCAATCTATTGATTCCTCCCGATATTCTCATGACATGCCGCTGGGCATTTGATTATCAATTCCTCATATCTCCCTGGGCATTTTGATTGTTACATCTCCCGGTTATCATCTTGATTATTCATCTCATTATCATTCAATCAACTCCTGCTAATTTTCCTGATCATTTGCCACTGGGCATTTTCTCGATTTTCAATCATTCAGCTCCAATTTTGATTAGCCAGATTGTCTCCTCATGACAACATAACAAATAATGATGCTTTGCAATGCCTTGCTATTCATGTTATCCATGCTTTGCCCTACTATGTGTTATTCATGGCTATGTTTGCTATGCTATGCTTAAAGGCCTTATTCATTGCTTGTTATATCTT
Source organism: Amorphophallus konjac (assembly GCA_022559845.1). NCBI lineage: Eukaryota > Viridiplantae > Streptophyta > Magnoliopsida > Alismatales > Araceae > Amorphophallus > Amorphophallus konjac. Next base: position 112,438,206 of record CM040127.1, read on the forward strand.
TTATATCTTGGCTAATGAAATTTTGAGCGCAGGATAAGAAGCTCATGGTCCCGCCGACTGGGCATCATCATTATCCAAGCCCCACGGTGCTGACACCTCATTTCTCAGTTCCCCCATGTGCCCATTGCTATCACCATCTCTCCTGTATGCATTTTACTATATGTTAATACGCTGTTAGATTATATCAAGGACCTTGTGGCTTTGGTAAATCTGGAATTTGAGTTCCCCTTCATCAAAAACAATGATGATTCCAGAGGCAGTCTTAGTCATACGGATAGGCCGTTGAGCCGTCCAAGACTGGGGACGATGGTTCCCTTTTGCGAGTTGGTGCGCGGATAAACGGGCTTCGGCTTAGTATCAGCTCGCAGAATCGGTTTCTTGACTCAGTCTTGGCAGTTTAACAATATTATCCTTGATTATTCTATATTTTTATTTGATTTATTTTTCCATTTAAACCCAGCATGCATTCATGTAGGAATTTGAAACAATTGTTGAAAAATCATTCTGATAAGCTTGTTTTGTGGGTTGAATTGATCTTAATATTTGATATGAGATATTCCATGCCGAATTGAGTCCTCAGTTCGTTTCGACGCTATTTTGGGTCATTTTCTCGAAAGCTCCCTGTTTGGATTTTTATCATCTTATTTTATCTCCTTTCCTTTGATCCACCTTGGCTGCAGCACGTCCACTGGCTGGTAACCGCTCCCCAATGGTGAAACCTACAGGTTTGTGACCTGAGGTACTTCCACCGCGCTGGAAGTTGATCATTTTCTTTTATCTCCTTCGTGCACCGCGTGCACACCTCCCCCTTTGTCCAAACATTGTTGATTTCGTTGGATTTCCCGAGATTGCTTCATCTCGAGCTTTTGATTTCATTCTCATCAAGTGATGTCGATTGCGTGTCTCATCACACCTTGGCATCTACTTTTCAGTTTGCTCTGCTCCCTTGCAAAGCAGACGCCAAGGCGGGGCAGCTGTAGACACGCCAAAATTGACGTTATTATGAGTACATCTCATATTACCTTGTAATGCCCCAATTTGACCCTCAAATTAGTTCTATTTGAGTGGTTTTTCTCACTTTTCTTGGGTTTCTTCCTTTTTTCACCCTTTCCTTATTTTTTCCTATTTTCTCCTATTTTTCTGGATTTTTCTAGATTTTTTTTGGATTTTTCTGGATTTTCTGGGCATTTTTCCCTATTTTTCTGAATTAACGACTTGGCTTGGGGCGTCTTTTAAATAACGACTTAGGCTTGGGCGTTTATAAAAAAATTAACGACATATTTCAGGGCGTCATTTCTATCAAATTCCTATTTTTCTGGATTTTTCTGGGAATTTTTCGGAATTTTTCGGGAATTAACGACTTAGCATAAGGCGTTATTTTGAATAAAAAAAATTAAAAAAATGAATTCACGCCTCAAGTGGGGGCGTGTCTTTCAAATGTAATATTTTAATATTATTTTTCAACCCCTTCCAGAGGTGATTTGGTGGCCTTCCGGGTGTCAGAAAAATTCGCAAAAATAGTCGTTGGAATCAGGGCGACGAGATGCACCTTCACCTAAAAATTGAGAAAATAATATTGAGAAATGAAAAATAGCCCTATTTTGAATATTTTGAATTAACGTCTTTTGTTAGGGCGTTTTTTAATTAACGCCTTTGACTCAGACGTGTTTTCAACTTTTCAAATAAATTCCAAAATTTGATTTTTGAATTAACGCCCTGATATAAGACGTGTTTTTAAGAAACGCCCTCTGCGAAGGTCGTCAATTCAACAATTGACGCCCTGAACCAAGTCGTGTTTCACTTTTGTGCTCCGAACGAACGCAGCCTTTCCCAGAGAGACTCCTGCTTCGTTTGGGCTCTTACCCAGCTTAATCCTCCCCTATTTGGGCTCTTGCCCGTTCTGATCTCTTCCCTATTTTGGTCTCTTCCCTTCTTATCTCCTTTTTCTATCTTATTACTAGAGGTTTTTGGCCTCGGTTAAGAGGTTAGCCGCCCATTTTTTCTCCCTCCCTCGGTTCTTCTTCTTCTTCTTTGTTCTCTTCTTCTGCGGTTTTGTTTTTGTTTGTTTTGTTTTGTTTTTTTTTTTTCTTCTTCTTTCTTCACAGGTTGCTGCTGCCGCTGGCTGAAGGAGGAACTCCTCTTATGCTTAATTTCGTCATCCCTTTTGAAGTGTTCTCCCCATCGAGCATTCAAAGCCAAAAGCAACAGGCTTCCTTTGTCCTTTATCTTCTTCTTTTATTATCATTGTTCATCTGCATGCATATTCATCCTTTTGTTATTAAACTTCAACTCAACTACGTTGAGATCTCCCCTAAGTGCAACTCTTGCACTCTTTCCCCCTTACTCATATTTTACATCTTCATTTCACATTCATGCATTCATCATAGCTCCCCACACCCTCTTTGCATAGGGGTTTAAGGGCAATCCCCTTAAGGTGTGTTCTTCACCATGATTTCATGCTCATCTTTATTTAGGATTTGATGCTACACACCATGTTCTAATGCATATCTTTATTGGTGTTGTTGTCTTTCTTACAAGGGTAATTGATTGAAGACTCTCTTCGTCGGCCGGCCGATCTTGAAGAGAAAAGGAGTACTCACATCCCCGCACTTTCAAGGTATTCTTCGCGATCTCTCCCCTTCATTAATTGTTATATCTTTTGAGGCGTTCGCGTCTCTGGCGATCACAAACTCCTCCTTTTAGCACCTTGTGCTATTTTATTCCAACATGTGTGCTTATTTTTATTGTTTATTCATATATTATTTTCTAAGTGGATTTTAAAAGAGATCTACACCCAGGGATCGCCGTTTCTACCCCTTTCATTAAAGGCTTCCCTTAAGCAGGGCGTGCATGTGAGAGTGGCTCACCACAATCAACTGTCTCTAAAGAACGGTGCCCCTACTAAGGCCATACCCGGGATACAACCCAGCCTAAGAGGGAGAAGTGGAAGAATAATTAGAGACAAGCCTTATGTAGGATGGGAGATATCAGGGTTCGACTTCCTTCTAGGGCACTACCCCTCAAAGAATAGGTCTGTTGCGTCGGGGCTTTGTGTCTTTGATTTTTAGACCTATATTTATCAGGCACGCATGCGACCGGGCTCATGACGTCCCGCGGGGAACTGTACTGCCACTCTTGCCATGCATTTGATTCATAATTTTACATATTGATTCATTTTCTCATTTTGGTAGCCCTTATTGGCCAGATATAGCATGAAAGCTCACTTTTGAGGGTCAAGACTACCCCTATTTGAGACCTCTCCTGTATTAGGGAGCGCCTAGGTTGGTCATCTCATCCATCCATCTTGCCCCTGCACTTGGCCGAGCAGAGAAGAGAAAAGGCCTTCGTGCATACCCAAAGTATGGCCAAAGCAGCAACGGTGCGCCTCAGAGAGATCGACTATGGCTTACCGTGTAGTGTGTGAAAAAATCCATACTCAAAGGTCACCCTCAACAATCGGGGAAAGAAACTAGACTGCCAGCGCGGAGCTATCACCAGCCTAAGGATGCTATAGAAGCTAACTTTTTTATTTGACACAAAGTTAAGATCTAATTAAACAAAGACTCTTAAAGCCACTCAATCATGTTAAGGAATCATGTGCAGAAACAATAAAAATAATGGAAATGAAAGCACATTCTTGCACAAAATAAAGATACCTTTGCAGATCCATGGCGTGGAAACCAGCATCCTGAAGCGATTTCGATCATCGAGCTTTGAGGAGCGCGAGTAGCTTTGCATTCCTTGCTTGCCAGGATAAAGGATGAAAGGAGAGCAAAGGATTGGATTCCTCGACACAGAGGAGTGGCAGACATCATACTGGACAAAGAAGGGATAAAAAGGAAGAGAGACGAGGGCTAGAACTCCCTCGTTAAGGCACTGAGGCCCTGATAACAAGGAACCAGATACATAATAAACAAGGATTAACTGAGATCAAGGCGGGCTAAAGCCTCAAAAATAGCAAAAAAAGGGTAATAACCCCGAAAGGGTGAAGAGGAGTGAGAAGAAAGAGGAGGATAAGAATCATCTGACATGGTCAGAGAAGGAGAGTAACGATCACCCGCCAGAGGCGGGGAAGAAGAAGCATAAACACCTGACAAGGTCGGGGAAGAGAAGTGAAAGACACCCGACAAGGTCGGGGAAGAATCGGAAGTATCACCCAGAAGTCCCAGGGAAGAATCAGAGGAGACACCCAGAAGTCCCGGGGAAGAATCGGATGATGTCCCGAGATCGGGATGAAGGGATGACATAGGCCGGGGCCTAAAATCATGAGAAAATGGAGAATCCGGAGGTTCCGGATGAGGGGAGAAAGAAGAATGGGGGTTTGCGGTCCCGAAAAGAGAAGAGAAAATTATGGAAATAGGATTAGAGGAAGGGAGGTACACCACCCAAGGGTGGGAGCTGAGTAGAAGAAATGATGACTGGAAGAAAGGAGAATAAGAAGTAGTGGCCCCTCGAGTGCACAACATGCGGCCTTTGTACTTGTGCCACTGCCTCTTCTTGGTAGAAATCTCCTTGAAATGAATCCGTCTGACACGGACTCGGGCCTTCGGGCTTCTTAATCTACAATGCTTTCTCAAATAGCGTGCCCATCTGGCGGACGACCTAGCCCGACTGTGAATATGTAGCTTCATCGGGGCGATTGCCCCTAGACTCACGGTGCTAACATGCTGTGGACATTCTTGAGCAACTGACTCCTTAGGATGATGAGTATCATGGAACCATGGAGTCTTATCTCTTGGCACTAGAACATGGAGATTCGGCAACTCTACTCGACAACTGGGCACGAAGCATAACTCCCTTACCAGAAAAGCAGGACAGAACTGAGGGGGAGTAACGTGCGGCGTTGACGTGGCCGACTTACCAATAAACCGAGGGAGATTGCATAACAGGTACAGAATGTCCTTAGAGAATGCAGAAAACACGGCCAACTGCCCCTTGCATATAAAATTCATCAGGCTCTTAGCGGCTGCATGAGTGAGCACCATCTGGGTAGAGAACCCCTCTTGGCCAGTGAACTGAATAGCAATGGAGCGAGGAGAAATAACAGCATTGATAGTGAATCCTCCGGCGAGCAACGAGATTGCCACCAGCCTTGCTTGTGAAGAAACTGGCATTAGTGCAATGGAACTCTTCTTTGCAACTATTTTTGAAAATGCAGGCTCTTTATCCCCAAAATAGCCAGGGACTAGGACCTGGATTGGCATGCGGCAAATGACATCTTGAATCTTGAAAAGCATAATCGAAACCTAGCTTGGCTCATTATCTCCCTGGGGACCAGACCCAAGGGGCACCAAAGATAACGCACACCCGCTCCGTGGGGTGGAAGGGGATGGAGAAGTGGAGGTAATAGGCTTGGAAGGCATGGGTAAAGGTGCGGAGGGCGTAAGTGAGGGTAAAGGCAAAGGTGGAGGCGTAGGAGAGGGTAAAGGTGAAGGTGGAGATGTGAGTATAGGTATAGCCTGCTCAAGCTCGGGCGATGATGGCGAAGGGGAGGGCAAAGGCGGTGGAGATGGTGGAGGTGATGGGATAAGGGTCTTTGGGAGAGGAGGTGGTGAGGGCAGGAGTGATAGAGGTAGGGGTATTAGAGATGGTGGAGAGGGTGATATGGGTAATGAAGGTAGTGGAGGTGAAGATGGTGAAAGTCGTGGTGAGGCGGAGGAATTAGAGGGTCGTGATGCCCACCTTCGATGTATCGACACGACGCATCTAGCGGCGTCGGGAGTAGAAGTGGTGGTGAAAATGGGGGAAGAAAAAGTGGGAGCACTTGCCTGAGCAGAGGCTTGGGTTGGTGGAGGTTGTGGAGGTTGAGTAGGAGATGGTGAAGGTGAGGGGGTAGGTGGAGATGAAGAGGGTGACGAGGTAGGCAACGAGGTAGGCAAAAGCATATGGGAGGGAATAGGTGGTGGAGTAGGTGACAGAGCTGGTGCAATACCAGATAAAGAATCACAGGGGTGCCCCTTGTATTGTAGTGGAGACGACTGCCTGGGTGGCGACTGCTGCTGCTGCTTGCTGCGGAGATTTAAAACAATTTCATGCATGATGGCCCAATCGATCCTCTTATTATCTTCCTGGCCATAAATAATTTCCCAGAATTTAGGGCAATCCTCAACCAAATGCCCCTGCTGGCGATGAAACTCACAATACTGAAGAATATTCCTGACCGTGGTTCGGCAAGGCACAATCGGAGGGAGCTGCAATGCATGAGTGGCAATCAAAGCCCTGAAAATATCAGAAAAACACTCTGGCAACGGAAGATAAGGAGCCCGCTTCTGGCAAGGTGGATGCCGGGGGGTATGGGAAGGTAATGGAGATGGAAGTGGAGAAGGAAGAGGAGGTTGCGGAGATAATGGTGCGTGGTTAGTGGTGGAGGGATTTGGTGATGGTATATGTAGAGCGGAAAGGGAGGTAAGAGGTATGTGGACGGCATCTACCTGCTCGGGGTGCGATGTTCCCTTGACCGGAGGGGAAGGCATAGGCGGAGACATATATGTGGAGGCGGAGGGTTGACTGTGGATGGCGGAAGGTCGACTCATGAAGGGCTGACACGTGGAGGTATATGGGTGTGTGGGAGCGGAAGGCTGACTGGTGGAAAGATATGTGGAGGGACATGGGTATGTGGGAGATGATGGATGGGAGGCATATGTGGGCGCGGGAGGTGAAAGAGACACGGGGTCAAGGGAACTTAGGAGTTGCTGGCAGATGAAGCGGGCTCGGCTATAAAGCTGTTGCCAGGATGTGACATCATTGAGGGCTAAGATACACCTAAATTCGGGCGTTGCGTTAGCAATAACCATCTTGATCTGCTCGCCCTCCAGAATATGCGCCGGGACTTGAGCGGCCAAATGACGCCAACGGTCGGCAAACGATGAGAATTCCTCATCGGGCCTCATCTTCTCCTGGGCCAAATCCATCATGGAGTACCTGGGCCCTACCTGGTCTTGATATTGCTGAATAAATCTTCGTTGCACAACTTGAAAATTCACGACTAAAATCTTGCGGCAATGTGAAGAACCAATCCCGAGCCGAGCCTTCTAAAGACAGACCAAACAGATAAGCCATCAAGCGTTGGTCATGTCGAAATTGGGCCGACTCACAAAGAAACTCCTTCAAGTGCATGTAGGGGTCACCGACTCCACCATAGCAGCGATAAGCAGGAATTTGTGAACGCGGTGGAAGTTGAAGACCTTGGAATGCGAATGGGACACTCAAATAAGTTTGGGGATCGATTCGACGTTAAAGTTCATCAAGCTGGCATTGGGCCTGAGCAATCATCTCCTCAATGGGGAGAGATCGAGAAGAATGCAAGCCAGCCTGAGCAAGAGAGTGTGAATTTGGACCAAGATTGTAGTATTGGGCCGGATATGGAGATCTGGGCTGAGAAGAAGGATAGCCCATTCTAGGAATAGGAGGATGCATGGGCCTAGAAGAACCATTATCAGGAGAATAAGGACCCATTGGGCCAGTAGCAACATAGGTGGACGGAGCGGTCCCATTAAGAGAAGTGGGCCCATTAAGGAAAGGGGGCCCATTAAGGGTAGGAGAGGCAGGCCCGTTAGAAGGCTGAGGCCCATCAAGAGAGCGAGGCACACTGAAAGAATAAGGCCCATTAAAAGAACAGGACCCATTAAAGGAATAAGGCCCATTAGGTGAATGAGGCTCTTTATGAGAATGATGCCCATTAAGAGAATGAGGCCCATTAAGGTGATTAGCAGCGAATTTTTGGGCCTGGACCGGGTCCATTTGGCAGGCGACAGATGATAAATGGGCCACATGATTTGCTTGCGGGTCGGAAGGGCCACAAGGAGATGGGCCAGCATGGGAAGAGGAATCTACACGGGAATAAGAAGATGGGGAAGAAGAAGGGTAATATGCAGGAGAAAAATGGCGCTCCATGAGGGCAAATGGAGACTTTATACAGAAAAATCAGGGAAATACAATGAGGGAAGTAAGGGCTCAAAGGAGGGGGACTGACTCAATAATGCAAAGGAAAATAAATAAAAAAAAAAACCTAGGACAATGAGACTAGACAAATGGACACACAGAATGGACTACCCTAAGTGGGCCTAACAACAAAACCTATATGGATGATGGGGGATGCAACACAAAATAACACAAGTGAGCTTGGACAAGCCCACACAACACAAATAATATGAAGGATTTCACCCAAGTCAAACAAGTTAATATGATGGGAAGTATTTTATTGTCAAAGTTTTGGGTGGACCTTTTAGTGATTTGAATTGAGATTAATTTCCTCAAGATAGGTGTCCTATAGGGAATAAGGTCCAAACTTTGGTTTGACTAAGGTTAATTCCTTCACAACGTATGCAAATGCAAGCCTGAGGGGTGGAAAGATACAACCGGCCCGACGTCCGTGTGGGAATCCACGGCTCGCGGGGACTTACGGAGGTCCCGGATAAGATCACCTAGTCGAGTCCAAGGAATATGGGAGCGAGAGGATCACTTACGAGGGGGAATGCAACTACAATATGCCAATATGCATGATCCTATGTGCACCGAGGTGCATAAAATTTCTATCCTAAGTCTAGCAAACCAAGACAATCATGAAATCATGCTAACATCACAAAAATGCATGAAAAATGTAAAAAATTATAAATAACAATGATGCAAGGCCTAAAATAGGGACAACTAGGCACTGAAAGATAAGAAAAATCATTGAAGGACGACGTACCTTTGTGTTTGCCCCCGGACCTACAAGTGAGTTTTATGCATAAAATGCATAAAATGAAGGCAATATTTAAGTAGGCAAATAAAGTCCAATGCATGCAAATAATATATGGATGTAAAGATAATATAAAAGACTACACAATGGACCCAAAAAATAGGTAGAACAGACCCTGGAAGGCAATTTAAATCAGTAAATAAAATGGCACTGTGAATCTGTCCCGAATCTGCCTACAAATTAGATGCAAAAATGCAAAAATAGAGGCACTTTTTAAATATGCAAATGATGTCTAATTGATGAAAACTTTATATGTATGGAAAGACCATACAAAGGACAACATAACACAAAAAGAATCAGCCCAATCCGACGTTGGGAGACAAAGTTATGCCCAAACGAATAAGGCCCCTGCAAATAGAAATCCTACCCGGCCAGAACCATTAAAAGGTCCCTGGATGACCGTTTATACCCTTTGTGCGGTCTACTAGATGACCGCCCAACTGATGGACGGTCCAGGGAGGACCGTTTATAACCCCATAGGGTTTGGGCGGTCCTAGAGAGGCCGTTTAACGCGTTAGGCGGCCCTACGATAGACCGTGCAACCCTGACAGACCTGAAAATGGACAGAATGATAGAGAAACATGGAGAAGACTATCCAAATATGCATGAACACCCACCCAACATGCAAGAGACTAAAAATATAACGTGATGGGCACTAGGTGTCCCACCGTGATCGCCAAAAAACTGTAGATATAAATGTTTCAATCTATCACGCCCCCTAACTAAACAATATAACCATGCATATAAACATGAAATTGCATGAAACGAAAAGGGGCGACAAGGAATAGAGAACTAACCATGATCGCCACCAAGGACTTACAGCACCAAAATGATGAAGAAAGGATGAAGATGGCGCCATGTACCTTGGAGAATATGGAGGAAGACGCGGCCTAACGGGAAGCCGCTACAACGTGTGATCGCGCTTGAAATGGGACGCGGGGATCCGATGTGGGTGCACCTCCTCACCTCCTAGCCGGCTAGAAAGCAAGGGCCTCACGTTCTATCAATAGTATCCTGAGAAATAAAGCCACAAACATAAGAGAAAACCCATTAGAAACATGTGTGTAGCATATGTCCCGAAATGATGAAGTAGCATGAAAGAAAGGGGGAGAACGCACCGGGGGAGGGTTTTTAACCCCTATGAGTGGGTGCAAAAGTAAGGTGGGAGTGTTGTGCATGCATAGGATTTGAAATCATGGAATTTGATGGAGAAATGGGGGAGAAAAACGTTGTGTAAAATGGAGAAAAATGCATGAACGTGCCGAAACAGTGCAAAAAAAAAGTAAGTGTAAAACTGTGACGATTTGTGAAAAGTAGAGGGAGAGAACTATGCCTAGGTATGAAGAAAGAGAGCCCGGAGAGATGAAAAATGAAGAAGATACTCCCCTCTTCAAGATGAGACCAATGGAGGATGAAGAGGATGCCGGATGACTCTGCCCCGAGCCGACGAAGGGTGCCCCGTCGCACAGGTTCAAGAACTCGTGATGATTTGTAAAAAGTATGGGCAAAGTTAGAAGGGCAAACGAAGATGAAATCCAGCAAATAAGGTATCAAAATGAACCCTATACTTCCCTCAATAGCCTAGGGTCAAAGGTTTGAGATGACGATTTGGCATGGCTTCGCCCCAAGTCCAAGAAGAGCCCCCCCGGCGCGAGGCGAACTGGGCAGGTTTATATAGAAAAAAGGTGAAAACCTTAACTTTTTGCTGCGATTTCAGAGGATAGAGTCCACCAAATCTCGAGATCTATGGATCAATCTCAAGATAATAGATAGGATAAGAGGTAGGAACAAACGGGTCTCTTTTTGGTTGAAGATTGTGGAAGTTATGGCTCTTGGAAGAAGGCTCTGGAACCTAATCTGCATGGATTTTTGGTTACACGAAATGAGTAAATCCTTAACTTGCGGCCAAGATTCCAGGAGATCTGGTGCATGAAAAGTTATGCCCTATGGATCAAATTGAAGTTAATACAAAGGGCAAGAGATAGAAACAAACGGGGGTCAATTTGGTGGAGGATTCTAGAAGATATAGCCCTAACAAAGAGGCCTCGTTGCACAGGTTCGACCTTAGAATCCGGCGGCGAAGAAGACGGAGTTCAGGAACTTGTGGACTCTCTGGTAGATGGACGGTCGCACGATAGACCATTTATTGCATTGGGCGGTATAGCAGTAGACCGTCCTATCCTGGGGGCGACCGGGGGACTTTTCACACAAAAAAAGATAAACGGTCATCCACGGACCATTTTTCGAGTGAGGCGGTCTTAAGAAGACCGGTTTATGACATTTTAAAAATAAAAAAAATTAAAAAAAATAAAAAAGTGATAGACTGTCAACTGTTGACCATTTTACTGTTGGACGGTCACCTTGTGACCGTTCAACTCAAGGAACGGTCAACTGTTGACCGTTTAGCTGCCAGGCTCGCCCAACTTTAGAAATTGAAGCATATCTTGACAACGGTGCAGAATTAGAAAACGTGGTAGAAGAAGAAATTGTAGATAACTGAAAGCTGAACAACTTTTATGAAGAAACCAAGATGCAAAAACAATCAAAAGAGAGAGAAAATGGGGTGCAAACAGAGAAAAACACTGAGACTTGAAAATGGTGGAGAACTGGATAATGGCGTAGAAGAAGAAAATGTAGGGCTTTGAAAGATGAACAACTTTTGTGACAGACACATTTTGAAAAGAGGAAAGAAAGTGGGTGAAAAAGGACTGTTTTTAAGACTGCGCAGCGAAAGGGGGCTGAATGCTTGAGGGAAGCCGACCTAAATGGGCCGTAAGTTGACTTGGAAGGCCGACATGTGATAAGATAGGCTCTTGGGCTCTAAGAAATAATGATCTCCAAGGCTCAAATAGAATAAAATAATGAAATGAACTCAAAATTCATCCAAGGAAGGCTCCAAAACAATGGGTAATTCGGGGCATCAAAATGAAGAATAAGAGAAATGACTCAACTTGTAGGCTAAAAACGGGTGTCAACAGCGGGAAGGCCTCTTACTGGACAAATTCATTAGGAGGGGCCTCTTGGACTTGGTCATATTGACTATTGATGCGGGACGGACCGAGGAGACGACGCTATATGAGACGGACACGACTCGACCAGCAACGACACGACTACTAGAGCGACCTCGGCTCGACACTAAGAGCTCCTATAGGCTACACGTCGCTAACAGAAGTGCAAACTCACTCGTCGTCCCATGCAAGGGAAAGCGTAGATCGTGCGCTGTTAAGGAACTGACAGAGTTCAAGGTAGTCTGACTCAACTTCTGGACTCGGATCGAGTCGCGGGACGGGTCACTCTCACGCTCACAGCGGCGACATGGTCACACGGGCTAGAAGCCTACACTCTCGACAGCGGCATATGACCGTATACTAGCTAAGCAAGTAAATGCCAAGAAGGTGAGATCATTACCTCTACGCACCCGGCGTGGGGAAGACGACCCCGGCCAATCACGGACTCCCGGTTAAACAGTTTTACGGCAATACAATAAATTTGACCCACTCTACGCAGGGAGGTAATAGGTCACATGTGGGGCCCGAGAATCACGTGAATCGGGTTGACGGGCAGCATCTTGATGTCGCCCGGCGGTGCCGAACTCCGCGTCTAAAGTGCTGTCCGGACGGCGCGATCTACGTGCCCGTGGGTCCCACGGGTGGCGCTGTCCTCCTAGCCTGTTGGGGTGGGGCCCACGGGTGGCGCTGTCCTCTCGGCCTACTGGGGTGGGGCCCACTGTGATGGGGACCCCTGGTGGCGCGCCTCCCTGGACGGCGGTCGGCCGGAAACTCCGTTCGGTGGCCGATCGGCTCCGATCTCGAACTCTTGAAGTTGCTGTCCACGGATTTCCAGTTCTATTTTTCGGCGTGCGCTCCGGCGAGATCGGCCGCTGCGACCAATCCCGATGTCGGATCGGGGCACAGGAGCTATCGTTGGAAAGCTCTCTTGAAATCCTTCAATATAGGCCCAGAAAGAGGACCTGGATCTACTCGGATCTAGATGTTGTTGAATTTTGAAGCTTCTATTGTACAGTACCCGAACTCTCAGATCTTCAGGTGAGTTGTCTGAGAACTGCCGTGAACGCTAGGAAGACGTTCGATTCAGCTCCTGAGCTATTCACCAAAGTTGTAGGGATGTGAACAAGGAAGACGACAATAATTCTTGTGAATGGATTGGCAGAGGCTATGATGTTTTTTGAATTTTGCACTGGATGGTGGTCGGATCTGGAAAGATGTGGACAGAACTGTAGATGGCTTTGAAAATGATTTTTGAAAAATGGATGGATGGCTGATCAAAAATCAAGAAATATCGTGAGAGGAGGGGTTGATGGATAGAACTCTCGGTAAAATTGGGAGGTCTTGAAAAAAATCAAAATATGGGTCGAACACTGGAAACACAGGCTAGGTGGAGATCTAGTCTGAAAACAGGCAGATCTGAAGTGGGAAGAAGAACGAAAATTGAAAATTATTAATCTGAGTCTAAAGGCCAAACCAAATTTTGTGGGACGTGGTGGACACCTCTGGAACACCTCCTGAAATTTTCAACTCAAAAGGATTTCGTGGGTGACTGCAAAAATTCGGGAAAGTGGCAGTGGTCGGCTGAAGATAGAACTCCGACGAACTCGATGGCGGTGCGATGGCGGCTCGTGGCGGCGGCGACCGGAACTGATAGGGGAGGCGTCACACCTCAGAATGGCAACCATCTCAGCGGCAAGGGGGAGAGGGAGGAGAGAGAAAGGGGGCGGCCAAGGCCTTGCTCCACAATTTCTTTGATTCAAATGGCATTAATTGTATCAAAATGGAAAATACAAGCTTATATAGGTTACATCTCAAATCCATTTGCCACCGTTGGATCTAGGGGTGGGAGATGGATGGCTTGGATTGAATGTGAATCACATAAAAAAAACAAATAAAAAATTAAGGGGGGGGGGCGCCCTATTGACCAAGGGAGACAAGGTAGAATTGGTAGGTAGCCTACCTTGGACTTTGAAGTCCAATTGTCTCCCATGTGTCTTTTACCATTCAACCTTCTAGATGCCTCCATTTGAAATGTTGACTGACCCCACATGGGGCCCTAGGCTGAGGAGGATCAATGGGAGGGGTCTGGGGGGGCCCGTGGGACCCGGGGGTCCCATTTTTGCAAATAAACCCCTCTTACAATCGAAATTACAAACCGAATAAAATGAAATAAACACACATTACACAAATAAAGTCTAAACAAATATGATAAATGTCGAGACTGAAGGGGGAGTCTCCAGACTGTCTCCGAGCCAGATGGACGGTGAGGTGGCTCGAGTCGTGCTCCGCGTAAGGTACTGGTGGCTCGTCGGCTCGTGCCTCTCGCGTGCTCTGGTGTCCGCACCAATTCTCCTCGGGTGGGAGAAACTCGACCCTGTCGAGTAAGGGTCTGCATCGCTCTGGTATCGCTTCAGAAGGTCCGGATCAATCCGCTGCAACTCGCCATGCGTGATCCATGTGTTCTCGGTGGCGAGCCGTCCTCTCCATCGCACTAGGTAGCGCGGGTATGATCCACTCCTGGTAACTGTCACCTGCTCATCCAGTATATGATCTATATGCTCACGCTGCCGTGACAAAGGTGCTGGAGGTGGACACTCAGGTGTGGGATCACTCTCAAGGGGAGGAGATGGCTCGAAAGGCTCACTAGGAATCACCGCTAGGTCCCTATATGCAACTAGATCTGAAATACTAAAAGTAGAGCTTATACCATTTTCCTCGGGCAGGTCCACAACATACGCATTGGATCCAACGCGTTTCAACACTCTAAATGGACCGGCTCCGCGAGCTTGCAACTTCTTAACGGTTCCAGAGGGAAACCGTTCAGGTCATACCCTGATCATGACATATTCGCCCTCTTGGAACTCTCGATGGTGTCGGTGAGCATCGGCTAACTCCTTGTACCGTGCATTGCTGGCCTCAATGTGACGACGGACGTCGTCATGCAGACTCCTAACATGCTTAGCAAGAAAAGAAAAAAAAACACACACGGATGCACACACGACCCTAAACAACCCTACAGTTAGTCCGACCCAATCATATGCAAGGTGGTCCAGGACATCCGAATGTGTGCCATGCATACCCTAAGTGTGGCCGAATGTCGGTACAACCATAAGACGGTCCTTTGGATTTGGGAGGTTTGGGTGGGACAGGAGGGTCGGGTGTCTCTCGTCCGTGAACGGACTCGGTGGGTGCCGATGGCCCAGCCCATGGGGGAGGGGTATAATGGTGACCTCCCCTAAAGAAGTGGAATGGAGATTGTGGACCAAGGGGCCCACTAACAAAGGGATCGAAGGGATCAAAGAATGTGTGACCCCTCGATATGGATTCCCTCATCTCAAGATCCCATGTGTGGAAGTCTAGAAGGTGTTGTTGATCTCCTTCATCCATGAAGGGAGATGAAACGGTGGGGGTATGATGGTGGACTCTCTCAAAAAGGTGGAGTAAATATGGTGGGTCACGGGGTCCACAAGGGAATGGGTCGAAGGGATCAAAGAAGGTATGATCCCTCGGACTAGGCTTCCACAAATCATTGTCCCACATTTGGAAATCTTGGAGGCGTAAATGATCACCTTCATTCATTGTGAGAGGTGGGACGACAGTCATAGGTAGAAAGTAAGATTCCTCCCTTGGGCAAATGGGAATGAAGTCGGACTCGGCCGGCATAGGGAGGAGTAGAAGAACCTCCGTGGTAACATGACCCACGGTGTACACGGAGGTGATGGACCCTAAAGCGGGATGAGTGAAACTACGACCTGTGGGTCGGTCGAAGCCTGGAGCCAACAAGTGCGTAAATGTCAATTGCCGGTCTATCCCTTTAAGAAGGTCATCCAATGTATCCACATAGTGACTAGACCGGAAAGTGGTGTGAAATGAATTGATTGGCACCAGAGGTAGGATAGGGTCCATAGATGGGAAGGGAAGTGGGACCAAGCCATCCTTGAGCCAGCTAAGGAGTGGCTCGGCTATGAGTAGCTTTCCCGTTAGAAACACGTGTAGATGTGGATGAGATGGCTCCGAACAAAGATCGGAGAGTGAGGCTTCTCCAACCCTTTTGTCCCCTAGGGCTAGAGACGTCCGAGTGGGACACTGTCTGGCAAAGTGGCCGAACCCCTGGCAGCGATAACACTGCTGCCGTGACCCACTATGCTCCTTGATAAGTCGATCTTGACTCGTCATGATGGGGAGAGGGCCTTGTGGTGGCACCTTAGATGGCATTGGGTTGGGGCTACCGGTTGCTACCTCCTTAGGCTCATGCTTGGTTCTATCTCGGCTAGGAGGTAGGCAAGGGGGAAGCAGGCAATCAATATAATCACACTTCCTATCCACTTTATCCAAAATGATTTGGAAGAGTTCGGCAATGGTGGGGTTTGTGATGGACTCCCCCATATGAATTCGGCTTAGTCGTGGACCTAGGCTCTTCTACATGCGCGGCGCGTTGCCTCCGATTATGGCCCACTTGGGTGGAGGTGATTGGGTGGGGTCAGTTGGAGGTGACCGGGCCGGGTAGGTAGACCTTCCTAAGTTCATCCTTCATCTCATGCCACGACTCGATGGGCCTTTGCCTCCTAACCTCTATCATGCGCTCAATGCTATCCCATTTCCAGGCGGCTTTGTGGACAAGTCTCTCTCGGGCAAAACTAACTTGCATGGCATCGGACATGGTGTAACATTCAAAATATTTATCCATGGCGGCCTCCCAATTGAGGTAGTCGCCCGGATCATCAGAGCCATAAAAATCAGAGGCTTCGGGCCTACGAAAGGGGAGAGGATGGTTGCCAAGCCCATGGGTAGACCAACGGCCATATGGCCAGGGTGATTGGGAATCCATGGGAAATTGGTGGGAACTACATGTTGAACATGCCAACTCTTGGACACGACACTAGACCGGCTATGCAAGGTTGGAATGCACTAACTAATGCAAACACCGACTAATGCACCTAGACCTAAAACAATATCCGGTACGTGGCGGAGTTAATCGATCCAAAGATCACTCCCGCAAGTGTGCGACCTCCCGATAGGCATAGCCTGATGTTCGGACAACACCTTTTAAGATACCGAATTATCGGGATGAAATGCAATTTCAAAACACCTTTTTTTTGTTTTAAAAATAATGATGATCCTAGATTCGACTTAGACTATGCAAAACATATGCAAAGACTACCCTAGACTCAACCTGGGTCTGATACCAAACTGATGCGGGACGGACAGAGGAGACGACGCTATATGAGACGGACACGACTCGACCAGCAACGACACGACTACTAGAGCGACCTCGACTCGACACTAAGAGCTCCTATAGGCTACACGTCGCTAACAGAAGTGCAAACTCACTCGTCGTCCCATGCGAGGGAAAGCGTGGATCGTGCGCGGTTAAGGAACCGGCAGAGTTCAAGGTAGTCTGACTCAACTTCCGGACTCGGATCGAGTCGCGGGACGGGTCACTCTCACGCTCACAGCGGCAACATGGACACACGGGCTAGGAGCCTACACTCTCGAAAGCGGCATATGACCGTATACTAGCTAAGCAAGTAAATGCCAAGAAGGTGAGATCATTACCTCTACGCACCCGGCGTGGGGAAGACGACCCCGGCCAATCACGGACTCCCGGTAAAACAGTTTTACGGCAATACAATAAATTTGACCCACTCCACGCAGGGAGGTAATAGGTCACATGTGGGGCCCGAGAATCACGTGAATCGGGTTGACGGGCAGCATCTTGATGTCGCCCGGCGGTGCCGAACTCCGCGTCTAAAGTGTTGTCCGGACTGCGCGATCTACGTGCCCGTGGGTCCCACGGGTGGCGCTGTCCTCCCGGCCTGCTGGGGTGGGGCCAACTGTGATGGGGACCCCTGGTGGTGCGCCTCCCTGGACGACGGTCGGCCGGAAACTCCGATCGGTGGCCGATCGGCTCCGATCTCCAACTCTTGAAGTTGCTGTCCACGGATTTCCAGTTCTGTTTTCCGACGCGCGCTCCGGCGAGATCGGCCGCTGCGACCAATCCCGATGTCGGATCTGGGCACAGGAGCTATCGTTGGAAAGCTCTCTTGAAATCCTTCAATATAGGCCTAGAAAGAGGACCTAGATTTACGTGGATCTGGATGTTTTTGAATTTTGAAGCTTCTGTTGTACAGTATCCGAACTCTCAGATCTGCAGGTGAGTTGTCTGAGAACTGCCGTTGACCGCTAGGAAGACGTTTGATTCAGCTCCTGAGATCTTCACCAAAGTTGTAGGGATTTGAACAAGAAAGACGGAAATAATTCTTGTGAACGGATTGGTGGAGGCTATGATTTTTTATGAATTTTGCACTGGATGGTGGTCGGATCTGGACAGAGGTGGACAGAACTGTAGATGGCTTTGAAAACGATTTTTGAGAAATGGATGGATGGCTGATCAAAAATCAAGAAACATCGTGAGAGGAGGGGTTGATGGATAGAACTCCCGGTAAAATTGGGAGGTCTTGAAAAAATCAAAATATGGGTAGAACACTGGAAACACAGGGTAGGTGGAGATCTGGTCTGAAAACAGGCAGATCTGAAGTGGGAAGAAGAACGAAAATTGAAAATTATGAATCGGAGTCTAAAGGCCAAACTAAATTTTGTGGGACATGGTGGACACCTCTGGAACACCTCTTGAAATTTTCAACTCAAAAGGATTTCGTGGGTGACTACAGAAATTCGGGGAAGTGGCAGTGGTCAGCTGAAGATAGAACTCCGACGAACTCTATGGCGGTGCGATGGCGGCGGCGGCGACCAGAACTGATAGCGGAGGTGTCACACCTTAGAATGGCAACCGTCTCAGCTGCAAGGGGGAGAGGAAGGAGAGAGGAAGGGGGAGGCCAAGGCCTTGCTCCACAATTTCTTTGATTCAAATGGCATTA
Source organism: Amorphophallus konjac (assembly GCA_022559845.1). Lineage (NCBI taxonomy): Eukaryota > Viridiplantae > Streptophyta > Magnoliopsida > Alismatales > Araceae > Amorphophallus > Amorphophallus konjac. The sequence goes on from CM040127.1 coordinate 112,456,832, forward strand.
ATTGTATCAAAATGGAAAATACAAGCTTATATAGGTTACATCTCAAATCCATTTGCCACCGTTGGATCTAGGGGTGGGAGATGTATGGCTTGGATTGAATGTGAATCACACAAATAAAAAATTAAGGGGGGGGGGCGCCCTATTGACCAAGGGAGACAAGGTAGAATTGGTAGGTAGCCTACCTTGGACTTTGAAGTCCAATTGTCTCCCATGTGTCTTTTACCATTCAACCTTCTAGATGCCTCCATTTGAAATGTTGACTGACCTCACATGGGGCCCTAGGCTGAGTAGGATCAATGGGAGGGGTCTGGGGGGGGCCGTGGGACCCGGGGGTCCCATTTTTGCAATTAAACCCCTCTTACAATCAAAATTACAAACCGAATAAAATGAAATAAACACACATTACCCAAATAAAGTCTAAACAAATATGATAAATGTCGAGACTCAAGGGGGAGTCTCCAGGCTATCTCCGAGCCAGATGGACGCTGAGGTGGCTCGAGTCGTGCTCTGCGTACGGTACTGGTGGCTCGTCGGCTCGTGCCTCTCGCGTGCTCTGGTGTCCGCACCAACTATCCTCATAATCATAAGAGTACTCTTGATCGGCCATTTGAACAATTTTACCTGAACGAAGTCTCATGATAACGACGAGAAATCAATGCAATAAGCAAGATATAATGGAAGAATAAACACTTCAAGTAAATGATCCAATTGAACCATCAAACAAGTTGTGATGATTATGGAAATTTTTTAAGATTCTCTTGCGCTTAACAAATGGATTTTTAATAAAGTGTTCAACTCTCGATTCATGGGAGATCCTAATTTCAATTTGGTAGTACTCCGGGTCAAACTAGGTTCTTCCTCTCTCTTCTTACCAACGCAAGGGGGGTATCTAACTTCTGGGTGCTCCAAAGGTACAACTAGCCTAGCGTCCGTGAGGGAATCCACGGGTGCGAGGACTTACGAAGGTCTTGGTTAAGAAACTCCCGATCCAAAGAGATGGAATGCTCAATGGAGGGTCGTCCCTTTCCCAAGAAAGTGTAAGGATATCCTATGGGCAAGGAGAGAGGAGGTCTCTCAACCGTATGCAAAATGCCAAACGTGCAGATAATCAATATAATAACCGCCAATCAAACAAATCAAGACAAAAATGGAGATTCTGCTAAAACACACTTAAATAGCGCCCACGGTAGGGTCGCTATATGCAGCACCACGACTGTATGACAGCCGCGCTAATGGTGAAGGGCGCCTGGGTGCAGGGCGCGGTAAATAGGGATGAACAGTGCGTTCCCATGGCAATGGCAGTGTAAATGGCGCCTGTGGGTAAGGCACTACCAATGTGAACAGCGCCCTTGGCAGAGGCGCGGCTCATAGAAACAGTAGGGGAGGTGAATGGGTGAAACGCGCCCTGGTGTTGGGCGCTGACCAGAAATGGCACCTCTAACAGAGGCGTTGTTTATAGCAAATGGAATACCCATAATGTGTAGAAATGAATAAACGGCGCCCTGGGATTGGGCGCATATCAAGAAATGGCTGCTGCGTAGCAATCGCGGTATTAGTAAAACAAACAAGAAGTTGATTTTCCCCTCAAAACATGCTATAGGTGGTTCCAAAAATGGCTAATCCGTGGTTAATTGCACATGGTGCAAGAGAGGAGGGTGCTACGTGGAGCACAAGGGGAGGGGTACACGTGGGTACCAAAACGAGGGGCACACAAGGGTGCCAAGAGGAGGGGCACGCGAGGGTGCCAAAGGGAGGGGCACGTGAGGGCTCCAAAGGAAGGGCATGCGAGGGTGCCAAGTTGGATGGTAATCAAAATAAAAACACTAAGCGTCCCACCGTCATCGCCAATTTGTGGAACGTGTCAAATAGACATGTTTTGAGATAAAAATTCAATTTATATGAAAATTAGGGGAAAGGGAGCATGTGATGCTCCTAAGGGAGTGTGATCGCCAGAGGGTGTGGATGCCCTCAAAATAGGAGAATGTGATCGCGTAAAATACCTGGTAAGCGGGAGAGATTGGGTTCTTTTCTTCCTCCTTCAATCGGCCGGTCGATGAAGTGGGTCTTTACTTTGATTACCTTGAAAAGAAAGCACAAACCAGGAAAAATAAATCGGATTAGCCAAGTGTAGTATCAAATTCTTAGTGTGTAAAATGATGTGAAATTGTGTATGAACACACCTTTTTGTGGGTTTTTAAACCCCTAAGAGGAGTGTAGGATGGAGAATATGAATGCAAAGAGCTATCTAAGTGATTAATATGAAGCTAGCAAGATGAGTAATGTGTGGGTGATGAAAGTAATGAAAGCATGCACTTGAGCAATATAAGAGAAAAGCTCCTCCTTCTACTCCTGCAAGCAGGACAGAGGAAAATCGGTTGGACACTTGAATGGCAATCGCTAGGAGCGACGAAACAAAGCACAAAGTGGTACGATGCGACTAAACCGTGGGGGTTCTCAGGTTGATTCTTCAGGATGCCTCTCTTCGCGCGTGAGAGCATAAGGAGGGTATTTATAGTGGTTGAAGGGAGATCAAAGGGAGGAAGGGCCAGAGACCCCTTTCCAAAGGTGAATAGGGTGTTAAATAATAGCAATGCTCAATCTGGGAAGGTATAATGCCATTCGGACACGAAATATAAATCGTGACCGGATCACGGCAGCTATTCTCAAATAGCGCCGAAGGGTCAGTCGCCTATTATGTTTAAAAATTCAGACTTTCCATATTTAAAAATGAGAAACGCGTCCAATAGACGGGCGCTTTTCAAAAAAGGTGCCCCACTCGAGGGCGTGAATTTCATGAGTTGATTTCAAATTAGATTCATAAAGCTCGAGAAACACGCCTGAGATGCGGGCGCCATTTACTAATAGGCGACATGGCGAAGGGCGTGTTTTAAGAAACGACCGTGGGTCAGTCGTGACTTATGAAAAATCATGAAAAATGAGAGAAACCTATTTATTAAACCAGTGATGAAGTGCACTTGGGACATTATATTGTAACATGAAACTTGCTCAACATAGTGTCAAATTTTGCGTGTCTACAATAGGGATCGGGATACTTACCTGACTTACCTGACGGAGTCGCAAGGCAAGTGAAGGCCAATGCTGCAAGGAAGATTGTTAGCAAGGTTTGAAATAATATCATGAAACAACCAAATTTATCAATTAAACATATGAAGTGCAGCAACAGGGTTTAAACCATTTATTTCAACAAATGAACGGCTGATAGAATACCGCCCAAGGACAAACACCGCTTTAGACAGTCCATGCACGAGCAGAGAATTCGAACGTGGGATCAAGCAATGAACGGCCCATATTCAACAGCCAACGAGGTGGACAACCAGAAAGTTTCCGTTCGTATGCAAGGTACCGTTGGGGAAAGAACGGCTAGGAAAGAATCGCTTAGAGCTCCGACGGTCGTGCGATAGACCGCTCATCCTCTGGGGTTTTAAAATGTTAAACCCTTCGTCTCCCTCCTCCCCACCGTAACCGATGGTGGGAAGAAGGAGAAATGCACACCGAGCCCCCCCATCTCCCCCTCAATCTCTCAATCTCACTCTCACCCTCTCAATCCTCCTTACAAAACCCCCCCACCTCGTCTCCCTTGCCTATGCGATCAAAACATTAAGCTCATCGCCCGCCTATGGCAGGAGGGGAAGAGGGAGCACCACCGCCGCCGACGGTGGCCACGGAAGAAGAAACGGTGGCACCGTCCGCCGCCGAGGGAACAAGCGCACCGGTGGCGACGCCAGCACCCGCGGTCGACGAGGAGGCGGCAGCGACTGCCGTTGACGTCGGAGAAGACCCTCAAGCGCCACTAGCCGCGGCGGCGAAGGAGACGAAGGCTCGGGACCCCGAGGTAGGTCCCCCCTAACCCTAGCCATTTCCATTTTTAAAACCTGCATGTTAGTCCGAGGGAGAAAACAAGTGGCATACGACCCCTGGGGACTGGTTTAAAGGCCATTTGGGGTGCTCCCGCCGGTAAGGAGACTGTCGCCATAGTCGGGGGAGATGACGGATAGACGGTTCTCAATAAACCACACATCTAAGAACCTGCGGCTCACATAGAGCTGCACAACCTAAGTACGGTCCAGGGGTGGCTGTCTAAGCAATAAAACGAGGAAGGTTGATGTGGGTATGAACGGTGGGAGGTCCACCGTATAACAGAAGAACGGGCTTCAATGGGACGTTTGAAACATTAGAGGTTCAGAACAAATGTGGCCCATATCGGACCGCCCATATAGTAAAGTGGTTCATGGAGAATCGCACATCCAACCCAAGTGCAATTTTTATTGTTTTCATTTGTTTATTGAAATAAAATGCTTAAAACTATTTTTAAATGCATGCAACTATATGAATGAATGCAGGGAAAACGTAGGACTCACATCTCATGGTTGCAGGTCCGTGCAGTGTATCTGGCACTACCGGACTTTCAGCGAGAGCGGCTAGCTGCCATGGGGTTCGCCCCATTCTGAGCATTGAGGTGTGTTGGTTTGATACCGCACTCCTTTATGCTCTGCACGACCGTTGGGATCCAGTGAGTCGTACGTTCCTCTTCCCGTGGGGGCATATGGTCCCCACGTTGGAGGACGTGGCCAGACTCACTGGCCTGCGAGTGCAAGAGACTCCGGTCAGTGGGAGCACGTATCCCGACTACCGTGAGATGGCCCAGGAGCTGCTGGGCTTGGAGCTGCGACGTCCTGAGCGGCAATCTACTCTCCTGCCCCGGGTGAGTCTTCAGGACAGCCTCGGACTATGATGAGCCGGCAGAGCGACGGGGGAGCAGCCGGAGCAGCACCTCCAGAGGTTGGTGGACTTGGCAAGACCGAGAGTGGCGGCGGAGCCGGGAGCAGAGGCTGACATAGTGCTACGGAGGTTCCTGATGCTCTTCTTCGGGCGACTCCTCTTCTCGACGCGTGCGGACGTAATCCACTACCGCTTCCTTCCACTACTCCAGGACCTCGACCACATCGGAGACTTCGCGTGGGGAGCTGTAGTTCTGGCTTTCTTGTTCGACACCTTGAGTTCGACGGGTAGGCGGACCATGCTCGGGGGCTTCTCCCCTTTACTCCAGGTACGACTTCTACCTTAGACTTGATTATGCAATTCCTATATGCTGACACGATGTGATATGACGCAGGTTTGGGCCTATGTGAGACTTCATGGACTGGGGAGAGGCGACGAGACCTACCCGGACCTACTGCCCATTGCACAGAGGTGGACCGCACCTCGAGAGACTGGGGCCCTCAGGAGATAGGTCCGGGATCTACAGGATGACCTGGACGCCCTACCATACACCTCAGTACGATTTTAGACTCTTAATTGAATGCAATTCTATTCTATATGATGATGCTGATGATGTTTCCTATCTTGCAGGTACGGTGGACACCTTACGCAGAGGAGGGACTTGAGGACCAGTCCTGGGTGGTAGGGGCCCTCGCCTTCTCTGGGCGGGATGTATGGCTTCACTGCATGAATGTGGTAGAGCCACTCTACTTCCGACTGGTGATGAGGACCATTGGGGTCCATCAGCCAGTAGTAGATTTCCCGGTGCCGGAGAAGCCGGGGGAGCGCGTCACATGGACCACACGAGGCCTGGCAGCGGCCTTCAATTGGATGGAGCGGAATGCCGCACAGATTGCCGACTGGACAGCACTCGGGCGGGTGGTGACTGCCCGAGCAGAGAGCGACTCGGCGTACTACACGGTGTACGCCAGACACTACCGGGACCAGGTGTTCCGGGGTGCTCACCGACCGGTACGACCTCTAAACTTAAACTTTGTCTATTATGCTTATTGATAAGTGTGTATTTTTTCATCTGAATTCATGATTCTACACACTTTTATGAGCTTAAATTATGATCCATATACATTTCTCACACTTACTGTTGATTTTGAATCAAATGTTTAATTTTCTAAAATTAAATAAATTTTAATGATAATTTTTATGTATTTATGCAGGCACGCAATACGAGGAAAGCTCCAAGAAAAAGATAAAAAGGAAAATAAAATTATATGTTGAATGGGCCAAAAGCCCGAGGATTGGTTCAAAAAGAAAAGAAAAAAAAGTTAACAAAAAAATAAATTTATTTACTATTTTTTAGAATTTTTCTAATAATATATAGATATATATATAGCTATATAGATATATATTTATATATATAATATATATAACAAAATAAAATAAAATAAAAGTTACAAACCCCCCCCCCCCCCCCGCCCCATTCCCGCCTTCGTCGCCCGCGCACGGGCGACGAGATCAGCGAAGGCGGAGGGCCGGGGGGTCGTGGCGGGCGAAGGCGACAGCAGCGGGGAGGCGCGGGCGCACGCGCCCGCGTGCGACACGCGGACGGCAGGCGGAAGGCGGGTGCACGGCGGGCCCACGGGCGGGCGGCCTAACCCAGTCGGCCAGTCGGCGCAACGCGCCGGCAGAGAGAAAGTGAGAGAAAGAGAGAAGAAAGAAGAGAAAAGGAGGCCAGAAAAATCCGAAAAAATTCCAGAAAAATTAAAAAAATGTGTGCAGCACATGCCAGCCCACATTTAGGTCACAATTAGGTGCACTTGATTTGTTTCACATGGGCAAGAAGAGTTTGTTACTCTATATAAGGGCTTCATTTGTAATGGAACAAGTAGTTAGTTGTTAAGGAAGAGATGTTAGGATAGTAGGAAGCTATGGGTCATTTGTAATGTAAGTTTGTTCTTTGTATTTCTGAAGTTGGTGATTGTAGGAGTGGTGTTTTGTAAGCTTTTGATGTCAAGATTGTAAGTTGAAGTTATTTCAATACAAGTTTGATTTTAGAATTTAGTCTTTTCTTAATCTCATTTCTCGTTGTTGTGATCTTCATTTCAATTTGAGTTCTTCACGAAAGTTGTTCGTTTTCACGTGTTCTTCAACTTCTATGTTTAGCATTTCTTCAAATTCTTCCTAATTCATAGAGTTATTACCCGTTTTCTTAAGTGCTATTTTATGTGATTACTATTCATCCGAGTTAATACCTTCTGCCATTTCTTCATTTTGAAGCCTTTCCCATCTTACTTTTACTCTGAGTTCTTCATGAAAGTTGTTCCTTACTTGTAGATCTAAGTTTTGTTCTTCTACCACTTCTCCAAATGCTGTTATTTTATGTGCTAGAATTAATTTTTCAACGTTCTGATTTTTGCTCTGTTACGGTTCATCCGAACCAATAGGTCATAATTTTTCAAGTTTTTCATTATCTTCCTTTCATTTTCTGTTTCTGTGTTCTTCATAAAAGTTCTTCATCTTTTTATTATCTACAACTTTAATTTAGTTCACTTTGTCTAATTCCTTCTAGATTTCAAATTATTCTTTGCCTTCCAAACCTCTATTTCAATAGATTTCTGTTGTAATTGCCACTTGTGTTTCCACTTATGTTTTGTTTCAATTTCCATCCAAACCTTTTCTTCACGGTTTCATCACATATACCCGAAGCGGTAAGTCATCTTCGAATCATCTCACGGTGTCGACTTCCAAGGCAGAGCGGTCTTCATCAAAGGCTCGGCAAGGAAACGACGGCGTTCTTCAATTGGCTAATTATTCCTTTACTTTTCTCTTGATATTTAAAGTTGTAATTTCATTCGACTTAGTGATAATCGCACTCCATGAACAAAATTTATGTTTTCAAGGATAAGGGTATTTCCAACTTGAGCTAAAATCAAATATTCTCTCCCCGTGGGATCGACCCGTATTCACCACTGTACTCGTATTTTCAAAAATCATTCGAGTGAGTGAGTGCGGTTATAAAATTTGAAATTTGTGTGGCACGGCATTTTTAAACAACGACTATCGAGCGCATCAAATTTTTGGCACCGTTGCCGGGGATCTGGAATTTTTGAAAGTTGGATATTCTTGTGTTTGATGTGTATATTTGTATATTGATTTTATTATTTTATTTTACAGGAAAAAGAAAAGAAATCAAAAACTAAAAGAAAGAGGGAAAAGCAACCTGAAATTCCAAGGATATGAAACGTTGTTAAAAGCCCGGAAGCATCGCTAAAGGGCAGAAACGAAGGAACAGGTTCTATTTTTTCAATTTCTGAAACATTTTTACAAAAATTTGAAAAATTCTTCAAAACTCTATAAAAATCATAAAACATCAAAATAAAAGAAATTTTTGTGCTGGCTAGATAGGGTCATTAATTAAAAATAAAAAATTACTTGCACCAAAATCAAAAAAAAAATTGCATTCCAAGATTAGAAACCACACATCATGTTCTAGGTCATGCATCATTTAGCATAGAATTTCTCTGTGTTAAATTTCTGTCATTGCATTTTGAAGATTACGAGGGGCAAGGTATGTTCTACTTACCATATTCTGGCATTCATTTTGCATAAAGAACCCCTTGTTTGAAATTGTGGTGTGCATTTTCATTTCAAAATACTTTAAGGGCAACACCCCTAAATAAGATAAGGTGGGGATTTCATCACCCTTCCTTAGCCCGCAAACCACACTTCCCTTGCATATCTGCATGACCTACGCCATAAATAAAAGTCAGTAAACGTTGTCCCTAGGATCACACTGTGGTTCTTGTGTTATTTGGGTTTACTCTCATATGAAAACCGGTGCCTAAGGCAAGACGGTCGGACGGCAAACGCCTTAAGCGGGCTAGTAGTTTGGCATAATAAGGTCCCTACGAAAGTAGGGGGAACCTCCCACTTCCCCACCCCTTACCTGGCTAGTGGTCATATTGAGGGTAAACTTAAGTCTCAGGTTAATCACTTTGTGAAACCCTACTTGTAGGTCTAAGTCACATCTAGGTCATTATGGTCATTTGTGTGCTAACTTGTTTATTTTTGCATAAAAGCACAACAAAATAAAAAAAAATTCATTAAAAAAAAACCATCACTCTTTCTTGGGTCTTTTGCATTACCACATCTAAATTTATTCAGGCCCATTATTAGATTCTTTCATGTTCAATTATGCGGGCTATTTGAATTCCAACCCTTCATTTGCCCCTTATCATCAAACTCCTTCACTTTTCCACAATGGGGTTCACAATTCATCTTTTACCCAAGAGCCGTATCAATTGTCATTGAATTCTTCCACCTCTTTCTCTCACACAAATCCATATCCTAGGTGGGAAAACCAACAATCATCCTCTTGGGCATCCTCTCAAGACCCCATTCAAAGTCCTTCAAACCCACACTTTGCAGATTGGGCTTCATATTCCAATGATCCTTATAATCGAGCCCATTCTCAAGGTCAACCCATCTACTCTCCCCCACCTCAGTACCAGACTGATTTCTATTCTGATTATTACTCATCCCAGTCTGAGTGCCATCCAACATATCCAGCTCCTCCAAAGTCTGATTTCGAGGACAACTTCAATCAACTGACTCAACTTATCTTGGCCAATCAGCAATCCCTTAATGCTCAAAGTCAAATCATTCAAGCCCAAATTGATCAACGTGATAGAGAGCTAGCAATGGACCTACATGCTAGCCTCACCCCGGAAAACCTTGAAAATCAATTTCTTGATTATGATTATAATATCAGCTTGAATGAACCATCCATCAATCCTCACTTCACCAACTCTCAAATAATTTTTGATAATGAGGATAATCGGGAGCAGCCATATCAGGAAAATTGGGGGGGAGCTAATGCAACTCAAGTTGTGATGGCCAAGGAAAATAGTGAGAAGTTTAAGTTGGGGGGAGAAGAAGGGAATAATGAAAATCATATTTGGGCCAAAACCTCTGATGACTATTATGACCCAGCCCAACATACAAATCATTCCCCTCCTCACTATTCATCTCTTCCACCCTTCGCTAATACCTCTGATGATCAATTCATTCAGTTTCTTCCCCACAGTCAATCCCTCCAACAGCAAATCAATAGGCTTACTGAGGAAGTCAAAATCATGGAGGGAAATCAATTCTTTGATTACTCTGAACCCAATCCTCATCAAGTCCTTCACACTGACTACGATCAATCTATGAGTCCCCGAGAGCATAACACTCTGTGGACGCGGGATTTTTTTATCTTTATTTATTTTATTATTAATTATTTATTTTTATTTTTATTTTTATTTTATTTGTTAGGCGTGCCAGTCACATGTGTGACGATTTCATTATGCGCTCGACTTGACTTGGTCAGTCGATTGTGAAGTCCGAGTCGGGACCAAAAGTCCGTCATACCATAAAGGCTATGACGTTAATTACGCCCTTCCTAAGAAGGACAACCCTTGATTAAACGCCAAAATAGAAGGCCACTCGGGGCGGTAATAAAAGAAAAATAACAGTGCGTGATACTGAAGATATTGTTATTCTGGGCAGACAATTTAGTGCATAGTAGATTACTACACCGACATGACCATCTCTTATGTGGGTCGTGCCGGGTAGGAATAGGACACCGTTCACGCAATGGCGGGACGGGATCCGGGCCATCATCGGGGAGATGTCCCCTTTCATATTTCTCATCCAGCCAAGGGCCTCGCAGCATTCATATTCCCCGGAAGATTGAGCCGGACGAGGGGCGTGTGATGTGCACCTCCCGGGACTTATCGGGGTTAAAACATCGATCGACATTTCGGCATCACCTCCCCATAATCTGGATTATGCCCAGGGGAGAATAGGCTATCACCCACGGAGTGTCGGGATGAAAGCCGAGAAAAGGAGGAAGCAAACCCCCCACACTGTACATGTATGCTCTAGGGCAATGTTTGACTCTTCCCTTATAGGAGCCGGTGACACTCATGCAGTGGCAGAGCTCACCTCAGCTAAAGGGGTTCCTCATAAACCCGGTACAGATCAGCGAAACATAAGGGAGTCTGACTCCCTTTAATTTTATCCTCGAGACAGTTCTGGTGACTCATGGACATCCCTAAGTGGGTTTGATAGAGGTGTCGGAGGCTTGATGGGTGGCGGAGTAGGCTCTCGGCGCACCTCGGACTGGCCTGGAGGTTCCCGGCACCAAGGCAAGGAACAGAAGGGGGTTCCCGGCGCGCCCGGGAGATATGCTCTCGGCGCAAGGGCCAAATGGCCAAGGGAGGCTGTCGGCGGGTTCAGCATGGAAGGTTCCCGGCGCGACCGGGAAAGGGCCAGGAAGTAAGCTCTCGGCGCAAGGGCCAAATGGCCAGAGGAGGTTGTCGGCGCGAAGGGCAATTGTTAAAAAGGGGGGTTCCCGGCGTGCAGGGGAGAAAGCCATCGGATGGGCTTCCCGGCGCAATGCAAAGTAGCCAAGGGGGCTTCCTGGCGCGGCCAAGGTGCACGGGTTCCCGGCGTGAAGGGTAGTTGTAAAAAGGGGGGTTTCCCGGTGCGCAGGGGAGAAGGCCGGATGGGCTTCCCGACGCGATGCAGAGCAGCCAAGGGGGGGGCCGGCGCGGCCAAGGTGCAGGGGTTCCCGGCGCGGAGGCCAGAAGGCCAAGATAGTTCTCGGCGCCTGAAGGATAGCACTGAGAGCTGTTCATCTGGTTTACTGTATGCAGGGCCGAGAGGTGTGAGGGCGCCAGGATAAGAACAGAGGTTTATGGTACTCTGTTCTTGAATCTGTTGAGGATTCAGGGGTTTTCCTGGTGATTCAGGCCAAGATAGACTGGCCTTAGGAAATCAAAGGGCTCAATTCATCAGACTACAACTGACTTTGGCTTGGATTTCAAAGGGAAGGCCGGAGGGGGAGTGCGATTTGGGGGAAACACGGTTTAGGGTATCTCTGTCACCAGCGTTCCTCATGGTCCGTGAGGATGATTTCAGTATACTCTCCATCATCTGGGGGCCAAGAGATGACTGTCTCTGGCCCCGGGGATGACTTCGGCAAAGCCGATGAGCATGAATGCAACACCTAAGACCGAGAGGCACTTGCTATGTATCTATGCTTTGCTTCAGAGGTCAAGGGATAGTCTGTCCCTGGCTCGGAAGCAAGCATGAGGAGCACTCAGGAAACGGGTGAATAAACAGGCGATCGATCGACCTGGGGAGGGGGATAGCATGCTATTGAGTCTTAAGAAGAGACAGACAACACGGGGGATGAGCATAGAGCTTCAGAGAAACCAAAGCAGGGATGGACTGCAGCCCACCATATTTATCCATTCGATAACATTCATTGGGTGAGATACATAATGAGGAAGCAGGGGGAATACATCACTGTATCGGTGTGAAACCGGCTACGGCATTACAGGCTACATCAGAGGAGGAAAGAAGAGAGACCCTCGAAATAAAAAAAAGACGAACTATAGAAATGGGGGGGGGGGAGGGCGGAGCATTGACTCCTCTCCCTCCCCGTTGCCCACCTTCGATCAGCTTCGAGAAATCTCTTTCTCTCTTCACTCTTTTCTTCTTCAGCTCTCTTTCCCTTCTCGTGGACGAGGTTGCAGGTCTCTTCTGTGTGTCTCCCCCAATCACCTTCTGTGTGTTTGTGGCTATCTGTTCAGGCTCTCTGTCCTTCTTTGCTATCTGCTCTAACTCTCTCCTCCTTGTTTTCGAATGAGGGGATTTTATATCCCTCGTTGGTGTCCTCTCGGCGGGCTCGTCCCGGCGCGCCTCAACTGTAGGCGGAGCTCCCGGCGCGCGGGGCTCAAGCTTCTCGGCGCCGCCTCTGGGCTTCGACAAGGGGATCCCGGCGCCACTTTTATAGGCCCATTTAGGGCTTTTAAAACCTCGCATAGACTTTGGCCTTTATTGGTCCTTCAAATGTATCAGAACCTGAGAATGCCCTCCACTGGTGACACAGCTTCTATTGAGATCATTCATAGATTTTCATCAGTCGGTAGACTGGGGTTTCATCGGCATTGCCATCTGAATGACGACAAAGTCGGACATCATCTCATCGGTATCGTCACCTGAACGGTGACAAGACCGGACATCAGCTTTAGCCTGAAAAGACTTCAGCCAGGTGACTGCTATTTCATCAGTGCCGTCGTCTGACTGACAATGGCATTGGACTTCAGCTTGGCCCGGAAAGGGCTTCAGCCGAGTAGATGGTTGACGAACTCCGTCATTGATCTTTCACTATTGGTCTGATCTTCCTTTCACTTATGTTTCTGCCCTTGCTCATTTTCAAGGTGTCAACAAATGCCCCCCACCTGCGGGCGGCGTAAGTGCAGAATAAGCGGCACGGGGTCTGCAGGTGCCTTTCATCATTCGAGGGTATCTTCCTCCATTTCTCTTTGACATTGTTCTTCAGATTAATCATGTTGCTGCAGCAATAATATGCACATGTATCTTTCATTTCCATATTTTTCATCTCCATATCTTCTGATTTTATTGTCAGCACTTTGGAGCCTTCTTGGCCTTGCCTTGGGCTTCTCGGCGTGAGGTAGGACACTTCTCGGCGCGGGTGCTGCTCGGCGTAGCCTGTTGTCGGCGCGGGCATCTCGGCGCGGCCTTCTCGGCGCGGGCAGTCTCGGCGGGGTTCTCGGCGCGGGTCGTCTCGGCGCGCCCCTTTCTTTCGGCCGACGGGGGGGGGGGGTGCTTTAAACCAAATTCTGTTGGTGGTAGCAAACGTCCTTCTTGGCCATACGTGCCGCAAGGGAGACAGTTTGCAGGAATGTGAACGAAGAGGCTCAGAGCACTATCCGGAACGGGCGAATGGTCCATCCCGGGTAGGTTTCAAAGTTAGTCGGGGCAATGTGCCAATCGACCAGTACATAATTTCATCATCGACATTGGGTTTATATCGATGCAAAGGAGTTTTACAAGTTCCATCAGAGTAGACGTAAGGTCTAGACTGGGTAGAGGTTATTGCAGGTGGGACATTGAAGGGTGCGTGGTTTTCATCAGGACAGACGTAGGGTCTGAACTGGATAGGATTTCATCATTGATCGGGCGAGGTGCCGGTCGATCAATAGCTAATTTCATCATCGATATTGGGTTTATATCGATGCAAAGAAAGTGCTATAAGTTTCATCAGAATAGACAAAAAGGCCTAAACTGGCAGGGTTTTAATTGGACATGGTTTCATCACTGATTGGGCGAGGTGCCAGTCGATCAGTGGTTGGTTTCATTATCGATATGGGGCCTATATCGACGCAAGGAGTTTCATAGGTTTCATCAGTATAGACGTAAGGTCTAAACCGGACAGAGGATTTCATCATTGATCGGGCGAGGTGCCGGTCGATCAATGGTGGGACGTATGTAGAGGTGTAGGTCTCGTCAGGACAGACGTAAGGTCTATTCCAGCGGGTTTTATGGTGGGCGGGACTTTGCCAAGAAATACGTAGGTTTCATCAGGATAGGCGTAGGGTCTATCCTGGTAGGGTTTCATCGTTGACCGGGCAAGGAGCCGATCCGTCAAGGGAAGGTTTAGGAGTTTGATCAGGACAGACATAAGGTCTGAACTGGCCAGGCTTTATCAGACTGGTGACCGGTTTTATTGTTGGTGGGACATGTGAAAAGAGGGTATGTAGATTTCATCAGGGTAGACGTAGGGTCTACCCCAGAAAGGTTTTATCATCGGTGGGGCATAGAGCCAGATGACCGATGGAAGGCCTCATCAGTGAAGGGGAGGTGAAGGCGACGTGCCGGTTGGCATAGAACTTCTGAATTACCACATTACCGACCCAAGCGCCCTTTCGGGTTTTCGCCGGAGCCAGCCCCCTCTTGCTTTTGCCCACGCGTCCTTTCAGATTTTCACGTGACGGGGTACCCGATTTTGCCTGCAGTGCCCTTTCGGGTTTTCACCACAGCTGGGTTTTAGCCATTTTTGCCCTTGTCCAGAATGCCTGAACAAGTCTGGCGGGGTATCTCTATTTTCAACCCCATTTCTGCATATGTACTTTTTGTCGTTTTCTTTCTCTTTTCTTTTTCATTGTCTCTTCTAGGACCAGAACTTTCATCCTATGGACCATGGCGCCATATGTTTATTGTAGACACACGATCATTGATGTGGGTGTCAACATCAATGCAAAGGGAAGTAGGGTTTCATGATCTATCCAGACGAAAGATCCGAATTGATTTAGAGGATATAGATAGCAGCTCGGGCACGAGACCGTTTGCTGAAAATATGAGTTTCATCGTTAATGTGGGGTTTAACATTAACGCAAAGGAATAGAGTTTCATGCTCTATCAAGACGGAGGGTCTGAATCGATTCAAGGAGCCGTGTTGTGCTATGTCAGAGCGGACGGAAGGTCTACCCTGGATGGGTTTTAGCGTCGATCAGGCAGTGTGCCAACCGATCGATAGCAGGTTTCATCATTGGTATTGGCTCATACCAATGCAAGGATTTCATATGTTTCATCAGGATAGACGTAGGGTCCAAACTGGATAGGGTTTTCATCATTGATATTGGGCGAGATGCCGATCGATCAATGACGGATTTCATCATTGGTATTGGGTTTATAACAAAGCAAAGATTTCATAGGTTTCATCGGGATAGACGTAAGGTCTAAACCAGACAGGTTTCATTGTTGATCAGGCAGTGTGCCAATCGATCAACAGCAGGTTTCATCATCGGTATTGGGTTTGTACCAATGCAAGGATTTCATAGGTTTCATCGGGATAGACATAAGGTCTAAACCAGACAGGTTTCATTGTTGATCGGGCAGTGTGCCAACTGACCAACAGCAGGTTTCATCACGGCGGGGCGTAGGATAGGTTTTTGCGGGATAGACGTAAGGTCTAAACCGGGCCGGTTCTACCGTGGTGGGTCTCAGACAAAAATAAGTGGAAGTGTTTTATCAGAACAGACGGAAGGTCTATCTCGAGGTGGGCTTCTTATCGAGGGAATTTTTCTTGAGCAATGCATGAAGGCCTCAACAGAATAGACGTAAGGTCCATTCCGGATGGGTTTAATCGTTGATCGGGCAAAGCGCCGGTCGATCGACGATGAGCTTTATGGTGGGAGGTAAGGCTTTTCTTTGGAATCACCACATTACCGACCCAAGCGCCCTTTCGGGTTTTCGCCGGAGCCAGCCCCCTCTTGCTTTTGCCCACGCGCCCTTTCGGGTTTTCACGTAGCGGGGTACCCGATTTTGCCTGCAGTGCCCTTTCGGGTTTTCACCACAGCTGGGTTTTGGGCCATTTTTACACTTGTCCCTAATATAGGAGCAAGTCTGGCGGGGTATCTCTATTTTTAACCCCATTTTTTTTTACTTTCTTTTTGTTCTTTCTTCTTCCTTCCTCTTTTTTTTAAAGGGTGACAGGTCGGAATGCCACTAGCTCAAGATGAGGGTAGCTTGGCTAGGGCGGAGTGCCACTAGACCGGGAAATGGGTGTAGCTTGGCTAGCGCGGAGTGCCGCTAGACCAAGAAAAGGGGTCTGGACCAAGAAAAGGGGTAGCTCGGCTAGGGCAGAGTGCCGCTAGACCAAGAAAAGGGGTAGCTCGGCTAGGGCGGAATGCCGCTAGACCGGGAAATGGGTGTAGGTTGGCTAGGGCGGAGTGCCGCTAGACCAAGAAAAGGGGTAGCTCGGCTAGGGCGGAGTGCCGCTAGACCAAGAAAAGGGGTAGCTTGGTTAGGGCGGAGTGCCGCTAGACCAAGAAAAGGGGTAGCTCGGCTAGGGCGGAGTGCCGCTGGACCAAGAAAAGGGGTAGCTCGGCTAGGGCGGAGTGCCGCTAGACCATGAAAAGGGGTAGCTCGGCTAGGGCGGAATGCCGCTAGACGGGAAATGGGTAGCTCGGCTAGGGCGGAGTGCCGCTAGGCCAAGGAAAGGGTGTAGCTTGGCTAGGGCGGAGTGTCGCTAGATCGGGAAATGGGTAGCTCGGCTAGGGTGGAATGCCGCTAGACCAAGGAGGGGTAGCTCGGCTAGGGCGGAGTGCCGCTAGACCAAGGAAAGGGGTAGCTTGGTTAGGGCGGAGTGCCGCTAGACCAAGGAAGGGTAGCTCGGCTAGGGCGGAGTACCACTAGACCAAGGAAAGGGGTAGCTCGGCTAGGGCGGAGTGCCGCTAGACCAAGAAAAGGGGTAGCTCAGCTAGGGCGGAATGCCGCTAGACTGGGAAATGGGTAGCTCGGCTAGGGCGGAGTGCCGCTAGGCCAAGGAAAGGGTGTAGCTTGGCTAGGGCGGAGTGCCGCTAGACCGGGAAATGGGTAGCTCGGCTAGGGCGGAATGCCGCTAGACCAAGGAGGGGTAGCTCGGCTAGGGCGGAGTGCCGCTAGACCAAGGAAAGGGGTAGCTTGGTTAGGGTGGAGTGCCACTAGACCAAGGAAGGGTAGCTCGGCTAGGGCGGAGTACCACTAGACCAAGGAAAGGGGTAGCTTAGCTAGGGCGGAATGCCGCTAGACCAAGAAAAGGGGTGTAGCTTGGCTAGGGCGGAGTGCCGCTAGACCGGGAAATGGGTAGCTTGGCTAGGGCGGAGTGCCGTTAGACCAAGGAAAGGGTAGATTCTGCCCGGTTACTCAGGGAATGTTGGTTGTGCTGGATGATACAGCTTCAGATGTCTTCTGTTGAGTGGCGAGAATTGGATTTCCCCTCGATGGTTAACAACCACGTAGGCCCCTCCTTCATAGACCCTCTGTATCACATAAGGACCTTCCCAGTTAGCATTCAGCTTTCCTTTTGGGTTGGACGCCATGACTTCTTTTTTCTTGACCATGATGAGGTCACCTTTCTTGAATTCTCATCCTCTTATGAGTTTGTTGAATGCAGTGGCCATGCGGGCCTGATACATTTGGATACTCTTCTGGGCTCGGAGGCGCTTCCCTTCCAATTCAGCCAGTTCTTCTAGTCTTCTTTCTGCATTGGTCTGTTCGCCACGGGCCAGGCCATATTGGACTGCCACTCTGAGTGACGGGACTTCCAGCTCTAGCAGAACCACTGCCTCTGAGCCGTGTACCAGCGAGTATGGTGAGCACCCTGTAGGTGTCTTGAAGACAGTGCGGTATGCCCACAGAGCTTCATACATTTTCTCTTCCCAGTCCTTCTTATTAGAACTGACGACCTTGGCCAGCAAGGTGCAGAGAGTCTTGTTAAAAGCTTCTGCCAATCCGTTTGTCTGTGAATTGTAAGGAGTGGAGGTCCTCCATTCAATCTTATATTTCTCAGCAAGCCGATAGACCTTCTGATTTCTGAAATGACTTCCATTGTCGGATATTATTCGGCTGGGGATCCCGAACCGGAAGATAATGTTCTGTTTGATGAATCTGGCGACCAATTCACCAGTCACTTCTCTTAATGCTATAGCCTCCGCCCATCGGGAGAAGTAATCTGTTATGGCCAGTATGTACTTATGTCCGGCCGAAGAAGTCGGCAGTGGCCCAACTACATCAGTTCCCCATTGTGCAAACGGCCAACTGGGAATTGTAGGGTGCAGAGTCGTAGGAGGCCTCCTAGGCACAGTAGCATGCTCCTGGCATTTCTGGCATGATTTTGCAAATTTACAGCAGTCTTCAAACATGGTGGGCTAATAGTAGCCCAGCTTCTTGATTTGTATCTTCATCTTGGGACCAGCCTGGTGGGCACCTGCTGTCCCAGCATGTGTTTCTTTCATCGCTTGCTAGGCTTCCTCAGTGGACAGACAGCGGAGTAGAATCTTCTTGCGTGCATCTGCCATTATTCGGAACAAAATTCCATTCCTGAGTTCATAAGAGTCTTTGATTCTTAGGAGTTTCATCTTTTCTTCTCTTATCTGCGGCAGTTGTTGGTGTAGAAACCACTGCTGCAGGTGCTATCTCCAATCAGACGCTTGTTCTGTGCTGACGGTGGCAACCTCATCTCCTTCGGGGCACTCTTCTAGCATACTGGGGACTTGCCGCCGGTTCATAACGACAATGTTTAGTGTCTTATTTGGTGGGACTGCTAGTGAGCTGGCCAGCTTCGCCAGTGCATCAGCCTGGGCATTGTGTCCACGGCCCACATGCTTGAGCTCAATATGGTAGAATTTCGCCATGAGGCGCACGCTTTTTGGTGGTAGGGATTCAGTTCTGGCTTCCGCACTTCGAACTCCCCTTGGATCTATTTTATTATCAACATCAAATCCCCAAATACTTGAAGCATTTGGATACCCATGTTGAGGCTTATATATAGCCCGATTATCAGAGCTTCATACTCGGCCTCATTATTGGTGCAGGGCTTGTTTATAGAACAGAAAGTATGCACAACCTCCCCTTCTGGTGATTTCAGCACAATACCGGCTCCAGCCCGTATTCTGGTCTTTCCATCGGAGTCTGTCTCTTTTCTGGATGCTCCATCAAAGAATAGTTGCCACATAACTGACTGGGTCTGGCAGGCCTCGAGTGTCTCATCATCGGGTAACTCAGTCCCTAGCATATCATTTTTCGGCACAGGATGCTCTGCGAAGAAATCAGCCACGGCCTGTCCTTTTATCGCCCGCTGGGGTGTATAGGTAATATCGAATTCCATCAGGATCACTGCCCATTTGCCCAATCGGCCCTTTAGTACCGGCTGAGTCAATATGTATTTGAGCGGATCTGCGGCAGATATCAATCTGACTTCATGTGACAACATATAGTGTCAGAGCTTTTTGACAGCAAAGACTAGTGCCAAGCAGGTCTTTTCTATGTAGCTATAGCTTTCTTCAGTTCTAATCAGCCTTCTACTTAGGTAGTACAAGGCTTGTTCTTTGCCTTCTTCATTTATCTGTGCCAGCATTGCCCCCAGGGAACAGTATGTGGCTGCGATGTATAGTATTAAGGGCCTGCCCTTAATTGGTGCCCCCAGCACCGGAGGGGTCTTGAGATATTCTTTCAGCTTCTCAAAGGCTTCCTGATAGCCATCGTCCCAGAGGAACGGCACATCTTTCATCATGAGCTTGTGAAAGGGGTGGCATCTTCCCGACAGATTTGATATAAATCGTCGGATATAGGCCAGACGCCCTTGCAGAGATCTCAGCTCGGACAGATTCCTTGGTGGAGGGAGCTCCTGGATAGCCTTAATCTTGGATGGGTCAATTTCAATGCCCCTATGACGGACAATAAACCCGAGGAATTTTCCACTGGACACGCCGAAGGCGCATTTCATGGGATTCATCTTGAGTTCATATTTGCGCAGCCTCTGGAATACTACCCTCAGGTCTTGCAAATGGTCTTCTCTTCTTTTAGTTTTCACTACCAAATCATCAATGTAGCACTCTACTTTCTTGAAGAGCAAATCATCAAAGATCTTGGTCATAGCTCTTTGGTAGGTAGCGCCGGCATTCTTAAGACCAAATGGCATCCTTTTGTAGTGGAATATCCCCTTCGGAGTGTGGAACGCAGTGTGCACTCTGTCTTCTTCAGCAATCCAGATCTGGTTATATCCGGATGACCCATCCATAAATGATAGGGCCTCATGACCAGTAGTCGCATCGATCATCACTTCAGTGATTGGTACTGGGAAGTCATCTTTCGGGCAAGCCTTATTAAGGTCCCGAAAATCAACACATATTCTGATCTGCCCATTCTTCTTCTTTACAGGCACTATGTTGGCTAACCATGTAGTATACTGATTCTCTTCAACAAAGCCTACATCAATCAGCTTGTCAACCTCTTTGTTAATCTGATTTATTAATTCAGGGCGCATTCTCCTGGAAGGCTACTTTACAGGGCTAGCCTCTGGGTTTATTGCCAATCGGTGCTGTGCCACATCAGAACTCAGTCCCGGCATTTCATCATATGTCCATGCAAACCAGTCTCGGAATTCTTTCAAGAATTGTATATACTGTTCCCTGACAGCTGGCTTCAGCAGTGCACTGAGGAATGTCGGCCTTGGCTCATTTGCGGTCCCCAGATTTATTTCCACAAGCTCATCGACGGTGGCCTGACCTCCATCTTCGACCTCGGGCGGGGCTTCTTGAAGGTCAATGAAGCCTCCCGGGATATAATCTTCTTCAGTTTCATGACCCTCTGTTTCATCATACTGGTCATCAGCGGGTGCCGGCTCATCATATACGGCCAATATTGTTGTATTCTGTTCAGTCTGCCCCGAGGGCGTAACTGGATCAGCAGGAAACTCAAAGATGGAGTCTTCCACCCTTAGAGGCTCTTCTGATGCTGACTCCTTTGAGAGATCATCATTCTGTAGAGCCCGGACTTCTTTCAGGATGCGCTCAAACTCCAGGCATTCCCTCAGCTCTTTGGCTACTTGGTCCTCATCCGGGATTCCCGTGTCAAACTTTGCTTCAGCATGGAACAGATCCTCTTTGCAAGGTAGGTCTTCCCAGCACCAATCTTTCTTTGTTTCATCTGATGTCCCCGTCTCCGGCTGACTGTCTGGGGCTTCATTGTTCATTATGGATTGATAAATGATTTCTTCATCTTCCGAGGGGTACTTGTCGTATCCCACCTCGGAAGGGTCTTCATGCTGGTAGGAGACAGAGATGACGTCCACTTCAGCTTCATAGTATTCTTGAAGGGTATAACCCAATCCTGGGTGCTGAGTGATCTTCCTCAGTTCTTTATCCTACCGGGGCGGATCCCATAGCTCCTGGAACGCCTTCTTTTGGGCAACAGGTTGTAGTGATGGCATCTGCATTTTAGAGAACATCTGCGAAACCCGCTGGGTAGTATAGTCCAAGCCCGTGATTGGCACCATCCGGTTTGCAGATTCTTCAGGGACCATGCAGTCTTGATCATTGTCTTCGACTGGCTCCCCGGTGTAGAATATGGTAGGAGGCTCACAGAAGCGAGGGATTTCCATAGTCTTCAGTGGTAGCACCGTCTGGTACTCTAGGCTAGCGATGGGCTTGACTAAACCTTGCGGAACCTCCACCTGTATATACTTTTCTTTCATTTCTTCATCGATATCATCCGGATGAATGCTAGGAGGGGTGATCCGTGCAAAGTCACCAGCATAAGAGATGTGAGATACCTCATGCTTTTTAATATAGCCCTTTGGTGGCGGGGGAGACCAGTTTCTTTCCTTCGTTGCCGGCTTTTTCTGGCTGACCCTAGCCTCTTTCTCTTCACCCTTTTGCGACACCTCCGTGTAGTAGGATGCATCGAGCATATGGCACTCGAATACTTCGAAGGGATGCAGATCCGCAAACACCCTCTCTTCTTTTCCTTCATGGCAGTATTTAATGCACTGATGCAGCGTGGACGGAACTATCTGATATTCATGCAGCCACGGTCTCCCCAGCAGGGCCTTATATGTGGTGTTGGAGTCGATTACATAGAATCGTACCACGGTAGTGAGATCCCCCAATGTGAGGTTAAAATCAGCCACCCCAAGGGGCGTCTCACATTTCTGGTTGAATCCCGCAATTTTCATGTCTCTGACCTTGGTAAGCTGCAGATCAAAGTAATATTTTTGGTAGATGCGGTATGGGAGAATGTTCACGGCAGCCCCGGGATCTATCAGTATCCTGCTCAGTGGCTGACAGTTCAGG
Source organism: Amorphophallus konjac (assembly GCA_022559845.1). NCBI lineage: Eukaryota > Viridiplantae > Streptophyta > Magnoliopsida > Alismatales > Araceae > Amorphophallus > Amorphophallus konjac. The sequence continues at coordinate 112,479,040 of CM040127.1, forward strand.
GAGCCCCTCATATACAGCGGTCTGTTATGGCAGGAATTCGGAATCAGCATGTCATCCTCTGTGAATGTAACTGACGGCCCAGAATTCACTTCTGTCAAGAGTGCTTCATATTGTGCCGGCGACTGCAAGGCATCAACAATTGCTTGGCGAGCCTCTTCACTCAGAGAGAGAATCTCCCAGATGGAGAATCTGGTAGGGAGCTTCTTTAGCATTTTCATGATCCGGCTGCCCACCCTGACATTAGACAGTCTCATTTCTTCAGCCCATCGGGGTTTAGGAGGTTCATGCGGTGCCCGTGGCCTCTGCTGCCCAGTGCTGGTTTCATCCCCTGGATTGATTTCTTGGGAGGCTTCTTCTATAGCAACGGCCCCTGGTGCCGTCAGAGGGTTATCCCCTTCTTTCTCATTCTGCTTGTAGGCTACAGACGCCGATTGCTGAGGTCTCTTGCCTTTATCTGGCCCAGCCTATATCGATTGCCCATTGTCTAGACTGGATAGAAATTCCAGAAATGTTAGAATTTGACCTCCCTTCTTTTCTTCCTGGTATAAGCTGGCAGGGGGCGGAATCTGGACACCCCGCACCTCTGGTTCAGGAATCTGGTAGGGTTGTTCCCCTCTGAACATAATGTTATGATTGGCTGGTGGTGGGCGCCTCCACCTTCTTCCGGAGCGGGTTGCATGTGCTGAGGTTGAAGCCTCGGCATGGTTGGCTTCTAGTGGGGCATTTGACATTTCGTCCTCATCATTCTCCCCGGGCGAGGTAAAGAGTGCCGACAGGGTGTTACATTGTACTGTCACGACCCTCTTTCCCTTCTTGGACTTGGGTCGTCTCTTCTTTTTCTGGGAATTTGGCTTTATTGGCCCCTGCCCCAAGAAGGGTTCAGTCTCAGCTTTTTCTTATTCTGCCTCTGACTACTCTTTAATTTTCAATTCTTCGAGTTGTTCCCAGAGTATACAGTCTTTCACCAGCAGGTGCCCGGGCTTTTTCTGTTCATATTCATCGAGCCCATTAATATATTGCTATAAACGCCTGGCTGCAGGACTTACTTCCTTGTGTGTAGGTAGGGGGACCTGTCTTCTCCGATTATGAGTGGGGATTCGGATGACTGGCCCTGTCTCAGCTGTGCGCCGTACTGGCTTTACTGGAGGCGGCTCAGGTCTTGGTGTGACACCGCGGATGACTGCTCCATTGGTATTGGCTGCGGGAGTATTCTTTCTATTCTTTATGGGTTTCATCTGCCATCCTTCCTGATCCTTCAGTGGGGTGAGGAAGCAAGCTTGATAAGTATGCCTAGTGCATTCCTCAACGGCCTCCTTAGGCAGCTGCTGGTAGATTGAAATCATATTGGCGGCCATTTTTAATGCTGGAGGCTCATGTGGACGAGGTGGCTCTACCTGGTAATCTCCCAGCTGTAGCTCGCCCTTTTTGACCATGCCTTCCATAATATCTTTGAAGACGTAGCAATTTTCAATTGCGTGCCCCAACGCACGGTGATATGGACAGAACAATGGATCACCTTTCTTTGCCCCGTCATCGGGTCTCTTTGGTTCAGGCAATGTTACCTTGTTGAACTTGTATGCCCAGTTGAATAGTGCGGCTGTCTTATCTTTCGGGAAAGAGTACGGCTTTCTCATTTTGTTTCTCAGAGAGACTTTATCTTTTCTTTCTGCTGTGTCTGCTGGCGGGGGAGCTTCATCTGCCCCCTTCTTCCCTTTTTGTTGCTCGAAGGTTCTGAAATCGACGGTGTTGGCCTCAGAGTGCAATGGTCGTCGATCATTAGATTTCCCTTTCGGCACAGTTGGAGCATTGGCCGTCGGACGCTTAGATAGGAATGTCTCGACCTCCGCCACTATATTGTTCAATAGGTCAAATGTTCTGACATCTGCACCAATCATCTTTTCCAGTACCTCTCTCCTGAGGCTCTGCTTACATATTTGCACTGCATCTTCTTGATGAGGAGGTCTTCTGCATCTCATAGCTAAGTTCCTCCACCTTTTGATGTAGTCCAGTGCTGTTTCATCTTGCTTTTGCCTGGTTGCATATAGTTCTGCTATTGTAATTTCTCTTTCCGTGACGTGAAATCTGTCGCGGAACTTTCTTTGCATATCAGGCCAATCGGTCACCGACCCAGCCGGCAGGCTTGAATACCATTAAAAGGCTATCCCGGTGAGGGATGAGCCGAAGAACTTAAGCAGATAAGCTTCATCAGCTGCCACGTCACCCATGATTGTAATGTAGTAAGCTATGTGCTCCCTGGGAGAGCCCTGGCCATTAAACTTTTCAAACTTCGGCGGCTTACTGACGCCTGGAGGTAGCCTCTTAGCAGCATACTGGGGAGGATATGGTACCTTGTACACATCGTAGGTACTAGCATCATCACCATTCTTTTCAGACAGCTTCATTTCCATAATCTTTTCAATCATCAGCTTCTGGGCTATGGCTGGATCTATGTTTTCCGGGAAGAAGTGAGCTTGTTGCTGACCGTAAGGAGTTGTCATCACAGTTGCGCGCAAGGCCGGCGCGGCAGGCTGCGTTTGAGATACAGAGGGCTGAGCTACCGTCTGCTGCAGAACGGGTTGGCTCGGTGCTTTGCCCTTATCAGCCGGTAGAGGATTAGCTGGGATAGCCATTTCTGTTGAGCTGGCAGTCTGCCCCACAGGCTCGGCTTGCTTGGAGACCGGTGTAGCTTCATGCCTCTCATTTAGCTGTCTTCTGAGAGCATTGATCTCTTGTTGATATCTTCTAAACATCATCTGGATCATGGGATCCAGGGTTGACGGGATCTGTAGATCTTCTGAAGTCCCTTCAGCATCGTCGACGAAGGGATTATCTTCATCTTCGGCTGTCACCACATTAACTGTCATAGTGGTGATCTTGCGGACTTCATCATTAGTCTTCACCTTATCTTTTGCCGCCTGGCCTCTTCTTGTGACGGGGCCTGGTCTGGTTGCTAGTCTGAGCAGTTCATCCGGCTGTGTTGGCAACATATCCTGCCCTCTGACAAGCCCGGCCATATTGCAGGCAAAGATCTGCATCTTTTCCCTCTGCCTGTAGACTTTCCTTCTCATCTGATCAGGGTATTTGAGCCGGTCAAAGACCGATATTCTTTCTCTAGCTTCTTCCCTGTGCAGGTCTTCTTTCCCATATCTGGCTCTGTGGCCTTCTTCATAGTCATTGGAATCGGAGGAGGAGACTCCGAGCATCACTTCTTGAAGGGTTTCTTCTTCTTCTTCATCCATGGTGCCCAAGGCACGGGATAATCTTTGCTGCCCAAGGGCGGAGTTCCCCAGGTAGTGAAAGTAGTCTTGAGCCACTTGTTTCATCTCCTCTTGATTGTGCCTTCGTGGCTTTGGTTGGAGCATCAATCTTTCCTGGCTCTTCTGCTGATAAGCCAGTCTCTCCACCTGAGCAGTCAAGTGCTCGGCTCTGCAGTATTTGAATATATCAGCCTGTCTGGCACAAGCTCTTGGTCTTCTTAGAGTGGCAGCAGCGACTGGTTCGCTTATTCTCATTTCCTCTTCCTCCCTGAACCTTCTACTCCCATCTTGGCAGCAGTTGGCAGTAGCAGCATAATTCTTTCTTTCCTATCTTTTGCCCCCAACCATGGGGTTGGTGACCGTTAGGTCTTCCTTCTGCTCATATCTTCTACCCCTCATCCTGGGGCGAATAGTAGTCAGATTTCTTCCTTCATTCTCTTCCTCATCTCTCCTACCCCGAGCCCTGGGGTGAACAGCAACAACATTTCTTATGCCTTTTCCTTCTTCTCTTCTGCTTCCTGCCCTGAAGCGGGTAACAGTGGTATCAACAATGTTTTCTTCCTCTCGAGCTGGGACCCAGCTCTGGATCTTCTTCAGCCGCCAGATCTGCCTGAACTTGGGCGGCTTCGGCGCCAGTGGCTTTCTATCCTCCTCTTTCATGTCGGCCCTCCTGGCGGCTAGTACCCGGAACCTGTTGGTAGTAGGCACCGTCGGGACGATCACGTCTGGCTTGACCGCCCTTGGGCAACCACTGAGGTTTACCCGGACATCTCCAATCAGCATTGTCTTTCCTGAGTTGGATATCCGACGACCTACAGCAGTGGGTCGGGCTCTCCTGTCGGATCTCCTCCTTCTTCCAGCAGCAGAGGACGTGCCCCTTCTTGCCTCGTGATGGACGAAGCAGGCCACGACCTCAGGAGTATCCTGCGTCATCTGGCTCATTTTGGGGCTGGTAGCTTGCGTCAATGTCTCGACAACAGTCTTTTTCTCCTGGTTGTCAATCTCGAGCAAGTCAGTGAAGATGAGGCCCAGGCAGTTGGGCATCTCGACAGCAGGCGGCATCGATCCGAACGAAAGAGGTACCGCTAGGTAGCCCTCTCGAACATGTACATCGACCGCTTGTTGATCAAAGCGTACCGACATGATTCCAGCCGTCATCGTAGCTTCCTGAAAATAAAGAAAGCACGGAATCAGAAATTTGAGGGGGGGCCCACTGGGCCTCCTATCTTGGCGTAGAGATGAAGGGAGACTCAATCCCACCGGGCGTGCCAGACTTATGGACGCGGGATTTTTTTTTATCTTTATTTATTTTATTATTAATTATTTATTTTATTTATTTTTATTTTTATTTTATTTGTTAGGCGTGCCAGTCACATGTGTGACGATTTCATTGTGCGCTCGACTTGACTTGGTCAGTCGATTGTGAAGTCTGAGTCGGGACCAAAAGTCCGTCATACCATAAAGGCTATGACGTTAATTACGCCCTTCCTAAGAAGGACAACCCTTGATTAAACGCCAAAATAGGAGGCCACTCGGGGCGGTAATAAAAGAAAAATAACAGTGCGTGATACTGAAGATATTGTTATTCTGGGCAGACAATTTAGTGCACAGTAGATTACTACACCGACATGACCATCTCTTATGTGGGTCGTGCCGGGTAGGAATAGGACACCGTTCACGCAATGGCGGGACGGGATCCGGACCATCATCGGGGAGATGTCCCCTTTCATATTTCTCATCCAGCCAAGGGCCTCGCAGCATTCATATTCCCCGGAAGATTGAGCCGGACGAGGGGCGTGTGATGTGCACCTCCCGGGACTTATCGGGGTTAAAACATCGATCGACATTTCGGCAGCACCTCCCCATAATCTGGATTATGCCCAGGGGAGAATAGGCTATCACCCACGGAGTGCCGGGATGAAAGCCGAGAAAAGTAGGGAGCAAACCCCCCACACTGTACATGTATGCTCTAGGGCAATGTTTGACTCTTCCCTTATAGGAGCCGGTGACACTCATGCAGTGGCAGAGCTCACCTCAGGTAAAGGGGTTGCTCATAAACCCGGTACAGATCAGCGGAACATAAGGGAGTCTGACTCCCTTTAATTTTATCCTCGGGACAGTTCTGGTGACTCATGGACATCCCTAAGTGGGTTTGATAGAGGTGTCGGAGGCTTGATGGGTGGCGGAGTAGGCTCTCGGCGCACCTCGGACTGGCCTGGAGGTTCCCGGCGCCAAGGCAAGGAACAGAAGGGGGTTCCCGGCGCGCCCGAGAGATATGCTCTCGGCGCAAGGGCCAAATGGCCAAGGGAGGCTATCGGCGGGTTCAGCATGGAAGGTTCCCGGCGCGACGGGGAAAGGGCCAGGAAGTAAGCTCTCGGCGCAAGGGCCAAATGGCCAGAGAAGGTTGTCGGCGCGAAGGGCAATTGTTAAAAAGGGGGGTTCCCGGCGCGCAGGGGAGAAAGCCATCGGATGGGCTTCCCGGCGCGATGCAAAGCAGCCAAGGGGGCTTCCCGACGCGGCCAAGGTGCACGGGTTCCCGGCGCGAAGGGCAGTTGTAAAAAGGGGGGTTTCCCGGCGCGCAGGGGAGAAGGCCAGATGGGCTTCCCGGCGCGATGCAAAGCAGCCAAGGGGGGGGGGGCTTCCCGGCGCGGCCAAGGTGCAGGGGTTCCCGGCGCGGAGGCCAGAAGGCCAAGACAGTTCTCGGCGCCTGAAGGATAGCGCCGAGAGCTGTTCATCTGGTTTACTGTATGCGGGGCCGAGAGGTGTGAGGGCGCCAGGATAAGAACAGAGGTTTACGGTACTCTGTTCTTGAATCTGTTGAGGATTCAGGGGTTTTCCTGGTGATTCAGGCCAAGATAGACTGGCCTTAGGAAATCAAAGGGCTCAATTCATCAGACTACAACTGACTTTGGCTTGGATTTCAAAGGGAAGGCCGCAGGCGGAGAGCGATTTGGGGGAAACACGGTTTAGGGTATCTCTATCACCAGCGTTCCTCATGGTCCGTGAGGATGATTTCAGTATACTCTCCATCATCTGGGGGCCAAGAGATGACTGTCTCTAGCCCCGGGGATGACTTCGGCAAAGCCGATGAGCATGAATGCAACACCTAAGACCGAGAGGCGCTTGCTATGTATCTATGCTTTGCTTCAGAGGCCAAGGGATAGTCTATCCCTGGCTCGGAAGCAAGCATGAGGAGCACTCAGGAAACGGGCGAATAAACAGGCGATCGATCGACCTGGGGAGGGGGATAGCATGCTATTGAGTCTTAAGAAGAGACAGACAACACGGGGGATGGGCATAGAGCTTCAGAGAAACCAAAGCAGGGATGGACTGCAGCCCACCATATTTATCCATTCGATAACATTCATTGGGTGAGATACATAATGAGGAAGTAGGGGGAATACATCACTGTATCGGTGTGAAACCGGCTACGGCATTACAGGCTACATCAGAGGAGGAAAGAAGAGAGACCCTCGAAATAAAAAAAAGACGAACTATAGAAATGGGGGGGAGGGCGGAGCATTGACTCCTCTCCCTCCCTGTTGCCCACCTTCGATTAGCTTCGAGAAATCTCTTTCTCTCTTCACTCTTTTCTTCTTCAGCTCTCTTTCCCTTCTCGTGGATGAGGTTGCAGGTCTCTTCTGTGTGTCTCCCCCAATCACCTTCTGTGTGTTTGTGGCTATCTGTTCAGGCTCTCTGTCCTTCTTTGCTATCTGCTCTAACTCTCTCCTCCTTGTTTTCGAATGAGGGGATTTTATATCCCTCGTTGGTGTCCTCTCGGCGGGCTCGTCCCGGCGCGCCTCAACTGTAGGCGGAGCTCCCGGCGCGCGGGGCTCAAGCTTCTCGGCGCCGCCTCTGGGCTTCGACAAGGGGATCCTGGCGCCACTTTTATAGGCCCATTTAGGGCTTTTAAAACCTCGCATAGACTTTGGCCTTTATTGGTCCTTCAAATGTATCAGAATCCGAGAATGCCCTCCACTGGTGACACAGCTTCTATTGAGATCATTCATAGATTTTCATCAGTCGGTAGACTGGGGTTTCATCGGCATTGCCATCTGAATGACGACAAAGTCGGACATCATCTCATCGGTATCGTCACCTGAACGGTGACAAGACCGGACATCAGCTTTAGCCTGAAAAGACTTCAGCCAGGTGACTGCTATTTCATCAGTGCCGTCGTCTAACTGACAATGGCATTGGACATCAGCTTGGCCCGGAAAGGGCTTCAGCCGGGTAGATGGTTGACGAACTCCGTCATTGATCTTTCACTATTGGTCTGATCTTCCTTTCACTTATGTTTCTACCCTTGCTCATTTTCAAGGTGTCAACACACTCCTAGCACTCTTAATTTAGAAGATAAAGGGATTATAGAGAGGTCTTCTCAGCAAAATTCAAATGCGAACTCTAACGTAGAGGGGATTGTGGAATTTAGTTGAGATGCAATAGATGAAGGTGATGAACCGATGAATGAAGCTGAGGAGCTTATGCTTGATTATCATGAGGAAAATGCTAGAAAGGTGGATGATCTTGAATTAGGGGGAGAGGAAGAGTATACTGCACCGCAGATCTTTAATCACATGTCTTCCCCTGCATTTGAGGAAATTCCCTTTGAAGATGAAAAGGAAGAAAAAGTGAAGGTCGAACAAGAATTGCATATATATTTGAATAATGAAGATGGGGTAAATGAGGAATTGAATGATTTGAATGTACCGCATGATACTTTCAATCTAGAGGAGAGGGTAGAGCTTATGTCAATTCTTGACCACGGTGATTCTTTTGAAGTTCTTCCAACCGACTGGTCTACTCTTGCTCTACATGATGATCCCATAGCCTCTAAGGAGGAACATTTCATAATTGATGACATGATTTTTCACAATGTTCCTCCTCTATTCTCTGATTGGGGTGGTCTTTTGTGATGCCTCCACCTCGATACATGCTTTGCCCTTGCGCTCACCAGTCACATTCGTTTTCTTCAGGGCATGAAAAAGACACTTTTGGCAAGGATAAAATTCTTTGGTGGCTCATTTTAAAATCAACTTGTTGGTTGTTGAGCTACAGTGCGTCTGGCTGAAGACGGTAAACTTAGCGCTTTTTGGGAGGCAGCCCAACATTTTCATAGTTTGATGTGCAATTAAATGGTTTTTGGGAAGCAACCCCAGAATTTGTGATTTGATTTCTTGTTTTAGTGTGTCTGTTTCTCAGTTTTCAGGACACCACGCAATGAAGCCCTCGTCATTTCGCCTCGATCATCAGGTTGTATCCTTCCATCCCAACCATATTACCTGTTTACTTGTTCTCTAAGCTTTCTACTGCATCTGCCATTGAGGACAATGTCATTTAAGTTGGGGGGGAGATCAAATAAAAAAAATTTATTTTTTCTTGCTATTTTGTACTTTTGTATTGTCACGCTAAACAACAGTTTTCCCGAGTTGATGTTTCTGGATTCATGTCTCATGAAAAGTCATTCTGGAATAGAAACGACTAGGAAAAGGATGATGGATAATTTCTTTAAGCTAGCACTGGAAAACTGATTTAAGAATCTCTTTAAAGTTCAGATGCACTTTAAAAAATGAAAATCACGTTGCACGCTAATGAAACATGTAGGACAAGCCTTCTGCTATTTTAGGTATGTGTCGGATATTCTGCATTTCTTGAAAAAGAGATTCGTTATAAGCTTTCTGCCATATAAAATTATGAGAAAAAAAAATACCATGAAAAATGCTCCGATTCTGAGTAACCGGGCCTACTTCACTTAAGACGTGTTGAGGTTCACGTCAAAAGAAAAAGGGAACTTTGATCTGTGAAACCGGACCTACTTCACCTGAGACGTGTTGAGGTTCGCTTACAATAGTGAAGGGTAGTGCAGCATCATGTGTGTAGAAAAAAAAAAGAAAGAGAAAAAGAAAAGAAAGATATATATATAGTGATCCCAAAAGGGACATAGCAATAAGGCAGACAAAAAGCTAGTGTACTGAACACTCTAAGTACGAAGTGCAGAATTGAAAGGCATTTGTTCGGAATAGCAATTGGAGGACGCAATTGTCTCTACTGAGAATTTAGTATTCCACTTGCACAAGTGCTACTGAATTTTGATTAGAATTCTTGATCATGTTCCTAAGGCTAGTCTGTGGTAATTATTCCAAATTCCTGATCTTTAGTTAACTCTATGAAAGATGATCTAGCAATGAGGCATGGATAATTTTAACTCTTGTTGGTCCTGAATTTTTCATTAATTACATTGCTAAGGGACTAGCAATGAGTAAGTTGGGGGGTGTGATAAGTGTGTATTTTTTCATCTGAATTCATGATTCTACACACTTTTATGAGCTTAAATTATGATCCATATACATTTCTCACACTTACTGTTGATTTTGAATCAAATGTTTAATTTTTTGAAATTAAATAAATTTTAATGAAAATTTTTATATATTTATGCAGGCACGCAATACGAGGAAAGCTCCAAGAAAAAGATAAAAAAGAAAATAAAATTATATGTTGAATGGGCCAAAAGCCCGAGGATTGGTTCAAAAAGAAAAGAAAAAAAATTTAACAAAAAAAATAAATTTATTTACTATTTTTTAGAATTTTTCTAATAATATATAGATATATATATATATATATAATATAATAACAAAATAAAATAAATAAATAAAAAACGTTACAAACCCCCCCCCCCCCCCGCCCCCTTCCTGCCTTCGTCGCCCGAGCACGGGCGACGAGATCGGCGAAGGCGGAGGGCGGGGGGGGTCGTGGCGGGCGAAGGCGACAGCGGCGGGGAGGCGCGGGCGCACGCGCCCGCGTGCGACACGCGGACGGCAGGCGGAAGGCGGGTGCACGGCGGGCCCACGGGCGGGCGGCCTAACCCAGTCGGCCGGTCGGCGCAACGCGCCGGCAGAGAGAAAGTGAGAGAAAGAGAGAAGAAAGAAGAGAAAAGGAGGCCAGAAAAATCCGAAAAAATTCCAAAAAAATTAAAAAAATGTGTGCAGCACATGCCACCCCACATTTAGGTCAAAATTAGGTGCACTTGAGTTGTTTCACATGGGCAAGAAGAGTTTGTTACCCTATATAAGGGCTTCATTTGTAATGGAACAAGTAGTTAGTTGTTAAGGAAGAGATGTTAGGAGAGTAGGAAGCTATGGGTCATTTGTAATGTAAGTTTATTCTTTGTATTTCTGAAGTTGTTGATTGTAGGAGTGGTGTTTTGTAAGCTTTTGATGTCAAGATTGTAAGTTAAAGTTATTTCAATACAAGTTTGGTTTTGGAATTTAGTCTTTTCTTAACCTCATTTCTCATTGTTGTGACCTTCATTTCAATTTGAGTTCTTCACGAAAGTTGTTCGTTTTCACGTGTTCTTCAACTTCTATGTTTAGCATTTCTTCAAATTCTTCCTAATTCATAGAGTTATTACCCGTTTTCTTAAGTGTTATTTTATGTGATTACTGTTCATCCGAGTTAATACCTTCTGCCATTTCTTCATTTTGAAGCCTTTCCCATCTTACTTTTACTCTGAGTTCTTCATGAAAGTTGTTCCTTACTTGTAGATCTAAGTTTTGTTATTCTACCACTTCTCCAAATTCTGCTTATTTTGTGTGTTAGAATTAATTTTTCAACGTTCTGATTTTTGCTCTGTTACTGTTCATCCGAACCAATAGGTCATAGTTTTTCAAGTTTTTCATTATCTTCCTTTCATTTTCTATTTCTGTGTTCTTCATAAAAGTTCTTCATCTTTTTATTCTCTACAACTTTCATTTAGTTCACTTTGTCTAATTATTTCTAGATTTCAAATTATGCTTTGCCTTCCAAACCTCTATTTCAATAGATTTCTGTTGTAATTGCCACTTGTGTTTCCACTTGTGTTTTGTTTCAATTTCCATCCAAACCTTTTCTTCACGGTTTCATCACACATACCCGAAGCGGTAAGTCATCTTCGAATCATCTCACGGCGTCGACTTTCAAGGCAGAGCGGTCTTCATCAAAGGCTCGGCAAGGAAACGACGGCGTTCTTCAATTGGCTAATTATTCCTTTACTTTTCTATTGATATTTAAAGTTGTAATTTCATTCCACTTAGTGATAATCGCACTCCATGAACAAAATTTGTGTTTTCAAGCATAAGGGTATTTCCAACTTGAGCTAAAATCAAATATTCTCTCCCCATGGGATCGACCCGTATTCACCACTGTACTTGTATTTTCAAAAATCATTCGAGTGAGTGAGTGCGGTTATAAAATTTGAAATTTGTGTGGCACGGCATTTTTAAACAACGACTGTCGAGCGCATCACTTATGATTTCTATATGATGACACACTAACATTTGGACTTCTAAATGCAGATCAACCCTGAGGGATGGCTCACGGAGCTGCAGGGACTCCTGCACTCCATGATCCAGGAGCGAGACGAGGCTCGACAGGCCCTGGCCCTACTGATGAGTTTTCTAACCCCTAAACTCTAAAATTAAGCACTTTTTTTTATTAAATCACCGACCAATAGAGTTTATGTCTAGTCGAGTGCACCATCCCCCAGCAGGGGACAGTGTTCTCACTCCCCCAGACTAACACTGTGGCCATATAATTTTATTGATTTTGTAATGAATACAGGATCATCGAGGCATACCCCTGAACATTTACAGATTGCAGCATGAAAGAAGTAGGATCTACAGATCTACAAACCCAAAGAGTGAGTCTATACACTACACATTGTGAAGTCTGTACAATGTGAAGACCGTTCGCGGCTGAAGATGGTGAAGTCTATACATTGTGAAGAAGTCTGTACACTGTGAGGAAGTCTGTACAATGTTGAAGTCTGTACATTGTGCTGTTAAAGCCCGTTCGCTGCTGAAGACGGTGAAAGTCTGTACATTGTGATGCATCAGCTTTGTGAAGTCCATACACTACATTGTAGTCAAAGTCTGTACAATGAGAAGTCTTCTATGTCGAGGCTTTGCTGAAGTCTGTACAGTGCTGAAGTCTGTACATTCTATGTCGAGGCTTTGCTGAAGTCTGTACCGTGTGAAGTCTGTACACTGCACACCCTTTCAGCTTTGTGAAGTCTATACAGTTGGGATGCTGAAGTCTGTACATTCAATGTCAAGGCTTTGCTGAAGTATGTACACTCCACACCCTTTCAGCTTTGTGAAGTCTGTACAGTTGGGATGCTGAAGTCTATACATTCAATGTCAAGGCTTTACTGAAGTCTGTACAGTGTGAAGTCTGTACACTCTACACCCTTTCAGCTTTGTGAAGTCTGTACAGTTGAGAAGTCCATACATTGCATTCCTTTTCATTGCCGAAGTCTGTACATTCAATGTCTGAGCTTTAAGAAGTCCATACACTGCACTCCCAAGCTTTGTAAGTCTGTACATTTGAGAAGTCTGTACACTATACTCCCTTACGCTGCATCTTTGTGAGTTCTGTACACTTTACTCCCTGTGCATTCAATGTCTGAACCTTAAGAGGCTAACGTAGATGGATGGCTGGCAGTCCAGCTTTGTCTATTCTTATCGCTCCCATGGCCAATCGTGAGAGGTCCCCTACTTGAGTGAAAATTGTGTTTTCAGTAATGGTGCATGCATAAGAGGCAAGGGAATCAGCAACTTGATTCCCTTCTCTGAATACATGCCAAACCGGACACCCATTGTCCTGGAGGAGATCCATGGTCCTTTTCCACCAGGGAAGGACCATCCAGCTTGGGGCCATTCCATTCCGGATTGCCTCTACTAGGAGGGCACAGTCCGAGTACACTGCTGCCAGCCTAATTTGACATTGCTTGGCAATGGCTAAACCATCATGAAGAGCCCTTGTCTCAGCTGAGATACTATTGCCTTGACCATAGTGAAATGCAAAACCAACTATGAGTTTGCCTGCAGGGTCCCTGATACATCCTCCACCTCCACTTTTGCCGGGGTTGCCCATCGAGGCTCCATCTACATGCAGTGTAAAATCTTGGGCAGCCAATTGACAAAAGACCAAGAGTGGCTGTTTGATTTCCACCCGTGGATATAATTGGAAGGATGCTAAACAATGGAATTGGGCTGGAGATAAAGGCTTGTGAAAATTTAGCTTGTCCAACACCAAAGCTATTGAAGAGATTATTTTCCTTTTGATAGATGCACTGTTGAGGGCCACCCCTTCAAATCTTAGAGCACATCTATGTTTCCATATTTCCCATATCATCAAGATTACAGCATACATCCCAATAAACTATATTGCAGATGACATGTTAGTTGCAGAGATTAAATTCCAGCTTCGGGTTGTAATCTGCTCACTAAGAGCAATCTTGTTGCTAACAAGAGGGTGCACCCAGCCCCATAACTCAGAAGCCAACTCACTGGAGATGAAAACATGGTTAAGGTCTTCTTGGGAAGGAGATGAACAACAGCTGCACCTAGAGGCCATTTGAATCCCACATTCAGCCACCCTACTGTCAACCGGCACTGCTCGGTGGAGTATTTTCCAGGTGAAAAGAGCTGCTCTTGGAGCAATAGCTGAGTCCCATAGCTTGGCCCAAGCTGGCCTCCGAATACCTTTTGTTCGGATCAAATTACATGCTGACTTTACTGAGAAATTGCCCTTTAAAGTGCCTGTCCAAATACAGATGTCGGCCTCATTGCTAAATTGGATGTGTGGAAAGTGAAAGTTGTTACTGAGAAAACCCCTGGCAATATGCTGAGAGTCCTGGAGCACTTCTCGGACAGAAGCCAGAGGGCGATCTGCACCTCTATTTCTACCATCGGTCTGAACAACATTAATGGCAGGGCCTCGACCAGTCCAGTTATCTCTCAGAAAATCTATTTCTGCCCCATTCCCAATAAGCCACATGCTAGTTTATTAAGAAATATTGGGCTAGCCTGAAGACTGCCAAAGGCATACCTGCAGGGAAAGGCTTAGTACAGTTGGCAAAATGAAATTTAATAAAACGTTGCCTAGCATATCGAGGCCAGAGGGAAGACCCATGAAGAATGTTCCATAGACTCTTAACTGCCAAAGAGATTTGAACCCATTGTAAATCTCTTATTCCCAGTCCTCCCTCTGAGCGTGGCCTCTGAATTACTGACCAAGCTATCCAATGTCTTCGGTTTTTGCCATCACTGCCTTGCCAGAAGAAATTAGCACATTGACTGTCAATGAATCTGATAACCTTCTTTGGGATAAAACAAGCAGAAGCAAGGTAGATTGGCATGCTATGCGGAACAGAATCTATAAGAACAACTCTGCCAGCTTGGGATAAAAGTTTGGATTTCCAACCTTCCAGCTTAATCTGAACCCTTTCAATCAAGGATTTAAAATCAGAGCAGAGGTACCTACCCTTTTTCACAGGAATACCCAAATAGTTGATACCAGCAGTTTGATTTTTAAAACCTGTAAGAACATGAATTGACTGTTTAAGGGAGGAAGGTGCTTTCTCAGAAAGAATAAAGCAACTTTTATTAACATTCACTTGCTGCCCTGAGCATTGCTCATATCTGCATGTGAATTGTTGGAATTCCACAACATTTTGTCTGCTAGCATTAAGGAAAACCAGAGAATCATCTGCATATAATAAGTGTGTAATCTGCATAGACTGCCTTGGTCCTTTGTAGCCTTGTAAGCTTCCAGATTGAAATTGGGCAGAGAGGCCTCTACTAAGAACTTCAGAAGCAATTATGAACAGGTATGGGGCTATGGGGTCCCCTTGCCTAATGCCCCTGCTAGACTTAAAAAAGCATGATGCCACTCCATTAAAATTAACCGAAAACCAACAATTATAAAGAAGCATGCCAATGTACGAAGTAAATCTGGTACTAAAACCAAATTTCCTCATGACATTCAAGATGAAATCCCATTCCATCCTATCATAGGCCTTTGCCATATCAAGCTTAACGATCATATTATGACCGCGTACCTTTTTATTTATATCCATCATTAACTGTCGAGCAAGAGCCACATTGTCTAAAATTAATCTCCCCTTAACAAATGCCCATTGCTCCACTGATATAATGCTTGGCAATAAGGGAGCCAATCTTTCAGAGATAATCCGAGAAATGATTTTATATGAAAAATTGCACAAGCTTATAGGTCTGAAATCACTAAAGGACCTGGGCTCTGGCACCTTAGGGATTAGAGTGATGAGAGAGGAAGATATACCTCTTGGAAGAGGGAAGAAAATGCACTAACAGCTTCAGTAACATCATGCCCAATTATATCCCAGACTGCTGTATAGAATTCTCCAGAAAAACCATTTGGGCCAGGAGAACTGGAGCCCTTTAGGGACCACACCGCTTTCCGGACTTCTGAAGCATCTGGTGTGGCACGTAGAGTAGAGTTCTGAGCTTCAGTTATAACCTATGGAATGCATTCCATCAAGTTTGGATTTATGAAGTGTTCCTCAGTAGAGAAAAGGTTCTTGAAGAAAGCCTCTGCATGACTCCTCAAAGTTTTCTGATTATCACACCATTCTTCAGGGTCTCCTACTTTCAATCTTCTGATTGCATTTCTCCTTCTATTACATTGGGCAACAACATGATAAAAGGAGGTGTTTTTGTCCCCACATTCTATCCATTCTACTCTGGACTTCTGGTTCCAGAAAATTTCCTCTCTAAGTAAAGCTTGGCGGAGACTAGCATTAGCAGCATTTAGCCCCTCTCTATGAATAGGAGAAGGGTCTGAGTCATAAGTGTTCTGTTTAAGGGCCACTTCAGCTTCAGCAAGACTTACATTACAGAATACATCCCCAAAGACTTCCTTGTTCCATTTTCGCAAAGAGTCTTTAACAGTCTTCAATTTAACAAAGAGCCGAACCATGGCATTGGGATGACTAATGTTGGTTTGCTGCCAAGCATCAGAAACACACTGTTTAAAGGATATGTGAGTACACCACATCCTCTGGAAAATGAAGCGGCCAGGTCAGTTCGACAAACTGTCAATATTAAGGAGCAGGGGAGCATGGTCAGAGGGACCCCTAGATAAATGTTTGATAGTCAATAGTGGATTTACAGAGTGGCAAGAGCTATTCACTAATACACGATCAAGCCTTGCCCGTATGTTAGCTATACCAGCTCTATTATTTGTCCAGGTCATTGCAGGCCCTTGAAATCCAGCATCAATCAGGCCAGCAGAACAAAGAAAATTGTTAAACTCTAACATAGAAGCTAGAGCTGGGAGGCCGCCTCCTATCTTCTCTGAGGGCCTTAGGACATAATTAAAATCACCTCCCACCAACCAGGGGATAGTAATAGAAGCAGCAAAGAGAGCTAGATCACTGAAGAGGGACTATCAAAGGTGAAGAGCACAAGAAGCATTTATTCACCTTCAGTCTGAGAGTGATATATTGAGAAGAGGAGGCAATAACCTCCAGATCATAACTGTCATGCCAGAATATCCAAATCTTCGAATCAGTAGAGTTGTTACCTGCAAACCTCCCAAGCTTGAGATATCTTCCCAATTGAGGAGCTTTATTAATACTCAACATAGGTTCACTGATGGCCACCAAATTGACCTTATTAGACTGAACTAAGTGTTTTAAGCCTCTACGGGAAGCAGTGTTCCCTACCCCACGAATATTCCAAATTAGGATTGGTAAAATCATGGAGGATTTAGGATGATTTCCTCCATCGATCTAGCTTTAGATCTAGTTACTATCCCACCATTGTGTATTCTTCTAGCATTCTCACCTCCCTTTTCCAGTAACTGGAACTGCAAAATGTCATTGTCCAGACAGGCGGTATTCGCTATTAGTGTACTGGCCTTATGAATCTCCAGTTCTGGCAATAAAACCTCCACATCAGATAAAGAGTCTTCTACTGTCTGATTGGCTGATTGTACCAGCTCACCGACTATTCCATTGTCAGATTTTGACGAGGGCTGAAGAACAGGGCCTGGAGGCGCCCCCTCTTGGTGCTCCAGGACCTGAAGAGGCCCTACATAGATGCTAGAAGCAGAGTTATTTTGTTCCTGTTCCAGTAACTCCGCAGCCTGTTGTAAGATCTCAAACTTGTTCTCCACTGCCACATTTTGCCGAACAGCCGGAGGATCAACCAGCCGAGGCCTGAAAGCCTGTTTGGGATACTTGGGATCTGATTCTTTTATTGATCAGGCCTTGGCCAACCTTCCCTGCTTCTTCTTGCAACCATCAACTTCATGACCAAGCTTATGACAAAAGGAACAAAGCAGCGGAGCACGGTTGTAATTTACAGGTTGCCAATAACCATTTCCATCCAAATATATCCATAATCGTTCCTTGCGCAAGGTAGATAAATCCATCTCAACACAGATCAATGCCTCCGATGTATCCGTCATAGCCAGAGTTCTTTCATGAATGCGCAGCACATTCCCAAAATTTCTAGCTATAGACCGCAAGCAATCTACGTGATACAGGTTAGCAGGTAGTGCTGGGAAGCCGATCCAGACTGGCACCGTCGGCGGATCTGCATCAAAGTTAAACTCCGGTGTCCAGCGAAAGAAACGAAACATGAATCCCTTAATGTAGACATTCTTCTGTATCAGCAACTTCAAGAAGTCCGATTCGCAAGAAAATCGGAAGAGCAGGTGTCGCGGGTTCATATTACTAATGACAAAATCAGAAACTAAATCCAGCCGCTGCATCAAGCAGCTTTTGATGTCAGAAAAATTAGGCCGACCATAAGAACATTTGGCAACAATGGAGAAAGAAAGGAATTGGAGAGACGCTTGGACATCTGCCTTGGTGAAGAACACTGCAGGCTCTCCCCGATCGGTGAAAGTAGATTCCTTCACCGGAATTGGAATCGTTGGCCTAAACTTAGACTCCATGAGTGCTTGCGCAAAGGTTCGACGAGAGACCACTTGAGATGCAGATGGAGCTATCTCCAGCGGCACCAGAGGAGGCGGAGGACCTCCCGCCACGCCGGCCATGGCCGGCAAGGAGGGAGACGCACAAAGAGAAAACGGCGGGAAAACCAGAGTTTCTCTCACAAGAAAATGGAAGAGCGAATTTAAAATTAAGCACTTGATTATGATTATGCATGTGACTGACCTGGAGTTTTGGATGCAGCGTGCCGAGGGAGCCCAGCGGCAGGGGGTCGACGCTCCTTCTTCTTCTTCGCAGACTCCCGCGGACCAAGCAGAGCGGGATGTCGATTTCGCCCGGATGGTAGCGCGGGCGAAGGCAGCCGAGGTGGCGCTCACTGAGAGGGTACGTAACCACTACACTTTCCTTATTGATTATGCTTATGATTATGAAATATATGAAATGCCATTGACTGACCATGAAAGATGCATATGCAGATGATCGAGCTGACCCGACTGAGGGCTGAGTTCGAGTAGAGCCGAGCAACAGCTTGGGAGGAGGCGGCCCGCTTACGAGAGGAGGCGGCGCAGAGCCGATCGGCAGACGCGCTGGAGATGGCACTTCTATGGGTCGAGCTGGAGCGGCTCCGGGCAGGAGCAGAGGAGTTGGTGCAGGTCCGAGCGGAGTGGGACCGTGCTTTGATCGAGGCGTCTGGGCTGAGTGGGGAGCTGCGGGCCTACAAGGAGATGAGCCGGCGATCAGCGCGCAGCGGGACTCCGAGCGGCAGCACCCACGGCACCCACGGCTCAGTGAGGAGTTACTTTACGGGTTCTTCCGGTCACCGGAGGAATGAGGAGGACGAGCGACGCCGGTGACATCGCGATGAGGTGACCTCAGCGATGCCTCCACCAAAGAGGCACGAGGGTGGCGGAGACAGTGACGGGGGTCAGGGAGAGGGACATGCCTGACTTTGGACTTGGGACTTGACTTTGTACATATGGTCATGATAGTGATATGATATGCTTTTTGTTTTGAATTTGTGGATAAATGTATGAATGAATGAATGCAAATGATTGACACTAACTAACTACGATTACTAACTCGATACGAGTGAGACAGACACGAGCGAGAGAGAGACGGCACGAGTGAGCGAGTGAGGAGGTGAGAGACACGACAGAGTGAGCGGGAGAGACGACAGAGTGGGAGAGTAGACGCCAAACAATGAGTGAGAAAGAGGGATGCCAACTTAGAGTGAGAGAGAGACGTCGACTTAGAGTGAGAGAGGGACGTCGACTCAGAGTGAGAGAGGGACGCCGACTCAGAGTGAGAGAGGGGGACACCGACTCGGAGAGAGAGACGCCGACTCAGAGTGAGAAAGAGAGACGATGACTCGGAGAGAGAGACACTGACTCAGAGTGAGAGAGAGATGCCGACTCAGAGTGAGGGAGAGAGACGGGAGAGTAGAAGGTAGTGTGGTAGGGGATGAGCGGTCATAAATTGGCCGCCCAGAGAATGAACGGCTCGTGGGTGACCGCGTGAAGGCTGTTTGACTTGACCAGCATAGACAGATAAACGGTCCTAGAATTACCATGCAAGTATAAGAACGGTTGTCTTTCGACCGTGCAAGGCCTAACACCCGAACTGTCTTGAAGCAAATGAACGGTCCTCTGTTAACCGCTCGAGGGAAGGGCGATCTATCGATAGACCGTCCAATCCCACGTACTGGGAGTCCGATCGGGACTCTCTTGGAGAGTCCCAAACCAAGGTATGGTGTTCTAAACCAACCCAAACACTAGCCTATCCCTATCTAGATGTATCCTAGCTTAGTCCTAATGGGTTTAGGCTCTTATACAAGTTCTATAAGAAGAGGGGGATCCTAAATTCGCAACTCACACCACACCCCTCTTTCTAGGCCTCAAACTTGTGTTATTCTTCATCAAACCATCATGAAAAGATCCTTTGAGGGGAGTTCCATGGAGGGGGCATCTTATGAAGGGCCAAAGCTAGCCAGGAAGGAGCATGAAGTGCTCCAACGACTGACTACGATCCCTCGTCATCTCAGCTCAAGCCCTTTGAGAGAGGTATGTTAGCATGATTTCATTCAAATCAGTTTATTCATTCACTTACACATTTTTTCTCTCTTTCTCCTTTTCTTTTTCTTTTCCCTCCATCTCAGCTTCTCCCTGGATCCAGGCACTATTCCATTTTGAAGTGGATGGCCCCCATGGTCTGTGCATTGCCCCTAGGAGTGACATCCATCCTAAAGTCCTGGCACCTCCACCCACTCTTGGTATTAGGCCAAACCTACCCAAAGTTGTCCTTAGACTGGCATAGCATCTCAGCCCTGGTAGAAATCTGGCATCCTCAGACTCATACATTCATCTTCCCATCTTTTGAGGCCACTATCCTACTGGAGGAGGTAGAGACCTATTTCTCATTTCCTAGGTCTAAGGTGCGTGAGGAGGACCTAGTGTGTCACACCGTGGCCCCTATAGATCCTAGGCTTATCTTGCGAGGGTTCATACCAGATAGCAAGGACATCCATACCTTCGTAGGCCCACGTCAGATCCACCTTCTTCCTCTTAGCCAGTGGATAGTTGAACATTGTAGGAATAGGTGTGGGTGGGATGAGGCCATAGCCAAGGCCGCATCTATCTGCCTGTGTGGGGCCATCCTGTTCCCCTCCATCGACCATGTGCTAAAGACTCATATCCTTAGTACCATTAGTGGCTTGTGGCAGGGCCTTGTTGTGCCTTTTAAGCACAAGCATATGCTATGTTGTTTTGATGATGGCAACAAAGTGACAGTGAGTCATATATTCTTCCCCTTTGACATGATCAAAAAGAAAGAACCACATGAGTGCAACAAATGATCTACTGTAGGGAAGGAACATGAAGAGAATAAGAGGTCATTACACAACAGCTGAAGCAGTGGTTCAGAAAAATGAGTATGATTATAAACGACTGTTAAAGTATAAGATTCAACAATATACAGTCTTGAAAGAATTCAGGTTTAACAGTGATAAAAATAGAGTAAAGCAGCTGACCACTGAAAAAGAGTTTTAGACTCCATTTATAGCAATGAATCTAAGGCACATGTTTTTAATAGAGAAGTCAGAAATAATACCCTTTGTGATTAAACATGGAAGTTCAAGAAAGGCAACTTGAATATGTATTGAGAAAAATAATTTTCACTCAATGACTTTTGATTTCAAAGGGTTACAGCAGTTTGCTTTTCACTTTTTAATTTTCAGAAACTGAGCTAAGTGAATAGACCAGTGGCATTTATGCTTGACATTAGGTGTACACCTTGATCAGAGGCAGGTACCCCCAGTTACTAGGCATAAACTACTAGATCTATTTCAGATCAAGACCTACAAGGAACAATTTTCACCTTTGACATTAAGGGCACACCTTGATCAGAGGCCAGTACCCCCAGTTACTTGGTGAAACACTCCCCCTATAGATTTGACCCTATGAACAGAGGTAATCTGAAGCACTTTATGACTTATGAATTCTCCTGCTTCATTGGAGGAGATCACAGTTTCTCAGTGCAATTCAGCCATTGCTCTGTCACTATGTTCAGCTCTTTGCATTGATGATCTTATTTACTGCTGCCCTTATTTCTTTTAGAGTGACTGTTTAAAAAATCAGTACACACTCTCATTTACCTTTTCTAGTCATTTCCAGTCTAACACTTTCAGGCATAAAAAAAACTTATTCTATTTTAACCACGAGACAAAGATTAAGAGCTATCAAAGTTTTCTTTTATCTTAATTTCTGAAGTGCAGACAGTAAACTCTTCAATTTATAAAAGTTAAACCTTCAGTTCCTTTCAATTTGTATGTGTGATTCTTATAAGTGAACAATTGTAATAATCACAGCTCAATGTATAAATCGAAGCAATACTGTTGTTCAGTGAAGGTTAGGGAAATGATGGCAATTGATAAACAGTGATAACAATAGGCAATAAGGTCCAATGGCATCTGATGTTAAAGAATGTGAATGGATTGAATGGGGACAATTGAGAAGTGATAAGATTCAAAGAATTGAACAGAACTCTCAGCTCCTCCTGACACCAAGATGCAAAAGATATGATATGCAGTACACTGTTCTACATGCAGACTATGCAACAAATCTGATAATGATGACCAAGCGACAGCATACAAGCTCCCCCTGACTATATGCATGAAATGTATTGAAATCACATCACATGATATCAAAATTTGCATTCGGATATGATTCATACAAATTAGACAGACGAGAATTACCATTAGCATGATTGTTCAATTCATATTGCAGAAGCTTCAGTTTAGCACCAATAAATCAACATGTATACATATGCAATTTCAGACAATCATCTATATGCAAATCATGTATGAGGAAAGTTCAGAAAATCCAAACCTGACAATGATGATATGCAATCATTTCAAGTTTATGCACCCAAGTCATGAACATTTTTATCCTTTTCAGATTTTTCAACATATGATGATATGCATTAAACGACATGCAGACTACAACAATAAGCAAATGATAGTCATGCAAATGATATATGCAAACATTAGACACATGCATTGACTATGAACATGGTTGTGTAGTGCATCTAGCATCTTATGTACACATGCAATAACTGGCAAGAGAATAGCATTGAATTTGAGTAGAATTAAATTCAATAGCTGAGTCTGGAATACAGACAGATCAGCTAGACAAGAATAGAGTATCGGACATCAAACAATCAAATCAACATGACTTTCTCAATTCAGTTCTGAAGGTAAATCACTTACCTGCTTTACCAGATTGATTTATTTTTACCATTGGTGTTGCATCAGATTTTTGTCAAGGCCTCCAATTTCTTTCAGCTCTTAGGATTTTGGCCCTGCCTCTTGTCATATGCCTGAAGTAGCTTTTTCTGTTTCATCAGTTTGTTCCCGGCTACCAGACATACCTGCAAACACACTTAGGGAGCAGGTTTTGGAACCCAAGATATTTTGGGCCCCAAGATAGAACCAGACACTTGAGAGTGAAAACATGACAACAACTGTTTAGGGATCCACATTTGTGTAAAGGTGGAAGGTTTGGTGGATTCTACAGCTTGAGAGTTCTTTTTGTTATTTTTCTTTTTCTCAGCACCAACAGGTTTAGTTTTCTTTTTCTGGTGCTTTGATGGTTGTTGTGTAGTCCTGGCATTCATTTTATTAAAAACATTTTTGTTTTTCTGCCAGTGCCTTGGCCAATGAATGTACTGAAAGTTGTGGCCCAAATTGGTCCTAGGCTGACCAAAAAAACCTTGGTGACTAGGACTCCATGTCCTAAAATGACTATCCCATCTCCTAGCTGGCTGAGGTCTATAGGGCTGATACCAAATGGGGAAATTCTGATACCTAGACCTCATGTATCCTGGCTTCCACCCAAACCAATTAAGTGGTTGAGGATGAATGTTATGATAGACTCGGGCTCTAGGGAAATAGGGATGAGCAAATGGGTTCCTAGCTGCACTTGGTCTCCCTGCCACCTTTGACCCTCTAGGTTTCTGAACTGACTTATATTGGGTCTTTTTCTGAGCAGTTGATGGTGATGGAGACTTAGCAGCCTTGGGCTGGGGTTTTGATGTGCTAGCTGACTGACCCCTAGCCTTGGACTTATCCTTGGAAGAAGAGCATGCAGCTCTAGGCTCTACAACTTTCTGCTTTCCCTTGTCCTTAGCACTGGACACTTTTGATTTAACATTATTGAAGGCAAATTTTTCATTGACCATTTTTATGAGTGGTCCTCTATTCTTTTCTCCCACACATGAAATAGTTTTCAATTCAAAGCTCTTTTTAGCTGAGGGATTAAAGCCGAGACCCTCCTTTCTGAAATTAACTTTTGACCCTAGCAAGGCATTTAGATTTTCTGTTCCTTGGGTCATGCTTTCAATGATTTTCATTCTGTCAGAATTTTCATTTTCCAATTTTTCAATAGTTCTCTTCAATTCAACATTCACTGACAAGATAGCTTCACATTTTTCATTTGAAATCTTTATTTCTTTTTCAGACTTCTGAATTTTCAATTTTAATTCATCAACAACATTTTTCAGCAATTCTTTTTCTTTCCTACAATCAATCACAACATGCTTTAATTCATCAAAATCAGAACATGTATTTTTCATCTTGTCATTCTCTGATTGTAAGCATGCAACCTTATCAGAAAGAGTCTTATCATTAACCAAGGAGTTCATTTTCTTCTTCAAGAGTCTATTTTCCTTCCTAATATCATTAGCTTTATCTAACAGATCTCCATAAGCATCTGCCCAATCAGAAATAGTGTAATGTTCAAAAAGGGATGATACCTGATCAGACTCTTCTTCTTCATCTCCATTTTTGGCCATCAAGCAGATGTCCTTTTCCGATTTTCCACTATCTGAGGAAGTGCTCAGCGTGCCTTCTTCATCATCACTCCATGTACTGATCATGGCCTTTCCCTTTGGCGCCTTCTTCCATGGTCTTCCTTTCATTTTCTGTAACTCTAGACAATCAGCCTTCGTATGACCTGTCTTCCTGCAATGATAACAAGCATTAACATCAGATTTTTCAGTAGGGTTAAATTTATACCTGTTTTGCTTCCTGCTGTGGTATTTTCTGTAGAGATTCTTCCCTTCTCTTTTAAGAAATCTACTAAACTCTTTTGTGATCATAGCTATTTCATCCTTTTCAAGATCTGATCCAGATGAACTCCGATCACTGGATGATCCAATGCTGCTGGACTGTTTTGAGCAGCTATGCTTGGCCTTCAGAGCAATAGGCTTCCTGTTTTCGAGCTCTTCAGCTTGTAGTAAATTCATCTCGTACGCCATCAAGGAACCTATCAGCTCATTGGGTTTCATCTTTTGTAGATCTTTTGACTCCTCAACCACAGTTGCTTTGGTATGCCATATAGGAGTCAACGATCGAAGGATCTTCCTTACAACTTCATGATCAGTATAACTCTTTCCCAGATTTCTTAGACCATTTGTGATGATGGTCAGACGAGCATACATTTCGGTCACTGTCTCACCAGGCTTCATCCGAAATGCTTCATACTTTGACACTAGCATATTTGCCCTTGTCTCTCTCACTTTAGATGTTCCCTCATAGATAACTTCGAGGGTATCCCACATCTCCTTCGCTGTCTTGCAGGATGACACTCTGTCAAATTCAGTGGGATGGAGTGCACACTGAATGGCGTTGATAGTGCTCCAATTCAGAGTAGATTTTTAGACTTCTTCTCTGGTCCATAATTCCTCATTCTCATGTAGCTCATAAGGACCTTTGCTCACAATTTTCCATACCTCATAATCTTTGGCTCTGAGGAAGACCTGCATCCGGTTCTTCCAATATGGGAAGTTTGAACATTCAAAGAAAGGTGGCTTCGTAGTGGACTGACCCTCTGCTGTTAGCCCTCTAGCATCCATGATCGATCCTCTTTAGGATGTTAGTCCTGCACAAAGAGTTAGGCTCTGATACCAATTGTAGGGACACTAAAGGGTGATCTAGAGGGGGGTGAATAGATCACACACCCGTTAAAAATTACTGCAGTAGAATCAAATGCGGAATTAAAACTTCTACTGAACAGATAGTGGGCACAATGCAAATACCACCCAGAATAGATGAAGAACCGTCCTAAGCATACATCTACTACGCGAAGATAGAAATATAGAAGCTAGGCAAACCACAAAACAATCACACAGTAGACAAAGGCTTTTAGGTGGTTCGGTCCTCCAGACCTACATCCACCCCACACTCAACCCAAGTGTGGCTTACTGCTGACTCACAGCTTGAACCGCTGGGCCTCACAGCTTGCCTACAATCCGCTGAGCCTCACAGCTTGCTGTCCGAGATACCCACCTCGCCTATTGAGCCTCACAGCTTGCTGTCCAGAGGAATCCTCCTCTGTAAAACCACTGGGCAATACAGCTTAGCCGTCCAGTGGAATCCTCCACTGCAAGTGCTGCCACACAGCTTGAACACAATAGTTTCGAAAAACAAAATAAAAGACAAACGAAAGACAAAAAGAATCCCTACAGGGAATATAGCTCAAACAAGTGAGCAAACCTCAGATCTGGTTTTGAACTAAAGATCTGAGGAATAAAACTCTCAACTCTTCACTCTCTCAACTCTCTTCCTTTTCTCTCTTTTCTCTTCTCTCTTCTGCTGGATCGAAGGGCTCTCTGCTCTCTGCTTTTCCTTCAAGGCTTCTGCATTCGATCTTGTTCTTCTGAAGGAAGAAACTCCATATATATACCAGCAGCTGCAGGAAGGGCGTGTGGCATTTGAATTTGGTATCAACACAGTGATATGCTATGTTGTTTTGATGATAGCAACACAGTGAGTCAGTATAGATGCATTGTATTCTGTTAGTTAGCTTCAGTTCAATATCTGCTTTGTGCATACATTGCATCAGTGCACTTAGATGGGTCGACCCCCCAGTTTCGCATGTCTGTACATTGCATCTGTCTGTGCTGCACTCATAAGTTCATACATTGTTTGTGCAACGTTTATTCTGCTAAGTCCATACATTTAGCAAGTTTATACATTGCATGCACAAGATCAAAGTCTATACATTCACAGTGTCTGCATGTCTAAGGCAATGTCTATACAGTGGGCAGTCTTTCGAGCGTCTCACATTACATCTCACTTCATAGCATGTCTGTACAGCCTTCAGTTGCATAACTCAAGTTTGTACATTCGTCTGGATGCATAATGAGAAGTCTATACATTGGTTGTCTCTTCAAGTCTGTACATGGGCTTGGCATCTGCTTTAAGGTCTATACATTGCATTGTGTGTTTGTGCATCAAAGTCTATACATTGGTTAGGCTTGTTCATGCATCGCTCACTCAAGTCTGTACATCCGACTGTTTCAGACAAAGTCTGTACATCGGACTGTTTCAGGTGAAGTCTATACATTGGGACCTTTACCTACGTTGCATTCATAAGTCTATACATCACAAAGTCTGCACATCGCTGTGTTCAAGCTTTTCAAGTCTATACTTTGGTCGGTGGCAAGTCTGTACACTGGTCGAGCATTCAAGTCTGAACATTTGCAAAGTCTATACATCGGCCCTGTAGCTTGTCTAGCCAAAGTCTATACATCGGACTGGTCTGCATAGGCTAAGTCTATACATCGTCCAGTACAATCATGCATTGTTCATGAAGTCTGTACAGCCTTTTGCATTGGACTTAAAGTCTATACATTGGCAAGTCTGTACAGCCAGTGCATATGTAAAGTCTATACATTGCACTGTTTACAGACTGTTCATGCTCTCACATCAGCAAGTCTGTACATTGCTCATCGTCTCACTGAGCGTCTCAAGTTGACACCAAGTGTATACACTGCCATCTTGCAGCACAGCATAAGTATATACACTGGACCGTCTCAATTAGCGTCTTATGCATAGGCAAAGTCTTCACATTGAAGCATGCATTATCTTCAAGTATGTATAGCATCCAGTGTCTCACTGTTAAAGTCTGTACAGACTTCATCGTCAAATCTTCCGTCTCAGTTGAACATTGCAAAGCCTATACATCCGTTACATGCATCATTCTTCATGTCCATACACTGCACTATAGCTGGAACTGTGCAAGTCTGTACATCGTTGCATTGGCCAAGTATATACAATGCCTTTTTTTCATGCATGTTAGCAAGACTGTCTAAGTCTATACATTGGTTCATTTATCAAGTCTGCACATCCCTTACAGCAAGTATACACATTCATTGTGCATAGTCTTGAGCATATAGAAAGCATGTACATCGAGTATGTCTGTACATTGTGCAACTTTTGATTCGAAGTCTGTACAACATATGTTCTTCAAAGTCTTCACATTGCATAGTGTGCTTCATCATTCAAGTATGTACAGGGTTTGCCTAGAATGCATTGTTCATCAAGTCTACACACTCTGTGTGTCTGCATCGCATTCATCAAGTCTATACACTCTTGTGTTTGCATTGCATTCACGCTAAGTCCATACACTGCATTTGGGCATTGATCTTCACAGCAAGTATGTACATTATTCAGAACGCCAAGTCTATACAGCCATTGTGCATACTTCATCTTGTGCATCACTACACACACTGCAAAGTCTATACATTGTCTTCGCATTATCAAGTCTACACATTGCTTGATGCATCGAACGAAGTCTATACAATGTGTCGACATTAAACTGATAATCCCTTTCGAATGTCTAACAGGGACTATCTGCAGAGACTGATGACTTGGCTCGTGATCCAAGGCTGGACGAGGTGCTCAGAGTGCGACCCGTTTACAGCAACAAGACGAGATGCTGCCACATGGTCCAAATCATTGGGCGGGAATTCAAATGCCACACGCCCTTCCTGCAGCTGCTGGTATATATATGGAGTTTCTTCCTTCAGAAGAACAAGATCGAATGCAGAAGCCTTGAAGGAAAAGTAGAGAGCAGAGAGCCCTTCGATCCAGCAGAAGAGAGAAGAGAAAAGAGAGAAAAGGAAGAGAGTTGAGAGAGTGAAGAGTTGAGAGTTTTATTCCTCAGATCTTTAGTTCAAAACCAGATCTGAGGTTTGCTCACTTGTTTGAGCTATATTCTCTGCAGGGATTCTTTTTGTCTTTCGTTTGTCTTTTATTTTGTTTTTCGAAACTATTGTGTTCAAGCTGTGTGGCAGCACTTGCAGTGGAGGATTCCACTGGACGGCTAAGCTGTATTGCCCAGCGGTTTTGCAGAGGACGATTCCTCTGGACAGCAAACTGTGAGGCTCAACAGGCGAGGTGGGTACCACGGATAGCAAGCTGTGAGGCTCAGCGGATTGTAGGCAAGCTGTGAGGCCCAGCGGTTCAAGCTGTGAGTCAGCAGTAAGCCACACTCGGGTTGAGTGTGGGGTGGATGTAGGTCTGGAGGACCGAACCACCTAAAAGCCTTTGTCTACTGTGTGATTATTTTGTGGTTTGCCTAGCTTCTATATTTCTATCTTCGCGCAGTAGATGTATGCTTAGGACGGTTCTTCATCTGTTCTGGGTGGTATTCGCATTGTGCCCACTATCTGTTCAATAGAAGTTTTAATTACGCATTTGATTCTACTGTAGTAATTTTTAACGGGTGTGTGATCTATTCACCCCCCTCTAGATCACCCTTTAGCGTCCCTACAGGCCTTTCTATCTCCCAGGCTGTCCTTGCCTATTTGTACGAGGGTCTGAGTTCAGTAGCTCTAGGAGGTCCATTGTTTGGCTCTATGATACTTTTAGAGTGTTGGATGGGTGTTAAGATGAAATTCATCCATAAGGAGGATGTCACTTCGGCCAGCCGGATCTTCAGGAGCCACCCCCTCTTCTTCATAGGTGGTGCCTTCGGGTTTTCTCCACAGGTAGAGTGCAGGACAGCGGAAAAGAAGACCAGGGACGAGTAGTGACTGCACATCAATAGATTGCCCTTGGATTGCTTCGTGATGCACCCTGACTTCCTCCACGACACCACTGTCAGGCTACCTACGAGGCCAGGCTTGGATCTGAGGCTCGTGAACGACACTGCACTGGCGATCTATAGCCCGCACCGGTGCTACCTATAGGTTGGACTACCTAGGACCGTACTACCAGCACTACCCCACCTTCCTGCACTACAGGCGAAGAGGATCGGGACAGAGGAGGATGAGCAGGCGGTCAGGAGTGCCCTGATCATGTGGGAGGTGAGCAAGGTAATTACCCTTCCAGCGGAGTTGCAGAGATTCCAGCGATATGCCAGGCTTATGTCAGAGAGCTGAGAGAGATACGTCCCCCTGTGGATGCCCAGCGGAGGACTGAGTGATTTTTCTTCTTTCATGATGTTGATGTTGGAACTTTGGGATATGAATAAATAAGATTGATGACTTGGTTTGACTTGAGTTTAGCCTTTCTTATGTGATTGGGTGAGTTTGGGATATGACCTCAGGATTCACACGGTCACACGCAGACCGCTTGGTTGAGTAAATGGTTAGAAACTGACTGTTCACTAGATCAATGACATAGTTGAGAATAGGGAATTGAACGGATTATCTGTAGGCCGTGAACCTGGTTAAACAGTCAAGAGTTTACCATTTGTGTTCTGGAACGGTATAGTGAGGACTGTATATCTTTGGAGGAGCTTGAGATTGGAACGGTCGGAAGGGAACCGTGTGAATGATTTGACGGTATGACCGTGCCGTTTAAGGGAATAGGACGATTGCTATAGAACCGTTTACTGACAGAAGTACTGAGCCTTGAATTTCAACCTGCCCCTGCACACATACAAATAAAGAAAATAAATTAAATCTGTTTTAAGCTTAACCCCATGCCTGTAGCAAGTTAGGAAATGACCAGTTCTTGATTTTTGGTCAAGGGGGTAAGCCTTATTAAATAGGCAAACAAAAAAATAAAAATGAATGTGATGCATGCCATGAATGCAAATCACGATGATGAAAAAACTTTTTTGTGATTTTGAGCATATTTGGATTTTTTTTGGGTTTTGAAGTATATGATGTTTTTTCTTTTTTTTTTGTTCTGGTTTTGAAATATTTGATTTTTTTTTGAAATATTTGACTTTTTTGTGGATTTTGAAATATTTAATTTTTTTAGATTTTGAAATATTTGATTTTTTTGGGATTTTGAAATATTTGATTTTTTTAGATTTTGAAATATTTGAATTTTTGGAATTTTGAAATATTTGATTTTTTTAGGATTTTGAAACCGGCTCAAACCTGACGACGGGGAACCTCATATTTCATTAGGGGTCTCCTGGGTTCAACGTGCGTTCTAAATGACCGCCCACGTCCGGGGCCCAATTTCGCTTAACGGTGCCTCTACCGAGGCCATACCCGGGGTAGGATCCATTCCTTGAAAAAAATAAAAGAGAATTTGATAGAAAAGCTGACAACAGGTATAGAGGTTTTTAGGGCTTGAGTTCTTCTCGCGACACCCCTTTTTAAAGAATTTTTGATCTGTTGCGCCAGGACTTTGTGTCCGTCATCGAACCTACATCCGCTCTAGGCACGCATACGACCGGGCTCATAACGTCCCGCGGGGAAACTGTACTGCCACTCTTGCCATGCCTAGTTTCATTATTTTGGGGTATTTAGACTTCTGAGCTTCGAGCTTTTGGATGAGCTTTTAGCTTTGTCTTCGATTTTTGCCCCTTTTCCTCTATTTCTTTTCTTTTTTTTGCTTTTTGAATGCAGAATAAGGTCATAAAGGACTGCCCCTATTTGAGACCTCTTTTATCAGGGGGGTCTAGATCAGTTCTCGCCCCCTTATTCACTTCTTGCTCCTATCTTCAGCAGAGAGGAGAAAAATAAGGATTCTTACTTTCCCCTAAGTATGGCCAAGGGAGAAACGGTGTTGCGTAAAAGAGGAAAACCGAACCACAGGGGGTCGTGTAGTGTGTGAATGTCGAACCGAGGATCTCCCTTCGTGATCAAGTAGAGGCATGCCCCGCTGCCGGGCCAATGCTGGCTTGACTCTATGGATAAAAATGTTTTAAATACAACCCATTCCACAGATTTGGCAATTCTTCACCCTCTGCATTAAGAAACGGTACGCGTTACCAGGATATGCTTCCTTAATTACAAGCGGCCCTTCCCAATTAGGTTACAGCTTAAACCTGGGACCTGCTGATCTGATAAATTTACGTTTCAACACCATGTTACATACTTGGAATTTTCTTTCAATAACCTTCTTTTGAAAATACCGTGAGACACATTTTTGATAAACCGAGGAGTGATTGGCCGCATTAAGCCTCTTCTCATCCAAGAGTTCCAGTTGGACTAGCAACGCCTCTCGACGTTCATCGAGATTAAGTTCTTTGTCTAGATACACTCTTAGGGAAGGGATCAAGATCTCGTACGGGAGTACCGCATCCATCCCATAGGTGAGAGCAAAAGGAGTTTGCCCCGTGGGAGTACGGACAGAGGTGCGATAAGCCCATAGAGCTTCTATCAGTTTGTCGGCCCAATCAGCAAATTTGTGTGACTCGCATGTTTTCTTAATGATTTTAAGAAGGGTTTTGTTCGTGGCCTCAGCTTGGCCATTACCTTGAGGGTAGTATGGTGATGAATGATGCAATGAAATATTAAATCTCTTACAGAGGTCCCAAAGTTCTTGAGACACAAATTGAGGCCCGTTGTCGGTGACGATATCACTTGGCACTCCAAACCGCGAGATGATATTCTTGAGGATGAAGCGGCATACCGTGGTGGCTTTGATTTCTGCATAAGCTTCAGCTTCCACCCACTTGGTGAAATATTATGTAGCGGTCAGAATGAAGGACTTCTGTTTAACCTGAGCATTAGGGTCGCCAAGTGGTCCAACAATATCAAAGGCCCACATCGAGAATGGCCAAGAAGCGGAAAGAGGATGGAGAGAAGAAGCCGGAGCATGGATTTTGTCAGCGT
This sequence comes from Amorphophallus konjac, assembly GCA_022559845.1. Lineage (NCBI taxonomy): Eukaryota > Viridiplantae > Streptophyta > Magnoliopsida > Alismatales > Araceae > Amorphophallus > Amorphophallus konjac. The sequence goes on from CM040127.1 coordinate 112,511,419, forward strand.
GAAGTTGGCATTGAAGACACCTACGAACATAGGTGGAACAATCTTCTTCTAGGGTTGGCCAGTAATAGCCCTGCCTAAGAATCTTCTTCGCCAACGCCTGTCCATTAACGTGCCCTCCACACTCACTCGCGTGAGCTGCTTCGACAACATTCCAAGCCTCGTCGTCATCCAAACACCTCATTAGAACTCCATTGAGAGCCCGCCTACATAATTCTCTAGCAATAATCATGTATATGGCGGTGACTCTTCTAATGGTCTTGCACTGCTCAGCGTTCGCCGTCTCTGGAAAGGAACCATCCCTGCAATACTGCTCTATTTCGTGGTACCACGACAATTCTTCTTCTTCTATAATCTCCTCAAGCTCAGTCAATGATACTTCCTTCAATTCCTCCTTCTCTGCCTTCTTCTCTACAGCCTTCCTAAGGTTATCGAACCAGGGATCCTAAAGGGAAGGAGCGTCTAACCGCTGGACCACAATGGTCTCAGTGGCGCGACTGAGGGGGAATGAAAGAGAAGAAGCAAGTGATGCCAATGCATCAACAAGGATATTCTGGGAGCGAGGAGTATGTATGTAGACAAGTTTATGGAATTGCCTAGCCAAGAGCGTGATCAAATCTTGATAAGGCTTGAGTTTGGGGTCACGGGTGCGGTAAGTTAACAGAACTTGACGTAGCACCAGCTGAGAATCTCCTATGATGTTTAGGTATCGCGCGCCCATGAGGTAGGCGTGCTTCAGACCAGCAAGGAGAGCCTCATACTCGGCTATGTTATTAGTGGCAGGAAAAGAGAGCTGATAGGCGATAGGGATGGTTACCCCTTCCGGATTGAGGAGGATGGCGCCGACTCCATGACCCTGAGAATTGAGAGCACCGTCGAAATGAAGAGACCAAAAAGGAAGATGAGTGATTATAGCCAAGTGTTCATCAGGAAACTCGTCCTGGATTGGATCGGTGCGAGGGATAGGGGAATGCGCAAGATGTTCAGCAATCACATATCCCTTGATCGCTTTCTGGACAATGAAGGTGATATCAAATTGGGAAAGAAAGCTCTGCCAGTGGGCTAATCTGCTAGAAAGGACATATTTTTCTAAGAGATAACGAATTTGGTCCATTCTAGAGATCAACTTAACCGCATGGGCAAGAAAATAGTGTTTGAGTTTCTGAGCTACCCATACTAATGCTGCGCAGGTCTTCTCCATGGCAGTATACTTGGATTCAGCTAGGTTAAACAACCTCGAAAGGTAGTATGCTGCCCTTTCCCTTCCTTCATCATCCACCTGAGCCAGGACAGCTCCTAGGGAGTCCTCAATTACAGAAATGTATAAGATCAAAGGTTTCCCTGGGACGGGTGGTTGTAGAACTGAGGGATTAGAAAGGTAAACCTTGAGATCCTCGTAGGCCTTCTGACATTGTTCATTTCATTCAAATTTGGCTCCTGCCTTCAACAATTCATAGAATGGGCGACATCTCTGCGAATGCTACGATATGAATCTTCGAATGAATTGCAAGCGCCCAATCAAACCTCTAAGTTCAGTGATGTTCATCGGCGGGGGCATGTCCATAACGGCCTTCACTTTATTTGGATCAATCTGAATCCCCCGTTTACTAACTATAAACCCAAGCAATTTCCCTGATGCAACTCCAAATACACATTTCTTTGGATTCATCTTCAGTTTATATTCCATAGCCCTTTGCAACACCTTGGCTAAAATGGCGGGGTGTTCTTCCTTGGACCTCGACTTCACCAGGATATCATCTACATAGGCTTCCAAGTACACATGCATCATGTCGTGGAAGATGGCCATCATCACCCATTGGTATGTGGCACCTGCATTCTTCAATCCAAATGGCATAACGACATAGCAGTACATGTCCCAGGGCGTGGTGAACGAAGTCTTCTCTTGGTCTTCGGGAGCAAGACAAATTTGATTATAACCAGAATATCCATCCATAAATGAGAGTGCCTCATACCCAGCCGTGTTGTCCACCAACACATCAATGTGAGGAAGCGGGAAATCATCCTTCGGACATGCCTTATTTAAGTCCCTGAAATCGATACAAATTCAAACTTTTCCATCTTTTTTCATTACCAGGACTATGTTTGCCACCCATTGCGGATATAATACAACTCTAATAAATCTGGCCTTATGTAATTTATCGACTTCCTCTTTTATCCTCAAGGCCATTTGAGAGTGGAACCTTCTCGATTTTTGTTTAACGGGTGTTGCCCCTAGTCTATGAATAAGTCGATGTTCAACTAGGGTGGGGTCAAGACCCACCATGTCCTCATAGGACCAGGCAAAAGAATCATCGTACTCCCTCAAAACCTTGATTAGCTCCTCTTCAACCTGAGGAGGGAGATTAGCGGAAATGATTATGGGCCTGGGGTCCTCTTCCGTTCCAAGATTGATTTCTTTAGTGGGTTCATCCACTGTCGTTGACGGTTCATCAAATCTCTTCAAACCTTGTGCGTACAGATCGGCAGCGTCCTCCACGTCGCTTTCCTCATCATCAGCTGGGTCCTTCTCATCTACGATTTCATACACACCTAACCCGTCATTGCTCCACACCCCTTCTACTTCCTCCTCATCTTCTAAGACTATTGCGGTCTCTACAAACTCAAGGCACTTGAGAAGAGTGTGACATCTCTGAGCTAAATCTTGAAGGAACCTATCTGGAATGGATTTGGAATGACGCATCACGGGGTGCGCCGCAGACGTTGACAGGCTGACAACACTAGGGCTAGACTCTACCCCGACTAACTCAACTAACCTAGGAGATTCTGCAGAATGTACATCTAACCTAGGTGATAAGAAATCTATAGGGAAAGAAGCAGGGGTCTCATGCCCCTGGGAAGATGGGCAGAACACATCGTAATCCTCCATTGAAACCTCCATTTTAAAATTGGCATTTTTTTTGGAAGTCAGAGGAGATCACGCAATAGGAAGAGGAGGACAGGGGAGGAGGAAGTTGCATGGGAAACAGAGAGGGGAAGATGCAATAGAAGAAGGGGTCGGAAGATGAAAACCACAGATCGTGGAGTTCGGCAGTGGGGGAGGGAGGAGTAAACAAAGTTGATAAATCAATGGGTGGGCAACACCCACATGCACAAGGAACAAACAAAATTTTAGGTGGTCTTTCTATAAAGTACGGGTCGACCATAATCGGAGGGGAACGGGGAATAAACCCCAATTGTTAAAACCAGGAGGCAAGACAGGACGGGGATAAAGAAAAGGTAGTGGGAGAGCTCCCCGCTTCTTGCGGCCTCCGGCAAACTGACTCAATCGGAGAATGCTTTACCAGCTGCATCTCCATCTTCTTCGGGCAAACTTCTTCTTCACAGAACAGCTTCTCAAGACAACTGCAAAAGTCTTCCATGTCACCCACTAGCCCTTTTGGTGGCGGTGGTGGGTCAGCAGCAACATAAGTGGCATCGGTCTTCTCATCAGAACAGGGTGGCGGCTTCTTAAAAGTACCAGGTTGCAACGGGCCTTTCACGAAGTGTTGACGGTAATCCCACGTTAGTGGCTCGGAATCTCCTAGTATAGACAGTGCCGATTCTCAGTAGCCAAAGCCTCTTCCGCTCATCTTTCTGCCCTTAGGGACGGGCTTAGTTCGCCCTTACAACTGCGCACTGAGGCCGAGACCCGGCTGATAGCCCAGTTTCAAAATCATGTGCCACCCTTTTGAATATCTAATTTTGGACTTGATTTTGACATTTGTTGGTGCATTCGCAGGCTTGCGTGACACATATGCCCATGAATAGTTTAAGTCCATAACAGAAAGAACTGGCCTGTTGCTTGGCCACAAAGTAGGAAGAATCTTATCAGCAATTGAGTCGACAGTCTGAATCATGGAAACACTCTTCACCTTGACGACCCACCCCTGAAATGGAAATTTAAGGGATTGGTGGGCAGTCGAGGGTACTGCGTTCAAACTGTCTATCCACGGATGACCCAGAATTACCTTGAACATCGGGTCTATGTCCAGTACGTAGAATTCCACATCCATTTTTAAAGGCCCTAGCTCGGCCTGAACTGTTACAACCCCATGGCAGGCTCTCCTGGAGTTATCATATGCTGCAATGGTGGTTGGTGTCGGGCGCAACGTGTCTTCTGAAATGTTGCAGGCACGCAATGTGCTTAATGGACACACATTTATCGATGCTCCCGTGTCCACAAGGGCTGACTCAACTGCCACTTTGTTCGATGAAATAGTAATGTAGAGTGGCATTTGCCGTGCCTCTAGGGGTGCCAATTCTGATTCAGAAAATGAAATGAAAGGCCCCCTCGTAATTATTGCCAACACTGACGGCAAACTGTCCACTGCTACGTCTTCGTTAACCACCACTTTCTGCAGAAAAGCCCTGAGGGCATCCTGATGTAGCATGGACCTTTTTATCAACTCCAGAACTGATATCTTGGCCAGCATCCGGTCGAAGTGCTGTAGTAAATCATACTTCGTGCCAGGTACGGGGTCTACTTCTTCTGCTTCAACTGTTGAGGAAGGAACTTGAGGATTGGGTGCAGGTGCACCGGGGAAAGGGTAACTTCTGTGGAATGGACGCCCGCTCCGGAGGGTGCATTGTCGTGCTGGCACGGCATCAGGAGGACTCCAGATTGGCTCGGTGGGGTAAGTGGCAGGGATAGAAATGGGGGTGAGGATGGCGGAAGCTGGCCTGACAGGCCCTAGTGGAGTGGTGATTGGTTAAGGGTTAAGTGGAGGGGTGATGATGGAGGGTATGGCGGGTGATGGTGGAAGGATTGGCGGAATGGTGGGGAATGTGGCGGGTGCAATAGGTGATTAGGAGAGGAGAGTGGGTGGAGCGGTGGCCATGGTGGTGGGTCGGAGAATGGAAGGAATAGACGGTGCGGGGTGGTTGGTGTGGTGGAAGGCCAAGAGATGAGCGGGAGTCTCATCGTCAAGAGACCATCCAGCATTAGGGGCTGGGTGGTGAACTGCATTCACTTGAGCCAGTGTCGACGGCTGTTGTTGCTGTTGAGGAGCGGGCAGATGTTCTGGCATGGGATTTTGATGAATCCAGAGGTCTTGGTGCTGCTGTTGCTACTGTGGAGGTTGTTGTTATTGGAGAGGTTGCTGGAACTGCTGCTGCTGAGGCGCCGCCTGCTGTGGCCTGGCCTATCTTCTTCTTTCTTTTATATCTTCAACTAATTTGTGCATTTGGGCCCAATCAATCCTCTGGCCCTCATGCAAATCGTAGACTAGATCCCTGAACTAATAACACCTCTCTATCGTGTGCCCGGGTTACCGATGGTATATGCAATACCTTGACTGATCGGCTGCCGGATTCCAGTTCTGACGTTTCGGAGGCAACTGTATGTCACCAGTGTACATTAAGGCTGTAAAGATGTCTGGGAGTGTTTCTGGAAGTGGTGGGTAGTTGACTCTCTTGGGTCTCGGCCGAGCAGGCCCATAACTAGCGAGAGGAGGAACGTTATGGTACTGGGGTGGCTGTTGAGGCTGTTGAGGTGGTGGTGGTGGCTGTTGAGGAGCTTGGAAGGGGGGTCGGGGAGCTTGTGGAGTGGAGAACTGGGGGTTACGTGGGGGTTGCTGGAAACGGGGTGGAGCAGACTGGTTAGGGAATTGAACAGCATGAACCTGCTCATTGATCTGAACTCCCTCGGTAACTGGGCCTTGGGATTTTCTGGTGGCTTTGGATTTTTGGGCCTCGAAAAGGGAATGGATGGGGGAGTCTTTGAACTGGGTCTGGATGAACCGGGCCCGACTGTACAACTGGTGGATATTTGAAATATCGTTCATTGCTAATATGTTCCGGAACATCGGAGTGGCATTAGAAATCAACAACTTAACTTTTTCTTCTTCCGGGATCTGCCCGGGCACACGTGAGGTCATCTGCCTCCATCGATCTGCATATGCAGCAAAGTCCTCATCTGCTTTCATCTTTTCTGCAACTAGGTCTATAAAAGAATACTAGGGACCAACCCGATCTTGGAATCTCTGGATAAACTTCTCCTTCACGGTCTTGAAACTCTCTGCCTCCTCCAGTGGCAAGGTGTAGAACCATTCAAGAGTGACCCCGTCCAAGGATCGGCAGAACAAATACGCCATCAGGCGGTCATCGTGTTGAAACTGTGCCGACTCATAAAGGAACTCCCTGACGTGAATAAATGGGTTGCAATTCCCATCATATTTCCGATATATGGGGAGCTCAGATTGGGGAGGAAAGTGAATGTCCCTGAAATTAGGAATGGGGACATCAGCTAGGGACTGCGGGCCGACCCGCTTGTGGAGGAGGTCAATCTGCTGCTGCATGGCAGCCCATTTGTCAAGAAGTTCCCGTTCCCGGGAAGGAGGAGACACAACAGGAAAGACAGAACCCGAGTATGGAGCGGAAGGATAAACTGACTAAGGCGGAAACCCATAAGATGGATAATGGGCCAAGGAAGGGCCCATATCCGCATGAGCCAACTGGGCGGCCCCTGGTTGCAGACGAACGAAATCAGCCGGGGCCACGAGGGCCTGCGGCACTAGAGAGATAGTGGTGTAAGGATAAACAAAAGAACTAGCGGGAATTTGGGTCTTCCCCTTGTCAAGTGGCTGATGGGCCGAGGTAGAAGCCTGGCCCGCTTCCGTATTAGAGAATCGAAGAACCTGAGGACGGATGGGAGTGAGATCGATGGGGGCCGCAGAGGTGGCCCCTAATCCAGCAATCAGAGATGTAGAAGTGGCGATAGCAGTCACGCCAGAAGGGAGCACAGAAGGCGGAGCATGATTCAGAAGATGGAGTTGAGTAGGGTCCAACTGGGCCATCATGTGGAGAACCTGACTGGCCGAGCTGTGAGTGAACGAATCAGAGAGAGAGGGTTGGGCACCCTCAACAACAACGGTCGGGAGAGGAGGGGCAGTCCCCTCTCCCCCTTGCACCTGAGCGACCCTGGGCGGGTCCTCCAGGAGTCCCCGAGGGAGCGAATCCTCATGGTAATGAGAGAAGTTGTAGGACGACATGGTGGGTGATGAATCAAACAAGGGATTAAAATAGGAAGAGAAATGCGAGCTGCCCCTAGGAGATGATCCTGAGGGTGTGAGGCAGCTCCACATGCACTGATCACTATAAGGAATAACACGCAAACAACCCTAACCAAGATTTAAACAAACAATTTAAACCAAAAGCATACAATGGAGGGGAGAGATAAGAGAAGGATCAACCCATTAAGCAACCAAGTTTTTAAATGATGCGCGAAAATTTTTATAAGTTCCTCTCTAGGACCTTAGTGGATTAATTAAAGTATGAATTCGCTCAACCACAAGGTACCTAACCAGGGTAGGAAATGGGGAAACTAGCTGACTCTAAGGGACTCTCTCTCTCACGGATGCAAACCCTAGACTGGGGTGGGTATTGTACAACCTGCCCGGCGTCCGTGTGGGAATCCACGGCTCACGGGGACTTACGGAGTCCCTCGGCAAGGTCACCTAGTCGGCTCCAAGGAATATGGAGATGAGAGGAAACCCTACCTTGGTAGGAATGCAACTACTAATGAAGAGCGGTGTATGATCCTATGTGCACCGGAGTGCATGCAAGAGTCTAGCCTAGAAATTAGCAATCAGTGATCAAACAAATATGACAAATATGAATAATAAACATGCAAAGGGTAAGAACAATCAAGGGAGACCAATAATCAGCACCAAAATATCATGAAAAATGTGAAATGATAATCAAAGATGGAGGCTCGGGTGCACTGTAGCATGACAAGAACGGTCTCTGGGAGACCGTATAGGGAGGTCGACGGTCCTAGGTGGACCGTTCACTGGCAGGGAGTAATGTTACACACTAACAGAAGACACGAGATGCTGAAATGAACTTAGCAGCAGGGAATAGAGGCATACCTGGATAGACGGCCTCTCGACAGACCGTGCAGGCTCTGGAACGGACCTGAGATGACTGCAGAGGGTCAGTAAAACCAACACAGCAACCATAGGGGTGTACCTGAGCCAGCGGGATGGGCGGTCGAGATTCAGCCGTAGGAAGAGTTGGACGGGCAAAGGTAGACCGCTGAAGGTAGCATATTTCACAGAACCAACAACACTGCACTCAAACAAGGACGGTCGATCCTCAGCCGCTCTGACTCCTGAACGGCTCTGTGTAAACCGCACAACTGCCAGAAAACAGAAAGAAGAATAACCGGAGAACAACCTGCAAACAACTCAACGAAGGGGAACTTGAAAAGCAGAAGAAAGGGGTAGCAAATCACTAACACGATGGGCACTAGGTGTCCCATCGTGATAGCCAAAAAAGAGGGTGTTGACATGTTTTTCCTTACCGGCTTAAAAGTCTCTCCTATCCCTTCTACTAAATCAATATGAGAAATACATGAAAGGCAGAAGGGAACAGAAGTATGTGAACCTGTGTGATCGCCACCAAGATGCCAAACACGATGAACACGCCGTACCTTGGAAAAGAAGGAAGACACTCGCCTTTTACCAGCACTACATGGAGGCGCGGCTGTGGAAGAACCGCTTGGGCGTTGAACGGCCTATCGATAGACCGCCTAACAATGCTGGGATGGAACGCGGGATGAAGAACGATGGCAGAAGAACGGTTTGTAGACGGCCGCAGGAAGAAGATGAACGGCAATGAGTAAGCCGCTCTACTCCTCAAACGAACAGAAAGGGACCGCTCTACGCCACCAGCCTCCAAAACATAGGAGCTCAACCTCCACTCCTTCCGGCTGGCCAGAAAGAGTGGGCCTTGTGCTAGAATGCTGCTGACCTGCAAGACACGGTGTAAAACATAAAAATAAACCCAGAATCAGAACTGTGAAGTGTAGAAACTATAGAAGAACATGAGAAACAAACTAACCAACATGGGATGGGGGGTACCTGGGAGTTTTTAAACCCCTAGGGGCACCAAAAAACATAGGAAGGCGTATGAACGATGTGAAAGAGTGGAGAAATGGGAAAGAAACTAGGAGAAATGATGCATGCAATGAAGAAAACAACGGTGAGGCTAATTGAAACAAAGAATTAAAAACCAGTTACTCCCTGAACCGGAGGCCTAAAAGGACGTAGAAGGCCTCCCTCCCTGGTCTTGGTCGCTCAAAGATTCGGCAGGGCTTCGCCGTCGACCAAAAAATCTCCCCCCCTCTCAGGCTTGGCCTTAGGGTCTATTTATAGAGTCTTGAAAGCCAACCTCGAAATTAGGGTTTCTAATGAATTTTAGGTCGAGATTATCAGAGATAAGTTGTAGATAATCGAATTATCTCCCAACCAGAAGAAACTTCACCCAATTTGGTGGGATATTCGCGGAGAAAATGATGGGGGAAGTTGGAGATAAAACCACGGATAGAGAGAGAAAAACTTTCAATCCTTCAGAACTCAGGCAGATGAACGGTCGCACGATAGACCACTCATCAGGTTGGGAGGTCTATCACTAGGCCGTCCATATCTGTCGGTGGAAATTCAATAAATAGAAAATATAAATAAATTATCCATCGAACTGACCGAAAACACCGGCGTTGGACTCTAATGGATTAAACGGCTAAGAATAGACCGTTCAACACTAAAGCGGCCAAGGACCAACCGTTCATGGCCTTGTCGGTAATAAATCAGAATAAATAAGATTAATAGATAATTATCTGAAAAACCAACGCCCTTAGGTCTCTGGGAGAAAAAATGGCTAATGTTGGTCCGCTCAACGTGTTGAACGGCTACAAACAGGCCGTATGAGTGCATGTCGGTGATACTTCAGAAAATTAACTAAAATATCCAAGAAATACATGGACGGCCCAAGATCAACCGCTCATTGTCTGAACGGCTGGAGAATGTCCGTACCAGTGTTGGACGCTTGAAATTCATAAAATATGGCAATTAAACAAAAGCAAGGCCCATTAATCCCTAAATTGAAGCAGGCCTAGCCAGAGAGGGAAGCTACCCATAAAATAGGCCCAACGATGTGCCAGAAAAATAACCAACGAGTAACGGACAACTCGAGACATCAACAAATGAAAGTAAAAGAAATGACTCAACTTATCGCCAAAAAATGGGTGTCAACATGAGTATCTCACTATGTTTCGGGTTATTCCCTTCGGATTTTTTTATTAATGCAAATTTCAGACTATAGGGCCCCTCTTCCTGGCGACTAATCAAGGGTTTTATCCCCTTTGGGGAGATGTAATTAACGCCGTGGCCTTTATGGCACGGCGGGTTCCAGTCCCGACACGATACCCACTATTGTCTGATCAGTCAGACGGGGCACATTAGTGACTCTAGGCCACCTTGGTCTTTGAAGTCCGAATAAATCGTCACCTTGTGACTGACACGCCTGCGCACTAATAAATGAAATAAACAAATAAATAAATATAAATAATAAATAATAAATAAAATAATAAAAAAAGTGCGTCCACAACAGTCAAACACCTGCCCGCCTAGAGGGCTGGACGGCTAGACTGTTGGCCACCCACCTTGGGCCACTCCCTGGGCTGGGCGGCCATTGACATGGCCGCCCAGTCAACTAGATGTCTGGGTGGCCAAGATGTTGGCCGCCCAGTAGGCCTGGGCAGCCAACCCTTTGGCCGCCCAGTCAGACTAGGTCACAAAGTGCAGGCGGCCAGCCCTCTGGCCGCCCAACTCTAGACTCGATGACCACTCTAGTGGCCACCTCCTGCTGGGTTTGCAAAACCGGACCGAACTCCACGTGGAGTGCAATACCACGCCCCATTCGCCTCGAAACGAAGGGGAAAACAGGGGGAATCAATCCCCGGGCATTCATACATCTGGGAAACCTCTTTTAATCTACGAATCGAAGCCCAAAATCGGCCAAAACCGTCACTCATCCCCGGACATGGGTTTTCTTAAAAACATGAAATACTCCAGCTCTCGGCCTTACCGTGGCATGGAATCACGAGGAAAACACGTGGGAAGGGCATGGATCCATCCCCCTACCTTTTCAAAGCTTTAAACCATCGGAATCTTGTGAAAATGCCGATTCTCCCCGTGGCCAACTCCCACGATCGCTCCGGCCACCTCGTTGTTCACCGCTCCTCCTTGCCTCTGTCCTCGCCGCACGCCGTCGCCGTTGCTCCACCACACACCCTCTTACTGCCGTCAGTTGCCGGAGGTGAGAAAGAGAGAGGGAGAGAGTGACGGGAGAGTGAGGAAGAGGGGGAAGACGCGAGAGAGGGAGACGAGAGAAACATAGGGGGAAAGGGGGTTAAAATAGGGTTTTTTTATTTTTCAATTTAGAAAATTCATGTTAACTCTAAAAAATTCTTGGGAAAACATATTTTGACTCAGAAAAATTCTAGAAAAAGCAAGGGCACACAACATGCCATCATGGACCCAAAATAATTCTCATAAATACTGTTTAGGGCTCCAAAGATTGAATATTAAATTCTGAAAACTAACACAGACACGATCTGCAACCCGCGAAAATACAATCCGAGACCCGAAGACATTACAATATTTTTCTTCAATGACATTCCATTCTCTTGCTCCTCATCGGTCAGTGTATTTATTTCTTTTGTACTTTATAAATCCACTATCTACTCATCTAGGAGCATAACTGTGCAATCTTATATCTGTCTATCTGATATTAAGTAGAGCATTTCTTGCTCTAGCATAACCATCACTGAGTGTCCTAGGTTGCTCTGCTGATACCATGAAAATCAACTGGTGACTATCTCTTGGAAACCTAGCAGATGCAGGATCACTTGGAAAGCTAGCAGATGCAGGATCACCTGAAAAGCTAAGTCACTAGTTGTGACTAGTTGGTTCGCTGAGACCTGATCAAGATCAACTTAGCTTATGATTCCTAGAAAATCACTAAGAAAGGATCTGCTGAGTCCTGTTAAGATTAGTTGGGGAGCTAGCCATGGAAAATAGTGGGTGTAACCTTTGGTAAAAGGTTAGTGCAAATCCCGGACAAGTTGCAGGGGGCTGGACGTAGGGAAGCCAAGGAGGGCTGATTGAACCAATATAAAAATCATGCTCTTCTTGTGGTTTCTTGCAAGTTTATGTTTTTATTTCCACTATGTTTTAACGTTAAATTTTAATATGTAAATTATTTTCATTGGCATACCTATTCACCCCTCTTTAGGGTGTGCCCGGTTACTTTTTTTAACTAAAGTTGATACTTGCAAGGGGGGAGACGGGAGAGGGGGTTCATCTCTTCATTGCGGAAGGAGATGAAAACACTATCCCGGCCACCAGGCAAGCGATTTTCATATATGAGAGCATAAAAGAGAAGATGGTACAGGGGGGAGGAGGGGGGGGGACGCCCAAAATAAGGGGGGCAAAAAGCGTACAAGGCCAAAGGCCCAAGAAAGCGAAAAGCGGCCAAGAGGACCCAAGCGAGGGTAGAAACTAAAGCCCGAAAGCCCACAGAAGTAACACGGCCCCTACAAATAGGAATCTTCATCGAAGACCCCTTCTGAATCGGAAGAGAACACAGAACGGACGCCGCGCAGACGACCCGGAGAGAAGGGGTCAGCCTCTGAGCCGTCTGTATCGAGCACCTCCGTGAAGGACGAGGAGGCCGGGGGCGGGGGCGCCATCGAGGAAGACTGGAGCCGAAGAGAACGACGGGGAGGAAGAGCAGCGTCCTCAAACATGCACTGACGATCACGCGAGGAGGAAGTGGAGTTGGACCGCCGGAAGGTACGCCGAGGAGCTCCGCTATCCATCCTGGAGGGCAGCCGAGAGCGGACCAGGCCGGAGGTGCCCACAAAAGCCACATGAGCCGCCGTGTCCCCGAGCCCCGACGAAGCAGGCACAACACCGGGTACATGAAGCGGCTGGACGAGTAAGGGAAACCTGAGAGGCATGCCTAGATCCGGGGGGGGCACAAGACCCACGGGAAGCACCGGAGCAAGAGGCGGGGCGGAGTCGACGATCGGCCCGGGCGGGGCCCGGTTGAGTTTCTTCTTCAAAGCTTGGGCGAAGGAGAGGCGAGGGGCAGCCGTCGGAGAGGAGGAGGAAGCCAAGGACCCTATAACGGCTGCCGCCTGGGAGGAAGGCTGCGCTCCAGGGGACCAAGCTGCCGCATCGGCATTAAGTCCAGCAAGCGGCAAGACGGGGCCGCCATGGGGGTGAGCATCCGGTGCCGGGAGGCTGAGGACCAAAGAGGAGGACGTCCGGGTCGCAGGAGGGACGCCTGCGGGCACAACTGAGCTCGGAAGAGGGACGCCCTTCCCGGAAGGGTGAGCTGCCCGGTGGGTGGACGCGGAGGCCACTGTCGATGGAGATGGTAGGCAAACACCACAAACACCTGTGACCGAAGGAGGGGCGAGGCCAACAAATCTCGCATGTGCTCCACGGGCCGGTGAGTGGATAGCAGCAGAATCGGCCACAGGTGCAACGCCAACAGCAAGCGCGGGGGCAGAGCACAAGGGAGCAGAGGGCTGCACGCTCGGCTGAAGGCCAGCAGGAGGAAAGTCAACACCCAGGGGGTGTGAGCCAGCCGGTGCGGTGACCAAAGCGCTAGGAGGCTGAGCGCCATGCAAGAGCCGAGAGGAGGAAGAGGGCGAGCGAACCGTAGCTAGCTGCGGTGAAGGCTCCAACGGATTGGGAGCAGAGGGTAGGGAACAGAAGGCCGGCTGAAGGGAGACAACCGCCAGGCTTGGAGGTGCATCGCCTGGTAGGACCTGGGAGGCGTGAATGCTAGCAAGAGGCAAGTCCACGGGAGCCGCCACACATGCGAAGGCACCCTAGGGCAAGGGCAGGGGCCCGTAGGAGGCCATGGGCTTCACGGACAGCGAACCTGAAGGTGGAGGGGAAGCAGAGGGGGAAGGGGTTCCATGACCAGCTAGCCCGAGCGTGGATGTAACCGGAGGTGCCGACGTGGTGGAGCCCGGAGGGACCGCAGGCGAACAAACTCCGGACGACGCCTGCGCAGTGCCAAGGCAAGCCTCGGCAGGAACTGAGCAACGGACTGCAAGGGCTTCCTCCGACGCAGAGGGGGAAGCAAGACACGGAACCTGTGGGGCACCAGCAGAGAATGGCACGACAGCGTGGGCCGGTGGGGCACCTGTGGAGGCAGGCGTCCCTAGCGGTTGACGAGCTACGCGGGCGAGCTTTGAAGGACCAAACGCCGAAGGGCCGACAGGGTGGCCTTTGCACAGAACCGAGGAGTGACCCAAGCGCCGACAGGAGGAGCAGAAGTGGGGGATGCTCGGGTAGATGAGCTGCTGCCAGAAGCCCCAGCCCCCACAGTTGATCCAAACACGGGCAGGAGGCTTGTTGGAGACGTCCATCTGGACGCAAACTCTAGCAGCTGTCGAGCGGGTGAGGCGGAGGGAGTCGCGGTCCACTTTGAGGGGCTTGCCAACAGTGCCTGCGATGGAGAGGAGCATAGGTTCGTTGTAGAAGTTGGCCGGGATGGACGGCATCTCCACCCAGACAGGGGCTACGGGCGAATCCTCGTCAGGAGAGAACCTTACGTGCCATCTAGAGAAGAAGAAGGGGCGACCCTTCACATAGAGCACTTCCTTGAGCAGGACAAGGAGGAAGTCCTCCTCATTCTGAAAGCGCAGGAGTAGGTGCCGGTTGTCCAAGGCGCTGAGGTAGAAGTCTTGCCGGAACTGGAACCTTTGGGCGAGGTGAGCTCGAATGTCCTGGAACGGAGGCCGGCCCCGAGGGGTCCTGGCGACAACCGCAAAGGCCAGAGGTTGGCAAGAAATTTGAATATCCTCTGGAGTGAAGAAGATGGCCGGCTCGCCTGAGTCTGTGGAAGCAGGCGCACGGACGGAAAGGGGTAGAGAGGGGGGGGTGATGGACTGGAGGACCGCCTGGGCAAAGGAGGGCCCAACGGTGGCACCGGGAGAGGCCCCTAGAAGGTCCACCCCAGGGAGACTGCCCGCACGAGGTGCAGGTTGCCAGGGGTGGGACTTTGACGGCACTGTGAGGCGGGAGAGTGCAGCAGCGGCCTGTCGAGGGGCAGGTGCAAAGGCAGGAGCAGGGGCAGGTCGCTCCGAGCCGTCCGCTGCCGGAGAGGACAGAATAGGAGGGAGATCGGGATCAGTCGCAGACGTGACCGCCGAGGAGGAGACAGCATGCCGAGGGGGGGCTGCAGGCGCGAGCAGGCCACCAGCCGCTGCAAGGGGCGCGGCTGCAGGGGTTGGAAGCAGCCTTGAGCCAAGGTGCGACGCGAGCGAAGGCCCATCGGCGGGAGGGGCACCCGCCTGCAGGGGGTGGTCGGGGGGGGCCACCGAGGCCTCCGGAGGCCGCGTGCCGAGGATCCCGACCGACGTAGCAGCAGAAGGCACCGCCGTGGGGGCCAAGGGGCCAAGAAGAAGGCCTGCCGGAGCAGGGGAGGGGGCCCCCGTCGAAGTGTTGGCCGAAAACAGAGCACCGTAAGAGGTGCAAGTCCCATCGAAGGAGGGGTCGGTCAGCGTAGGCAGGCAGGTTGACTTAGTGGTGGCGTGTCTAGCTGACAGAGGGTGCATGGGAAGATGAGGGGAGATCGACGGTTGAGAAATGCCCACGCGGGGTGGCGTGCTGAGAGGGCCAAAGACGTGGCAGCTCGGATTGGGCATCGGGGAAGGCAGTGAACCGCGATCGACGCCAACGGAAAAGGAGGAGATGGCTGGAGCAGGGGCTGCAAGCAGAGCATCACCGTGATGACCGTCGAAGGGAGTGGCAAGGACACCACCCGTTGACGACGCAGGGGCACGGGCAGGCCCAACTCCATCCACGGCAGGAGCGAGAGAGGGGCCTTCCACAACAGAGACATCATGGAGGAGCGAATGAGGACCATCTGGGAGCTCAGGGGCCGGATCAAGGGCAGCAGGTGACGCCGGCAAGAGAGCAGGAGGGGGAGGGGGAGGCAAGAGGCCTCCCCCCCCACCAGCCATGGCCGGAGGAGGATCACCAACAGAGGCAGCCGCCGTGAGAGTTAGGGCGGGAGAGGGGGTCGCGAGAGCGGGAGGAGGAGAACGTGAGGAGAGAGAAACGCATGGAGTTGATGAAATTTCCCAAGACAAGTGGTATCAGAGAGTGCAAGTTTCCTTTATTACATGTTTAACCACCTAGGAGCAAGATCCTGATAGTAGCCGAATAGAGAACGGAAGTAATCTCGCTTTGCAAGAAGGTCACTCCACTAGTCGGCCACCTCTTTTCAATAGATACAACTACCCCTATTGGAAGATCAGAATGATGAACTACATAAAGGGGGTATACTTTGATTTGTGGCTGGTTATTGAGGAAGGTGACAAAGTAATCACCACTCCTAGAGATTAGTGGGGTAGAGCTGAGAAAGAGATGGACTCACTGAGCGCTCGAGCACTCAACCCAGAAGAGTTTGATAAAGTGTGCACTTGCTCCATAGCCAAAGAGATCTAGGAGCAATGCTGCCGCCGCCACAACGGCATTGAGTCTGTGGTGACCACTTCTGATCTTGCTCCTTCTCAACGGGGGCAGCGCCACTATCGCAAAGGCACCAAGCCTGCTGCGACAACATCTCATTTTCGGTAAGACCATTATTGTCAGAAATATCTGCATCCTGCTCGATGGAAGCGAGCTGACCATGCCCCGGGACTACCATGTCTCGACCATTTCTACCTCCAACCGCTTCGAGCTTCTCTGGAGAGCACAAGAAAATGACATAAGATTGAATAAATCTGGCGCACCAGTCACAAACTGGAATCAACTGCATCAGTCCAAGGCGGTAGCTCCTCGATCGAAGTTAGGGGGAAACCTAACAGAGGAGCGCCAGCTCCGTACCAAGAAAATCTAGGTCACCAAAGAGGAGGCCTAGGCCATTAAGCGGACAAGGTCAGAAAGGCTAGTCCACATGTCGGAGCTGCAGCAACTATAGAGTCCGACAACATGTCATCAAGAAGAGTTCTTTACCACTTCGAGGTCTCAGACTTAATGCCCGTGAGGGCAGAAGTGCCGAGGAGCCCGCAAGCAAGTTCGGCCGACTTCCGAGTGGGCTAGCTCAACACATACGGAGGAGGCCTATTCCATACAAGCTTCAACATCCTGAGTGTCTGTTTTCGAAAGACTATGGATGACACCACAACCTTGAAGACAACCACCCAGAAAGAGACGGGTGGTTCAAGTGACCAATGACACTATCGAAGTGTTCATCTGCTATACGTCCTCCACCGATAAGTAGCCGGAGGACACCTCGAGAGAGTTAAATTAGCCTCTCCAGACCTTGAAGAAGTCAAGGCCAGACTCCCAAGTTCTTGCTCAGATGCAACAGACACCTGCTGCCAGAACATCTCAATTAGAGTCGGCGTGACCAGAAGGGCACCATGATGATGTCCATAGTGTCGTTGAGGATAGCAACCCGGGACATGAAGAAGATCTTAGGAGGGAAGCCCAAACTTTCACGTTGAAGGAACTCCGACGTGAAAATCAAGAACTGAAGAACCTCTTGCAAGCACTCTTGCACAAAAGAGAGGTTTATACCTAGCCTCAAGCGGCACCTACTTGAATGGAACAGCAGCCTCCTCCCATCCCAGTCATGGCCAATGCATTACCTACTGCGGCAAAGTTACCGGTAGTAGCAAAGTTTGAAGCTCCGCAAAATGAGGCCAATGTGCGATCTTCTGCTACTCCAGCCATTGAAGGCTTAATAGGTCAGAGGCAGATGATCAAACGAATTGTGGAGACGAAGTTTGCTCAACACGGTGAGGGTGTGGCCACCGTTTATCTGTACTCGTGCGCTATCCCCTCCACCATCAGTTCAAGAAATTTCCCCCGAATTGTCCAAAATCCCCAAAACTTCTAAAGTTCAATGGGCAGGGCTCGTCACATGAACACCTGGCCTACTACTTGATGGCCATGGGTGAGCTGGTGTTGCAAGAATCATATCTTCTATGATATTTCGTCACATCCCTGACAGGCACCGCCTTTCAGTGGTACTCTAGGCTCAAGTCCAATTCAATATCCGATTGGGCTGATATAAATTCGTCGACCATTTCCAAACGGCCAAGCACACGGTATTTCTTGTGGAACTCTGTGCCCTCAAACAGAGGAAGGATGAAACTTCGTTAGAGTTCATTATGCGGTGGAGGGATGTTAGCATGCGTTGCAATAATCCTCCAACATCTGAAGGCACGATCACCTTATGCTGTAGAGGATTAGCGACGAAAGTTAGTGAGAAGCTTCTGGGATCAAACATCAAAGGCTTCGATCTGCTGAACATGGTGATAGTGGAGATTGAAATGTTCTTCGCAGATCACCTAGCACATATCTCCACCAAAGGCAAATTCTCGAAGGATCGCCTGACCGCCGGCAAGGAGGTGAATATAGTTGACTTCTCCCTAACGAATGGAGACAAGGGGGAAGGACAATCAAAGAGTAATGGCAAAAAGTTTGACGCCAAGGCGGCAGCCGCTGTATTAGTGGAGCATATGAAGGCGCCTTACTCTTTCATAAAAGAGCATACGAAGATGCTCTTTGATTTGTGCATGAAGGAAAAGCTCATTGCCCTGCCTGATCTGCGAAAGCTCATGGAGGTGGACAAGACAAATGAGCCTAACTATTGCATGTATCACCGGAGGTTAGGTCATACCATAGGGGACTATTATGTTTTCAAAAACATAGCGTAAGAGCTAATCCAAAAGGGCCTGATAAATATGTTGGGCCATGCGGTCGACCTGCCGTAGCATCATGTTTGAAGCCAATCAAACCTGTTGGCCAACATGATCTACATGGTGGCAACTACCTCAAGTTGAAATGTACCAGAGGCCAGGTCATCAAATCGATGGCCCGGAGCCAATGTCGGATCCTTCCCCCTTTCGATGTTTGAATGCCTGGCAGTACGGAGGATCATGCGAAAGATCAGAAGGGAGATCTGACAACTACGATGAGAACAACGAGAGCTATTGTAGTTCCTGAAGAGCGTTGACGACCAACTGGCCACTTTCCTTTTTGGGATGTTCCACAGAGAACCTACTCCCACACACATGCAGGGGCATCATCATCTACCCTGATACCTCTAAGGTTGGGAGGATGGCTTTCAGAAGAATCTTAAGATTCATCTAAGGATAAGGAACCAAAAAAATTATACACTTTCCCACATCACAAAATCTTGGAAATTTTCCAAGTGTGCCACCGTGAAGGGCTACTGAATCTCCCACAGTCATAAAGTGAGGACATGACATGCACTATGCTACATCAGGGCTATTGTTTGTATCATCAAACAATAGGCCACATCATCCAGGATTGCCATGTCTTCAAGGATGTTGCGGAAGACTTAATCAGCTGGGTAGTGCTTGATATAGGCAACCATTTGGTCCGCCCGCTACAACCACATGTGCGGAGAGAGTCAAACTTCTCCGTCAATGTGATACACGCATCAACGTCCTCCACACTCCCCAAGTCAAGAAAAGAAGAGGCTAATTCCAGCCAGGGTAAATCTACATTGTGGTATCCTAATGGGGACAGCAGAGCAAGAACACTAACATTTTAATTTATATCAGTGTCCTTTTAGTTTGCTTTTATATCCTTGGGAAAGTATGTTGACAGTTGTAAGGCTTTATAAGCCAATGTGTCATTCCCTTGGATTGTTTGGGTTTTTATGCAAAATGTCAGGAGGTCCAGCAAGGGGCCCCTCACCCCTTCCCCATTGGTCCACCTAAGCCATGTGGGGCTGGTCAACCATCCTAGGTGGCCTTCTAGATGCTTTGACATTCAACTAGACACATGGGAGACAAGTGGACCAAAAAGTCCAATTTGGATGCCAGATTGGTCAAGGGGGCGCCCCCCTCCTTAATATTAGTTTAATGTGGTTCCAAACCACATGGGATAATTAGTTTTGACCTCCCTAGTTTGCCCTCCATAACCCTAGGTCTGAGATCATTTTGAGTCTTTTTACATTTATTATAAATACCATGTATTTCCATTTTATGTAGAATTAATGAAGTGAACTTTCAGAAAAATTACTTGGATCTCCCTTGAAGGGTGCACCCCTCTCCCTCTCTTCCTGGTTCTTCTTCCTCCTCCAGCCCTCTAGGGTGTGAAACCCATTCTCCTTAGCCCCTCTGAGTTCCATTTCTGCTGCCGCCGCCGCCTTCATCTCACCGCCGTCACGCCGCCGCCACCATCGCCGGATTCTATCTACATCAGGACAGAAGCGCATCTTCGGATTTTTATCTCTGATTCTTGTTGTCTGATCGAGCCCTAATTTTGAGGGTTTGTTCTCTCCATCTCCCTTAACCTCCGGTTCAAATTTCGTGTCATTTGAAAGTCATTTGGTATTTTTCCCATATTTTTGTTTGTCCTCTCAGTAATCTGCCCTTCTGCAGATCTACGGGACAGAGTCGCCTTGTTGTAATTTTCCCA
Source organism: Amorphophallus konjac (assembly GCA_022559845.1). NCBI lineage: Eukaryota > Viridiplantae > Streptophyta > Magnoliopsida > Alismatales > Araceae > Amorphophallus > Amorphophallus konjac. The sequence continues at coordinate 112,531,689 of CM040127.1, forward strand.
CCCACTTATAAATTTCCAAAAAAATCACAAAACTTCCTCAGTGTTCCTCACATATACCCCCTTCCACCATAATTTTCGTGGAGTCTAGAAAAATCCTTTTTTCTTCGGTCAAAGGTCAGTCTCAGGAAAAACACAGTCTGCCCTGTGTGTCTGTCAGTCCCGGTCAGAAAAAAAATGGTGTTACAGTCATTCTCATCTTCAATCCGTTCGGTGGATGGAGCTGTGAAAAATATATGTTATAGTTCTATGAGTTCTCTTTCCAACGGTACCAGCCACACCTCGATCGGCCTCCGGATCTGAGCGTCGTAATTCTTACAGCCGAGGCATGCAGATCTGTTCCATGTGCAGGTCTGAAATTACAGTCTGAGAATAATTCATGTAAAATTATCAAAAGTCAACTTCTGGAACCGCCACTTCAGGGAGTCGATCAGGGACATCCCGCCATCGTCCCAGCCAAGCGGAGCCTTCAGAAGACCTAAGGAGGGCATCGTTCCTTTGGAATCCGCGCCTTGCTGTCCAGCGAGTCAGAACCGAGTCGGCGCAGTACCGAGTCGGCGCAGGACCGAGTCGGACCAGCAGGCCGAGTTCGTACCGTACGCACCTCCAGATTGCTACCTGTCAACCCAGGGTCTGTCCTCCCGGGCCCCTCTTGTAGCCCTTTATCTCCCTGCGTGGAGTGGGCAATAAAATTCACAGTTGTAATTAACTTTTACCGTTGTTACCGGGAGTTACCGTACTTGGCCGGGAACGTCTTCCCCACGCCCGGAGCGTGGAGGTACACTCGCCACCCTCCTTGTAGGCTTTGCTTTACTCGTATTTATTTGTATATGCCCCTGCATGTGATAGGTTATTAGCCCGTTATATCAATTGTATCACCGCTGTGAGAGAGTGAGAGTAACCCGTCCCGTGACTCGACCCGAGTTAACACGGAAAGACCGATACCCGAGACTCACTGCCGATTTCTCAACCGCGCACGGTCCCACGTCTTCCCTCGCTAGGGACAGGCGCGAGCTAGAGTCCTAGGTCGCGTGTCCGTCCCGCATAAATTTGGTATCAGAGCGCCAGTTGAGTCTAGGGTGTCAAAAAAATAATAATAATAAAAAGAGTCGTTTAAGTCGAGTCTGAGTCTAAGTCTAAGTCGGTCTAAGTGTCACATTTGCATACCATTAATCAGTATATCAAAAGGTATTATCCGAACGCTAGGCTACGCCTATCGCGAAGGCCGCACACTTGCGCGAGTGATCTTCGGATCGATTAACTCTGCCACGTACCGAGTCTTGGTTTAAGTCTAGGGTCCTTAGTGTGTATTAGTTAGTGCATTCCAACTTTGCATTTGCATCGCATTCTAAGTCGTGTCTAGGTGCTTGCATTAGTTGGCATAACATTTTGCTTATAAAACAAAAAAAAAATTGGCCTTGCATATCCATTCCTAGGAATCCATTCCCATCTTTTTGGCACCTATGGCCAACCCATGCCGACCCGTCCAAGGTGATAGGTCCGTGTCTGAGTACATTCGGGACTATGATAAGTACCGGGTGGAATATGGATTGGAGAGGAGAGCACCACGACTGCCTTTCAGTTCCGGAGAGGTTTATGGCTTCACTTCCAAATTGAATGTCTTATCCGCGACGCATTCTCTCTGGCGCAGTCCTATAAGGTCGCTCTGGAGGTCGAACCATTTGAGTGCAGATTTTCTCGGTTTAAAGGTGCCCTTCGGCAAGCATCTACCTCCCAGCTGAGTCCCGATCCGGTCGGACCGCCTACACCACAACCTTCCCCACCTCAGTCGGGGAACCCCTTCCTAGAGCTCCATTGCCATCTACTTCCGATCTTTATTCGGAACCATCTCATTTGGAGCCACTTCATCCCGAGCCACCCGTGTTTCTAACGGGTATGCTTTTCATAGCCGAGCCGCTTCTTAGTTGGCTCAAGGATGGCTTGGTCCCACCTCCTTACCCATCCATGGATCCCACCCTACCATTTGTGCCGGTCAACTCATTCCATACCACATTCCGGTCTAGTCACCATGTTGACACCTTGGATGACCTTATTGTGGGATTAGATTCGCAATGGAAGTTGACGCACTCATTGGCCCGAGGCTTCGACCAACCCACTAGTCTTAGCTTTACCCATCCGGCCTTAGGGTTCATTACCTCCGTGTGCACAGTGCGTTGTGTCACCACGGAGATTCTCTTATTCCTCCCTATGTCGGCCGAGCCCGACATCATACCCTTTTGCCCGAGGGAGGAATCTTATTTCCTACATATGATCACTGTCCCATCTACCACAATGTATGAAGGTGACCATACACACCTTCAAGACTTCCATACATGGGACCGTGACTTGTGGGAACCCACCACAAGGGGTCATACCTTTTTGATCGCTTTGACCCATTCCCTAGAGGGCCCCTTGACCCTCCATATATACTTCATTTCTTAGAGGGAGTCCACTACCACACCCCTACCCCACGGGCCGGGTCATCTATACCCACCAAGCCCAATCTCGATACACCCACACCCGACTCGTCCACACCCGGCTCTCCTAGCCCTTTCAAGTCTCCCAAATCCAAAGGGCCGTTCATGCATGACTGGGTCATACTTGGGCGTCTAGGTGTTTCCCATACCACCAACCTTCAGGTACATAAGATGCATGCAAGGCACATATTCGGATGTCCTGGTCCGCCATCACCCATATACGGGTCGGACTAACATTAGGTTTGTTTAGGGTCCTTGTGAGTCTTTGTTTCGTTTGTCTGTCGTGTGTCTGTGCATACGTTGAGTCGAGTTGATTTTGTACACTCGCGTTGTTAGTCCCTTTCGAGTACGAGACTTGTCGGACTTTGGGATCGGTTCTACTTCATATCGGATCTAGTCACATAAGGGACAAGCGGTGATTCCTAGTGAGTCTTCGAGCTGCGTTCCCTCCTTTGAGAGTGACCCCACCCCGGAGTGACCACCTCTAGCCTCATTCCCATGGCAGCGTGTGCATATCGAATCTATACGGGATGAGCATGTGTCGATTACTTGGAGTTGAGCGTACTCCGCGCTTCCCGGTTCGGTGACGCATTCGTCGGAGCTACTCGAGCAGCCGCACCCCTTACTCGATGGGGTCGAGTTCTTCCCACCCGGGGAGAATTGATGGGGACATCAAAGCAAGAGCACTGACATTTTAATTTACATTTGTGTCCTTTTAGTTTACTTTTATATCCTTGGGAAAGTATGTTGACAATTGTAAGGCTTAATAAGCTAATGTGTCATTCCCTTGGATTGTTTGGGTTTTTGTGCAAAATGTCTGTAGGTCCAGCAAGGGACCCCTCACCCATTCCCAATTGGTCCACCTAAGCCATGTGGGGCTGGTCAACCATCCTAGGTGGCCTTCTAGATGCTTTGACATTCAACTAGACACATGGGAGACAAGTGGACCAAAAAGTCCAATTTGGATGCTAGATTGGTCAAGGGGGCTCCCCCCTCCTTAATATTAGTTTAATGTGGTTCCAAACCACATGGGATAATTAGTTTTGACCTCCCTAGTTTGCCCTCCCTAACCCTAGATCTGAGGTCATTTTGAGTCTTTTTACATTTATTATAAATACCATGTATTTCTATTTTATGTAGAATTAATGAAGTGAAATTTCAGAAAAATTGCTTGGATCTCCCTTGGAGGGTGCGCCCCTCTCCCTCTCTCCCTAGTTCTTCTTCCTCCTCCATCCCTCTAGGGTGTGAAACCCATTCTCCTTAGCCCCTCTGAGTTCCATTTCTGCCGCCGCCATCGCCGTCATCGCACCGCCGTCACGCCGCCGCCACCATCGTCGGATTCTGTCTACATCAGGGCAGAAGCTCATCTCCGGATTTTTATCACAGGTTCTTGTTGTTTGATCGAGCCCTAGTTTTGAGAGTTTATTCTGTCCATCTCCCTTAACCTCCAGTTCAAATTTCGTGTCATTTGGAAGTCATTTGGTATTTTTCTCATATTTTTTTTATCCTCTCAGTAATCTGCCCTTCTGCAGATCTACGGGACAGCGTCGCCTGGTTGTAATTTTTCCACCCACTTATAAATTTCTAAAACCATCACAAAATTTCTCAATGTTCCTCACATATACCCCCTTCCATCATAATTTTCGTGGAGTGTAGAAAAATCATTTTCCCTTCGGTCAAAGGTCAGTCTTAGGAAAAACACAGTCTGCCCTGTGTGTCTGTCAGTCCGAGTCAGAAAAACAAATGGTGTTACAGTCATTCTCATCTTCAATCCGTTCTGTGGATGGAGCTGTGAAAAATATATGTTATAGTTCTATGAGTTCTCTTTTTAACGGTACCAGCCACGCCTCGATCGGCCTCCAAATCTGAGCATCGTAATTCTTGCAGCCGAGACGTACAGATCTGTTCCCTGTGCAGGTCTGAAATTACAGTCCGGGAATAATTCGTGTAAAATTATCAAAAGTCAACTTCTGGAACCGCCACTTTAGGGAGTCGATCAAGGACATCCCGCCATCGTCCCAGCCAAGCAATGCCTTCAGAAGACCTTAGGAGGGCGTCATTCCTTTGGAATCTGTGCCTTACTGTCCAGCGAGTCAGAACCGAGTCGGCGCAGTACCAAGTCGGCGCAGGACCGAGTCGGACCAGCAGGCCGAGTTCGTGCTGTACGCACCTCTAGATTGCTGCCCGTCAACCCAGGGTCGGTCCTCCCGGGCCCCACTTGTTGCCCTTTACCTCTCTGCGTGGAGTGGGTGTTGACACCTTGAAAATGAACAAAGGTTGAAGCATGATTGAAAAGAGGGTCGGACCAACAGTGAAAGACCATTGATGAAGCTCGTCAACCATTCACCCGGCTAAAGCCCTTGTCGGCCAAGCTGATGCCCGGTGCCGATGTCACTCAGACGGCAGCACTGGTAGAGCAGCAGTCACTCGACTGATGAGACCTCCTGGCACACTTTAATGAGAGCCGCACTACTGCTTCGTCCAAGAATCCACGGATGATATGTCAGGGTAAGTCAGATGTCGGCTTAATGACAGATGTAATATGAGATAAAGATGAAGCCGATACCGGCAGATGAATATTGTAAAGGCTTTTACAAAGTTAAAACAGAAGAGGAATCGTCTCCACAGATTATATACCCGGCTGAGGTCTTCCCAGACTAAAGCTGATGTCCGAGCTCGTCACCATTCAAGTGACGATATCGATAAGATGATACCCGGTCATGTCACCGTTCAGATGGTAATACTGATGAAACCCCTGTCTACGGACTGATGAAACCCCTGTCTACGGACTGATGAAAACCGTGATAATGATCTCGATACAAGCTGTGTCACCAATGGAAGACCCTTTTGGGTGATGATACCCTTGAAAGACCCAAATGGGCCTGTGTGAAGGTGGCACCGAGAATCACTTGCCAAACCCAAAAGAGGGCGCCGAGAGGCTGAGGCAGGCGCGCCGGGAAGCTTCAGGTGGGGCGCGCCGTGATGAAGCCTGCCGAGAAGGGGGAAATGGTTATAAAAACCCCCTCCCTTCGAACAGATAAGAAAAGAGAGAACAGAGAAGAGGATAGAACCGATCAAAAAAGAGAAGAGACAGCAAGAAAGAAAGAAATCCATCCAGAAAAGGAGATAGGAAAGGAGAGAGAGAGAGCCTCCGCTGAAAAGAAAGAGAAGAAGTCTGAGAGAAGAAGAAGAAGAAAAACCCCAGGTGGGCTGCTCGGGGGAGGGAGAGGAGTCAATGCTCCACCCTCCCCCCCCCATGTTTGCTGTTTTCTTGATCTGCCTCCGTATGTAATAGTCCATATCTTCGTGTTTGATTATTCATACGATGTCGAGAGTTATCTTTTCGCTTCCCCCTGTTCCCCTCCTCTTCTGTTCTTTGGCTTTTGCCTTGCAGATGATGTAAACAATGCTTATGAGATGAAATGAAATGGGCAATTGAAAGCCCTTCCCTTCGTCCCTCCATGTATATATATACGTCTTCTATCTGAAATGTCCGATGGTTCATACGCTCCCGGTTTCAGAGTCTCCCTACGAATCTGTTCTTCAGAGGAGCGTAGATAGGATCCCTATCCCTATCCAATGGGCTACTGGGTTCTGTCTTCTTCTTCCCCTCCCGTCTCGATGGCAGATTCATCGCATATGTGTGAGTCCCTCTCAAGGCCCTCAATGCCCCTTGTGCTGTTCAGGAACCAGAGACATTAATCTCTTGGTTCCTTGAACTGCTGACTACACAAGGATATGTTTACTCTGCAGACGGATGCTATTCCGCGGATTCTAGCGAATGACGATCTCGATCTCTCGATCCTCCATTCTAACCCCTTGGATGACTAGGGTCTGGAGTTTCGATGCCAAAGGTTCCTCAGTCACCGGTTTTTAGATGCTATTGGGTTCGTCCAGGGGATCAGAGACAGTCATCTCTTGATCCCCAGACGGCCGGCGGCAGAAATAAATAAAGTCTTCAGAAATCCAGACGATGGTCTCGTTCCCCACTGATTCTACCCTCCAGATCCCCCTTGGCCCTTTCTCAGGGAAGCATCCATGAAATCCCCCCTCCTGCACTTCAAATTCGGCTTCAATCGCAGCCAGAAAGCTCAGGAATCCCAGAAGCAGAGTATCGTTTGAGCTCTGTAAACCATGAAACCCTGTAGCAATTCCACCTTCTCGGCGTACAAAATTCCCCGCCGAGAACCACGCTGCCGAGAGGCCTCCCTCTTCAGCAAACCGAAAAAAAAACATCTAAAACCCCTTTTTTATGCAAACCTCCCAGCCCTTCCCGGCGCCACCTTCCCGGCACGGTAATGAGCGCGCCGGGAAGCCCCAGGCCGAGAGCCCCCCTTTTTTTTGTTTTTGTTAGGCCGCGCCGAGAGCCCTCTTTGGGCCAATTAAAGCCACGCCGAGACCCCCTTGTTTGGTTAAGAAGCCACCGCCGAGACCCTCATTCGGCCAGCTAAACCCATGCCGAGAACCCCATTTTTTGTCAATATAAAACCCTACCGAGAGCTACTCCCTTCGGCCGATAGAAACCCATGCCGAGACCCTCCTTCTTCGGCCAATGAAACCCAGTCCGAGGCCCTCTTCTGCACTGTCATCCTTCAATCTTTTAGTCTCCCTACACACCTGTCCCGGGGATGTTCAGAGACCGTCATTAATGCCTTGAGAAGACACATTATTGGGGAAGACCTCCCCTACAGTCTTCATTCTCGATCCGGATTTCACCCTCATGAACCCAAAGGGCCATGTCATTGCATGAGTTATGAGGGGTTTCGAGGGGATATTAATCGATGGTATAAAGGCAAGCGATGTCCCGGGGCCCGGTGCCCATCCTCGTTCGGTTGTCATCCCGGCACTCTGTGGATGATGACCTATCTTCTCTTGGCATAATCCAAGTTGAGGGGACATGCTGCCAAAATTTGCACATACCTTGCCAAGTAAATGTGATGCTTTCTATCTCAACCCCACCAGCCTGTGGAGTTATGTCCTTGCATGCTCTCCGATGGCCCTTTGAAGGGGTATATAGATGCAACATCGCGTCTGCACGGAGCGCGTCATGTTACGCCAGTACTTACTCGGATTTCGGGTCAATTATGCCCGATATTTTACGGATCCCACCGTGCCACTGCATGGGTGGTTTCCTATTCCCCCCTTGGCATGGTCCAAGATGGTGGGAATATGCCGTCGGTTTTATCCCAGAAATAACCAACCCCTGCTTCGTCTAATCCATTTAACGTCTTGCAAGTGAACGAATTCCGTCTCTTTTGAGCATGCGGCTTTACCGCTGTCACCCTCCTATCTTTAGCGTTTAATCAAGGGTTGTCCTTCCTTGGAAGGGCGTAATTAATGTCATAGCCTTTATGGTATGACGGACTTCTGGTCCAGACACGATCACTCACAATCGACTGACCAAGTCAGATCGAGCGCACAATAAAATCGTCACTCCGGTGACTGGCACGCCAATAAATCAATAAATAATAAATCAATCAATAAAAAAAATATAGGATAATAAAAATCCGCGTTCTCACAATTCTGGCATGCCCGGTGGGACCGAGTCTCCCTTCATCTTTACGCTAAAGTAGGAGGCCCAGCGGGCCCCCCTCAAACTTCTGATTCCGTCCACTTTCCTCATTTTCAGGAATCTACAATGACGGCTGGAATCATGTCTGTCTGCTTCGACCAGCAACCGATTGACATGCATGTGCGAGAGGGCTACCTGGCGGTACCTCTTACATTCGGATCAATGCCGCCTGCCGTTGGGCTGCCCAACTGCCTGGGCCTCGTCTTCACCGACCTTCTGCAGGTCGACAACGATGAGCAAGGCACTGCTGCGAGTGCCCCGATGAAGACCACTGATGAGAAAGCTAGCTTACTGAAGAAGACAGCTTCCACCGTTGTCTCCTGCTATGTCCATCATGTCCAAAGGAAGGACATGGTCCCCGCTGCTGCCCAGAAGGGGAAAAGAACCAACCGGAGAAGCCGGTGTGCCGCTGCTAACCGTCGTCTTTCCAATTCCGGGAAGACGATGATGATGGGTGATATTAGGGTGAACCTTGACGGCCGCCCCAGGGAAGTCCGTCCGGACAGGATTATCCCGACCATCCCAACCAACAACAAGTTCCAAGTTCTGGCCACCAGGAGGGCCAACCGGGAAGCTGATGAAAGGAAGACGCTGGCACCCAAGCCAGCAAGATACAAACAGGTCTGGCGGCCGAAGAAGATACAGAGCTGGGTCCCAGCTCGAGACAGAGAGAATCTTACTGATGTCACTGTTGCCCGCCTCAGAGCAGGGGGCAGAGGGAAAGAGAGAAAAGATGAAAGAAATGCTACTGCTGTCTGTCCCAGGACCCGGGGGAGGAGAGATGAGACTGAGGATCAAGGAAGGAATATGACTGCTGCTTGCCCCATGATGAAGGGTAGAAGATATGAAAAGAAGGAGGACTTTACTGCCACCCGTTCCAGGGCCGGGGGCAGAAGATGGCAAAGAAAGAACCATGATGCTGCTGCCAACTGCTGCCAAGTTGGCAATGTGAGAAGGAGTGAACCAGTCACTGTGATTGCTGCAAGAAGACCAAGAGCCTGTGCCAGACAGGCTGATATCTTCAGATACTCCAAAACCGAGCATTTGAATGCTCAGGTGGCAAGACTGGCTTACCAGCAAAAGAGCCAGGACAGATTGATACTCCAACCTGAGCCACAAAGGCATAGCCCAGAGGAGATGAAGCAAGTGGTCCAAGACTACTTCCATTACCTAGGGAACTCTGCCCTAGGTCAACAAAGATTGTCCCGTGCTTGGGCACCATGGATGAAGAAGAAGAAGAAACTCTGCAAGAAATGATAATCGGAGTCTCCTCCTCCGATTCAAATGATTATGAAGAAGGCTTCAGGGCCGGATATGACGAAGAAGACCTCTACAGGGAGGAAGTCAAAGAAAGAGTATCGGTCTTTGACCGACTCGAATACCCCGACCAGGCAAAAAGAAAAGTTTACAGGCAGAAAGGAAGAATGCAAATCTTCGCCTGTAACATGGCTGGAATTGCCAGGGGGCAAGGCATGTTACCAACTCAGCCGGATGAGTTGCTCAGGCTGGCAACCAGACCTGGTCCCGTCACAAGAAGAAGCCAGGCAGCCAAAGATAAGATGAAAGCTGATGATGCAGCCCGCAGAGTTACCACTATGACAGTCAACGTGGTGACAGCGGAAGAAGGGGATAATCCCTTCATTGATGATGCTGAAGGGACTTCAGAAGATATACAGATCCCATCAACCCTGGATCCCATGATCCAGATGATGTTTAGAAGATATCAGCAGGAGATCAGTGCTCTCAGAAGACAGCTCAATGAGAGACATGAAGCTACGCCGGTCTCCAAACAAGCCGAGCCTGTGGGGCAAACTTCCAGCTCTACAGAAACGGCTGCCCCTGCTAATCCTCTCCTGGCTGATAAGGGCAAAGCACCGAGCCAACCTACTCCACAGCAGACAGTGGCTCAGCCCTCTATATCTCAGACGCAGCCTGCCGCGCCCATCTTGCGCGCAACTGTGATGACGACTCCTCACAGCCAGCAACAAGCTCATTTCTTCCCAGAAGAGGTAGATCCAGCTATAGCCCACAAACTGATGATAGAAAGAATTGTGGAGATGAAGCTGTCTGAGAAGACCGGTGATGGTGTAAGTACCTATGACGTGTACAAAGTACCGTATCCTCCCCAGTATGCTGCTAAAAGACTACCCCCAGGCGTCAGTAAGCCGCCGAAATTTGAGAAATTCAACGGCCAGGGCTCCCCCAGGGAGCACATAGCTTACTACACCACAATTATGGGTGATTTGGCAGCCGACGAAGCTTATCTGCTCAAATTCTTTGGCTCATCCCTCACTGGGTTAGCCTTTGAATGGTATTCAAGCCTGCCAGCTGGGTCGGTGATTGACTGGCCTGATATGCAGAGAAAGTTCCGTGACAGATTTCATGTCACAGAAAGAGAGATCACTATAGCAGAATTATATGCAACCAAGCAGAAACAGGATGAGACAGCACTAGATTACATCAAAAGGTGGAGGAACTTGGCTATGAGATGCAGAAGACCTCCTCATCAAGAAGATGCAGTGCAGATATGTAAACAAAGCCTCAGGAGAGAGGTGCTAGAAAAGATGATCGGTGCAGATGTCAGAACATTTGACCGACTGAACAATATAGTGGCCGAGGTCGAGACGTTCTTGTCCAAGCGTCCGACCGCCAATGCTCCCACTATGCTGAAGGGAAAATCCAATGATCGACGGCCATCACATTCTGAGGCCAACACCGTCGATTTCAGGACCTTTGAACAACAAAAAGGGAAGAAAGGGGCAGATGAAGCTCTCCCGATGGCAGACACAGCAGAAAGAAAAGACAAGGTCTCTCTGAGGGACAAGATGAAAAAGGCTTACTCTTTTCCCAAGGATAAGACGGCAGCACTATTTAACTGGGCCTATAAGTTCAATAAGGTAACATTGCCTGAACCGAAGAGACCCGAAGATGCGGAAAAGAAAGATGATCCGCTGTTCTGTCTATTTCACCGTGCGCTGGGGCACGCGATTGAGGACTGTTATGTCTTCAAAGATATCATGGAAGGAATGGTCAAGAAGGGTGAGCTGCAGCTGGGAGATTACCAGGTGAAGCCGCCTCGTCCACATGAGCCTCCACCTTGGAGAATGGCTGCCAATATGATCTCAGTCTACCAACAGCTGCCCAAGGAAGCCGCTGAAGAATGCACCAGGCATACCTATGAAGCTTGCTTCCTCACCCCACAGAAAGATCAGGAGGGATGGTAGATGATACCCATAAAGAGCAGAAAGAAGACTCCCGCAGCCAGTACCAGCGGAGCAGTTATCCGGGGTGTCACCCCAAGGCCCGAGCCACCTCCAATAAAGCCAGTATGGCGTACAGCTGAGACCGGACCAGTCATCCGGATCCCTACTCACAACCGGAGGAGACAAACTCCCCTCCCTGCACATAAAGAAGTAAGTCCTGCAGCCAGGCGTCTACAACAGTATATCAATGAGCTCGACGAATATGAGCAAAAAGAGCCCAAGCACCTGTTGGTGAAAGACTGTATACTCTGGGAATAACTCGAGGAATTGAAAATTGAAGAGCAGCCAGAGGCAGAACAAAGAAAAGATGAGACTGAGCCCTTCTGGGGGCAGGAGCCAGCAAAGCCAAATTCCCAGAAGAAGAAGAGACGACCCAAGTCCAAAAAGGAGAAGAAAGTCGTGACAGTACAGTGCAATACACTGTCGGTACTCTTTTCCTTGCCCGGGGAGAATGGTGAGGATGAAGCATCAAATGCCCCGCTAGAAGCCAACCATGCTGAGGCCTCTACCTCAGCCCATGCAACACGTTCTGGGAGAAGATGGGGACGCCCACCACCAGCTAACCATAACATCATGTTCAGAGGGGAGCAGCCCTATCAAATCCCGGAACCAGAGATGCGAGGCGTCCAGGTTCCTCCCCCTGCCAGCTTATACCAGGAGGGAAGAAAAGCAGATGAAGCCCCTTCATTCCTGGAATTTCTGTCCAGTTTGGAGAACGAACAGTCAGTGCAGGTTATGCCAGCTACAAACAACAAGTGCCAGCAGTCGGCAGATAGAAAGCAGAAGCAGCATGAAGAAGATGAAAGATGTAACCCTTTAGCAAAGCCAAGGGCCGTTGCTACAGAAGAAACATCCCAGGGAATCGACCTGGAGGATGAAACTGGCGCCAGGCATCAAAGGCCACAGGCACCACATGAACCTCCAAGACCCCGTTGGGTGGAGGAGATGAGGCTATCCAATGTCCGGGTGGGTAGCCGGATCATGAGAATGCTGAAGAAGCTCCCTACCAGGTTTTCCATCTGGGAGATCCTCTCTCTGAGTGAAGAAGCCCGCCAAGCCATCATTGATGCCTTGCAGTCGCCGGCACAATATGAAGCACTCTTGACAGAAGTGAATTCTGGGCCCTCGATCACGTTCACAGAAGATGATATGTTGATCCCGAATTCCTGTCATAACAGACCGTTGTATATGAGGGGTTCCCTGAACTGTCAGCCATTGAGCAGGATATTGATAGATCCCGGGGCCGCTGTGAATATTCTCCCGTACCGCATTTACCAGAAATATTACTTTGATCTGCAGCTCACCAAGGTCAGAGATATGAAGATTGCGGGATTCAATCAGAAATGTGAGACCCCCCTTGGGGTGGCTGATTTCAACCTCACCTTGGGGGACCTCACTACCGTGGTACGATTCTATGTAATCGACTCCAATACCACGTACAAAGCCCTGCTGGGAAGGCCATGGCTGCATGAATATCAGATAGTGCCGTCCACGCTACACCAGTGCATCAAATACTGCCATGAAGGGAAAGAAGAAAGGGTGTTTGCTGATCTACATCCCTTTGAAGTATTCGAGTGTCATATGCTCGATGCATCCTATTACACCGAGGTGTCACAGAAGGATGAAGAAAGAGAGGCTGTGGTCAGCCAGAAGAAGCCGGTGACAAAGACAAAAAGTTGGTCTCCACCGCCACCCAAGGGCTACATTAAAAAGCATGAGGTATCCCACATCTCCTATGCTGGAGACTTTGTTCGGATAACTCCTCCTAGCATCCGCCCAGATGATATTGATGAAGAAATGAGAGAAAAGTACACACAGGTGGAGGTTCCGCAGGGTTTAATCAAGCCCGTCGCCAGCCTAGAATACCAGACAGTGCTGCCACTGAAGACTATGGAGATCCCTCGCTTCTGCGAGCCCCCTATCGTATTCTACACCGGGGAGCCAGTCGAAGAAGATGATCAAGATTGCATGGTCCCTGAAGAAGCTGCAAACCGGATGGTGCCAATCACAGGTTTGGACTATACTACCCAACGGGTTTCGCAGATGTTCTCTAAGATGCAGATGCCGTCACTACAGCCTGCTGCCCAGAAGAAAGCATTCAAGGAGCTATGGGATTCGCCTCGAGATAACAAGGAACTGAGGAAGATCACACAGCACCCGGGACTGGGTTATACCCTGCAAGAATACTATGAAGCCGAGGTGGATGTCATCTCTGCCTTCTACCAGAATGAAGATCCCCCTGAAGTGGGGTATGATCAATACCCCTTTGAAGATGAAGAAATTATGTATCAATCCATAACAGACAATGAAGCCCAAGACAACCAGCCGGAGGCAAGGACGTCTGATGAGACTAAGAAGGGTTGGTGCTGGGAGAATCCATCTTGCAAAGAGGATCTGTTCCAGGCCGAAGCACAATTTGACACGGGAACCCCGGATGAAGACCAGGTAGCCAAAGAGCTGAGAGAATGTCTAGAGTTTGAACACATTCTAGAAGAATTCCGGGCTCTGCAGAATGATGACCTGTCAAGGGAGCCCACATCAGAAGAGCCTCTAAGAATGGAAGAGTCCACTTCTGAATTTCCTGCTGAACCAGCCTCGTCCTCGGGACAGACTGAACAGAATCCAGTAATATTGGCCCTATATGATGCACCAGCATCCGCTGATGACCAATATGATGAAACAGAGGAGCATGAAACTGAAGAAGATTACATCCCGGGAGGCTTTATTGATTTGCAAGAAGCCCCGCCCGAAGTCGAAGACGGAGGCCAAGCCACCGTCGATGAGCTGATAGAGATAAATTTGGGGTCCGCAGATGAACCAAGGCCGACATTCCTCAGCGCACTGCTGGAGCCAGATGTCAGGGAGCAATATATACAGTTCTTGAAAGAATTCCGAGACTGTTTTGCATGGACATATGATGAAATGCCGGGATTGAGCTCTGATGTGGCACAGCACCGATTGGCAATAAACCCAGAGGCTAACCCTGTAAAGCAGCCTTCCAGGAGAATGCGTCCTGAACTGATAAATCAGATTAACAAAGAGGTTGATAAGCTGATTGATGTGGGGTTTGTCGAAGAAAACCAGTATACCACATGGCTAGCCAATATAGTGCCCGTGAAGAAGAAGAATGGGCAGATCAGAATATGTGTCGACTTCCGGGACCTTAATAAGGCTTGCCCGAAAGATGATTTCCCAGTGCCGATCACTGAAGTCATGATTGATGCAACTACTGGTCATGAAGCATTGTCATTTATGGATGGGTCATCCGGATACAACCAGATATGGATTGCTGAAGAAGACAGGGTGCACACTGCATTCCGCACTCCAAAAGGGATATTCCATTACAAAAGGATGCCGTTCGGCCTTAAGAATGCCGGCGCTACCTACCAAAGAGCCATGACAAAGATCTTTGATGATTTGCTCTTCAAGAAAGTAGAGTGCTACATTGATGATCTGGTAGTGAAAACCAGCAGAAAAGAAGACCATCTGCAAGACCTGAGGATAGTATTCCAGAGGCTGCGCAAATATGAACTCAAGATGAATCCTATGAAATGCGCCTTCGGCGTGTCCAGTGGAAAATTCCTCGGATTTATCGTCCGGCACAGGGGTATTGAAATTGACCCCGCCAAGATCAAGGCTATCCAGGAGCTCCCTCCACCAAGGAATCTGCACGAGCTGAGATCTCTGCAGGGGCGTCTGGCCTACGTCCGACGATTCATATCAAATCTGTCGGGAAGATGTCACCCCTTTCATAAGCTCATGATGAAAGATGTACCGTTCCTCTGGGACGATGGGTGTCAGGAGGCCTTTGAGAAGCTAAAAGAATATCTCAAGACCCCTCCAGTGCTGGGGGCACCAATTAAAGGCAGGCCCTTGATACTGTATATCGCAGCCACATACTGTTCCCTGGGGGCAATGCTGGCACAAGTAAATGAAGAAGGCAAAGAGCAAGCCCTGTACTACCTAAGTCGGAGGCTGATTAGAACCGAAGAAAGCTACAGTTATATAGAAAAGACATGCTTGGCACTAGTCTTTGCTGTTAAGAAACTCCGACACTATATGTTGTCACATGAAGTCAGATTGATATCTGCAGCAGATCCACTCAAATACATACTGACTCAGCCAGTACTCAAAGGCCGGTTGGGCAAATGGGCAGTGATTCTGATGGAATTCGATATTACATATATACCCCAGAGGGCAATAAAAGGACAGGCCGTGGCTGATTTCTTCGCGGAGCATCCTGTGCCGGAAAATGATACGTTGGGGACCGAATTACCCGATGATGAGACACTCGAGGCCTGTCAAGCTCAGCCAGTTATGTGGCAACTGTTCTTTGATGGAGCATCCAGAACGGAGACAGATTCCGATGGAAAAACCAGAATACGGGCCGGAGCCGGTATTGTGCTGAAATCACCAGAAGGGGAGGTGGTACATACTTCCTGTTCTATAAACAAGCCATGCACCAACAATGAAGCCGAGTATGAAGCTCTGATAATCGGACTGCATGTCAGCCTCAACATGGGTATCCAAATGTTGCAAGTATTTGGAGATTCAATGTTGATAATAAAACAAATTCAAGGGAAGTTTGAGGTGCGAAAGCCAGAGCTGAATCCCTACCACCAAAAAGCTGTGCGCCTCATGGCGAAATTCTATCATATTGAGCTCAAGCATGTGGGCCGTGGACATAACGCCCAAGCTGATGCACTGGCAAAGCTAGCCAGCTCAATAGCAGTCCCACCAAATGAAACACTGAACATTGTTGTTATAAACCGGCAGCAGGTCCCCAGCATGCTAGAAGGGTGCCCCGAAGAAGAAGAAGTTGCTACTATCAGCACATTACAGGCATCTGATTGGAGACAGCACTTGCTACAGTGGTTTCTGCATCAACAGCTGCCGCAAAAGAGAGAAGAAAAGATGAAGCTTCTGAGGATTAAGGATTCTTATGAACTCAGAAATGGGACTCTATTCCGAATAATGGCAGATGCACGCAAGAAGATTCTGCTCCGCTGCCTGTCCACTGAGGAAGCTTGGCAAGCAATGAAAGAAACACATGCTGGGACAGCAGGTGCTCACCAGGCCGGTCCCAAGATGAAGATAGAGATTAAGAAGCTGGGCTACTACTGGCCCACCATGTTCGAAGACTGCTGTAAATTTGCAAAATCATGCCAGAAGTGTCAAGAGCATGCTACTGTGCCTAGAAGGCCACCCACAACTCTGCACCCTACAATCCCTAGCTGGCCGTTTGCACAATGGGGAACTGATGTAGTCGGGCCATTGCCAACTTCCTCGGCCGGACATAAGTACATACTGGCCATAACAGATTACTTCTCCCGATGGGCGGAAGCTATAGCATTAAGAGAAGTGACTGGTGAGCTGGTCTCCAGATTCATCAAGCAAAACATTATCTTCCGGTTCGGGATCCCCAACCGAATAATATCTGATAATGGAAGTCATTTCAGAAATCAGAAAATCTATCGGCTTGCCGAGAAGTATAAGATTGAATGGAGAACCTCCACTCCCTACAATCCACAGGCAAACGGATTGGCAGAAGCTTTTAATAAGACCTTGTGTACATTGCTGGCCAAAGTCGTCAGTTCCAACAAGAAGGACTGGGAAGAGAAAATGTATGAAGCTTTATGGGCATACCGCACCGTCTTCAAAACACCTACAGGGTGCTCACCATACTCATTGGTGTACGGCTCAGAGGCAGTGGCCCCGCTGGAGCTGGAAGTCCCGTCACTCAGAGTGGCGGTCCAATATGACCTAGCCCCTGGCGAACAGACTAATACAGAAAGAAGATTAGAAGAACTGGCTGAATTGGAGGGGAGGCACCTCCAAGCTCAGAAGAATATCCAAATGTATCAGGCCCGCATGGCCACTGCATTCAACAAACTCGTAAAAGGACGAGAGTTCAAGAAAGGTGACCTCGTTATGGTCAAGAAAAGAGAAGTCATGGCGTCCAACCCAAAAGGAAAGCTAAATGCTAATTGGGAAGGTCCCTATGTGATACAAAGGGTCTACGAAGGTGGGGCCTATATGGTTGTCAACCATCGAGGGGAGATCCAATTCTCGCCACTTAACGGTAGGCACCTAAAGCTGTATCATGCTGCACAACCGACATTCTCCGAGTAATCGGGCTAAAAGCTACCCTTCTTCCTTGGTCTAGCGGCACTCCGCCCTGACCGAGCTACCTTCTTTCTTGGGCTAGCGGCACTCCGCCCTAACCAAGCTACCTCTTTCTTGGGCTAGTGGCACTCCGCCCTGACCGAGCTACCTCTTCCTTGGTCTAGCGGCACTCCGCCCTAACCAAGCTACCTCTTCCTTGGTCTAGCGGCACTCCGCCCTAACCGAGCTACCCCTCTTTCTTGGGCTAGTGGCACTCCGCCCTAACCAAGCTACCTCTTCCTTGGTCTAGCGGCACTCCGCCCTAACCAAGCTACCTCTTCCTTGGTCTAGCGGCACTCCACCCTAACCGAGCTACCCTTCTTTCTTGGTCTAGTGGCATTTCGCCCTAGCCGAGCTACCTTCTTTCTTGGTCTAGTGGCACTCCGCCCTAACCAAGCTACTTCTTTCTTAGTCTAGTGGCACTCCGCCCTGACCAAGCTACCTTCTTTCTTGGTCTAGTGGCACTCCGCCCGAACCAAGCTACTTCTTTCTTGGTCTAGTGGCATTCCGCCCTAGCTGAGCTACCTTCTTTCTTGGTCTAGTGGCACTCCGCCCTAACCGAAATACCCTTCTTTCTTAGTCTAGCGGCACTCCGCCCTAACCAAGCTACCTCTTTCTTGGTCTAGTGGCACTCCACCCTAACCAAGCTACCTCTTTCTTGGTCTAGCGGCACTCCGCCCTAACCGAGCTACCCCATTTCCTGGTTTAGCGGCACTCCGCCCTAGCCGAGCTACCCCATTTCTTGGTCTAGCGACACTCCGCCCTAACCGAGCTACCCCATTTCCTGGTTTAGCGGCACTCCGCCCTAGCCGAGCTACCCCATTTCTCGGTTAGCGGCACTCCGCCGTAGCCAAGCTACCCATTCCTCGGTTAGCGGCACTCCGCCCTAATCAGGCCACTTCATCTTGGTCAATGGCACTCCGCCCTGATCGAGCTACCCTCTCCTTGGTCCAGTGGCATCTCGCCCTGCCCAAGCTGCCCTCTCTCTCAGCTCGCATACCAAATAAAAGAAAAGAAGAAAAGAAAAGAAAAATGGGGTTAAAAATAGTGATACCCCGCCAGTCTTGTTCAGACATTCTGAAGAAGGGCAAAAATGGCTAAAACCCAGCTGTGGTGAAAACCTGAAAGGGCACTGCAGGCAAAATTGGGTCCTCGCCACGTGAAAACCCGAAAGGGCGCGTGGGCAAAAGCAAGAAGGGGCTGGCTCCGGTGAAAACCCGAATGGGCACTTGGGTCAGTAATGTGGTAATCCCAAAGAAAGCCTCACCTCCCGCCATAAAACTCCTCGTCAATCGACCGGCACCTTGCCCGATCGATGATTAGACCCACTCAATATAGGCCCTACGTCTATCCTGATAAAAGCCCTCATACCTTGTCCCAGGTTCCACCGTGATGAAACCTGCTGCTGATTAATGGGCACACTCGCCCGATCAGCAATGAAACCTATCCGGTTTAGACCTTACGTCTATGCCGATAAAACCCATGAAACCCTTGCATTGGTATAAACCCAATACCGATGATGAAACCTGCTGTTGATCGATTGGCACACTGCCTAATCAACGATGAAACCCATCCAGTTTAGACCCTACGTCTATCCTGATGAAACTTATGACATTTGTGCATTGGTATAAACCCAATACCGATGATGAAACCTACTGCTGGTCGATCGGCACACTGCCCAATCGGCGATGAAACCTATCCAGGCCAGACCTTTCGTCTATCCTGATGAAACCTATGAAATCCTTGCATTGGTATAAACCCAATACCGATGATGAAACCTGTTGTTGATCGATTGGTACACCGCCCGATCAATGATGAAACCCACCCAGTTTAGACCTTACGTCTATCCTGATGAAACCTATGAAATCCTTGTGTCGGTATATACCCAATACTGATGATAAGAGCAGCCGCCAATGAAGCAGCACATCGCCTGACCTGTGTTGAAGTCCCAATTCAAGAGATATATATATATATATGTATATATAAAAATGGGGTTAAAAATAGAGATACCCCGCCAGACTTGTTCGGACATTCTGAGCGAGGGCAAAAATGGCTAAAACCCAGCTGTGGTGAAAACCCGAAAGGGCACTGCAGGCAAAATCGGGTATCCCGCCACGTGAAAACCCGAAAGGGCGCGTGGGCAAAAGCAAGAGGGGGCTGGCTCTGGTGAAAACCCGAAAGGGCACTTGGGTCAGTAATGTGGTAATTCAAAGTTCCGTGCCAACAGGCACGCTGCCCTTACTTCCCCTTCACTGATAAAACCTTCTGTGGGTCATCTGGCTCCATGCCTCACCGACGATAAAACCTCCCCAGGAAAGACCTTACGTCCGTCCTGATGAAATCTACACACCCTCTTTCAAATGTCCCACCCGCGATAAAACCTGCTGGAATGGACCTTACGTCTATCCTGACGATTCCTACGCCTCTACCTACGTCCCACTGTTGATCGATCGGCACCTCGCCCGATCAATGATGAAACCCTGCCAGTTTAGACCTTTCGTCTATTCTGATGAAACTTATAAACCTCTTTGCATCGATATAAACCCAATATCGATGATGAAACCAACTGTTGATCGATTGGCACCCTGCCCGATCAATGATAAAACCCTATCCAGTTTAGACCTTTTGCCTATGCTGATGAAACTTATGAAACTCTTCTTTGCGTCGATATAAACCCAATATCGATGATGAAACCAGTTATTGGTCGACCGGCACCTTGCCCGATCAATGATGAAACCCTCCCAGTTTAGACCTTTAGTCTATGCTGATGAAACTCATGAAACTCTTCTTTGCGTCGATATAAACCCAATATCGATGATGAAACCAACTGTTGATCGATTGGCACCTTGCCCGATCAATGATGAAACCCTATCCAGTTTAGACCTTACGTCTATTCTGATAAAACATATGAAATCCCCCTTGCATCGATATAAGCTCAATATCGATGATGAAGTCAACCGTTGGCTGATCGGTACATCGCCCGGCCAATGATGCAATCTGTCCAGTTCGTACTTTATGTCCGTTCTGATGAAAACCCCATACCCTTTTTCAATGTCCCACCTGCTATAACCTCTACCCAGTCTAGACCTTTCGTCTATTCCGATGAAACCTCTTCTTTCACATTTCTGCAAATTGTCTCCCTCGCAGCACATATTGCCAAGGGGGACGTTTGCTGCTACCAACAGAATCCGGTTTAAGCACCTCCCCGGATGCCGTCACGCGGTGGAGCGAGTTCCCCATCCTTTCTCTGAGGGGGTGGACGCTCTCCTGCCAAGTACGGGCCATTCGCATGAGGAATTGCTAAAATCGCTACCCCACTGCTCAAAGTGATGAAACCACATGCAGAAGAAAATGGATACGCGTGAAGCGAAAGATTTCTTTTCATTAATAAGTGAGTACATAAAGGGCCCCGAGGGGACGTTGTATCGCAAAAGAGTACAAAAGAAAAAGAAAGAGAAGATGGTTCATGGCTGCCTGAAGATATCCTCGAAAGCCAAAAGACCCACATAAGGGGCGGCTCCCAGTTCATGAAGACGAGCCTCCTCCTCCTGCAGTCGAACGGACTCGTCTTGAAAGGACGCCATCTGCCCCTCTAATAGAGCTGCTTCTTCCTCGAGCTGCGGTCGAGAAGTTGTTAGCTGCGGCAGCTCAGCTCGGAGATCGGACAGTTCAGCTTCCAGGATAGTTATCCGGTCGCGCACAAACTGCTCCCGCTCCGCCAAAGACTGCATTTGGCACTGTCGCTCCTGAAGAATAGAGTTCATCTTCGCCAGCTCGGATTTGCATTCCATTCTTTGCAACTTCAAAGCCGCCAGTTTATCAGACATGATATGTGTCAAGAAATCCCGGCGATGAACAAATTTTAACAATAAAAGAACCCGCTGGGCCCATATTTCCATGGGACATCCCATCGCCTGCAAATCGGCGGTGAAGCACTCGGCTATCTCCTTCAACTGTGGATAGGTTAGTCCGGGCTGGGACTCCACTAGCTGGCGCAGCATGCCCAGATGTTGCCAGACAAAACTCTCAGGTGAAGTAAAGCCAGGCAAAGGAAGAGGAGCTACTTCAAAGGTTACTTCACTATCAATGTCCGCCCATAGGGTGATATTCGGCTGCGAAGGAGAAGATGGGAGGTCTACCGAAGGTACCAACTGAGCTCTCCCTGCAACCTCTGGCGTGGCCAAGAGATCTTCCACTTCCATCTCCTCGGAAGCGGCCGTCTGAATACTCCAGGATGCAACTTCAGGCACCTCCTCCTCAGATTCTGAAAGTATGGAGATAGAGTCCGGGGCGGTTACAGGCAATACTCCCAGTTCTGCAGCAGCTACCTCTCCTTCTTCCATCTCTGCTTCGGTGGCCAATTCCTTCAATGTCGAGGCCGCGGAGGCCACAGTCTGAAGAGGTAAAGGTTCACCCTCCATGATTGATGTTGTGGGAATTGTTGACTCAGGAGCGATGGTCATCACTGCGGCCGGTATGAAAGCAGAACTTCTGGCTAGATCAGCTTCGGCTCTAAAATCTGAAGCCCTGATAGGAGTGCATCTGTCTCCTGAGGCCCCCAGGTCCAACGATGCTAAATCTGTTGAAGACTGTATTCGCATTGGAACAGGGCGAATGACCTCAGGAGCCCCCATGCAGGATAAAGGTAGAAAAGGGACAATAGCCCAGTTTGCAGAAGAAACCTCCATAAAAGTTGCAGTTGTGTCTGAGCTGGCAGTGATAGGGCCCTGAGACCAAAGCAAAACAACCTTCAGCACTAAATGAAGATGCAGATGAAGCAGCAAGCCTGAAAGGGGACCCACCTTTGAAGCAGGGTTCGCATCCTCGAAGTGGGGCGAAAGAGGAGGAAACTCCAAAGTTGAAGTGACAAAGAGTGAAGATATGTCGATCTCGGTGTCGAGCCCGGCAAACTCCTCTTGCAACTCCTCCTCGGATGATGGCACCAGCAGCTTAGCAGGCTGAAAAGACAGAGCACCTTTTGCAAGTACAAGCGGAGCTTCTAATTCAGGAGCATCCCCCTCACTGTCGCTGAAAGCCACTTCCTCCTCATCAGAGACGGTTGTAGAGCTACCCGATGATATTTCTACCCTGGCTACATGCTGTGGGGACGCCTCTAAAGCATGTTGGGATGTGGACCGGGTAATTATGCGCCTGGCCGGAACAGTACCCCGCTTCGACTGAGTCTTGTGACCCTCCGGAGGTTGAATCAGCTCTTCTGTCATCCTTTCAACCTCAGTCTGCTCCTCGGCTGCCACTTCAACAGAAAAGGGACCTCTGAGGGTTATAGTAGAAAAAGCAATAGAAGTGTGAAACAGATGAGAAAGCACACTTACCCCTCGCCTCACTAGCCGGCGTGGGGGAAGGCAGCCTGGTCTCTGCTTCGGAGGGTGCCACAATTGGCTCTTGAGCTACGCAAAAAGGGAAGGGGTAAGAGTCGAAGACTTCTTTGGAAATCTGCAAAAGATGATGAAGAATGCAAATGCAAGCTAATGATGTTACCCTGAACTGGTGTCTGAGCAGCCTCCCTTTGCAACTCAAACTCATCGAATGAGGGAATGTTGGGGAGAGGGGTCCCAGTGTCCATCGCCACCGAAGTCGACTGCTGAACATGGGCCTTTTTGGCCTTCCTAGCCTTCCCAACTGCAGCCTTGACTGCGGAAGCCTTCCTCTTCTTGCCAGGAGGCAGGGGAGTAGTGGTCGGTGCTGCAGCCGGGACTTCAAAATAAGTAGGCTTCTCAGCCTGCGCAATAATCTTTCTATAGAGCCCCTGCCGCTTTATATCAGGCCAGTCTGTTGAAAATGGCAGAAGGGTGATGGGATCAGTGGGTGCGAAATTCAGATGCTAAGCAGAAAACACTGCAATCAGAAAAGAAGAAACCTTACCTGCCGGGCCGTCGTAGAATACAGAAAGTGGCCAGTACAGATAAGCTACCTCCTTGGAGCGGGAAGCAGCCTCCTTGATGAGCCAGCACACATCACCAAATATCTGGCACTTCTCTACTAAAGCTGCCAGATCATTATGGCCGTGAAAGTCAAGGTATCGAAATAAGTCAAGATGGTCCATGCCCCAACCATCGACATAATGAAATGATATAAACAGTGGCTTGTTCAATATGCCAGCTATCGGGCTTTCTGTAGATAATCCATGCAAATTCAGCAGAATGAACAGCTAGGACGTTTGCCTATAGTACGTCTGAGTTCTATCTTCTCGGCGTACAAACGTCCTATATGGATGAAATTTATCAATTGGACCCTTCCAAGGAGCTGCTGTCGGGAGCGGCTCTTCAACAGGGAATGGGTACTACTGCTCCTCCAAGCGAGCGCCTCCCACACGGCATAAATGCTTCAAGGTCTTCATGAAAGTGTCTTCATTGATAGCAGCAAAGACAGGGACAAGCTGCTCGGAACTCTTTTCCTTCAATGCCCGACGTTGAGTCAGATAATTCTCCGCCTCCCTCGGGTGCTGTGAGTAAAGTTTTTTCAAGTGGGCCTCAGGAATATCAAACACGGGCCCAGGTTACTGTTTCAGGAAGGAGTGCTCTGCCACATCCCAGAAGGCACCCCTACCGTCCCTGTAAAAACCGGTCCGGATGTTCCACCATTTGATATATTCCGATGTTACCCGGGGAACACGGTTAGAAACAGTGGGCACCCTGAAAATTACATCGTCCTGGCGATGATAGAAATCCCACCACAACCGGCCCTCGCCAACAATGACGAACCCGTGCTTGGCCCAGCTATCCAAAGGAAACTGAGCAGCTGAGGTGGGGATGTGCTGGTCGTAGCCGAAGTTCCGCCCAAATCGGAACGGATAGTATGGCTCCAAAAGAAGAAGGCCACCCTTCCTGAAAACTAAAACACTGGGCCGAATAGCCATGGCCCATCTGACTAGCTCCGGCTCCAGGATAGGCCGAGCAACTTCAGCCCCTGTGACAGGATGAGCATAAGTCTCTATCTCTTCCAGCTTGCACTCTCTCTGAGGATCAATCAAAGGAGCTGAACCTGCCGCCAAGCTCCAGAAATGAATGCTGCCAGGGGCATCCACTGGTACCCTTATCAGTCGGCCCCTTATTTTAAACAACTGATCATAAAAGGGACCAGACTCAGCACTGGCGAATTCGACCATTCTAGGCAACGCCGTATCTGCCTGCAAGGTTCTCGGAGCCAACTCAGGGAATATACTGCAAACCCAGGCGTTGAAGAAGTGAAAAGGACCCACGGTCCTCAAAGAACGGGGAGTCCGATGCTTGTGCAGGTCCCCCAAAGATTTATATATCAAACACAGGGCCACTGGGCAAAGCGATAGCTTCATCCCCCATGCCATCTGACAAGCTGGATATATGGCCTCTGGCCGAATGACTGTCTCATCCCCTTGTGGGAGAGCGAAAGTACACAACCAGAAGGTGAAATAGGCCGCACAATGTGTGATGGGATCTACTCCTGCCGGATTGGGACCACCTTTGCCCGCATGACGCAATGAGGATGGCAGCGCTGACTTATAGCGAGGGGCCCTTATCTGTTTGCTGGCAACTGGACCCAGGAAAGGAAAGTCTGCATACTTCAGGGGACCGTCAAAGAAATACTGGATCCACTGCCCTATCCGGACCCTCAGTTTGCTGCCTTTCTCTCGGGGATGATAGCCTTTGGAGGACCCTCTGTTGTATGCCAGACAGATGGAGCGGTATACCTTCATCAGATACCGATATGAGAAGTCGATGGAATACTTGCCCTCGCCATCAGAGCTATCCTTCTCAAAATCTGTCATGCAAACTTCCTCATACGGCTCGCCATCAATGGGCAGACCGGAGAGCTGTGATAAACTCCAGAGGTCCAGGGATGTCTCACCCTCCGCTGTATAAAAAGTGTTGAATAAAGGGCAGAACACTTCGAACATCCCACAGCACAACCCTCTGGATATGGGATATCAAAATCTAGAAGCGAAAATGCTGTGATATACCCCGGCTCTGATCAGCAGAGGGGCATACTCCTTCAGAACAAACTCTGTGAACTCCACTGCCCCTACTCGGAATAAGTGCGCGTCAGTGATTTTGGTATCCCCGAACCAACCAGCGGCCAGCTGGTACTTGAACTGAACGGCCGAACAATTCAGCACGAAGGGCTCTTCGCGATATCCCCACTTCAATGGTGCCAAGAACATGCCATAGCCGGGCTTCTCCCTATGAACTCGGCCGCTAGCATTATCCCACCGGGCAGGTGTGAATTCCGGGGCCCGGGCCAGCATCTTCTTCTCTGGTTCCAGCTCCGATATGCCGAGGACTGCATCCCAGTCGCGCTTTTCCCCAGGAAGATAGATGGCCTTGCTGCGATACACTGATTCCTTCAGGCTATCTCGCTCAGCAAGGATGGCAGCTTCAACTACGCGAGCTATCCGGTAGTCTCGCATGCCGCCTACTGTGAAAGTCCGGATGAACGGCATCAAATGTCGGTCCTTCGGGAGGTCTGGCCGATAGCTACCATCCCGCCTGAAGCATGTCTCGGTCGCCGTGGAGTATACCCGGGCCGTCGACACTGTGTCAGTCTCAGAGTCAGACGATTCATCGACTGAAGCAATCCTGTTGTATCCGAAATCCAGACTGTGCACGTTCAGCCAGTTTACTTTGGCCCGTGATATGTCGGGCTGGGCCGATGAGCTAGCACCAACAGCTCCGGAAGATGCAGCATCAGAACTGGAAGCCATTGCAGTGCCTGCAGTCGGAGAAAAAGTGTGAATTAGAAGCTAGTCTTATAAAGATTGTAACATGAGACTCTATGAAAATTTCGGCAGCATCTCCCCTTATTCGGGGTCTGCCCAAGGAGAATAGGGAGTCACCAACCAAGAGGGGGTGATCCCGAAATCAAAAGAGATTAAATCCTCGTCCTGACGGGCGAAGAAAATGAGACGGCCGAGAGGAGAAGAAGCCCCCGCCGATGAAAGAAAGCAGAAGAAGGAGAAAGAAGATGAAGAAAGAGAAAAAGAGGTTGAGAATGAGAAAAAACAAGAGTCTCGGCACCTCAAATAGAGGCCCAAGCGAGCAGGGTCTCGGTGCGATGAATTGCGCGTCGAGAACCCTTGGGCCGAGAGCCCCCGTCACCCAAAAGGGCGCGCCGAGAACCTGGGCCGAGAGCCCCCTTCGGCCAAGGGCGCGCCGAGAGCCCCCAGGCCGAGAAGCCCTCCTTCGGCCGCGCCGAGAGGCCCCTCACTCCGAGAAGCTTCGCGCCGGAAGGTCTTGCGTGCCGAGAAGCCTTGCGCCTAGAGGGTCATGCCTAGAAGCCTATGGCCCCGTGCCGAGAAGCTCCGAAATGTTGAAAATAAAGAAAATATGAAGATGAAAAATATGAAAATGAAAGATCCGTGCGTAGAATATTGTTGCAACGAGATGATCAGGTCTGAGAATCGGATTGAAGACAAATTGAGGAAGATACCCTCGAATGACGAAAGACACCTGCAAGCCCCGTGCCGCTTATTCTGCGCTTACGCCGCCCGCAGGTGGGGGGCATTTGTTGACACCTTGAAAATGAACAAAGGTCGAAGCATGATTGAAAAGAGGGTCGGACCAACAGTGAAAGACCATTGATGAAGCTCGTCAACCATTCACCTGGCTAAAGCCCTTGTCGGCCAAGCTGATGCCCGGGGCCGATGTCACTCAGACGGCAGCACTGGTAGAGCAGCAGTCACTCGACTGATGAGACCTCCTGGCACACTTTAATGAGAGACGCACTACTGCTTCATCCAAGAATCCACGGACGATATGTCAGGGTAAGTCAGATGTCGGCTTAATGACAGATGTAATATGAGATAAAGATGAAGCCGGTACCGGCAGATGAAGATTGTAAAGGCTTTTGCAAAGTCAAAACAGAAGAGGAATCGTCTCCACAGATTATATACCCGGCTGAGGTCTTCCCAGACTAAAGCTGATGTCCGAGCTCGTCACCATTCAAGTGACGATATCGATAAGATGATACCCGGTCTTGTCACCGTTCAGATGGCAATACTGATGAAACCCCTGTCTACGGACTGATGAAACCCCTATCTACGGACTGATGAAAACCGTGATAATGATCTCGATACAAGCTGTGTCACCAATGGAAGACCCTTTTGGGTGATGATACCCTTGAAAGACCCAAATGGGCCTGTGTGAAGGTGGCGCCGAGAATCACTTGCCAAACCCAAAAGAGGGCGCCGAGAGGCTGAGGGCAGGCGCGCCGGGAAGCTTCAGGTGGAGCGCGCCGTGATGAAGCCTGCCAAGAAGGGGGAAATGGTTATAAAAACCCCCTCCCTTCGAACAGATAAGAAAAAGAGAGAACAGAGAAAGGAGGGATAGAACCGATCAAAAAAGAGAAGAGACAGCAAGAAAGAAAGAAATCCATCCAGAAAAGGAGATAGGAAAGGAGAGAGAGAGAGCCTCCGCTGAAAAGAAAGAGAAGAAGTCTGAGAGAAGAAGAAGAAGAAAAACCCCAGGTGGGCTGCTCGGGGGAGGGAGAGGAGTCAATGCTCCACCCTCCCCCCCCCATGTTTGCTGTTTTCTTGATCTGCCTCCGTATGTAATAGTCCATATCTTCGTGTTTGATTATTCATACGATGTCGAGAGTTATCTTTTCGCTTCCCCCTGTTCCCCTCCTCTTCTGTTCTTTGGCTTTTGCCTTGCAGATGATGTAAACAATGCTTATGAGATGAAATGAAATGGGCAATTGAAAGCCCTTCCCTTCGTCCCTCCATGTATATATATACGTCTTCTATCTGAAATGTCCGATGGTTCATACGCTCCCGATTTCAGAGTCTCCCTACGAATCTGTTCTTCAGAGGAGCGTAGATAGGATCCCTATCCCTATCCAATGGGCTACTGGGTTCTGTCTTCTTCTTCCCCTCCCGTCTCGATGGCAGATTCATCGCATATGTGTGAGTCCCTCTCAAGGCCCTCAATGCCCCTTGTGCTGTTCAGGAACCAGAGACATTAATCTCTTGGTTCCTTGAACTGCTGACTACACAAGGATATGTTTACTCTACAGACGGATGCTATTCCGCGGATTCTAGCGAATGACGATCTCGATCTCTCGATCCTCCATTCTAACCCCTTGGATGACTAGGGTCTGGAGTTTCGATGCCAAAGGTTCCTCAGTCACCGGTTTTTAGATGCTATTGGGTTCGTCCAGGGGATCAGAGACAGTCATCTCTTGATCCCCAGACGGTCGGCGGCAGAAATAAATAAAGTCTTCAAAAATCCAGACAATGGTCTCGTTCCCCACTGATTCTACCCTCCAGATCCCCCTTGGCCCTTTCTCAGGGAAGCATCCATGAAATCCCCCCTCCTGCACTTCAAATTCGGCTTCAATCGCAGCCAGAAAGCTCAGGAATCCCAGAAGCAGAGTATCGTTTGAGCTTTGTAAACCCTGAAACCCTGTAGCAATTCCACCTTCTCGGCGTACAAAATTCTCCGCCGAGAACCACGCTGCCGAGAGGCCTCCCTCTTCAGCAAACCGATAAAAAAAACATCTAAAACCCCTTTTTTATGCAAACCTCCCAGCCCTTCCCCGTGCCACCTTCCCGGCACGGTAATGACCGCGCCGGGAAGCCCCAGGCCGAGAGCCCCCCTTTTTTTTGTTTTTGTCAGGCCACGCCGAGAGCCCTCTTTGGGCCAATTAAAGCCACGCCGAGACCCCCTTGTTTGGTTAAGAAGCCACCGCCGAGACCCTCATTCGGCCAGCTAAACCCATGCCGAGAACCCCATTTTTTGTCAATATAAAACCCTGCCGAGAGCTCCTCCCTTCGGCCGATAGAAACCCATGCCGAGACCCTCCTTCTTCGGCCAATGAAACCCAGTCCGAGGCCCTCTTCTGCACTGTCATCCTTCAATCTTTTAGTCTCCCTACACACCTGTCCCGGGGATGTTCAGAGACCGTCATTAATGCCTTGAGAAGACACATTATTGGGGAAGACCTCCCCTACAGTCTTCATTCTCGATCCAGATTTCACCCTCATGAACCCAAAGGGCCATGTCATTGCATGAGTTATGAGGGGTTTCGAGGGGATATTAATCGATGGTATAAAGGCAAGCGATGTCCCGGGGCCCGGTGCCCATCCTCGTTCGGTTGTCATCCCGGCACTCTGTGGATGATGACCTATCTTCTCTTGGCATAATCCAAGTTGAGGGGACATGCTGCCGAAATTTGCACATACCTTGCCAAGTAATTGTGATGCTTTCTATCTCAACCCCACCAGCCTGTGGAGTTATGTCCTTGCATGCTCTCCGATGGCCGTTTGAAGGGGGATATAGATGCAACATCGCGTCTGCACGGAGCGCGTCATGTTACGCCAGTACTTACTCGGATTCCGGGTCAATTATGCCCGATCTTTTACGGATCCCACCCTGCCACTGCATGGGTGGTTTCCTATTCCTCCCTTGGCATGGTCCAAGATGGTGGGAATATGCCGTCGATTTTATCCCAGAAATAACCAACCCCTGCTTCGTCTAATCCATTTAACGTCTTGCAAGTGAACGAATTCCGTCTCTTTTGAGCATGCGGCTTTACCGCTGTCATCCTCCTATCTTTAGCGTTTAATCAAGGGTTGTCCTTCTTTGGAAGGGCGTAATTAACGTCATAGCCTTTATGGTATGACGGACTTCTGGTCCAGACACGATCACTCACAATCGACTGACCAAGTTAGATCGAGCGCACAATAAAATCGTCACTCCGGTGACTGGCACGCCAATAAATCAATAAATAATAAATCAATCTGTAAAAAAATATATAGGATAATAAAAATCCACGTTCCCACAGTGGGCAATAAAATTCACTATTGTAATTACTTTTACCATTGTTACCGGGAGTTACCGTACTTGGCCGGGAATGTCTTTCCCATGCCCAGAGCGTGCAGGTACACTCGCCACCCTCCTCGTAGGCTTTACTTTACTCATATTTATTCGTATATCCCGCTGCATGTGATAGGTTATTAGCCCGTTATATCAATTGTATCACCACTGCGAGAGAGTGAGTGTAACCCGTCCCGTGACTCGACCCGAGTTTACGCGGAAAGACCGGTACCCGAGACTCACTGCCGGTTTCTCAACCGCGCACGGTCCCACGTCTTCCCTCGCTAGGGACACCCACGAGCTAGAGTCCCAGGTCGCGTGTCTGCCCCGCATCATATCTGGGGTAGTGACCCTCTCATCAGTGTTCCTTCTCTAAGGAGGACACTAAAAAGATATTCGACAGCCTCCTAAGAGAGGGACGGGTAATGGCACATGACCCACCATCATATTACAATGACGTGGCAAAGAGTCATCCTCTCTACTGCAAGTATCATGCTAGGGTGTCTCACCCCACTGGGGAATGCCGATAGGTCAAGGACTGCATCGCGACCCTCATCCCAAGAGGGGACATCTACGCTAAGGGGAATCCAACAGCAAGGCGATGCCTCAGACAGGCTACTGAGAAGATTCTCCAGCATAGTCAGAAAGCCCCGTCCAAAGGGGAAGGCTCTGAGTCCGCCTCCAAGCCAGGCCAGGCATGCAAGCCCACTAGAGGAAATCCCTAGACAGGCCACAAAGGCAAGGCCAAGCTTGTCACACCTCGATGCAGAATCTCAGAGTGTGGCAGTTATAATCATTCAATCAGTGCAATAATCAAAAATTCAAAAGAACAAGACACCATAATGCTATTGCAAATCTAAAAAAACTTTATTTAATAATCATGAAATTTGAAGTTTACATAAACAAAATCCAACTCACTAAGACATGAGTATTATAAATTTACTTCCAACATCACAACTCCAAAACTTTATTACAACTTATAATGCAATGACTCATTACAACTAGACAATCTTTGACAGACTCAAATGACATTAGTCTTCTAAGAGGTCGCTCTCGATCACTCCAGCCCCAGCCCATCAGGTTGAGATTCCTCTTCATCAGAACTACCCAAAAAATATTGAAAACACTATGTGAGTTAACGCTCAGTAGGATTTACTTATCTTGAACCAGGCAGAATTTAAGTAATTAACATGTTCAATATGCTTTCAATAACATGATGGCACTGCTATGCAAAATAAATAAAAAGGACAGTAGAAATGTGGGACAATCTCTAAAAAGGAATGTGAATAATAAATTGAAGAAGAATAACAGTAGGGTATAATATATAGTCAATGAAGAAGATATCTAGATCATCCCATGGACAATATTCAGTCATTCAATTCGAATAAGATTGACCATTCATTAATTTGGGTCAATAACAATATCAATCATTCATTCAATATTGAATTATCTAGATCAATCATGCATTTCATTCCGGTACAATGCCACACCACAAGTCAATACTCCCGCGATTGAATGAGTATTTTGGGTGCTCCTCCTAGGACCGGACCGGGCCCTATACGCATAGGCATTGTGGTTGTTGGATCGTAGTCCCTTTCAATAGTTTCCCAGATGATTCATTCATTTCATTATGGCCAAAAGGAGTTCCAATAACAAGCTCATGTAGTCAAGGAAATCAAGAGATGAATGTAAGAATTTTCCAAGCATTTCAAATAATTCAACTCAAGTAGTAAGTCATTGGGGAAATGACATTGGAATGGAAGTCAATCATATGAACATATCAATGAAGAGTATAACCCCATGGAAAGGGTCGCAGATGTTAAGATTTGATAGCCATAAAAAGGCTGGAACCTATATTTGACACATCAAGATCAAAAGACAAAGTATCATAAAATTGGGTTGAACGATGTTGGCCCTCTGGCCACGTTCATACTGGACGCAGTCAGTCACATGGCCACGATCATTCAGAGATGCTCAGGCAGATGAGATGAAAACTGGACAGAACGCGGTCTGGGTGTCGTTTGTAGATCCTAAGAAATCCACTTAGATTAATAAGAAAGAAATATGAATAAACAAAGCTAAGCGAATGGGGGAAAGGGGGAGAGAGCATGCGTAAGATGCTATATGGAGGGTGTGATCGCCAGAGGACACATGGGCCTCAAAAGGAATATAAACAATAAAATAACAAAGGAGGGATCGCGTTGTAAATACCTTAAAGGGCGGGGGATTGTGAGTGCCTTCCTTCTCTTCCTATCGGCCGGTCGATGGAGAGAATTTCTCTTGAGATTACTCTTGCAAAACAAAGACAACAACCAATAAAGGAATGGATTAGCAAACCAAGTGTAGTATCAAATCCAAATGAAATATATAACGTGAGAACATGGATATAAACACACCTTATTGGGTGTTGACCCTTAAACCCCTTATGCAAAGGGAGGGTTAAAATATGATGAATGAATATATTAAGGGACGTGCAAGTGTTGCACTGGAGGAGGCTCAACGTGGTTGAGAGGGATATAAGAATGAAAGTCAATATGATGCATGCATGCGCTATATGCAATAACAGAAACAGAGAAGGATAAAAGAGCCTGGGCTTATTCTCCTGGCTTTGATGGACATTCGGGAGGAAGCCTCTGTAGGATGAAGCAATAGACGCGTAGGGAGTACTCCCTCCTCCAGCCTGGAATCGGGCAGCACCTCCCCTTCGAATGAATGTCCTCTCCCCTTTTGGCCAGGGACCGCATGGGCTATTTATAGGGAGAAGAATCGTGGGTCAAATCTGAGAATGATTAGGATAATCGTTGGAACTGGATTTGGATAGAGATAAACTTGGCAAGAGTCCTCCTCAGTCTTGGAAAGCCAAGGGAACCTTTCCCCAGTTGAAAAGGACTCCAAAACGGAGAAAGAAGTAGACGTGGTCGCATTTAGAAATCTCAGAGAAATGGCGTCAGACATGTTGGTTGCCCATTAAATGTGCATCCAACATCTTGGACGTTCATTGGCGTTAAAATATGGAAAGTTTAAAATCTTCCAAAATTAAAAAAGAATTGGTGTCAGGGGTTCCGGACGTCCATTTAGTCCATTTAAGAATGGGCGACTTCCATGACAGATGTAGATTCAAAATATCCGATTAAAAATGGGCGTCTTCCAAGACAGACGCCCATTAAAAATCACCCAAAATTGGATCAAAAATCAATAAAAATTGTGAAAAGAAGAATGGGCGTCATACCAGGCAGACGCCAATTAAAAATTACTTATAATTTTAAAAAATAAAAAATAAAAAAGAATTGGCGTCACTTTAGGCAGACGCCAATTGAAAATTACTT
The DNA here is from genome assembly GCA_022559845.1 of Amorphophallus konjac. Taxonomy (NCBI): domain Eukaryota; kingdom Viridiplantae; phylum Streptophyta; class Magnoliopsida; order Alismatales; family Araceae; genus Amorphophallus; species Amorphophallus konjac. The sequence goes on from CM040127.1 coordinate 112,565,298, forward strand.
ATAAAAATAATAAAAAAGAAAGGAAAAAGAATTGGCATCACATTGGGCAGACACCAATTTAAAAAACTATGAAAAATTAGAGAAAAATCTCAAAAAAATCCAGAAAAATAAAAAAGGTAAAAATCTAAGAAAAATAAAAAAATCACTTAAATAAGCTCATTTGAGGGTTAAATTGGGGCATTATAAAGTAATATGAAATATACTCATGATGATGTCGATTTTGGCGTGTCTACAGCTACCCCGCCTTGGCGTCTGCTTTGCAAGGGAAAGGAGTGAACTGAAAAGTAGGCGCCAAGGCGTGATGAGACACGCGATCAACATCACCTGATGAGAATCAAATCCAAAGATCGAGATGAAGCAATCTCGGGAGGTTCGATGAAAGCAACAATGTTTGCATAAAGGAGGGAGTGTGCACGCGGGCACGAAGGAGATAAAAGGATGATCAACTTCCAACGCGGTGGAAGTACTCCAGGTCACAAACCTGTAGGTTTCACCATTGGAGAGCGGTTATCAGCCAATGTGGACGTGTTGTAGCCAACGTGGATCTAAGAAAAAAGAAGAATAAATAAGAGATAGAAATCTAAACAAAGGAGTTTTCGAGAAAATAGCCCAAAACAGTGACAAGACGAACTGAGGACTCAATTCGAAAATGAATATCTCATATCATAAAAATTTAGGGTTAATTGACTCTCAAAATCGAGTTATCAGAATGATTTTCTAAAGTTGATTCAAATTCCTACATGAATAAATGATGGGTTTAAAAGAAAAATTAAAATAAATTAAAATAGAAAGTAATGAAGGATAATATTGTTAAGCTACCCAGACTGAGTCAAGAAATCGATTTATGAGCTGACACTAAGCCGAAGCCCATTTATCCACGCACCAATTCACAAAAGGGAACCACCGTCCCCAGTCTTGGATGGCTCAACGACCTATCCGTGCGACTGAGATTCCTCTAGAATCATTATTATTTTTGATGAAGGGGAACTCAAATTCTCACAAGGTCCTTGATATAATCTAGTAGTGTAAGTAACATATAGTAAAATGCATACAAGGAGATGGTGATAGCAATAAGCAAGAGGGAACCCAGAAATGCAAACACCGTGGGACTTGGATGATGCTGCCCGGACGGTGGGATCAAGAGCTTCTTCTTGTGCTCAAAAATTCATTAGCCAAGATATAATGAAAGATAAAGTAATTAAGTATAGCAATTGAAGCATAACAAGCATAGCATGTATCAAAGCATTAATAGTATAGTAAGGCAAAGCATGTATAGCATCAGAGCTTTAGCATTATTTCTTTTAAGCCATGAGGAGGACCAACTTGGCTAATCTGTTAAAAGATTTGGAGTTGATAGATTAAGCTCGACTCAGATTTGTTCTTGAATGATTAGAATGAATGCCCAGAGTGGCAGGGATAATCAGGAGATTTGGCAGGAATTATTTTGAAAGATGTGGGAATGATATCCAATCGATGCCCAGAGTGGCAAATCATGATAGGGAAGAATCAAAAGATAGATAGCCATGAATGAAGAGGACTCATCCCTCGTTCTTGATCCTTGCAGAAAATGATCCCTGAAAAAAAAACACCATCAGAAAAATACATTGTATTTTTTTTTTGATTTTTTTGGAATATGTAGATTTTTATGAATTTTGAAAATATTCAATTTTTTGGATTTTGGAAAATATTCAATTTTTTTAGATTTTGAGAAAATATTTTATTTTTTTATTTTTGTTGGTTTAGGCGATGCCAGTGTAACACCAATGGGTATTTAATTATTGGCTGTGGGTTCTTGTTCCTTCCCCTCTCACTAAGAACTGCCCAAAGTAGGGCGTGCATTTAAAGGTGGCGCCCTATAGCCTACTGCCCATGGTTAACGATGCCCCTACCAAGGCCATACCTGAGAAACATTCAGTCTCGGAGGGAAAAGAGAAGAAAAATTGGAGATAAGCCTTATGCAGGATGGGAGATATCGGGACTCGAAATCCTTCCAAGGTACTACCCCTCAAAGAGGTGGTATGTTGCGCCGGGGCTTTGTGCATTTGATTTTTAGACCCTTGATATGCATACAACTAGGGTTTTCCCTGTGGGAACTTTGCCTCACTTGACATACCTTTATTTCATAATTTTGCATTTATTAAAGTTTGACTTTGATATAGCCCTTTTGGCTAGATATATCATGAAAACTCATTTTGATTTGGGTCAAGATTGCCCCTATTTGAGACTTCTCCCGTATTGGGGATTACCTAGGTTGGTCATCTCACCCGTCAACCTCTTGCCTCTGCAGTCGGCCGTGTAAAGAAAAGAAAAGACTTTTGATGCATACTCATGGCATGGCCAAAGCAACAACGATGTTTATCAAAGGAAGCCAGCTGAGGACGCCGTGAAGTGTGTGGAGTGCCCAACTAAGGATGCCCTTAACAAGCAGGGAAAGGATGCCAAACTCCCAACGCGAGGTTCTTATAGCCAGAGGTGCTGCAAAAGCAAGCCTAAATACTCTTTTTGATTTTTTTAAAAGATGAAATTCAATAAAGATAAAGATTTAAGATAAAGGCATTGACTACCACTCTTAATCATGTTAAGAAGCACTTCATTTTAAAACTGCGTGTGAGAGTCTTGAAAAATGCACACTTACGCAAACATATTACCTTGCAACCTTATGAAACAGCAGCTGCCAGAGGCGATCTTGATCATCATGGAATTTGTCCTCAAGTGTCAAATAAAAGGATTGGAAGTCAGGGTTTGAAGTGGCTTAACAAGAAGGAGTGGTACCAAGACCAGACTCAGACGAATAAGGATAAAAGGAAAAGAGGCGAGAGCTAGAACTCCCTCACTAAGGTGCAGAGACCCTGATCACATGGAACGGTGTACAGAAGAAGCGGAAAATTAAGGGGAGGAGTGAGGACTAAAGTTTCAGAAGCAGTGGGAGAACGGGCAGATGTCCAGAGCGGTGGATGTGGAAGAAGTCGGGTCGGACCCAGGATCAAGAGGGATTAAGAGGAGAAATTGGTAGATGGAAAGTGGGGAATCTAGAGGGTCCGGAGGCAAGGGAGGAGAATCATGATGGGAATAAGAATCTGGAGGTTCCGGAGGGAGAAAATATCAAGGGACACGATGCCCTGGGAAAAGAGATGGGAAGAGATGATTTAAAAGGAAGAAGAGAATAAAGGACACGATGTCCTGGAGGAGTATGAGAGGAAATTGGAGAAAATGGAGGAGATCTGGAGGTTCCGGAGGAATAGAGTAGAAAGGGACGTGATGCGCAAGGAGATTGGAGGGAAGATAAGATGGAAAATTTGGAGGTTCCGGAGGAATAGAATCAGACAGGGCGCGATGCTCTGGGAGGAAGTCCGGTGGTTCCGGAGGAAGAAGATAGGAAGGGGCGCGATGCCCGGAAAGGATAGTGAAAATGGCACGATGCCCGGAAAGGAAGTCCGTAGGTTCCGAAGGAATAAGACACCATGGGGCGCAATGCCCCGGGAGGACGAGAGAGAAATCCGGAGGGTCAGGATGCAAGAGTTGGGAGTGGGCGTGATGCCCTGAGAGAAATCTGGAGGGTGCGCGCCCATCAAGCAGAGAAAAATATGGAGGATCCATATATAAGAGGTGGGAAGGGGCGGGATGCCCTGAGAGAAGAGTGGAGGGGGCGCGATGCCCGAGAAGTGTAAGGGGACCTGGAGATCCCGAGGATAGAGATGAATGAGATGAAGAATGAGGAGGATTCGGAGGTTTCGGAAGGCGGTGAAGATATGGGTCCGGAAACCCGGGAAAGAAGGAATGCAAATGCATGCGAATGCATTGCAATGGATGCAATGGATGCATGAAATGCAAAGAATGCATGGACTGAGAAGGTGAGATCCTCTTTCCCAATCCATGAGTGGCCCATAAGGTGATAGATGAAAATGTGGATGAAATTGAATAGAAGGTGGATAGGGTAGCGGAAGGCCCCCTAGTATAAGAATGCCCGCCCCTCCATAGCAGTGAAAGTGTACAGCCAATTGGCCCAATGGATAAAGTAAAAGCCTGTGACAAAGCTTCAACAATAAATGACAACTCCCTTGGAGGGCGAAGAGTAATAATGTGAGCGAGTTTAAAAGTTGAAATTGGAAGCATCGTGTCGCCCAAGGATTGTGGCGTATAAAGAGTGTTGAACAAAATGGGCATTCGCCCCTTATACGAAAGAATGGATTTGGCATTAGAAAGTTCGGACAAGGGGTGCCCTGCCCGACCCTTGGGTATGGACTTACACGGCATCAAAGCTTGACTTCTTCTTCTGGTGAGCAGCGGCGGTGGCTTGGCCTCTTCAACCACGTTCGGCACAAGAATACGGATTGGCATCCGGTAAATAAACTCTTGCATCTTGAACAGCATAGCCGTGGCCAACTCCTTCTTGCCCGGCTCTCGATCCTCTTTGGCACAAATAATTGCAACAATACACACACTCCGAGTGGTAAAAGGAGGTGAGGCGGAGGCGGAAGGCTCCACGGATGGTGGAGGTATAATGGAAGGTGTTGGCGGGAACACGTCGAGCCTCTCCCTTTGCTCGGAAGCGGATGGGGTTGGCTCGAGTGCAAAAAGGGGTGGACCCTGCTCAGGATTAGCCATGGGTAAAGATGAAGGGTTAAGTGGTGAAGTAGGTGTAGTTGGGTTAGGGGTTATAGGGATAGTGGAGGGCCGAGATAGCGGCAACGAGAGGTTAATTGGAGAAGGTTTGGTGGTGGGCTTGGCGGATGCCGGTGGAGTGGAGGTTAATGAAGGTATAACCGGTGAAGGCTTAGTGGGAGGTTCGGCGGAGGCCAGTGTTGTGGGGGCTAATGGTGTGGGGCTTAAAGGAGGTATAATGGGAGGTGTAAAAGAGGGAGGTTTGGTCTGTAGGAAACGCCAGATGGGGCGAGAGGTGTTAAGGGTAGGAGAAGACTCATGATGCATCGGCGTAGGTCATTGGAGTATCGACCCATCGTCGTAACACCAATAAGTCTCAAAAATGGGAGTTGAGTTGGGGACGGTGGCATCGTCCTGAACAGAGGGTCCATCTGGTGGTAGTGGAGGTAGAGGAAAGCGAAGGAAACTCGGAATGGGTGCTTGCGGAATTTCATCATCACGTGCCGACTTCAATTCTTCAATTGCCGGCTCTTCATTGTCGGGTTCAAGTGGACGCCGTGGTGGAGGCGTATTAATGGGTAGTGAAATGTAATGGTGTTGCGAATGCGGAGGGGGAGAGCCATATTGATGAGCGGAGTGGATAGGTGGAGGGCGGACGGCGTCCACTTGATGGTTGAAATCTACCGGCTCTTGCTCACTTGAACTGTTGATGCCATAGTCATCTCTCCTCTCATTCCATTCTTTCTCCGTCTTAGTGATTTTGTTCATAAAGGCATGAAGAGGATTGATTGGAGAAGGAGGAGGAGGCGGACGTGGGCTCGTGACCCTCTTAAATTGTTCCTCCAACGAAGCAACTTTATTAACAAGAACTTGGAGGGGCATAACATGAGAAGCAGAGGGTTGGCATGGTGGCCTTGAAGGAGGGGCCGCATAAGATGGCCGTGGAGGGGGATTAATGGGCTAACCCAGAAAAGGACCCGGTCGAGCCGGGTTGCGAGGAATAAAAGGGCCTTGGGGCCGTGAAGGAGGAGGAATAGAAGAAGGTGGGTGATGGACCACCCGAAGAGGAGTATGAACAGAAGAGGGAGACGGGTGATGGGCCACCCGTATGGGAATGGAAGGAGGATGAGAAGAATGAGATGCACCCTCAACAACGGTCTTAAGGGCTTGGATTTGTTGAGGGGTAAGATGATCTATTGCATGCAGGATTTGAGAGACCTTCTCGTCATGGGGAGGAGACGGTCCCGAGGGAGTGGCTCGCGATTGAGGCGAGGGACCACAAGATTGAAAATTGCCCATAGGTCGGGCAAGACCATAAGAATGAGGACATGGTCCCTTGAACGAATTGTGGTGAGAATTATGAAATCGAGGATTATATGATATGTTGGGTTGATCATCCTCATGATTGTGAAAATTATTAGACATGTTATCCAAGCCAAACATTATGCAAAAATCAATCAAAATGCAGTCAAAGCACAATTGCAAAAATGTCAAGCAAGTGGATGTTTATGCTTGATTTTTCTTATGTTGAACCTTGGTGAATTAAATGATTTTTACAATTGTCACCTCTTCATCCACTCAAGCTCATGAACCTAGTTTCAATAAGATTTTCTTGAAATGCCAACTAGGTTGATTCTCACCACGTTTTAGGCCACCTAAAACCCCGGGACTTCAAAAGGTACAACCTGCCTAGCGTCCGTGAGAGAATCCACGGGTGCGGGGACTTATGGAGGCCTTGGTTTAGAAATTCCCAGTTCAAAGAGACGGAGTGCTCAATTGAGGGTCCTTCCTTAACCAAGAGAGGGGTATGGTCTCCTAAAAGGTGTGGGGAGAGGAGGTCTCCCAAGCCGAGATGCTCCTGTAATGCAAGCTAATGCAACAAGGAAATATAAAAATCACATAAAATGATGCATATACAATATGATGAATGCAACAGAACAAAGTGGAAGTGAACAGTGATGCAAAACTTCCAAATAGAAATGGAGGATGAAAATTAGAGCAAGCAACTACACTAATTCTTATGAACAGTGACGCAGATGAAATGATGGATGGAAGTTAGAACAAAAGCAAACACTAATTAAATGGTAGATAGAGGGAAGAAGAAAATGAGACAGCAATTGAGTATGAACAGTGAATGCAACAGGAAATTGGTGAATGCAGGATGTATGTGTAATATGCAATGAATGCAGCAGGGTATGAATGATATGCAACATAGATCACAAGAAAACTGGGCGTCTACCAATGTGGGCGCCCATTGCCCCCTTTTTTTTCAAAAGAAAAATGGGTGACTGCAGATGTGGGCGCCCATTCCTTTTTTTTTTAGACCCTGTAACAAAGGCGAGAGGGGTGAACAAATACATGACAACCAATGGAGAGGAAGGGACACAGTCACAACCCACGACAATAAGTAACAGTAAGAAAATAAGAAAATAGATCTAGCATGCTCTGAGGGAATGGGCGTCTGCGAGAGTGGGCGCTCATTCAATGGGTGCCCACAGCACCAGACGCTATTTTTTTTAAGAGGATAACAGAATCGGAATTTTAATAAACCTACTAAACTAGTCAATCACTGTGGGGATGTGCACGTGGTATACAAAAGGATGAAAATGAAGGGGAAATGGTGCTACGTGGAGCACTAAAAGGAAATGCACCGTGGGTGCAAAAGGGAGATGGCACACGTGGGTGCTCAGTGGAGAAGGGTGATCAACAGAAAAATAGTAGGAAGTCCCACCGTGATCGCCAATTTGTAGATCCTAAGAAATCCACTTAGATTAATAAGAAAGAAATATGAATAAACAAAGCTAAGAAGAATGGGGGGGGGGGGAAGGGGAGGGAGCATGCGTAGGATGATATATGGAGGGTGTGATCGTTAGAGGACACGCGGGCCTTAAAAGGAATATAAACAATAAAATAACAAAGGAGGGATCGCGTTGTAAATACCTTAAAGGGCGGGGGATTGTGAGTGCCTTCCTTCTCTTCCTGTCGGCTGGCCGATGGAGAGAGTTTCTCTTGAGATTACCCTTGCAAAATAAAGACAACAACCAATAAAGGAATAGATTTGCAAACCAAGTGTAGTATCAAATCTAAATGAAATATATAACGTGAGAACATGGATATAAACACACCTTATTGGGTGTTGACCCTTAAACCCCTTATGCAAAGAGAGGGTTAAAATATGATGAATGAATATATTAAGGGACGTGCAAGTGTTGCACTGGAGAAGGCTCAACGTGGTTAAGAGGGATATAAGAATGAAAGTCCATATGATGCATGCATGCGCTATATGCAGTAAAAGAAACAGAGAAGGATAAAAGAGCTTGGGCTTATTCTCCTGGCTTTGATGGACGTTCGGGAGGAAGCCTATGTAGGATGAAGCAACAGACGCACAGGGAGTACTCCCTCCTCTAGCCTGGAATCGGGCAGCACCTCCCCTTCGAATGAATGTCCTCTCCCCTTTTGGCCAGGGACCGCAGGGGCTGTTTATAGGGAGAAGAATCGTGGGTCAAATCTGAGAACGATTAGGATAATCGTTGGAACTGGATTTTGATAGAGATAAACTTGGCAAGAGTCCTCCTCAGTCTTGGAAAGCCACGGGGAACCATTCCCCAGTTGAAAAGGACTCCAAAACGGAGAAAGAAGGAGACGTGGTCGCATTTAAAAACCTCAGAGAAATGGCGTCAGACATGTTGGTCGCCCATTAAATGTGCGTCCAACATCTTGGACGTTCATTGGCATTAAAATATGGAAAGTTTAAAATCTTTCAAAATTAAAAAAGAATTGGCGTCAGGGGTTCCAGACGTCCATTTAAGAATGGGCGACTTCCATGATAGACGTAGATTCAAAAATATCCGATTAAAAGTGGGCATCTTCCAGGACAGACGTCCATTAAAAATCACCCAAAATTGGCTCAAAATTAATAAAAATATGAAAACAAGAATGGGCGTCATACCAGGCAGACGCCAATTAAAAATTACTTGTAAATTTAAAAATATAAAACTATAAAAAAATAAAAGAAAAAAAGAAAAAGAATCGGCGTCACTTTAGGCAGACACCAATTTAAAAAACTCTAAAAAAATTAGAGAAAAATCTCAGAAAAATATAAAAAAATCCAGAAAAAATCTAAAAAAATCTATAAAAATAGGAAAAAGGTAAAAGTCCAAGAAAATGGGAAAAATCACTTAAATAAGCCAATTTGAACTCATGATGATGTCAATTTTGGTGTGTCTACATTGTCTACCTTGCAAAATAGAACTTAAACATGGTGCCTGTAGAGGCCGCGTTCAGAACAAACTCCGTAGAATGCAAACAGAACCTCGTTCTATCATTTCAAAGGCCGATTGAACCCTATTCTACACAGTAGGACGAGGATTCTAGTGGTTTACATAGTTTTTGTGGTACAACTTGCTAGGCGTCATAATGGGAATCGCAGGCTCGCAGAGACTTCTAGAGGCCTTGATTAAACCGTTCTAGTTCAACAGAAGGAATATTCGATAGAGGGTCCTAATTTCACCAAGAATTGGGTGGAGAATCAATAGAAACCAACAGTGCGGTAGGTCAGATGTCATCAGAGTGACACGACCCTCAAACAAAACTCTAACTCATCTATTCGATGAAAACCCCCAATAATCAACAAGGTTAACAAGTCATGAGATTTAGAAATCCAAAAGGGTAACATCTAAACAGATTCTCAGATTAAATCTACGCTTTTATTGAACAAGTTGACACGAAGATGAAGAACAAACCAAAATATCATATGAGAGTATGAAATTTTGATCATGCCTTTAAGATTTCAACCTTTCCTCCACGATACCTAGTTACTGTGTTCGTTCAGATGACATTTATACCCTAAAACATGTTTATAACTCAAAAGGAATCGAAATAAATAAGCTGAAAACACTAGGGTTTTCTAGAAACCTGTGCCAGAACGTAGTCACATCGGGGGCCGCGATCAAGATAGACGCGGTCTATCGCAATGCCGTGTTCATAAAACTTTAACGATTTTTAAAAATAAATAATTCTCATAAACGCGGTATATCGGGGTGCCGTGTTCAGAGACACTGTCACTGTTAGCACCGCGATCAAGAACAAAAGGTTCGTTTCCAGTGAGAAACGACCGATGTTGCTTCAATCGACTCATACATGCAATAAGGCCCATAAAAATTGGGCAAAACACTTTCTGGAACACCTATACATGCAACTAACATGTTTTGAAGTGTTAATTTAATTGAGCCAGAGAGAAACCTACCTTTTAAGCCGATCTAAGGGGAAGAACACTTCTACTCGTGCTCACCTGCAAACGCCCGATTCCCTCGCCTTTTGCTCCCTAAATCCTCTCCTAGCTTCTATCTCTTCGACCTTGCATGACCTAGGGTTCGACCAGCCACCTTTAGGGTCCTATTTATAGGGATTTGGCCACCCAAAATCGTAGTTAGTCTAGGATAAAGAAAACCTCAGAAAATCTCGCCCTTCCTCCTTATCACGTCGCCACAAGGCTTCTTGTAACCCTAATCCCATCAAATTTTGAAGTAAATCACTCTCCACAATGTGGGCTAGGGTTTACCTATGATCTAGGGCCCAATAAGCTAGGTTAAAGCCATCAACCTAATATTAATTAAGGTTTACAATTTATTCCAATTTGTTAGGGTTTATTGGCCCATTGTTAGCCAATTAAGCCTTAACTATTGCCCTAAAGAACAATAATTCAGGCCCAAACAGCCCATTTAATTTATTCTAATTTTACTTTTATGTCAATTGATTTATTTAAGCACTTATATAATTATATTTATTTTATTATGAAAGAAAAATCCTAGAATAATTCATATTTATATAACATAATATATTTTTGGTGTATTACACCCTCCCCCTCTAAAAAGAATATAGCCCCCAAATTCATATGATAAGGAAAGATTGGGGCTTAAGGAACATACCAGTAAATAACTTGGGGTATTTCCTCTAGATTGCCTCTTCCAATTCCCACGTAGTCTCTTCCTGACCACGCCTACTTCACTGGACTTTAACTATAGGTATAGCTCTATTCCTCAATTGTTAAAACTTTCGATCCAGCACCTTGACATGTTTCTCCTCAGAGGATAGATCTTTTTGCAGCACCAAATCATCATGGCGAATTACATGTGAGGGATCATACACATACTTCATGAGCATAGACACATGAAATACATAATGCACACCAGCCAACTGCGGGGGCAAAGCTAGTCTATAAGCAACTTCACCAACTCTTTCAAGAATTTTGAAGGGACCAATGAATTTTGGACTTAATTTACCTTTAACTTCAAATCTTTAAATGCCTCTTGTCGGTGAGACCTTTAAAAAGACATGGTCACCTACTTGAAACTCCAAATCCCTTCTTCTATTATCTGTGTAGTTCTTCTATCTAGACTGCATGGTCTTTAACCAATCTCAGGTAATCTAAATGTTCTTGGTTGTCTCTTGAACAATATCAGGACCAATCAACTGCTTCTCGCCAATCTCCTCCCAACAAATAGGTGATTTACATTTTCAACCATACAAAAATTCAAATGGTGCCATCTGTATACTTGACTGATAACTATTATTATAAGCAAACTCTACTACTGATAAGTGCTCATGCCAACAACCATCAAAATCTATTATACAAGTGTTGGCACCTGCTTATGTTCTCGAACTAATTGAGGATTAAGCATAGGGAAATACTCCCTAAATAGAGCAAAACGGAACAACACCAAAGATGATCTACCAGTCGAGTTGAGCTTGAAAATCAAGACGTTCGCCGGGTCAGACAGCACAACATAACAACCGGGAATCGCCCCCGAGCACAGAGCACTACACCAGCCAGTTTCACGATAACCGAGTCGGATCCAAGGTTCGGGACAACTTACCGTATCGAGCGGCACTCTGAAAAGATTCGGGGATTACCCCTAGACACCCTGCATACGGTATCACACCGTCGACGCTTCAACAACCAGGTTAACCCTGGGCTCAGAACGGCCTGCCGTCCCATAAGACTCTTTGCCAAAAAGCGGGGGTCACCCCTACTACCAGACAAACGGCATCATCATGCCAACACCTCAGTTATCGGGCCCACCCGGGACTCCCAGCAACCCATTGCGTCACGCGATGCATAACGGAAAAGCAAGGAACAACTTCCGACACACCTCCTGCAAGTGGCTTGGTATCGGCGAATCTAGCAAGTCACATCACACCTGGGTTCACCGCGTTCAAGACGGAGCACGGGCAAACACTGAGTTCAGCCGACCTAGGGCCAGATTCAAGTGAGTTATCTCTTCACCTAGTTCACCTGACCCTCGTAAGCCCCAGCTCACCCAACCAACTCAAACCCCTGAACCCAGCCAATCATTCCAACCCGCATAAATCCCAGACTCACTCAACTATAGCTCAGTAAAACTATGTGCCCCAGCCCGTCTTAACCCCCAGTAGGCCCTACATGACCTTTCCCTCTCTTCTAGGTCAATCCCAGTCATTCCGGTCCATCCGAACAACTTAGGGGGAGAGGTTTACTCAGACCAGGAAGCCCCCAACCTTTCCAACCTGCGTAAACACCCTTTTACGCAGACCAGACTGCCCATTCTCAAGAACGCGGTCGCCAAGGAGACCGCATTCTTGGGGGTCAAACCCCCGGTCAACTCCACCTAAAATCCCACGTGGCACGTGTTCATCAGAATGCGGTCGCCCAGGTGACCATGTTCTCAGAGCCCCAGTAAAAAAAAATGGCCGGTCAACCCCGCCTAAACCACCCCTTTATGCGGACCAAGTCGACCGCCTTAACTTGGTCCGCCTAAACCCATCTCCTACCTCTATAAAACCCCCCCATGGGTGCCCAAGAAACATAGAATGCATGGAGCTCACCCCCGGGACTACGAACGGCGCATGAAGGCTTTGGTTGGCTGGTTTTGTGTTTGCTAGGCTCACGCCGAGGGCATGTCGCATGATTGTCCTCATACGGCGTATAGCCCAAACATAAACCTCCTAAAAGGCGGCCCCCCTGCTACGATGAACGCACTCTAAATGTCGGGGAATAATCGTGCACGACCCCATATCTTACTTGATGAAAACACCCTGTTGGGGCCTGTCTCGATATTCATGCACGACTCTGGAGGCTACTTGACAAAAGCACCATGTTGATCTCGATATTCGTGCACGACCCCAGATGTTGCTTGACGAAAGTGCTATGCCTCGATAATCGTACACGGCCCTAGATCTTGCTTGATAAAAGCACTCTGCTGGGCCCTGTCTCGATAATTACGCATGACCCCATACATTGCTTGATGAAAGCCCTTTGCCTAGGGCCTATCTTGATATTCGTGCTCGGCCCCAGATGCGACTCGATGAAGGCACCTTGCCTGAGCTCTGCCTCAATATTCATGCATGATCCTTACACTGCCTGATGAAAGCACCCTGCCCGGGCTCTGTCTCGATATTCGTGCACCATCGGACCTACTTGACGGAAGCACCCGACTCGACCCCTGTCTCGATAATTGATAAGTGCTATATTTTATATCATAAGTTACATCACATTCATCATCATTAAGCATTAAATGAATAAAGTTGTGCTACATGAGTAGTTAATTTCATTCTCACACATTATTTGAGTCTGCATGCATTATTCATCAAATTTGAGCCAAAATGACCATGTGAGAAATATTCAAGAATTTGCATAATTATTTGAAAGCCATTTTTGGATGAAATATGTTGATTATTTCAAATTTCTGAATTTTCAGGAAATAGCGATCGAGGATCAGACGCCAATTTGGAAAATATTTCTGAAAATAGGAAATAGCGACTGACCAAACAGGTGCCAATTTATTTTGCTGGAAAAAGAGAAAAAAGAAATGAAGAATTCACGACTGTGTATGGAGGCGTACATTCATTTATGAAAATAGAAAAAAAGAGAAAAGTTGGAAAAATAGAAAAGAATGTGCGACTACCCACGAAGCCGCTATATCTTTTGGAAAAGAATGAGCGACCGCTTATATGGGCACTATTTCTTCTGTACGAAAAATCAGAAAGAAAATCGAGGAAAATGAAAAAAGAATAAGCGACTGTTTGAACAGTCGCTATTTCTCAGATTTATGGAAAATAGGAAACTGTCAAAAAAGGAATAAAAAGGAATGTGCGACCTCTTATGTGGCCACTATTTTAATTTGCGCCCGCCGCCCTAGTCGCCATTTTCAGAAGAGTTTGAAATAGAAATGGGGTTCGCCCGATCGTTGCTATCTTCTATTATTCGAGCCTATCTTCGTTTGTTTGAGGAAAGGAAGACTCCAAACATGACAAGTTACCTCCTTTGATCGATCCTAGATGCTGGAAAGCCGGATTTGAAGTTGATCCAATATGCCACGATCGTGGGTTTGCTGCACACTATATAAAGCTACCGAGAGCACCATGGGGAAGAGTTAGCCACTTAGCCTTTTAGCCTTGTTTTCATACACTTCTGCTCGTTATTTTAATTTGCTTTCTTATACAAAGTTATTCATTTTTAATTCTTCTACAATTTCTTCTTCTTCCTCTTCTTCTAATTCTCTCCCGTTTTCAAGCTATTCTTAATTTTTCAAAGCATTGTTCTTTCATTTTTACTGTTCACCCGTTTTTACACAACCCTGTTCTTCCTCATTTTTCTTCCTCTTCTACTCTTATTTTTACCATAGTCTCTTCATAGAAGTTCTTCATCTTTCCTAGATCTAGATTTTCTTCTTCTTTTTCTTCCTCCAAATCTTCCTTGTTTTAAAGTTATAATGAATTTTCAAAGGTTCTATCTTTTGTGTTTTTCACTCTTCATCCGTGCAACCACCTTTTGTTCTTCCTCATTTTCACCCTTTTCCTCACATCTTCTGTCTCTGTGTTCTTCAGCAATCGTCTTTGTCTCTCTCAGATCTCCAACTTTCTCTTCTTCCACTTCTTCTAATTCCTTCTAGATTTAAAGTTATTCTTCTTTTAATCACCCTCTGTTTTCATCTTATTTTTACCATATTTTCACCTTTTTCACCATATTTCTTCTTCTTCTATCTATCTCTTTCTCCACTATTTTCTTCACACATCCCTTTGGCGGATCTTCTTCCTTCGGTGCTCTAAAGGCGGCGTCTACTTCCAAAAGCGGGGTGAATTTCCAAGGCTCGGCAAGGCAGAGACGGCGGCGCTCTTCATCATCTTGGCTCTTCTTTCCCTTGTCCTTTCTCTTTTATTTGCAAGTTGTATTTTCATTTTTTATAGAGTTGTACTTGTCACCTTTCATAGTAATAAAATTCAGATTTTGAGAAATTGTGTTCTTCTTTCTCCTTCTAATTTCTCTTCTTTTAACCCTCTCATATTCTTTAATTAGTTTATTTTCATGCAAGTTTCATTTTCATTAATTTAATCTCACTCCAAATTCGGATCTTCTCAAATATAAGAATTTTTCATCTCATGCTTAATTGAAAATATTTCTTCTCCGTGGGATCGACTCGTTCTTACCACTTTACTCTTATTCCAATCTTTTAAGTGAATGAGTTCGGTTATTTTTAAATTATGGCATGAATTTTTAACGACAAGTTTTATGCATATCAATTTTTGGATAGTTTTCTAATTTTTTTATTTCTATTTTGCAGGAAAAATAAAAAAAATCAAAAAATCTACAAAAATTCGGACATGGAAATTCTCAGAAAATAAATTGTCATAGAAAGCGTCACTGAAGCCTGAACCTGTAGTAGAAAGCAGAAATTTAAAAATTCCAGAAAATTTAAGCGTCGCTAAAGGTCAGTAAACGTAGGAAAAAGTCCCATTTTTCTAATTTTTGAAACACTCATAAAAAATCTGAAAAATTCTTGAAAAATCTAAAAAAATCAGAAATACAAAAAACTTCAAAAACATGCTTTTAGGATTTATTTTGCAGTAGTTTTGCAAATTGATTGGTATTTTTAGTTGGTATTTGACCGTTATCTATCTCTTTTTGAAAAAAAAAAAGAATTTTTTTTGAAAAAACAACTCTCCGAAAAAAAATCATAAAATAGAAAAAAAATATAATCATGTTATCATGCCTTTATCTTAGTTGCATTTCCTTCATGTATTTTACATTATAGTTGATTTATTATCAACTTGCATCATTATTTGAAAAAAAAACCTCTCTTCTCTTCTCTTTCCCCTTCTCAAGGGTAAGTTAGGATCCTTACACTCTTCTTGAAATTGGAAAGACCCTCCATTGAGCATTCTGTCTCTTTGGATTAGAAATTCCTTTTCCAAGACCACCATAAGTCTCCGCACCCATGAATTCCCTCACGGATGCCGGACATGTTGTACCAAGAAGCACATTGAAGGTAGATTACCCTTAGAAGGTTTCACATAAAAAAAGTGTTGAAATTTATTACTATTTTAGAAAATTGGTGTCTAAGGCTAGAGATTTTGTGGCAAACACTCAAGTGAGATTGTGGTTAATTAATTAGGATCCTACGAAATTAGGGGGAACCTCCCATAACTCCACCTCTTACCTAGTCAATTGACTAATTTAGTAGTGAATACCAATTCTTCTTTTCAAAAAAAAAATCCATCATTTTTTTTGCATACATAATTCATATAGTTGCATTTTTATTTATTAAAAAAAGAAATATTTTTCAAAAAAAATCCAAAAATAACTTTCTTTCTTTGGGCCCTTTTGTATTACATGTAAGGTAAGAGATCCCTACACCCACATTTGTTAGGGCCCATTAGTGAGATTGAGAGGTTAGTGCATTCTAGAAATTATCCACAACCTAGTCTCATGGAGGACCAAAATCAACATCAAGTGCAACAAGGTGTCCCCAAGCAGATGAAGGATTATTTCATGCCTAATCAATACCAACCGTCCTTCTATGTTCAAGCACCTTAGAACCAGACGGTTCAGTATGAAATCAAATCAAGTACCATCCAAATATTGCCATCCTTTTATGGCAATACCAATGAAGACCCTTATATACATCTTGATGAATTCCTCCTGATATGCTCAACTGTTAAAATCCAAAACTTTTTAGATGATGCTCTTAAGTTGACTCTCTTTCCTTTCTCACTCAAAGATAAGATTAAATATTGGTTAGGTGCCTTGGGTAGATCCATAGATACATGGGTGAAAATGCAAAAGATATTTTTGAAGAAATTCTACCCCATAGGGCAAACCAATACTATGAGGAGAGTCATAACTGGATTCACACAAAACCCTGGAGAGAAAATCCATGAGGCATGGGATAGATTGAAAGATTTGCTAAGGAAATGCCCCCACCATGGATTATCAAGATGGCAAATTGTTCAGGCATTCTATGAGGGTTTGACAGAAAATTATAGACACATGGTGGATGCTTCATGTGGGGGAGCATTTATGAGTAAGAGCGAGGACGAGGCCTATGATTTATTTGAGATGCTTAGTGAAAATCCTATTAGTCATGCCACATTATTATCATATGAAAGAATGATTGGGCCATCGAAGAGGTCAGGGCTGTATGAAGTTAAGAACCCAGGAGAATTTGAGAACAAGGTGGATATTAATGCCATAACTCAGAAATTGAATAAAATGGATTTTTTGGCTCAAAAGATGGAAAATGTTGATTTGGTGGCTCAGAAGTTAGATCAGCTGTTATCTAGAAAGGAACCTTCTTTCTCTTCTGCTCCTCAACCTCAACCGTTCTTAGCTCTTAATCATGAAGAAATTTGTGCTCTTTGTTATAACCCTAATCATGCTGTCACTTATTACCCTACGGCGGCCTAGTTTCCCCCGTTCATCCAAGAACATATCTTTGCTGCTCAAGGTGTGTCCAAACCTGCTTATGATCCTTATTCCAACACATATAATCCAGGTTGGAGAAACCACCATAATTTTTCTTGGAATTCTCAACAGGGTCCACCTATGCAAGCGAATCCCTCAAACGAGGCTGTTCCAAAACAACCCTTTCAAGTGTCAAGTCAGTCTCACCAACATTTTCTATCTACTTTTCAACAAGCTCAACATCAATATCCTCAACCTCCATTCCATCAAGCTCAGGCCCAATATCATCAAGCTTAATTTCTTCAGGGCCCATATAATCAATATCCTTCTAATCGTTTTCATCAACCCCAATATCAGCCACCTCCTACTCAGCCCAATTTTGAGGAGAAATTTGAACATCTCCAACAACTTATCCTTACTCAGCATCAGTCCATTTCCAAGTTGGAGAACCAAATAGGGCAGTTAGCAGCTAATAACATGAGAAGAGAGGAAGGCCAGCTTCCTAGCCAACCAGTGGCTAACCCTAGGAATCAACCCCCAGGTTTCCCTCAGAGAGCTCCTCCTATTCTTCCTCCACCTAACCAACCTCAGCCTCCCCCTCCTATGGGCCCTCAATTTGAGAACGCCAATGCTATATCTACCCTTAGGAGCGGGAAGATTCTAGATGACCCTTATCAGGGTAAGGATGTTGGTAGCAGTTCGGGCCAAGAAGCCCACATGGAAAGTGATAGTGAGGATGAGGAGCCCACAATTGTGCAAGAGAAAAAGAAGCCGGAGGGGGGAGAAAACAAGCTGGACAAAAGAAAAGTGAAGGTTGATGAAGAAGGACCCCAAGAGTATGTTCCTAAGATCCCTTTTCCCAATGCTCTAAAGTCGAAGGCTCATAAGAAAAAGTCGTTCCAACAAGAGGAATTAGTGGAATTGTTTAAACAAGTGAATATCAATATTCTACTTTTGGACGCGATCAAGCATGTGCCGGCTTATGCAAAGTTTTTGAAAGAGCTATGCACTCCAAAAAGGGAACCCAAGGTAATAATTCAAAATATCTGCCTATCTGAAGATGTTAGTGCTGTCGTGATGAATCATTTACCTAAGAAGTTGAAGGACCCTAGAGCTCCTCTAATTTCATGTGATATATGTGGAGTTACATTTGATAAAGCATTACTAGACTTACGTGCTAGCGTAAATCTTTTGCCCACCTTTATATATGAGCAATTTGATCTGGGGGAGTTGAATTCTACCTCTATAATCCTTCAACTGGCGGATCAATCTGTGAAAACTCTGAGGGGTTTACTAGAAGATGTTATTATAAAAGTGCATGAATGTTATTTCCCGGTGTATTTTCTCATTTTGGATATGACCTCATCCCAGGAATTAAAACATACTCCAATTATTTTGGGACGACCGTTTCTAGCTACGGCGAAGGCCAATATAAACTGTGCCATGGGGATGATGGACATATCGTTTGGAGGTTAGAAGGTTTCCTTAAATGTTTTTAGAGCATCCCAATATCCGGAACAAGATGAGGAATGCAATGCTATTGATATTTTTGAGGAATTGATCGATGAAAACCCGGATGAAGTGAATGATACCTTAGAAGAGGGTAGCATGCTCCAGGATTCCCCTCTTTCTTGTGTGCCCTATTCTAGGATAGAGCCACTCCCTCCATTGAAAGCTGAACATATTCTTCCATCTTTGGATCAACCACCCGTTCTCGAATTAAAACCTCTGTCGGATTCTTTAAAATATGCTTATCTAGGTCCTGACCAAACTCTGCCTGTGATTATTACTTCCAACCATTCTTCTGCTCAGGAATCTCAGCTTTTAGATGTCCTTCAAGAGCACAAGGGGGCAATAGGTTGGTCTGTGGCGGATTTAAAGGGCATTAGTTCGGATATGTGCATGCATTATATTTATTTAGAGGACAATGCCAAGCCGAGCAGAGAGATGCAGCGCCGGCTGAATCCAAACATGAAGGAGGTAGTGAAGAAAGAAGTTGTGAAGTGGTTGGATGCTGGGATTATATATCCCATTTCCGATAGTAAGTGGGTTAGCCTGACGCAAGTTGTTCTTAAGAAATCTGTTGTGCCCCTATGATTTTGATGATAGCAAACACTATGAGTCAGCATTGCATATCATGAACATCTGTGTCTGAATGATAGTTCTGCTTTGGGCATATGAATGTGTTATCTTGCATTAGTGCAGACATACAGTTCATATAGCATTGCATATAGTTGGTGCACGATTGTCTGGAGCATATAGTCCGTTCACAACTGCATTCTACAAAGTCAGTCAGTTCATATAGCATTGCATATAGTTGGTGCACGATTGTCTGGAGCATATAGTCCGTGCACAACTGCATTCTACAAAGTCAGTGCAGGCTATCAGTGCAGTATATTCCACAAAGTCCATGCAACCCTTTTGCTTCATGCACGACAAGTCTGTACATCGCCACTTGTTCATGCATATGTGCAAGTCTCTACATTGTCTGGTCATCCACGCAGAGTCTATACAGTCATGAGAAAGTCAGTGCATTCAGTTGCCTCACGCTAATACACAAAGTCTGTACAAAGATCCGTCTCACTTAGCGTCTCTATACATTGATGTAGCACGCATGCAGAGTCTATACAGTCATGAGCAAGTCAGTGCATTCAGTTGCCTCATGCTAATACACAAAGTCTGTACAAAGATCCGTCTCACTTAGCGTCTCACTTAGCGTCTTTGTGCATGCATCATGCAAAGTCTGTACAGCCTGTGTTCGCAAGAGCAAAGTCTGTACATCATCTTGGTGTAGGCGTGGCAAAGTATGTACATCACATAGCATGCACGCGTTCAAGTCTATACATTGCTGCATGAACGCAAGTCTATACATTCTTATCTTTACCTACGTTCATTGCTTTAGCACACGCACAAAGTCTGTACAGCCAGTGCATCCCTTGATCTCAAGTCTGTACATCAATGCATGCTATCAAGTATGTACAGCCCATGTTCTTCATTCATCTCAAGTCTATACATTGCCTTATAGCATAGCATGCACGCACTCAAGTGTATACATTCGTCAAGGGCATGTCAGTGCATCCATATTCGTTGTGCATACTTTCCTGTTGCAAACTGCATGTCACTCATTCAACCTCTGCACATCCCTCAGTGGCATATCTGTGCATCATTTGCACAGTACACGCAGAGTCTGCACACTCGTTGAAGGCATGTCCAAGGATTCATATTCAAAGTCTATACATTCTATTGCATATGCATCTTTCATACTAAGTCTACACACGGCAGTGTTGAGTTACCCAGCAAGTCTGTACATCGTTGTCGTATGCACGCTTAGTCCATACACTTGTTGATGGCAAGTATGTGCATCGTCGATTGTTCATGCATCAGCTCAGTCAGTCTATACATTCTTGAACCAACTCTGTACATCTCTCTAATATCCTCTTATGAATGTTTGACAGGTATATCCTTCGAGAAGAAAAAATGATATGATTGGGCACGTGATCCGAGGTTGGCACCTGGCACGTGATCTGAGGTTATCTCTGGACAAAGAGGGCACAAGCCCTGAACACGCCTAGCTGCTGCTGCTATAAATATGGAGCTTCTTCCTCAGAAGATGACTGATCGTGATTGAAGCAGAAGAGAGCAGAGAGAGGCAGAGAGCAGCAGAAGAAGAAAAAGAGAAAGAGAAAGAGAGATAGAGAGAGCCTGCACGATCCAGTGTCAAGAAGAATGAGAGAAAGAGAAAGAGAAGAGTAGACAGTGAGAGAAAGAAAAAGAGAAGCAGAGAGAAGAGGAAGAAAGAAAAAGAAAGATAGAGAGCTCGAGGAGAGAACTGAAGGCTTCATTGAAGATTTGTTCTTCTGGTATTTGGATCAGATCCAAACCAGATTTGCTCCTGCGAGAGCTACATTGTGCATTTCATTTTCCAGCTTTCAGTCGCTGTGATTTTTATTATTTCTTATTTTTCCTTTTATCTGTTCACCGTTGTTCTTCCGATTCTCTGGTTTGAGGTCGGGTTCCTCCTGTGGACTCAGGAGAAGGGAGACTTTGTGTCTCCGGTTGCAAGTGGCTGGGTGTCACTTGTGGGTTCCCTCCCGGGTGGAGGAAGAGAGACTTCGGTCTCTGGTTGCAAGTGGCTGGGTGTCACTTGTGGTTTACCTCCTGGGTGGAGGAAGAGAGATTTCGGTCTCTGGTTGCTAGTGACAGGTAGTCACTAGTGGTTTCCCTCCGGTCTGGAGGAAGAGGGGAGGTTGTTCCCCTGGTCAAGCTATTAGACAGCATTTGTTTGTAGACTGAGTCTGCGATTCTAGCTGTTGCTAGTGGAAGCCTCACTCTGGTTTGGAGTGAGGGGTGGACGTAGGTCTGTGGACCGAACCACCTAAAAATTCATTATCTTCGTGGTTTGTTCTTGTATCTTATTGGCGTTAGATGCATGGCTAGGATCGCCTCAAATGAGTCATCTGGTTGAATGCTTCATGGCACACACTGTTTCAATTTGATTCTATCTCGGCTTAGACTTGCTCAGGTGGCTGCATTGTTGCAGTCCAACTGGTTAATCAAGTGTGTCTTGGAATCTCGTCTTGAAGAGCTTAATTGTTTTTATTCCGCAACTATGTCGAGCTACAGGGTTTGATTTGGGCAATTTTTAAGAGGGATACATTCACCCCCCTCTGTATCCATCGCACCGGTCCTATCAATTGGTATCAAAGCAGGTGTCTGCATAGAGGGTCCAACGACCTACAGATCTGATCTGGTGTATTCGGTGCTATCTCACTTTTGGTGCACTTCCTATCGATTGTCTTGTTAGTTGAACCTGTTTGCTATCTATTTTAATGGCTCGTCCTCTTGTATTTGATGGTTCTAACTTTAGTAAGTGGTTAGGCGACCTTTTTATCTATATGAATTCCATTGACCCTAATCTATGGAATTTAGCTTCAAAAGGCCCACACCAATTACCTCACGATGAGACCAAGTGGTCTAGAGAGGACAGATTAAAGAACCGTGATAACGTCACAGTTCTTAATATTTTGCAAGCTACAGTTAATACTGACAGATTTCCTTTTGTTCTCAAGTGCGCTTTTGGAAAGGAAATATTGAATAAAATAACTGCTACAAATGGGGAGCAAGAGAATCAATGCTTGATGGCCAACCGGGGTGATCACAACTCTGATCAACAGGAGGAAACGTCATCCATGGTAAGCTCTGGATCCGAAGAGATTTCGATTGATGATTTATGGAATATAAATGAAGAACTTACTGATAGATGTAGGAAATTAAAATATGAAAATAAAAAGTTGAAAAAGAAGTGTGATCAGATTAATTCAAATGCTCCTTGTGAAAACTGTCAAAAACTGAGAAAATCTCATGATATATGCTTAGCTGATGTTAATATGAGTAAGGAACAAATTTCTTTATTGGAAAATAAAAATCAGAAACTCGCAGTTAAGATCTCTGAACTAGAAGAAAAATTTAGCTTAATTAATGGTGATCAAATCTCACTAAATGAGCGAGTTCAGAATGAAAAACTAAAACAAGAAAATGAAGAATTGAAGCTGCTGAATTCTGCTATTTCTGAGAGGCTTTTAATGCTTGAAAAAGGGAAGAGTTCATTTGAAAATGAATGTGAGAGAGTGAGTACATTAATGGAAGAGATAGACAGCTACAAAACTGTCAATACCATGCTTAATGAAAAAGTAACAACCTCTGAACTGCTCATCTCTTCTCTTAGGAATGAGATTTTAGATTTGAATAAGTCTCTGTCTGATTATGCTAATCAAGAGAAGCAGAAAGTTGTATCCATAGATAACTGCGTGAAGAAAGGCAATAATCTTCAAGTTAAGCAGGGAATGAGGAAGAAACTTTATACAACTTTTGTGCGTAGCTCAGACATAGCTATCACTTCCACCTCATCCCCTAAACAAGCTGCTGCTCAAGAAAATAAGAAAATAAAACAGAAAAGGAAAATATTGAAAAAGAATGATAACAATAAGCATGCTAAGAAAGCTCAGGCCAACAAATCTATTGTCAAGAATGTTGAATGCTTTTACTGTGGAAAGTTTGGCCATGAGATGGTTGATTGTTTTATCATGAAGAAGGATGAATTGAAATATGATAGAATTCATGCTAGGAATTCTAATATGAAGAAACCCTCTTCTGTTCAAACCAAAAGACTTCAATGCTTTTACTGTCATAAAATGGGTCATCTCATGCATGAATGTAAGTTAATGAAAATAGATGACATGTCTGCTGTGGGAATGCATGATAAACATATCCATGCTAAAAATCATGCAATTCCTAAAAGGAAACTTCAATGCTTTTGTTGTGGAAAATTGGGCCACATTGTTGCACAATGCTGGCATGCACAGGGGAGTAACAATCGTCACAAATCTGCTAAAACCCCTGTGTATCAAAATGTTCAGGGAAAGAAATTTTATTCTGAAATTACCAAATTCCCTGCAAATAAAAATGATTTTGGTAGGAATAAATCTATTTTTAAAGAAAAGATTTCTGCATGTTTTGAATGTGGAAAACTTGGCCACCGAGCTTCGGAATGCTAGTGGGCAGGTAATGGTAAACCAAAATTTCATGCAAGTAACAGAAATTTCCATGTTTATCCACATAGATTCTATGATTATAATCATGTTCATAAAAAGAACTCAAAGGCTGTTACATCATGTCATTATTGTGGGCAGGAAGGGCATTCTATGCATAATTGTCATATCATGTGTTGTGATGATAAACAAGCTAAAAATTTGTTGAGAAAACCTGCTAGGAATGTCACTGTTAATACAGGACCCAAGACCTCTTGGGTACCTGTTTGTGCAAAATAAACTTTGTGTCGCAGGTGTGCCTTGGAATGGAATAAAGGGGGTTAATAAACCAAGGCACTCAAAAAGGAAAACCCCAGGATTCTACTCTTCAGGTCAGTTCTGAACACTGTTCAATTTCTATCATCTGAAAATTGCTTATTTGAGATGGCTGAGCATCTTGTTAATCTGATTTGTGTTTAATTGAAATCTTCTGAAAATTTGAAATGAACATTGATGCATTTGGTAGTTTCTCTCTCTGATTGAACAAGCATGAATTCTCTTTGAGCATAAATTTTAAAATCATGTGCAGTGCCTTAATTGCATATCATGCACTTTGTCAGGGGGAGTTTGACTGATGTTGCATTTGAGGAGTAGTGCATGTCATAAAATTTGAAAAACCTAAAAGGATATTCCATTGCATCTAGACAGGGGGAGCATTCCTGTTTGATCACTTCTTCACATCTTGAACTCCTTCTGTCTAGCAATCAGATCCATTCTCTTGGCAAATGTGTGGTTCACTTGAATTCACTGCTGTCTCCACTTGTGTAGCTGTTCTGTCTGTACTCCAGACTTAGCTATTGATTTCTAAACTGCACTGTTCTAATGTTCACCCCTTGTCTCATCATGATTGCTTTCTGCTATTCTCTCAATAAAAATGCTTTGTTGACTCCACTGATTTGCTGCAATGTCAATGTTGATTCATCTTAATGAGGAAAGATTTTAGTCAGTGCACCCTAATCATAAATCAGACATATTCTGAAAAGAAGAATCTTCTATTATACTGGCTTAAGAATGTTTTGATAAATGAAATTTATTTAAGTCTAATGTATTTCTTAAGTCTAGATTTATAATTCTTGAAAATATCTGAATCATCATGCTTCATAAATCTTAATCAATTGTCTCATGAACTTCATGCAAAACCTTCTGAAATATGAAATTTTAAAAGACATGGCTATCTTTGGTTAAGATACATGTAGAAAGTATTGTTCTTAAATATTTCAGTGTACTGAGCATTGTTTGAAAAATCTGAAAACATTTAAAACTTTAAAATAAGAGCAATGACTTTGGTCACAAAGAAACTGGGGTCTCTATCAAAGAAATAGA
The DNA here is from genome assembly GCA_022559845.1 of Amorphophallus konjac. NCBI lineage: Eukaryota > Viridiplantae > Streptophyta > Magnoliopsida > Alismatales > Araceae > Amorphophallus > Amorphophallus konjac. Next base: position 112,590,528 of record CM040127.1, read on the forward strand.
GTAACCCCATGTCATGAAGTGCCATAGTTACCTCTCTTATAAAAATGATTAAAAATCTGGCAGAGCAATGGCATGGTTGTGTTGAGTAACTGGGGATTCTGGCCTCTGATCAAGGTGTCTCCTCATGTAAAAAGACACTCCATATTGCTAACTTTGTTCTCCTTGAGAGGCAATATGGTTGTCACACTGAGTAACTGGGTCACTTCACCTAAGACGTGTTGTGCCTCACATAAAAAGGTGTTGACTGAACCAAACTTGCTCAGGAAAAATAAGTGCTGATCAATAGAAAATTCTGAAAAACTAAAGATAGTTCAAACACATTTATCTCTGTTCAATCTCAATATTTTCTTGTGTAACTTTCATAGGAGTCATTGAATTTAAATGAGTAAGATGGAAGGAGGTTAAACATGAATATCAGATGAGTTTTTGGTTCATTTCTATTAAAAGGTGTTTCAGATATGAGTATTGAATTTTCTTGATAAACTTTGAATACATCACTCTTAAATCATGAAAGTAAGTTTCAACTCATTCATAATCTATTATAATTGAAGAGTCTGAAATTCGGTTATCAAGATTTATGAATTTGGTGTGCTAACGAAAATCTTACTTCATCATTTATTCATTGTGCTTATAGATTGTGGTAATCCTTGAGTACCCATGTGTTTTTGCTGATAGATGCTTATCACATCTTCCACTCCAACTCCTCTGCTTTGTCACACAGGGAAATTGTCACATCAGCATGATTTTGGCTTTAAGGGGGAGATTAACCTACTTGTCACTTCTTGGCTATCCTTCACCATACCCTATTCTTATTTCTTCTCACCTCAGTCTCTCAGGAGGAGTAGGGTCACATGTTGTGCATGATCTTATCTGGCTGGTATAGGAGAGCATACATCTGCAACATAGACTTGATTTGTGCTTCATTGTTTAACTGCCTCTGTGTTTTTCATGTCTAAATGACTTAGTCAAAGGGGGAGTATTTCATTTATTCATGTCATGTATGTTTGTATTTCTCATCTCAAACTATCTTCTTTTTGATGAAGTCAAAGGGGGAGAATAGTTTGACATGAGTCAGTTTTATCATGAGTCACATGAGTCAGTGTGACTCATAAGTGTTGCCATCATCAAAAAGGGGGAGATTGTTGTGCCCCTGTGATTTTGATGATAGCAAACACTATGAGTCAGCATTGCATATCATGAACATCTGTGTCTGAATGATAGTTCTGCTTTGGGCATATGAATGTGTTATCTTGCATTAGTGTAGACATACAGTTCATATAGCATTGCATATAGTTGGTGCACGATTGTCTGGAGCATATAGTCTGTGTACAACTGCATTCTACAAAGTCAGTCAGTTCATATAGCATTGCATATAGTTGGTGCACGATTGTCTGGAGCATATAGTCCGTGCACAACTGCATTCTACAAAGTTAGTGCAGGCTATCAGTGCAGTATATTCCACAAAGTCCATGCAACCCTTTTGCTTCATGCACGACAAGTCTATACATCGCCACTTGTTCATGCATATGTTCAAGTCTCTACATTGTCTGGTCATCCACGCAGAGTCTATACAGTCATGAGCAAGTCAGTGCATTCAGTTGCCTCACGCTAATACACAAAGTCTGTATAAAGATCCGTCTCACTTAGCGTCTCTATACATTGAAGTAGCATGCATGCAGAGTCTATACAGTCATGAGCAAGTCAGTGCATTCAGTTGCCTCACGCTAATACACAAAGTCTGTACAAAGATCTGTCTCACTTAGCGTCTTTGTGCATGCATCATGCAAAGTCTGTACAGCCTGTGTTCGCAAGAGCAAAGTCTGTATATCGTCTTGGTGTAGGCGTGGCAAAGTATGTACATCACATAGCATGCACGCGTTCAAGTCTATACATTACTGCATGAACGTAAGTCTATACATTCTTATCTTTACCTACGTTCACTGCTTTAGCACACGCACAAAGTCTGTACAGTCAGTGCATCCCTTGATCTCAAGTCTGTACATCAATGCATGCTATCAAGTATGTACAGCCCGTGTTCTTCATTCATCTCAAGTCTATATTTTGCCTTATAGCATAGCATGCACACACTCAAGTGTATACATTCGTCAAGGGCATGTCAGTGCATCCATAATCGTTGTGCATACTTTCCTATTGCAAACTGCATGTCACTCATTCAACCTCTGCACATACCTCAGTGGCATATCTGTGCATCGTTTGCACAGTACACGCAGAGTCTGCACACTCGTTGAAGGCATGTCCAAGGATTCATATTCAAAGTCTATACATTCTGTTGCATATGCATCTTTCATACTAAGTCTGCACACGGCAGTCTTGAGTTACCCAGCAAGTCTGTACATCGTTGTTGTATGCACGCTTAGTCCATACACTTGTTGATGGCAAGTATGTGCATCATCGATTGTTATTGCATCATCTCAGTCAATCTACACATTCTTGAACCAACTCTGTACATCTCTCTAATATCCTCTTATGAATGTTTGACAGGTATATCCTTTGAGAAGAAAAAATGATATGATTGGGCACGTGATCCGAGGTTGGCACCTGGCACGTGATCTGAGGTTATCTCTGGACAAAGAGGGCACAAGCCCTGCACACGCCCTAGCTGCTGATGCTATAAATATGGAGCTTCTTCCTCAGAAGAGGACTGATCGTGATTGAAGCAGAAGAAGAGAGCAGAGAGAGGTAGAGAGTAGCAGAAGAAGAAAAAGAAAAAGAGAAAGAGAGATAGAGAGAGCCTGTACGATCCAGTGTCAAGAAGAACGAGAGAAAGAGAAAGAGAAGAGTGGACAGTGAGAGAAAGAAAAAGAGAAGCAGAGAGAAGAAGAAAGAAGAGGAAGAAAGAAAGAGAAAGATAGAGAGCTTGAGGAGAGAACTGAAGCCTTCATTGAAGATTTGTTCTTCTGGTATTTGGATCAGATCCAAACCAGATTTGCTCCTGTGAGAGCTACATTGTGCATTTCATTTTCCAGCTTTCAGTCGCTGTGATTTTTATTATTTCTTGTTTTTCCTTTTATCTGTTCACCGTTGTTCTTCCGATTCTCTGGTTTGAGGTCGGGTTCCTCCTGTGGACTCAGGAGAAGGGAGACTTTGTGACTCCGGTTGCAAGTGGCTGGGTGTCACTTGTGGGTTCCCTCCTGGGTGGAGGAAGAGAGACTTCGGTCTCTGGTTGCAAGTGGCTGGGTGTCACTTGTGGTTTCCCTCCTGGGTGGAGGAAGAGAGATTTCGGTCTCTGGTTGCTAGTGACGGGTAGTCACTAGTGGTTTCCCTCCGGTCTGGAGGAAGAGGGGAGGTTGTTCCCCTGGTCAAGCTGTTAGGCAGCATTTATTTGCAAACTAAGTCTGCGGTTCTAGCTGTTGCTAGTGGAAGCCTCACTCCGATTTGGAGTGAGGGGTGGACGTAGGTCTGTGGACCGAACCACCTAAAAATTTATTGTCTTCGTGGTTTGTTCTTGTATCTGATTGGCGTTAGATGCATGGCTAGGATCGCCTCAAATGAGTCATCTGGTTGAATGCTTCATGGCACACACTGTTTCAATTTGATTCTGTCTCGGCTTAGACTTGCTCAGGTGGCTGCATTGTTGCAGTCCAACTGGTTGATCAAGTGTGTCTTGGAATCTCATCTTGAAGATCTCAATTGTTTTTATTCCACAACTGTGTCTAGCTACAGGGTTTGATTTGGGCAATTTTTAAGAGGGATACATTCACCCCCCTCTGTATCCATCGCACCGGTCCTATCAAAATCTGGGCTAACCATTGTTACCAATGGGAAAGGAGAAGAAGTGCCCATGCGATTACAAACGGGGTGGAGAGTTTGTATAGATTATAGAAAATTGAATTCGATGACAAAGAAAGATCATTTCCCACTCCCGTTTGTGGATCAAATTCTGGAGAAGCTGGCTGGACAAAAGTATTTCTGCTTTTTGGATGGCTATTCCGGGTATAATCAGGTTGCAATATACCCGGAGGATCAAGAGAAGACAACATTCACGTGTCCCTATGGAACATTTGCTTTTAGAAGAATGCCGTTTGGACTATGCAACGCCCCTGCCACCTTTCAGCGATGCATGATGTCAATCTTTTCTGAAATGGTGGGTGATTTTCTAGAAGTTTTTATGGACGATTTCTCTATGTTTGGTACTTCTTTTGAAAGCTATTTAGAAAATCTGACGCAGGTGCTAAAGAGGTGCATTATTCAAATCTTGTCTTAAGCTGGGAGAAGAGCCATTTTATGGTTAGAGAAGGAATGGTTTCAGGCCATGTCGTGTCTGAGAGAGGAATAGAGGTTGATAAGGCTAAGGTTGATTTGATTTCCAATATTCCTTCTCTTTTTTCTGTCAAGCAAATCCGTTCCTTCCTTGGCCATGCTAGATTCTATCGTAGATTCATTCAAAACTTTTCCACCATTGCTCGTCCTTTCACACAATTGCTAGCCAAGGACACTCCTTTCAATTTTGACGATTCTTGTCTTGAGGCATTTAATTATTTGAAAGCAGCCCTAACTCAAGCTCCGATTCTTCAATCACCTGATTGGTCGCTACCTTTTGAAATCATATGTGATGCTTCAGACTATGCTATTGGAGTTGTCCTAGGTTAGAGAGTCGATAAAAAGCCCGTGGTGATCTATTATGCGAGCCACACCCTCGCCGATGCGCAATTGAATTACACCACCACAGAGAAGGAGTTGCTAGCTGTTGTTTTTGCCCTAAAAAAATTTCGCTCATATTTGTTAGGGGCTAAAGTTATTGTTTATTCTGATCACTCTGCTTTGAAGTATCTCCTTTCCAAGAAGGATGCCAAACCCCGTCTCATTCGATGGATTTTATTGCTGCAAGAATTTGATTTAGAAATTAGAGACAAGAAGGGGTTAGAGAATGTTGTAGCTGATCATCTGTCCAGGATAGTGATACCTGAAAGTACTTTTATGTCCGATTCTTTTCCCGATGAACAAATTCTTTCCATCACTCAAAACTCAACCCCTTGGTATGCTCACATAGTTAATTACCTGGCAGTACGATAAATTCTGGGAGGGTGGTCTAGGCAGGAGAAGGATCGGTTCTTTTCAAAGGTCAAGCACTATTTATGGGAGGACCCAGAGCTGTTTCACATGGGACCAGATCAGATTATAAGAAGATGTGTCCCCGAGGAGGAGCAACAATCTGTCTTGAACTTTTGTCATAATCTTGCTTGTGGGGGACACTTTTCTGGAAAGAAGACTGCGGCTAAAGTATTACAAAGTTGATTTTATTGGCCCACATTGTTTAAAGATGCCTATGAATTTTTAAAACTTGTTTGAGATGTCAAGCAGTGGGTAATAATTCAAAGAGAGATATGATGCCGCTTAATTCCATCCTGGTTGTCGAAATTTTTGATGTTTGGGGAATATATTTTATGGGACCATTTCCACCTTCATTTGGCAATGAATATATTTTGGTGGCGGTGGACTATGTTTCAAAATGGATTGAAGCTGTTGCTACGAGGACCAATGAACATAAGATGGTGATGAAGTTTGTGAAGAAAAACATATTTTCTAGATTTGGCTATCCTAGAGCTATCATTAGTGATGAGGGTTCTCACTTCATGAATTCTCAATTCCGAGCTTTACTTATTAAATATGGCATTACTCACAAGCTCGCTACCCCCTATCATCCCCAAACCAATGGCCAGGTTGAAATATCCAATAGGGAGATTAAGACAATTCTGCATAAGATAGTTAGGTCAGAAAGAAAAGACTGGTCTGAGAGACTAGATGATGCATTATGGACCTACAGAATTACATTTAAGACTCCCATTGGCATGTTACCTTACAGACTCATCTTTGGAAAAGCCTGCCACTTGCCTGTAGAACTTGAACATAGAGCATATTGGGCCATAAAACAAGTCAACTTTGATCTTACCCAAGCTGGTGCCCAAAGAGCTCTACAACTTAATGAACTGGAGGAACTAAAAAATGAAGCCTATGAAAATTTAAAGATTTACAAAGCTAAAACTAAGGTTTTTCACGATAAGCATATTCACAGAAATTTTTTTTCTGTTAATCAAAAGGTTTGGCCTTTTAATTCGAGGCTACGCTTGTTCCCTAGTAAGCTCAAATCTAGATGGGATGGACCGTTTATTGTCGTTAAAGCTTTTGACCATGGTGCTGTCAAAATTTTGAATCCTAAAAATGGTCATATTTTTACTGTCAACGGTCAAAGATTAAAACCTTACTTGGAAAATGATCTGCTATTAAAAGAATCCATTGCTTTGAGTGATCCAATATAAAATCTTTGCGAGCTTTCATGCGTATGGCTAAAGACGGAAAACTTAGCGCTTCTGAGAGGTAACCCAAGATTTTTGTTATTTGATATTTTTAGTTTGAGTATGTTTTAGTAAGACAGGTCAAGGAGAAGAAGCTGTCGTTGGCCATTGATGGAGTTTTCATCACACACACCAGGTTGTATCCTTTCATCTCAGCAAAATTTATTAGTTACATTGTTCTATTTGCTTTCAACTCTATATGCCATTGAGGGTAATGTTATTCAAGTTGGGGGGGGGGAGAGAAAATTTTTATGAAACATATAGTACAACCTGATAGAAATTTTTGCATAAAAATGAGAAAGATGAAATCCTCAAAATGAGTTTTATTGATTCATGCTTTAAATTGAAAGTAATTCTGGATTAGAAAAGGCGGGAGAGAAGGATGAAGGAAAATTTCTTCGATCTAAGCATGGAAAATTGATATAAGAATCTTTTTAAAGTTCATGTGCACTTTAGAAAAAAAAAATCACTCTGCACATTAATGAAACAAGCAGGGCAAGCCTTCTGATATTTTAGGTATGTTGTCTGATACTCTGCACTTCTGGAAGAAGATGTTGTGTAGTGGACAGCGGATCTAGAGGGGAGGGGTGAATAGATCAGCCCCACTTTTCGTAATGCGGCTGTCTAAACAGCTAGTTAAAATGAATTACAGCGGAATAGAAACTAGCTTCCAAGTATGCTATGATTCACTTAGCAAGATAAGCAAGATATATAATAATTCGATCCTAAGCATGCATCTAGAACGAATCAATCACACAAGCAAACCACACTAGACAGGATTTTTAAGGTGGTTCGGACTGAATCCTCAGCCCTACGTCCACCCCTCACCAAAACCCGGTGAGGCTTCACTTGTGCAGCGCACAGAACCGCAAATTGGAAACCACCGATTGCCTTCCTACTCACCACCTGGTAGGGACGTCAACCGCAAATTGGAACACCCTCCAATTACCTTCCTACTAACCATCGGTAGGGACGAATCACGACTTCAATGTTTAACAATATTGAAAATGAAAGAAATGTGAAGGAACTAAAACAAGAGATTGAGTTATGAGTGAAAATGAATTGGCCCTTGTATGAAATGTTGATCAGCAACAAGGCTCCTCTTGGCTTCAACTCAATCTTCTTGATTCACCCTTGATTGGATGAATGTTCTTCACGGAGTACTGTTCACGTGAACAGTACCTCTTCCTTCAATTCTTCTCTCTTGATCTTCTCTTTGAATTTCTTTGAATGAATGAAGGAGATGATGAAGCTACCTTGAATCTTGATTACTTCTTTAGCTTCTAGGAGTTTGAATGCTTGAAATATCACCTTGAATGAACTTGAAAAAACTTGAATGGATGAAGATGATTTCCCTTGAAGAACTTGAATCAAATCGACTTCCTTGGATCACTTTGATAGCCTTGCTTTGATGTAATCTTCCTTGAAGATTGCTGGGTTTGATTTGAGCTTGATTCCCCTTTGATTGGATGAAGAACACCTTCATGAACTATTGTTCATGTGAACAGTAGCTCGTCTCCAACCTCTCTTGCAACCTCCCTTGCAGCCACCCTTGTAACCCCTTGAAGCATTAGGGTTTCCAACCCTCTTGTATTGGTTTTATAGACCTTGAATGGTCTATGGACAAGCCTTAGACCAGATCCACAATTTGTGAGTGATTAGGTGACTTTTGGATTAAAGAAATCCATGTAGAATGGCCCTTTTCGAAGTTGGAAACAAAGTCAAAAATGAAGGCTCGGGGCTGGCGGTCGACCTGCAGCTCCTGGCGGTCGACTGCCACTGAAACACCTGCAACCGGGCGATCCCTGGGAAATCCGGTCGACCGCCACTGGCTGGCGGTCGATCGCCACTGAAAAATGTGTAGCCTTGGCAGTCCCTGGCTGGGGCGGTCGACTGCCCCTGTGCTGGCGGTCGACCGCCAGTTGGGCAGAGCCCGGGTCACCCCGGGTCACCCCGTTGGCCGCACCAGCTCCGTCGCTTGAGTCCGTTAGCCGCCCGTTCATGTCTGTGGCATCTACCTTGATTGTCTTGAAGTTTTATTACTGAGTCTTCAAGCCAAATTTTGTTCCGGGGGCTCCGCCCCCGGAAACCCCCGCAAGGGGCATTGCCCCCTTGACCCCCGCGACCTGACCGGACAGGTCGATCCCCGCGACCTGACCGCGCAGGTCGATCCACGTGCGAGGGCGTAACATTGAGCTTTCATGTGCATATCTGTCATGAACAAAACATCACATATGTCAGTCATAAGATAGTGGAAAAGAACAATGACTTATAGTGTTTAGCCATTATCAAAATCAAGAATACCAAATGACTCATATGATCATAGATTGATGTCGAATGACCTAATTGATCACATGATGACTCAAATGACTACAGGGGCACAACAGAAGAGATCTTTTTATAAAGCTTTCTACCAAGTTATCTATCAAATTAGTGCAAAAGGCACAATATGAAAAAAAATGATGATTACAAACACCATGAAAAATGCCCCGAATCTTAGTAACCGGGCCTACTTCACCTAAGATGTGTTGAGGTTCGCGTCAAATGGAAAAGGGAACCTTAATCGGTGTAACTGGGCCTGCTTCTCCTAAGGTAAGGGTCGATGTTCATGTTAAACAGTGAAGGGTAGTGCAGCATCATGTGTGTAGAAAGATCCCAAAGGGACATATAAATAAGGCAGACAAAAGCTATTATGTTTAATGCTCTGATCTAAGAGGTGCAGGGTTGAAAGGCACTTGCTTGGAATAACAAATGGAGGACGCAATTGTCTATGCTGTGGATTTGATTGTTACACATGCACGAGTGCTATTGAGCTTTGATTTGAATTCTTGATCAAGTACCCTTAATTTCTTCTATAGAGAAACTATTAGATCTAACAAAATTTATAACACACAACGGATCCTTGGTACCGTGGCGGAGATGTGAATCCGAAGATTCTACTCACACAAAGTGTTATCTTCCTGACAAGGTTTGCATTGTCTATCCGAACCCACCTTTTAATATACCAGAGATCTGATGTGAAGATGATAAGTTGTGCTAGATCTAACTCAAGAGATACAAAAGATCTAATCTACGCATGTGCTTACATAAAATGGAGATAGGAGAAAAGGATCAAACCACACAAGAGACAACGATTATTCGGTGGTTAGGATGCAACAACGGCAACCTACGTCCACCCCTCATAAACTGTGAGGATTCACATACTATCTTGTAAGGGATTACAAGATCTGAACACACACACACACGAAAGGACATAGAAACTCCCACGAAGGTGTAAACACACCGAAGCACACACAAATCTGACAGAAATCAAACACACACACACACGGATCTGAAAAGATCCACACACACACACACGAATGTTTATAGATTACAAAAGGCACACTCTTGAAGCTCATGGAATATAGAAGAAGAAACACAAAAGAAAAACTCTGATTTAATCTCCCCCTGAGTAGATGATGAAGATTTGGATGAAGCTTGAATCTCCACTTGATTTGGGGTTGATTGGCTTCAGATTGATCTTGAAAAGATTGGAGATGGATGAAGAATTCCTGGACGAAGCACTGTTCACGGAGCTACAGTAGCAACCTTCTTTCTCCTCTTGATAGCCTCCTTGATCTCCCTTGAGTGATTAGGGTTTCTTTGCCCTCGTAAAGAAAACAAAGTCAAAGATGGAGGCTTCGAAGGGTACGATCGACCGGATAGGGTTGGGTGGTCGACCTAACTTTTACAGGATCTGAACTTTCAGCTCTGGGAAAATCGGTCGACCGGCCCTGGGTTGGCGGTCGATTGAACTCTGTAAATTTTTAGAGTTCTGGGCGCTGGAAAGTTTGATCGACCGCCCCTACTGGCCAGGTCGACCGAACTCTGAAAGAACCTGCAGAATTAACATTGTTAGCCCACGAATTAAGTCCAGACTTCAAGGTCTTATGGTTGAACACTTTAACATTCATTTTGGGGCTCATATAACTCTATTTGTCCACTTAGAAGGCTTTTAGCATTATATTAGTTCCCAATATGAAACACGATCTTATTTTGATCCTTGAATCTCACTTTTGCAATTATGCACGGCACGAGACGGAAAATACAACTGGAGTTTTGTTATCATCAAAATCACTTGGAGAGACTCAACAATCTCCCCCTTTTTGATGATGACAAAACTGTAGAACATAAAAAGCATTAGCGTGCCTTTGAGCAAATTTGGAACTATAAAATAACGCATTGTATCCGTACACTATCCCACATGATTCTTGTACGAGGCAGAGTTTACACTCACGCATAGTGAAGGATTTCATACTGGCTACCCTTTCTTTCATCCGACACCATTTGATATACATAGAACCAATTTGAGAAATGGCAAAGCCAACAACCCACATGTAATCATTTCATTAAGCCACATCCACTTAGGCCATTCAAACAATTTATTTGCCAAATAGAGAGGACATGAAGGATATGAACCAATCAAATAATGTCAAATACCAAGTGTATTCTTTTCGTCATTTCATACCATTAGTTCATTACAATTACATTGATGCTTGAGAGAATGCAGGACTTCTAGACGCAAAGCAAACACAAATGCAAGACTGTCTCACAAAATGAAACGGACTCACAACATAATCCTCACAAATGAGCAGACACACAAACTTAGAGACACGCATGCATAAGCTATATAGACCTGCACTAACTACTTCTCCCCCTTTGGCATCATCAAAGAGGGGATTGGTTACAAGAAAAGTAGACCCATAAATAAACTATAGGACCCAAAAACATCCACCAAAGAGATGAACCAGAAGCTCCTTAGATGCCATCTGCAGGAGACGGAGGGTCGTGGCCAGGTTGAGGGCTGTGGCCAGAATTGTTGAGGTGATGGATGATGGAGTTGAGAAGGTCATCCTGGCTTTGCATGTGGTGCTGGAAATCGACGAGAGAACGGGAGGTAGTGTGGTAGGCTTTACGAGTGTCTTCATGGCAAGTAGAGAGAGTGGCCATGTTCTGAGTGACGGTAGCCAATGAGTTTGAGAAGGTAGACATCTGGTTGTGCATTGATTCAAGTAAATTACCAATGGTGGTAAAGGATGTATCAATGTTACTCCCAAAGGTAGATAGTTGCTCCCCAAAGGTATCCACCTCAGTTTCTATGCCAGTGAACCGCCTATCACAGCCCTCAAAGTCTGCCCAAGATGGCTGTCCAGCACCATGAGAAGAGGGCTCCCCGTGAAAGAATTGTGATGGAGGCGGCACATCCGGATCGGCATAGTGAGGAGGAGGTGGAGGAGGCTGTTCCTCTGCCTGAACTGGAGGGGGGGCTTCCCCTTGACCCTGCTGCTGCTGTGGCTCTTCTTCCTCTTCTTCTTCAGATTCTTCTCCATAAACGGGCACATTTCTGCGAAGCTGACCATCTGGATCCCAATAGTATCCAAAATCTGTGAAAATCTTATGCTTATTGTAGATACGATCTTGTCTAACTCGAACAAACAGTTCATCAGCCAAATTGATCCCATCATATATAAATACTCCCGTCAACTAAGAAGCATAAGGCAAAGATCTTCTCATTTGGGTTCGGCATGTCCCAATCAAATCTATCATCAGCCGACCCATGTTGACTAAAATTCCATTCATAACATGGTAAAACAAAAATTTGTGAACCTCTGTCACTTCATTCCTACTCCCACTTTTTGGATATATAAGTGAGGTGAACATGTGATGCAGAATCCGCTGCAGTGGTGGAAAATAATTTACATTTAAGGTAATCAAATCACTAACACCATGCACAAAGTCACAATTCATCATAGTAATAAATGTATCCTCAACTTCGCCATGACCAAAAACCATGTTAGCTCCCATGGTTGACACTCCTAAAGCATGTTCAAAAAGGTCTGGAGTAATGTGAATCTCAACTCCTTGAACAACCGTATATAACTTTTCATTCCTCTCAATCAAATGTCCATGAAATTGCTGTACTAGATTTGGGTAATATCTGGTATATCTAGTGACAAAATCGGTCCAACCTTGTTGAATCTCAAAGACGGCACAGAGATCGGGCAGAATCTCGTTCACCTCATTGAAGTCGACCAGTCGAGGGTCGATAATGGGCCGTGGAGGCAACCGAGGTGCGCGAAGAGGAGCAGGTGCCTGCTATGGTGGATGAGCGGGAGCCTCACGTCTCCGAGCACTTGGTTCCCCTTGGGCAGAACGCCGAGAGCTTCGACGAGGTGCCATCCTAGACTTAAAAACCACTGTAGAAATCCTTGAATCGCGAACCTCTTCTCTCGGGAGTGGATGGAGACCAGATGACACACCAAGAGATGGAGGAAGAACCGTCTCCACAAGCAGGAGCTCAGGGAGTGGCTGCAAGATCGCACAAGCCGCGGTGGAGAGGTCATCCCGAGATGGTGATGAACACGTCAGATTTTGTGCAGATGGAAGAAATATGAGGGTTTTTGGGCTTGATGGATGGAGCTTTGGTGTTGTAGGGTTAGGGAAGGATGTTGGAGAGAGAATGGGGGCGAAGGAATGAGTGAAAGGGGTGTAAAGACCCCTTAAAAAGGGGTTCAGTCGAGGTTCAGTCGGGCCGGTTCGTCGCGAAGAGTCGATCGGAACGCGGGCGACAGTCGACCTAAGTGGTCGATCGAGCCCTAAGAACTCATTTTTTTTGTATCACCTTCATTCATTATTCATTCATTATATATATATATATATATATATATATATATATATATATTTATTTATATAACTCCTTCAACCCTCTCTTTCTTAAACTTCACTTGCCCCCTTTCTTGTGTATAGACGAGAAGGGATGGTTGATGCTTCTGAGATGGCTGCTTTAGGAGCTTTTCTGAAACTCCCCCTCAGAAAGTGCCTCAGATCTCGAGATCACTTGGTCCACGCTTATTTAATCAAGGAGTATTCGGCCTTAGAAGAATTTCAAGGAGGGCGGTATGTATAATTACATTCAAACATGCAGGGGTATACGTACACACAAGGTATAGAAAAATAAATACATAGAATATGTATGAAAATCTACCCGATATGTAAATGAGTTTCTTTATGTGCAACTTTTAACCTAAGTGCAAACCTAGGTATGTATGCTCTCACCCTTGCACATGCCAAGTTCTCTTCTTATTTTACTAAATTGTTCTTGATTTAGGGGTTTTGTGAAGATATCAGCTAACTAATTGTGTGTGTCAATGAAATTTAATTCAAAGACCCCTTTTCCTACATGATCCCTCAGAAAATGATGCCGAATATCAATATGCTTTGTCCTAGAATGTTGTACAGGATTTTTAGACAAGCTGATTGCACTGGTGTTATCACATAAGATTGGAACACATTTCATTTCAACATCTAAATCAAGCAATTGATTTTTGATCTAGAGTACTTGGGCTCCACAACTTCCGACGACTACATATTCCCCATCGGCCGTTGAGAGAGCTACTGAATGTTCTTTCTTGGAGGCCCATGAAACTAGGCACCCACTGAGAAACTGACAGTACCCACTAGTACTTTTACGATCAACAATACATCCAACATAATCCGCATCGGTGTATGCAATCAAATCGAATGAACTACTGATGGGAAACAACAAGCCAAAGTCTATTGTGCCAATCAAATATTGAAAAATCCGTTTAACAGTCAATAAATGAGATTCTTTAGGACATGACTGAAAATGAACACATAAACATACGCTGAATTGAATGTCAGGACGGCATGCTGTGAGATACAATAGTGATCCGATCATACCTCGAAATAGTGTGGGATCTACTGTTTTACCATTTTCATCTTTGTGTAACTTCATGGTTGTGGCCATCGGAGTTGACAGGGGTTTTGCTTCTGCCATCCCATATTTCTTTAACAGTTCCAATGTGTACTTAGCTTGATTTATGAAAATGCCTTCAGACGTTTGCCTCACCTGCAACCCAAGAAAAAATGTAAGTTTACCCATTAAGCTCATCTCAAATTCTCCTTGCATTATTTCTGTGAATTCATCACATAAGGCATTATTAGTAGCTCCAAAAAATATATCATCAACATATACTTGAACTACTAATATGTCTTTACCTGACTTTCTCGTGAAGAGTGTTTGGTCAGCCCTACCTCTTTTGAAGCCATTTTCAATTAGAAATGAAGTGAGCCTTTCATACCAAGCCCTTGGTGCTTGCTTTAATCCGTACAAGGCCTTCTGCAGCTTGTACATGTGTTGTGGATGTTTTGGGTCTTCAAAACCTGGAGGTTGTTCTACAAAAACATCCTCTTTGATGTACCCGTTAAGAAAAGTAGATTTAACATCCATCTGAAATAATTTGAAGTCGAGAGAGCAAGCAAAGGACAATAGAATCCGGACTGCTTCTAATCTAGCAACCGATGTAAAGGACTCATCAAAATCACTGCCCATCTCCTGGCTATACCCTTTGGCTACAAGCCGGGCCTTGTTCCTAACAACCAATCCCGTGTCATTCAACTTATTTCTGAAAACCCAACGGGTTCCTATTACGGCATGATTCTTAGGACGCGGCACAAGAGTCCACACCTCGTTTCTTTCGAACTGGTGTAACTCTTCATGCGTAGCCTGAATCCAGGATTCATTTTGAAGAGCTTCATGGATATCTTTAGGCTCTTCTTGTGAGATAAAGGCCATCAAATCCTCTGCTTCCACTTGCATTAGTGAAGATCTAGTTCTTACCCCATCTTCAGGATTACCTATGATGTTTTCAGCGGGGTGATCTTTTAAGAACGTGGAGGAACTTGGCAAGTCGAGGTGTTGAACTTGCTATTCTCGAAGTGTCTCAATTGATGGATCTTCATCCTTTTCATCCTTACTGGAAGTTCCTTCCATTGGTTCATCCTTAGCTTTAGATGATCCAGCATCAGGAGGATGTTTAGGAGCTTCATCTGCATCCGAGGTAGAAGAAATTTGATTTGTTTATTTTAATTCAGATTCATCAAAAATGACATGAGGACTTTCTTCAACAACTAAAGTCATTTTATTAAAAAACCTGTAAGCTCTAGAATTTAATACTTAACCTATGAAGATTCCTTTGTCACTCTTTTCATCAAACTTACCTAGGTTGGACTTACCGTTATTTAGGATGAAGCATGGGCATCCAAAGGGTTTAAGATAGAAAATGTTTGGTTTCTTACCCTTGTAGAGCTCATATGGTGTTTTCTTCAAAATGAGCCTTACTATTGCCCTGTTCATGATGTAGCATGCTGTACTTATCGCTTCAGCCCACAAGTATTTGGGTAGGGAGTTCTCACTTAACATGGTCCATGCCATGTCTATCAAGGTTCTATTTTTTCTCTCCAATACTCCATTTTGTTGAGGCGTCCTGGGTGATGAGAAGTTATGCGTATATCCTTGCCCTTGGCAGAAACTGCTGAATTCATGATTTTCAAACTCACCACCATGATCACTTTGGATTGTGGTGATGAGGTACTCTTTATCATTTTGGATTTTCCTACAAAATACTTGAAACTCCATCAAGGCATCACTCTTATTGGCTAAAAATAACACCCATATAAATCCGGAGTAATCATCAACAATCACAAATCTATAAGATTTTGCTCCTAGGCTGGATGTCCTAGTCGGACCAAAAAGATCAAGGTGCAGTAGTTCTAAAGGCCTAGCGGTAGAAATAATATTTTTATTTTTGAAAGAGATGCATGTTTGCTTGCCTTTTGTGCAAGCCTCGCATATCTTATCACTTTCAAATTTTAATTTTGACAAACCATTTATCAAGTCATGTCTAGATAATTTGGAGATTACCCCAAAATTAGCATGACCTAGTCTTCGGTGCCATAGCCATGCATTGTCATGGTTGTTTGCTACCAAGCACATATCATCACCGGAAACATCATCAAGATCGATAGTATATACATTGTTGTTCCTTTCGCCGATGAATCTGATTTCATTAGAGATTTTATTCATGACAAGGCAGTGAGTTTCATCAAAGATAATTTTAAAACCCTTGTCATACAATTGGCTTATGCTCAACAGGTTATGATTCAAGCCTTTCACTAAAAGGATATTTTCAATCAAGATTTCAGAATTCTTACCTATGTTGCAAATTCCAATTATTTTACCTTTGTCCTTTCCACCAAAGGCAACTGAGCCTCCGTCCTTATCTTGTAGAGTAGAGAACACCTTCTTATCCCCTGTCATATATCTTGAGCAACCGTTGTCTAGGTACCATTTGCTCCCCCTGGCTTCAAGGCATATCTGCAAGAACCAAAATTCTCATCCAATTGATTTTGGTACCCAAACTAATTTGGGTCCACGAGGGTTAGTCCAATTTTGTATATATCTTTTTGTGGTTCAACCAGCATGATTTCTTTGTGTGTTTTGTTTGAACCAACAACTAGCAATAACATGACCAAATCTATCACAATGAAAGTAATTGATATTTGAAAATCTTCTTTGGTATTTGTGTGGTTTAGATTGAACATGTATTTGCTTAGTGTGTGAGCATGATGCACAGTTATTGTTCTTATCATGAACAAAGGAATCAAAAGATTTTTTGTTATGGGGAATGTACCCCAAACATTCTTTTTGGAAGTTAACCTTAAGTCCCAACAAGTTATCTAAGTTTTGCTTGCCTTTGACAAACCTAGATAAGATGGACTGTAGTTCAACCACTTCTTCAACCAAACTCACGTTCCTCTTTTCAAGTTCTAAATTTGTGGATTTCAGAACCCCTTCTTCAGTTTTCAATTTTTTAAAACTTTTTTCCATTTTAGACAATTTGCACAGCAATTCTTCTTGACTTTTCTCACAAGCTAAAATTATTTGTAACAAACCTTTCTTTTCTTCCGTTAACTCGAACCATTTTTGTTCGAGTTTTTCAAACTTAATAATAGAGTCCTCATGTGCTAAATCTTCAAGTTTCTTTT
Source organism: Amorphophallus konjac (assembly GCA_022559845.1). NCBI lineage: Eukaryota > Viridiplantae > Streptophyta > Magnoliopsida > Alismatales > Araceae > Amorphophallus > Amorphophallus konjac. Next base: position 112,607,729 of record CM040127.1, read on the forward strand.
TGAGAGATTTATTTTCAGATCTGATTTTCTTGTATTTCATATACAACTTTTCATATTCTGACTCCCATTGTTCATTTGAAATAAAATTAGGGTCAGAACTTACTGTGCCATGAGACACAGGCTTTCCACAAGCTGTTCTAGCTCCTCTTCGGACTGCTCGTCCTCTTCGTTGCTCCATGTGGCGACCATAGTTTTTTGGTTTCTGAATTTTTCTTTGTTGAACTTTCTTTTCAGATCTGGACACTCTCCTCTCATGTGCCCAGGCTTCTTGCATTCATATCAAATAACATTATTAGGCTTGCTCGGCTCACCCTTGGTTTGAAAGGGCTTCCTTTGTCCCTTCATGAAATTTCCTTAGAAATTCTTTTTTCTTCTCAAAAATTTCTTCACTTGGTGGGTCAGCATAGCCAAGTCTTCTACTTCATTACTCCCTTCGCTGGACTCCTCTTCTTGGGAGTCATCATAAGATTGGTTGGCTTTCAAGCCCACAGTTTTCTTCTTTTTGGATTCATCCTCCACAGTTCTTTTGATGTTTATCTCATAGGTCATGAGTGACCCTATGAGCTCGTCCAAGGAGAGTGTGGACAGATTCTTCAAATCCTCAAAATGACTGTGGCTTTTGTATGCCAGGTAGGTGGAAGAGATCTTAACACCTTCCTCGCGAGCTCGGAGTTGGTGTATTCCTTTCCAAGACTCTTGAGACCATTAGTGATCTCAGTCAGTCTTGCGAACATCTCAGAAATGGTTTCTTCGGGTTTCATTTTGAACAGCTCGTAATCTCTGACGAGTAGATTGGCCTTGGTCTCCTTGACCTCGGAAGTTCCTTCATAAATAAGCCACAGCTTGTCCCACATCTCCTTTGCTGAACTGCACATGGATACACGAGAAAACTCGTTAAGATGAATAGCATATTGCATAATGTTCATAACATTAAAATTTATTATGGATTTTTTAATATCTTCAAGGGTCCATTCGTCTTCATTTTTGGAAAGCTCATATGGGCCCTTGTCCACCACCCTCTTGATCTCATACTCTTGGTCTCTCAGAAAAACATGCATTCTATTTTTCTAATAGGAGTAATTCGAGCAGTCAAAGTATGGAGGATGATAGATTGAGTGACCCTCAAGCATCATCCCCTTGTTGGCCATTGATCTGGATCTTACTCTAGATCGTTAGATCTGAAGAATATAGAGCCTTATCTCTGATACCAATTGAAGTCCCGCGATCAATGACACCCAAGAGGGGGGGTGAATTGGGTGATTACAAGATTTTAATAAACTTTAACTGATTTAAGACAAGTGTGAAGAACAGCAACAAAGAAGTTCAGATCTATACAGAAACTATTAGATCTAACAAAATCTATCACACACAACGGATCTTTGGTACCGTGGCGGAGATGTGAATCTGAAGATTCTACTCACACAAAGTGTTATCTTCCTAACAAGGTTTTCCTTGTCTATCCGAACCCACCTTTTAATATACCAGAGATCTGATGTGAAGATGATAAGTTGTGCTAGATCTAACTCAAGAGATACAAAAGATCTAATCTACGTGTGTGTAGATAGTAAAATGTAATCTAATCTCCGCCCTCTAACGAGCTATGCATGCATATGTGAATGTGATCATGAAAATAACATGATAGCATGAACAAGGAACAGGCGATAAAAAAAACTGAGTGAACTGTGATCTCCACCCAAGGATTAGCAGTGGGAAATAGATGCTATAAGGGATGAAAGACTACTGCGTACCTTGGGAAAAATAGGAAGAAGACCGCGGCCAAAGGTGACCGCTACGACGTGATCGCGCCTTGAAGATGGGTGCAGGGAACTGGTGGGATCGGACCTCCTCTCCTTCCAGCCGGCGAGAGGAAGGGGGCCTCACGTTCATATTGATAATCTCCTGCAAAACAAAGCCATAAAAATAAAAGAACACCCATTAGATCACGAAAGTGTAGAAACTGCCGCGGAATGATAAATCAACGTGAAAGAAAGGGGGAGAACGCACCAGGGGAGGGTTTTTAACGCCTATAAATGGGTGCAAATGAAAGGTGGGAGCGTTGTGTATGCATGAGATTTGAAATCACGAATTTGATTAAGAAAGGAGAGAGAAAAATATTGTGCAAAATGGAGAAAAATGTAAAAACGTGTAGAGAACAGTGCATAAACTAAGTGTAAAATTATGACGATTTGTGAAAAGTAGGAGGAGAGAACTAAGCATATGAGCGAAGAAAAAGAGCCCAGAGAGATGGAAATCAAAGAAGAAACTCCCCTCTTCAAGTTGGGGTCAGAGCAGGAGGTAGATGACGCAACATGGCTCCACCCCGGACTGAGGAAGGGCGCCCCGCCGCAGAGTTGTAGGAGGAAAACATAATCTATGATGATTTGTAAGAAGTAGAGGCAAAGTTAGGAGGGCAAACGACGATGAAATCAAGCAAATAAGGAACCAAATCGAAGCCTATACTTCCATCAATAGCCTGGGGTCGAAGGGTTGAGTCAACAATCGGGCATGGCTTTGCCCCAGGTCGAAGAAGAGCCCCCCGGTCGCGTAGGTGAACTGGGCATATATTTATAGAAAAATGATGGAACCCATATCTTTCTACTATGATTCCAGGAGATAGAGTGTAACGACCCGAGAATCCAATTACCGGGAAGGCCCGATAACCCGAGACTCGCACCGCCACCCACGAGCCCGAAGACTCGGAAGGGTTAAATGGATGGTGTGGAGACTACACAAGTATCATAAATAATTGTAGAAATTAAATAGTTTATGATTAAGCAGGAAATAAATTAACATTTTAGATGACACATGGTCCACATGATATAACAAAATAACAACAATAGTCCACAACTAGTACAGAGACAAGAAAAAAAAGTACAGCTACACGGGACATACCCTGGCTCTAACCTCTGGCACTAACGCTGGGCACCTGAACCACGCTGAGCCTCAGACGCGCTCCCCTAAAGCCGCGCCTTGCCTGAAACACGGTGAAAACACGCAGGGAATGAGTCTCAGAACAAGACTCCGTAGGGATTACTAGAACCCTACCTCGCAAAACGGAGAAATCGCTACGCTAGTAGTAAGCGAGTACCTCGGAAGGGAATGCCCTGCAACTACAACACCGGTCTCACGGCACGAGAACTGACACACGCGCCATGGTGAAACAACCAGAACTCATCGATCAACCCCGACCAAAAACTCAAAGGTCGAAGTCACAGACACTGACTGATAGTCTGTCACTCTCGACTCGACAAGAGTACCTCCCACTAGAAGCACAGTCGGCAGCGTCCCATGACGACTTACACGCACCGTAGGTGTCCGCCTGGCACGATCGCCCCTGGCGGAGGCAAGGACACTGTACAAGTTACCACAAACAAGTGACTAGCTGGGGTCACGCCCGTCAGCGTGGGTCCAACCGCCCCCAACCACGTGTGCACACACAGACCCTGCGTCCCTGGTCTGGCCCTCTGACCGATTTTCCCCTCAGCCGGACTCTGGCTATTAGACGCAGGGCCCGATGGAAACCAGTCTAAAACCATCCTCTGGGTAGGCTCTCCACCACTCCCTGGTGGGACCACTAAATGTGTAAGCAGGCTACGACTAGTGGAGGGTTACTGAAGGAGTAGACTCTCAAGTCAACGAAAATAACGTCTCAACCGGACAGGGTATAAGGACTGCCCCTCGTACCAACACCATCTCACGGTGACACGAGCTAAGAACAACACTTCCCGGGGCTATGCAGTACCACAACACCTGGCCTTGACATGATGCCTAGCATCTGCCAGGCCGCGGTCGGCAAGCGGACCGAGGCCCACTCCCCGGGGACTCAAATCGGCCAAGAACGAAACACCGGTTAGATAAACTCATTGAACGGACTGCCCTAGGCCGCACAAGAGACACACGGCTAGGAACGAGCCGCTCTAGGGGATGGACGGCCAACAAAGGACCGTTCTACCCCTGGTCCAAACGAAATATGAACGGCCACTCCATAGCCGCTCAAACAGAAGAACAGCTAACCCTTAGCCGCTCGTGGGGGATGAACGGTCCAATGCGGCCGTTCATCATCCCAACGGTGCAAAACATGGGTGGCTAGCCCCTAGCCGCTTGAGGGAAGGGCGGCTAGAACCTCGCCGCTCAAGGGGATGTGCGGACCCACCCAGGCCGCATATCCCACCAATGGCACAAGTGACGAACGGTCAGCCCCTGGCCGCTCATGAGGACATACGGCTAGCCCCTAGCCGTGGACCCCACGACATTGTGCAACGGTCGCAAGCCAACAGTCAAAAACCACGGGATGAACGGTTGGACTTGGGCCGCTCATGGGGAAGAACGGTCACACGACTGACCGCGCATACCCCACTGCGCTCCAAGCCGAAGAGCGGTCATGTCTGGGCCGCGCATGGGGATAAACGGGCCCTGGTTCGGCCGTTTATCCCTTGTCGGCGCGAAAATGGCAAACTCGCCGGAATTCACCATTTCCGACCCCAAACAATCCCCTATGATGGGGAAACGAAAGGAAATCGACCCCCATGCCGCCTAGCATGATTCTACGCCCCTAAAATGCGGAATCGCGGGCTAAAATGATGGATCGGGTGGTCACTCCCCAAAGCATGGTTTTCCCTCCCGGCATGGAAAACCCCGTCTCTCGGCCTCGCCTCGGGCTACAAATCGCGGGGAAGGAACGCAAGAGGCTAGGGATCGTCACCCTACCTTCGCTCAGCGTCGAGATGCACCGGATCAAGCTCAAACCACGAAGAATGCCGATAGAAACCCCGTTCCTTCACGCTTTCCACGAACACCGCACGCCCACGAGATCGCCTCGCCACCGCCCACGTCACCGCGCCGTAGCCCCGTCGCCATCTGCAGCCGGAGAGAGGCCCGCCGCGGTCGCCGTCGATCGAAGAGAGAGGGAGAGGGGCCGCGGTTCTCACGGGAGGAAGAAGAAGAGGGGAGGAAGAAGAAAGAGAAAGAAGGAAAGAAAAAAGGAAAAGAAATGGGATTTTATAGAAAATCTGGAAATTCTGGAAAATACCGAAAAAAAGAAAATCACGTTTCCGAGATCCTCGGAACGCACCGATCGCAACGGTACTACTCTCGTCTAGGTGAACGACCTGGTTCACCCACAACAGAGTTCCGCAAGATTTACCGAAACCCGTACGCGGAAATCATAAAACACATACGAAAATGCCGCGGATGCACTCCGGGCCTCCGAAACAACTCCGGATCGCGCCGATCTGAACACGAAAGATGTCCAAAATAAAATTTCGGACATAGCGGAGCTGGACACTCCGAGAAAGTAGATCCGAGACCCAAAAATGAAGGATCCAAAAGATCCAGGATATTACAGCCCTCCCCCCTTAAACAAATTTCATCCTCGAAATTTAAGAACAAAACTTAGGGGAGGAAGAGGGTACTCACTCGAACAGGTAAGGGAACTGCTGACGCATCTCGTCCTCACGCTCCAAAGAAGCCTCACCACTAGAGTGCCGCTACCACACCACCTTAACCAAGGGGATGACCTTGTTCCACAGGCGCTGCTCTCGCCTATCCTCAATGCAGACAGGAAACTCTGGGAGAGAAAGATCTGGAGTCACCTTGGGCCAAACAGAATCCTCAAGCACATGAGAGTCATCGGGCATATACGTCCGCAACATCGAGACGTGAAACACGTCATGCACCGACGCCAACTCAGGGGGTAACTGCAACCGATAAGCAACCTCACCGATGCGCTCCACAATAAGGAAAGGACCGACATAGCGGGGACTCAGCTTCCCACGCCGTCTAAAGCGCATCACCCCCTTCATAGGAGAAACTCTCAAGAACACACGATCGCCAACGGCAAAAGTGAGAGGCTACCTCCTTCGGTCAGCATAACTCTTCTGCCGACTCTGGGCCGCCAACATGTTCTGACGAACCAGGTGCACGACATTCACACACTACTGCACCAACTCCGGTCCTGTCAAAACACACTCACCAACCTCGAACCAATCAAGTGGAGTCCGACACGGACGCCCATACAACGCCTCATAAGAAGCCATGCCGATGCTCGAATGATAGCTATTGTTGTAGGCAAACTCCACTAATGGTAGGTGGTGAAACCAACTCCCTTGCCATTCCAGGCAACATGATCTCAACATGTCCTCCAAAGTCTGGATGGTCCTCTCTGACTGACCATCTGATTGAGAATGATATGCTGAGCTAAATGCTAACTCAGTGCCAAGAGCTCGCTGGAAACTCCTCCAGAATCCAGAAGTGAAACACGGATCTCGATCTGACACAATGGAAATGAGAATTCCATGCAAAGGCACGATCCGCTCCACAAAGAGACGAGCCAACTTGGGCACACTCCAGCTGATCTTGACCGGTAACAAACGAGCCACCTTTGTCAGCCTATCCACCAGCAACCAAATGCTGTCCTGCCCACTCGGAGTCTTCGGCAATCCCACCATAAAATCCGTGGTCACGTGGTCCCATTTCCATGCAGGAACATCCAAGGGCTAAAGCACACCTCCTGGTCGCTGATGCTCTGCCTTCACCTACTGACAGGTCAGGCACCTGGCCACGAACTCGGCAACATCTCTCTTCATGCCAGGCCATCAGAACTGCCTCCGCAAGTTCCGATACATCTTCATCGCACCCGGGTGTATGGTGTACCTGCTCCCATGAGCCTCGCGCAACACCGCACGATGAACCTGCTCCTCGGTTGGGACGTACAGCCTGCTATGAAATCTCATGGCATGGTCCTCGCCGAGCTCCACCTCAGCCATGGACAAAATCTGGGGCAACTCAGGGTCTGCATGCTGAGCCTCTGTCACCTGACGGCGGATGGCAAGAGTGACAGTCAGACTCGCAAGCACCGCTAACCCTGGCTCTCGGGGAATCTTGAGCCTAAATGACACTTCGAGCACTTGTTCCCAGAGCCTCTACTTCCTCAACATCAAGGCATTGACCACGACCTTCCTCCTCAAAGCATCGGTAATGAAATTCATCCTACTCGGATGATAAGACATGGTGAAGTCATAATCCTTCATATACTCCATCCAACGTATCTGCCTGAGGTTAAGGTCCCTCTGAGAGAACACATACCTCAAACTCTGATGGTCAATGAATACCTCAAACCTCTCACCGTACAGATAATGCCTCCAGATCTTCAGCATGAAGATCACTGCTGCCAACTCTAGGTCATGGGTAGGGTAGTCCCCCTCATGTGACTTCAGCTGCTGTGAAGCATACGCCACCACTCTACCATGCTGCATCAACACAGCACCCAATCTGACCCCGAAAGCATCTGTACACACCATAAATCCTCCTAATCTAGAAGGTAAAACCAACACCGGAGCCGAGGTGAGCAATCTCTTCAGCTCCCTGAAACACTGCTCACACTCATCAGTCCAGACAAAAGGTACATCCTTCTGCGTAAGTCTGGTCATCGAGGCCGCAACTCGAGAGAAATCCTGGATAAATCTCCGATAATAGCCTGCAAGCCCCAAGAAACTCTGGATCTCCGTCACAGACCTCGGCTTCGGCCACTACATTACTGCCTCGACCTTGGCGGGATCCACGGAAATACCATCACCAGAGATCACGTGCCCCAAAAAGTGCACCTCAAGAAGCCAGAACTCGCACTTACTGAGCTTCGCATACAACTGGTGATCTCGCAACGTCTGTAGCACCACACCCAAATGGTACGCGTGCTCCTCAGCAGACCGCGAATAGACAAGGATGTCGTCCACAAATACGACCACGAACTGATCCAAGTAGGGACGAAACACCCTTTGCATCGAATCCATAAATGCTGTGGGGGCATTGGTGAGCCCAAACGGCATCATCAGAAACTCATAATGCCCATATCTCGAGCTGAACGTAGTCTTCTCCACGTCAGACTCTCGAATCCGCAACTGATAGTAACCGGACCACAAATCAATCTGCGAGAATACTCGAGCAGACTGAAGCTGGTCGAACAAGTCATCGATCCGTGGCAACGGATACTTGTTCTTAACGGTCACATCATTTAGCTGCCGGTAGTCAATACACAACCTCAGACTACCATCCTTCTTCTTCACAAACAACACTGGCGCACTCCAAGGGGAAAAGTTAGGACGAATATACCCCTTGGCCAGTAACTCCTGCAACTGCGTCCTCAACTCTCTCAACTCAGCGGGAGCCATACGGTAAGGAGCCTTTGACAAAGGTCCCGTACCAGGCACAATCTCGATCACAAAATCAATCTCCCGCTGGGGAGGCAATCCAGGTAAGTCCTCCGGAAAAACATTAGGAAACTCGCACACCACCGGAATGTCTCGACATCTGGCTCCATCCGGTCTGCCACGACCACAGAAGCGAGAAAACCCTGGCAACCCGCACCAAGCAAACGATGAGCCCTAATAGCCAAAATAAGAAAGCGGGAAGAGGAAGACCTAATACATTGGAAATAGAAAGTGGGTCCACGAAGTCGCAGGAAATAAACCCTCTTCGAGCCGCAATCCACCAAAGCATGATGTGCCTCGAGCCAGTCCATGCCCAAAATCACATCAAAATCCTGAAGCAACAACGCATAAAGCCTGGCCGGCAAACTCCACCCTTCAACCCACACCGGAACCTCATCAAAACAATACGGAGTGATCATAAAATCACCTGATGGCAACTCCACCACCAAATCACAAGACAATTGGGTCACCGGCTCCTCGATACTCAGTGTGAAATCCTCCGAAATAAACGAATGAGACGCACCAGAATCAAACAAAACCCGAGCCGCACAACCCAAAATCTGAACGGTACCTTCCACGAGTTGCGACGCCACTGCCACTGCCTCTGCCCTCGTCATGTGTGTGATCTGGCCTCGAGCTCTCTGCTTGTCTCCCACACTCGCTGACCTAGGTAGCGGCGGATATTGCCCCTGCTGCTGCTGCTGTGGCCTCTACTGCTGGGGATGCTGCTGCTGCTGAGGAAACTGCTGCTACTGCTGCTGTCTCTAAGGACAGTCACGCGCCAAATGCCCTGGCTGGTCACACGTAAAACAAATCACCGGCGTCCTGCACTGCTGCCTGGGTGCGACTCGCCACACCGGGGACATGGTCCTCACGATTCACCCATTGATCCCTGACGCTGAAAAGGGACTGGCTGCTGTACACTGCCTGATGACGCCTGCCTTTGATCCTTATGCTTCTTACGGAAACTCTTCTTGAGAAACTTCTTGACCTTCGAGCCAAAAGACACAGATCCTGTCGCTGACGCCGCTGGTGTCGACGCTCCTGAACCACCCGTCGCATGCTGAAAAGAGCCCTGCTGCTGGGTAGCCTACTGCTGGCTGCGGCCTGACAAGGACTACCCCTGGCTGATCGGTCCCGAGTCCTCTGCATATCCATCTCCAAGGACGCCGCTACACAAGAAGCTATCTCCAAATCAGTGGCAACATTCGCGATCAAATGGTGCCTCAGCTCTTGCCTCAAGCCCTGCACAAACTGCGCGGTCTTCGCCTTCTCATGCTTCATGATATGAGGTGCATAACGACCCAGCTCAATAAATCGGGCCCTATACTGCAACACGGACCTGTCACCCTGGACCATCTCCAAAAACTGACGCATCCTGTGCGTAGCAATATACTGTGGACAGTAGGCACGCTCGAAAGCACTGACAAAGTCACCCCACACAATCTGCTCAAGGGGACGAGACTGAAAGGACGTCTGTCACTCGGAAGACCACCACGCCCGAGCTGTGCCCTGCAACTGGTTGTAGGCTAACATCACCTTGTCCTCCGCAGTACACCGCATGGAACTGAATACCCGCTCCATCTCGTCAGGCCAACTCCGAGCAAAATCAGGGTCCGGCTGACCGCCATAGTTAGGTGGATGGAACTGCATGAAATCCCTCACTGCTCGGCCTGGCCCACCCTTGGTCGACGAGTCCTCACCAGCCTCTCCGCCGAACTGCTACGACATAAGCTGGTACATGCCACGGAAGAAATCCTCGGCCCCCGAAAACCTCGCAGTATCCACTACCTCGGTGGCCATTGGTGGCACTCTACTCTGCTCCTCCTGCAACTCCTGCGGGATCTCCTGAGCTCCAGCCGACTGCCCTGCTAAGAGCGAGTGCTCCGCCTCGACGCCATACTCGCTCCTGAAGCAAAAGACAAAAAACACAAAAATGGCAAGGTCAATGAAAACACACGGTGCCCGCTGCCAGCGTCAACTGTACATCATTATTGTCGACTAGTGGACCACTACATTTACATATGATTCTCGTATAATTCTACAGCCGTGCTCTGATACCAATTGTAACGACCCGAGAATCAGATTACCGGGAAGGATCGATAACTCGAGACTCGCACCGCCACCCACGAGCCCGATAACCCGAGACTACACAAGTATCACAAATAATTACAAAAATTAAACAGTATATGATTAAGCAGAAAATAAATTAACATTTTACATGAGACATGGTCCACATGATATAACAAAATAACAATAGTAGTCCACAACTAGTATAGAGACAAGAAAGAAAAGTACAGCTACACGGGGCATACCCTAGCTCTGACCTCTGGCACTAACGATGGGCACCTGAACCACGTTGAGCCTCAGACGCGCTCCCCTGAAGCCGCGCCTCGCCTGAAACATGGTGAAAACACGTAGGGAATGAGTCTCAGAAGAAGACTCAGCAGGGATCACTCGAACCCTACCTCGTAAAATGGACAAACTTCTACGCTAGCAGTAAGCGAGTACCTCAGAAGGGAATGCCCTGCAACTACAACACCGGTCTCGCAGCACGAGAACCGACACAAGCGCCATGGCGAAACAACCGGAACTCATCGGTCAACCCGACTAAAAACTTGAAGGTCGAAGTCACAGACACTGGCTAACAGTCTGTCACTCCGGACTCGATAGGAGTACCTCCCACTAGAAGCACAGTCCGTAGCGTCCCTTGACGTCTTACACCGCACCGTAGGTGTCCGCCTGGCACGATCGCCCCTGGCGGAGGTAAGGACACCGTACAAGTAACCATAAATAAGTGACTAGCTGGGGTCACGCCCGTCAGCGTGGGTCCAACCGCCCCCAACCACATATGCGCACACAGACCGTGCGTCCCTGGTCTGGCCCTCTGATCGGTTTTCCCCTCAGCCATACTCTGGCTGTTAGACGCGGTGTAGTGCCCCAAAATTTATATAAATAATTTCTAGATTATTTTAAGAATTTTCTAGAATTTATTAGGAATTTATAAAGTTTAAACTGATTATAAGGCCCAATTATGTTAAAATATTAGTCCAGCTTTGATAAATAAAACCCAAAAGGTTTAAAGACCAAGCCCATTAAGTTTGGCCCATATTCTAGAAGGATATTTAGCTTATTCATAAATTTTAAGGATAAATACCATTTTTATTAGATAATTATGTGGATAAAATAATTAAAGAGTTTGAATTAAGTTGAATTCTGTGAACGGTGGATGTAGCGGTCTATCGTGCGACCGCCACAGTCATGTAACGCACTAATACATGACCGTTACACTCTGTCAGTTCCGTGAATGGAAGAACAAACAAAAAGATTGATTTTTTACTAGTTTATCACTTTGGGATCGAGATGTAAGGACTAGTAAATGTGTTAAGGACTCTCAGAAGTCGATCTAAGCCTTAACAAGGACTCTAGAATCGATCTAATCCATAAAACCCTAGCAAAACCTTATAAATAGACCATAGTTTTGACCTGCGCGACCCTTACATTGGCTCGCGTGGAACTAAGGTAAGGAGATAGTATTTTGGGTAAGTTCTTTAGAACTTTTTTTTCCTTATACATAGGACTAATCTTCCTCAAAATTTCGTGCTAGGAGATCAACTACACAAGAAGTTTGAAGCTTCCAAAGTTGCTGGTTCGACCATAGCAACCCAGGAATCTGAGCGAAAGTCTGCTGAAGATCAGGAGATTAGAGCACCGAAATGAGGTAATTAGCCTAAGTGTCTTTAGAACTTTCTATTCCCCCTAGTTTCACCTTCTTACCCTCAAAATTTCACGTCCTTAGGTCAAGAGATTGAGAAGTTAGAGCGACGTGAAGTTGCTGAGAACTCACTGGAAGGAAAGTACTAGGGCGTGTCTTGCAGTCACAAATTGGAAGTTGAAAGCCCAGGAAAGAGGTAGGTCATCTCATGAATGGCAAGAATATCATGTTAGGGATAAAAGCCCTCTGGTTTTGATTGATTCCATGCATCATAGACTTTGTATTTCATATTTTAGTAAGTCTATACATACATGCATGTCTTTAGCCTTAAATGAAGATAAAAGATATTCTCTTCTTCATTCACTGCAGCCTATGCATCTAGATGGACTATACTTCATTTTATCATGACTAGATTAGTTAAGTCTTTTCAAAGCATGACATGTTTCAAGGCATAGTCTTTTATCTTCTTACTTTTCGTCAGAGGGATGTTACGGCCTTACGATAAGCCGTCACACTCCCTGTTATACTTAAGCTACTCAGTTATCTCTGACGGACCATAACCGGAGCGTTACAACACTCTAACGGTTCCATGATAAACCGTCACAGCCATGTGACGCGCCCATGTTCGACCGTCAGAATAACTGTGTTCTGTCTACCCGAGACAGAGTTAAAAATAGTCAAATTTACTTATGAATAAGCCTAGTTATCTAAGTTTGACCTATTTTTCATAACTTTGAGTTTATAAATTGATTCATGTATGTTTAAAGCACTTTAGTTATTTTAAAGTACATGTTAATTTCATTGCTAAAACTCTATAGTTTTGTATTAAAACATGATTTTTACTGATGTATTGACGGAGTTTTATCATGGATTCACATTGTTACACATTCTTTCTATCTATAGAGTCAATTCTCTAAGTACATGGCATATATTCCGGTATATGACCATTAGTTCACACTTTTACACTATAGGAACATATTCTTGAACTTGAGGACCTCTCTATTGGATATTCCTTCCAATGGACTAAGAAATCTAGTTTCAAGTTCTCCGTAATTCTCCGCGAGCTTAGGATTCCCACTAGGACACCGAGTTGGTTGTACCTTTAAAGCCCAATTGATTAGAAAGCACTATCGATGTTTTTTGGTTTTTACTATGTAATGGCCTAATACTAGACCGTCAGGCTCATCTAACGGTCCAGTATACAACCGTCATAGTCACTAAGTCCAATTATTCTTTCTGGATTCAATCTGTTGTAATGGCCCAATTATAGACCGTCACGTTCATGTAACGGTCCATTAATTGACCGTCACAGTTCTTGAGTGAGTTAACCCGAGGTTGACCCAAGGGTTGATATTCCAAAGTTCCTCGATATATTATTGATGGTCTAGGACTTGTCGTATTGTTCAAGATACTTAATCTTAAATTATGAAAGTTAAAAAATGAACGGTTATGCTGCCAATTTATTTTCATGGCATAACCTAGTTTTAATATGTTCATTGAAATTCTTTAATTCAAATAGAAGCATTCTTATGATGGATTACATTATCTTGAACCTATCGTTGAAATTGTACATGCTTGGCCATATTGTTTACATGCGTGGAAGTAGCTTGATTTATACTTGAAGATGCGGACCGAGCACTGATTGTGTTCAAGGGCTCTATGCTAGTCCCCTCGATTGATTGTCAGAAACATACTATTATAAACTATGGGATATGATGCTACTGGCGTTGCATTACGCTGGGAGTACTTTCTCGATAAATAAGTGAAGACCCACAGCTCGTGAAGTGAAAATCCACGACACGTACATGACTTTCTAGCTTGTTACATGTTATTCCACATAAATTCACTAATTACTTGCTACTAAGTGAAGAGTACATTCTTGATTGATACATGACTTTCTAGTACATTCTTGTTCATAAAAGGCCATATCATATTCTTGTTACATCTTACATGATCATCGTGTTACTTTGGTTTAATCGCATGATTGATCGCATTCGTATGATTTTACCTTATTTCTTTAGAGCTAAAATGCTAATTACTTAAATATTGCTAATCATGTTGATGCGAAGATATCTACTGGGTAAGTGTGCTTATTACCTATTTTCCAATCTTTTCAGGAGATGGAAGTGATACGAATTCGGATTCGAGTTATACAAGTAGCGGGTCCGAGAGCGAGTAAAAGTCATATCAAACTGAGAGTGAAGACTTAGGAAAGTCAATAATGTTTAGGTCGAGTCTTTGTAATTTCCTTTATCCTTGAGTCTGATGGATTATTGAAGGTTGAAAAGTCATTGTATTTGGATATTTTTATTATTAATGAAATAAAGTTGGAGTTTGATTAAACTATTGTGCAATTGCATCTTATGTGTGATTATCTTGCGCTCTGATCGTTCTTGCTTGTAAGAGGCTTACCATGTCGGCTGTTCACGTTCCTCGAGCTAGTCTTTCGCTGTGATAAAAGGCTCGGGGCGTGACAGTTAAGTTGGTATCAGAGCCTAAGTCTCAGGACTTAGGAAAAAGAGTCATGTCCTAGGATAAGTCCAAGGTTTAAGGATCCCTACCTATGAATAAGGAAGAAATTTTCTCACCCATGCGAGAATTGGGTAGAGCCTGGGAAAGGATAGTTAATTAGTTTTAAGATCAATCTCTTTGTAATTTCATGAGAATTAACAAATTGTTATTTCTCTCAGGTACCTCATTATTGCAATGGCACATCGCGTACATTGGGGTGGCATGCAACAAATAGTTGCCGGCCTTACTCAGGCATTACAGACTATGGCCCAGGCAGGCACATGGGCAAGGGTTGGTGACTTGCATCATAATTTTTGGAGCTTAAACCCTCCGCGGTTCTACGGTTCTTCTAATCCGGATGAGGCAAAAAATTGGATAGATGAGATGAATCGCATCTTCGATGTTATTCAATGCACGGACCAAGAAAAAGTGCGTCTCGCAACCTTCCAACTCAATAAAGATGCACGCACATGGTGGAAGTCAGTACCTACACCTCCGGCTGATGCACCTTATACATGGGACGGTTTTCTCACTCTATTCCGTGCTAAGTACTTTTTCGAACATGTCAAAGAAAGAAAGGCTACAGAATTTGCCTCTCTTCGTCAAGGAATGCTAATAGTCACGGAGTATGAACTTCAATTCTCCAGGCTGGCACCTTATGCACCGCGTTTAATCAGTACCGATTTATTGAATGCCAATTGGTTTATGGACGGGTTACGGCCCAGCTTCATTCAGCAGCTCGGGACACAAAACATCTGTACCTATGCGGAGATGGTTCAGCGGGCGTATTTATGCGAATGGACCTTAGAGAAGGTAGAGAAATTGAAAGGAAAAGGAGAAGAGTCTCGCCGACGATCTGATCGGTGTTATAAGAAGGAGAAATTCAGCATCATGGAACCCTACAAAAGCGTGATAGTAAGAAAAGATCCAGGGGCGGGAACGGTGGAAGTTCCCAGAAGCACAAGAAAGCCAAAGAGGAGAAGGAGCAAGTCATGACGGGTCGCACATTTTGTGAAAAGTTTGGCCATTCGGCTGAAGAATGTTGGAAGCACCTTGGTGCGTGTCTACGTTGTGGAAGCAGGGAGCATCGTATGCCAGATTGCCCCCTTATAAAGGATCAACTGTCTGGTGGAGGACGTAAGAGGAAAGCTCCCCTCAATGTTGTTCTAGAAGAAGAAGAAGCACCCAAGGATGGTGGACTTATGAAAGGTACCCTTCAAATTTATTCCCATCCTGCATTTGTGCTATTTGATACTGGTGCCTCTCATTCTTTTATCTCCGCTACTTTTGTGAAAACATTACCAATTACATCAGTTCTCTTACCTTCAGATCTTGCTATTACTACACCTTTAGGTTCTGGAACAAAGCTTGCCGAGTATTATCCTGATAGTGAGGTAATAGTGGAAAATCACAATCTCCCCGTAAATTTAGTATGCCTTGACATGAAAGGTTATGATGCCATTTTAGGGGTAGATTGGCTTATAGAGCATGATGCTGATATTGATTGTCGAAATAGGATTATATCCTTTCGAAAATCTAGTCTTCCAAGATTTTCTTTCCTTGGCATCAAGTATAGGAAACATCCCAATATCATATCTTTTCTTCACGCTTGCAAACTTATCTAGCAAGGATGTGAAGCTTTTCTTGCTTTTGTCATGGTCACCGAGTCCAAGGAAATCATCATAGCAGACATCCCTATTGTAAATGAGTTCCCAGATGTGTTCCCATCCGAATTACCTAGTTTACCACCCGAGAGGGAAGTAAACTTCACCATTGAACTCATTCTAGGAGCAGCACCTGTTTCTATAGCCCCTTATACGATGTCTCCCACGGAACTTAAGGAACTAAAAAGGCAGTTACAGGAACTACTAGACAAAGGTTTCATCAGACCTAGCACATCCCCCTGGGGGCGCCAGTTCTTTTTGTCAAGAAGAAGGACGGCTCTCTCAGGCTATGCATCGACTACCGGTGATTGAATCAACTCACAATCAAAAATAAGTATCCGTTGCCGCGTATTGATGAGCTCTTTGATCAGCTTTCGGGAGCAGAGTATTTCTCCAAGATAGACCTCAGGTCAGGTTATCACCAGCTTAGAATTAAAGAAGAAGACATTTATAAATCGGCTTTTCGAAGTCGTTATGGCCACTATGAATTCATGGTAATGTCGTTCGGATTAACAAATGCCCCCAGCAGCATTTATGCAACTTATGAACAATGTTTTCCAGCCATATCTTGACCAGTTCATCGTTGTCTTCATCGATGACATCCTTGTATATTCCAAGACAAAAGAGGAGCATGAAGAACATCTGATGATAGCTTTGCAAACACTTAGAGAACATAAACTTTATGCCAAGCTTAACAAGTGTGAATTCTAGCTCAATGAAGTTTCATTACTAGGCCACATTATTTCAAAAGAAGGTATCGTTGTGGATCCTTCTAAAGTAGAAGCTGTCAGAAACTGGAGCCGGCCAACGACTGTATCAGAAATAAGGAGCTTTCTGGGTCTAGCTGGTTATTATAGAAGGTTCATTAAGGACTTCTCAAAAATTGCTATTCCTTTAACTAGACTCACAAGAAAAGAAAATCCTTTTGTCTGGTCTAAGGAATGTGAAAAGAGTTTTCAAACTCTTAAGAACCATCTTACTACAGCTCCTATTCTATCATTACCGGTAGAAGGTGGTGGATTCGAAGTATATATGGATGCGTCTGGCATTGGCTTAGGGTGCGTCCTCATGCAGAAAGGAAAGGTAATCTGTTATTCTTCAAGACAATTGAAATGTCACGAGGAAAATTATCCCGTGCATGATTTAGAACTAGCAGCTGTCATTTTCGCCTTAAAAATTTATCGTCATTATCTCTATGGAGGAAATTCACGGCCTACTTGGACCATAAAAGTTTGAAATATTTATTCTCTCAAAAGGAGTTAAATATGAGACAGAGGAGATGGTTAGAATATCTCAAAGTCTTTGAGTTTGCCATTCAATATCATCCTGGCAAAGATAATACTGTAGCAGATGCACTTAGCATAAAACCAATAAGAAAGTAATCAAGTCTCATGATTAATATGACTAATCTTATTCCTCAATTCGCTCAGTTGGACTTAGATATTGACGTGAAGGAAGAAGATTGTTTCATCGCTAATATTCAAGCTCAACCTACACTAATAGAAGATCTGGTCAAGCTACAAAATGATGATCACGTATTACTGGAGATTAAAGCCAACATAGAACAAAGGCCAAATTTTTCTATTTCTAATGACAAAAGATTGCTATTTAAGGGCCGAATATGTGTACCAGATCATGAGGATACGAAGAAACTGATCCTAGATGAAGCACATAAATCCAAGTACACCATTCATCCAGGTGGTACAAAAATGTATCAAGATCTCAAAAGAAATTTCTGGTGGCCCAATATGAAGAGGGAAATAGCTGATTTCGTGTCTCGCTGTCTCACTTGTCAACAAGTAAAGGCAGAGCATTTTAGACCCGCATGTAAATTACATCCCTTAGATATTCAAACATGGAAATGGGAAAGTACAGGAATGGATTTCATTATGGGTTTACCAAAGACAAGGGGTGGACACGACGGCATATGGGTAATCATAGACCGATTGACAAAATTGGCACACTTTCTACCGATCAAAAGTCGATGGTCTGTGGACATTCTAACAGCCTTATACATAAAAGAAATTGTCAAGCTGCATGGTGTCCCTGTCACTATCATATCTGATATAGATCCTAGATTCACATCACAATTCTGGAAGGGTCTACAACATTCACTAGGGACCAGACTGAACTTTAGCACGGCATTCCATCCACAAACCGATGGTCAGACTGAAAGAAAAAATCAAGTGATGGAAGATATACTCAGGGCTTGTGCTATTGACTTCG
Source organism: Amorphophallus konjac (assembly GCA_022559845.1). NCBI lineage: Eukaryota > Viridiplantae > Streptophyta > Magnoliopsida > Alismatales > Araceae > Amorphophallus > Amorphophallus konjac. The sequence goes on from CM040127.1 coordinate 112,626,049, forward strand.
AAGGAAGTTGATATGATCACTTGCCTCTGGTGGAATTTACATATAACAACAGTTATTGGGCCAGCATACAGATGGCACCTTTTGAAGCTTTATATGGAAAAAGATGTAGATCACCGATATGTTTGAATGAAATAGGGGAAAGGCAAATTCTAGGCCCCGATATTATGAGGGATTCTTTAGAGAAAATTAAGCTCATTCGAGAAAGATTACAGATTGCTCAAGATAGGCAGAAATCTTATGCTGATAATCGAAGGTGCGACTTGGAGTTCCAAGTAGGAGATCATGTGTATCTGAAGGTTTCTCCGGCTCGTGGTATTCGAAGATTTGGCATCAAAGGCAAGCTAACTCCAAGATTCATTGGCCCATTTGAAATTCTTGAAAGGGTCGGTGAAGTGGCTTATAGATCAGCTTTACCCCCACAAGTAGCAGGAGTTCATGACGTGTTTCACGTCTCTATGCTGAAAAAGTATGTATATGATCCTTACCATGTTATCACTTACGATAATTTGGAGATTCAGAAGGATATGACGTACGAACAAACAACAACAAAGATTCTGGAACGAGAAGTGCGTCAACTAAGGAATAAAGCTATTCCTATGGTCAAAATTCAATGGAAGAAATCATGGCCATCCGAAGCAACTTGGGAAACAGAAGAAGTTATGCGGAAAAGATTCCCAGAATTATTCAACTGTAAGTACACTCTCCATATAATCCATGTATTAAATTTGGGGACCAAATTCTTCTAAGTGGGGAGGGTGTAGTGCCCCAAAATTTATATAAATAATTTCTGGATTATTTTAAGAATTTTCTAGAATTTATTATGAATTTATAAAGTTTAAACTGATTATAAGGCCCAATTATGTTAAAATATTAGTCCAACTTTGATAAATAAAACCCAAAAGGTTTAAAGACCAAGCCCATTAAGTTTGGCCCATATTCTAGAAGGATATTTAGCTTATTCACGAATTTTAAGGATAAATACCATTTTTATTAGATAATTATGTGGATAAAATAATTAAAGAGTTTGAATTAAGTTGAATTCTACGAACGGTGGATGTAGCGGTCTATCGTGCGACCGCCACAGTCATGTAACTCGCTAATACACGACCGTTACGCTCTGTCAGTTCCGTGAATGGAAGAACAAGCAAAAAGAGTGGATTTTTACTAGTTTATCACTTTGGGATCAAGATGGGAGGACTAGTAAATGTGTTAAGGACTCTCAGAAGTCGATCTAAGCCTTAACAATGACTCTAGAATCGATCTAATCCATAAAACCATAGCAAAACCCTATAAATAGACCCTAGTTTTGACCTGCGCGACCCTTACATTGGCTCGCGTGGAACTAAGGTAAGGAGATAGTATTTTGGGTAAGTTCTTTAGATCTTTTTATTCCTTATACATATGACTAATCTTCCTCAAAATTTTATGTTAGGAGATCAACTACACATAAAGTTTGAAGCTTCCAAATTTGCTGGTTCGACCATAGCAACCCAAGAATCTGAGCGAAAGTCTGTTGAAGATCAGGAGATTAGAGCACCAAAACGAGGTAATTAGCCTAAGTGTCTTTAGAACTTTCTGTTCCCCTTAGTTTCACCTTCTTACCCTCAAAATTTCACGTCCTTGGGTCAAGAGATTGAGAAGTTAGAGCGCCGTGAAGTTGCTAAAAACTCACGGGAAGGAAAGAACTAGGGCATGTCTTGCAGTCACAAATTGGAAGTTGAAAGCCCAGGAAAGAGGTAGGTCATCTCATGAATGGCAAGAATATCATGTTAGGGATAAAAGCCCTCTAGTTTTGATTGATTCCATGCATCATAGACTTTGAATTTCATGTTTTAGTAAGTCTATACACACATGCATGTCTTTAGCCTTAAATGAAGATAAAAGATATTCTCTTGTTCATTCACTGTAACCTATGCATCTAGATGGACTATACTTCGTTTTATCATGACTAGATTAGTTATGTCTTTTCAAAACATGACATGTTTCAAGGCATAGTCTTTTATCCTCTTACTTTCCAGTCAACAGGACTCTAACGGCCTTACGATAAGCCGTCACACTCCCTGTTATACTTAAGCTACTGATTTATCTCTGACGGACCATAACTGGAGCGTTACAACACTCTAACGGTTCCACGATAAACTGTCACATCCCTGTGACGCGCCCATGTTCGACCGTCAGAATAACTGTGTTCTGTCAACCCGAGACAGAGTTAAAAATAGTCAAATTTACTTATGAATAAGCCTAGTTATTTAAGTTCGACCTATTTTTCATTACTTTGAGTTTATAAATTGATTCATGTATGTTTAAAGCACTTTAGTTATTTTAAAGTACATGTTAATTTCATTGTTAAAACTCTATAGTTTTGTATTAAAACATGATTTTTACTGATGTATTGATAGAGTTTTATCATGGATTCACATTGTTACACATTCTTTATGTCTATAGAGTCAATTATCTAAGTACATGGCATATATTCCGGTATATGACCATTAGTTCACACTTTTGCACTATAGGAACATATTCTTGAACTTGAGGACCTCTCTATTGGATATTCCTTCTAATGGACTAGGAAATCTGGTTTCAATGCCTCCGTAATTCTCCGCGAGCCTGGGATTCCCACTAGGATGCCGAGTTGGTTCTACCTTTAAAGCCCAATTGATTAGAAAGTAATATCGATATTTTCTGGTTTTTACTATGTAACGGCCTAATACTAGACCGTCACGCTCATCTAACATTCCAGTATACAACCGTCACATTCACTGAGTCTAATTATTCTTTCTAGATTCAATCTATTGTAACGGCCCAATTATAGACCGTCACGTTCATGTAACGGCCCATTAATTGACCATCACAGTTCTTGAGTGAGTTAAGCTGAGGTTGACCCAAGGGTTGATATTCCAAAGTTCCTAGATATATTATTGATGGTCTAGGACTTGTCATATTGTTCAAGATACTTAATCTCAAATTATGAAAGTTAAGAAATGAACCATTATGCTGCCGCTTATTTTCATGGCATAACCTAGTTTTAATATGTTCATTGAAATTCTTTAATTCAAATAGAAGCATTCTTATGATGGATTACTTTATCTTGAACCTATTGTTGAAATTGTACATGCTTGGCCAAATTGTTTACATGCGTGGAAGTAGCTTGATTTATACTTGAAGATGCGGATTGAGCACTGATTGTGTTCAAGGGCTCTATGCTAGTCCCCTCGACTGATTGTCGGAAACATACTATTATAAACCATGGGGTATGATGCTATTGGCATCACATTGCGCTGGGAGTACTTTCTCGATAAATAAGTGAAGATCCACGGCTCGTGAAGTGAAAATCCATGACACGTACATGACTTTCTAGCTTGTTACATGTTATTCCACAGAAATTCACGAAGTACTTACTACTAAGTGAAGAGTACATTCTTGATTGATACATGACTTTCTAGTACATTCTTGTTCATGAAAGGCCATATCATATTCCTGTTACATCTTACATGATCATCATGTTACTTTAGTTTAATCGCATGATTGATCGCATTCGCATGATTTTACCTTATTTCTTTAGAGCAAAAATGCTAATTACTTAAATATTGCTAATCATGTTGATGCGAAGATACCTACTGGACAAGTGTGCTCATTACCTATTTTTCAATCTTTTCAGGAGATGGAAGTGATACGAATTCGGATTCGAGTTATACAAGTAGCGGGTCCGAGAGCGAGTAAAAGTCATATCAAACTGAGAGTGAAGACTTAGGAAAGTCAATAATGTTTAGATCGAGTCTTTGTAATTTCCTTTTTCCTTGAGTCTGATGGATTATTAAAGGTTGAAAAGTCATTGTATTTGGATATTTTGATTATTAATGAAATAAAGTTGGAGTTTGATTAAACTATTGTGCAATTGCATCTTATGTGCGATTGTCTTGCGCTCTGATCGTTCTTGCTTGCAAGAGACTTACCATGCCGGTTGTTCGCGTTCCTCGAGCTAGTCTTCCATTGTGATAAAAGGCTCGGGGCGTGACACGCGGGGCCCGACGGAAACCAGTCTAAAACCATCCTCTGGGTAGCCTCTTCACCACTCCCTGGTGGGACCACTAAACGTGTAAGCAGGATATGACTAGTGGAGGGTCACTAAAGGAGTAGACTCTTAAGTCAACGGAAAAACAACGTCTCAACCGGACAGGGTACAAGGACTGCCCCTCGTACCGACACCGTCTTACGGTGACACGAGTCTAGAACAACACTTCCCGGGGCTACACAGTACCACAACACCTGGCCTCGACACGATGCCCAGTATCTATTAGGCCGCGGTCGGCACGCGGACAGAGGCCCATGCCCCTGGGACTCAAATCGGCCAAGAAAGAAACACCGGTTAGACAAACTCATTGAACGGACCGCCCTGGGCCGCACAAGAGACACATGGCCAGGAACGGGCCGCTCCTGGGGATGGACGGCCAACAAAGGACCGTTCTACCCCTGGTCCAAATGGAATACGAACGGCCACTCCATAGCCGCTCAAATAGAAGAACAGCTAACCCTTAGCCGCTCGTGGGGGATGGACGGTCCAATCCGGCCATTCATTGTCCCAATGGTGCCAAACATGGGCGGCTAGCCCCTAGCCGCTTAAGGGAAGGGCGGCTAGAACCTTGCCGCTCAAGGGGATGAGCAGACCCACCCAGGCAGCATATCCCACCAACGGTACAAGTGACGAACGGCCAGCCCCTGGCCGCTCATGAGGATATACGGCTAGCCCCTAGCCGCTGACCACACGACACTATGCAACGGTCACAAGCTAACGGTCAAAAACCTCGGGATGAACGGTTGGACTTGGGCCGCTCATTGGGAAGAACGGTCACACGACTGACCGCGCATACCCCACGGCGCTCCAAGCCGAAGAGCGGTCATGTCTGGGCCGTGCATGGGGATAAACGGGCCCTGGTTCGGCCGTTTATCCCTTGCCGGCGTGAAAACGGCGAACTCACCGGAATTCACCATTTCCAGCCCCAAACAACCCCCTATGAGCGGGAAACGACAGGAAATTGACCCCCATGCCCCCTAGCATGATTCTACGCCCCTAAAATGCGGAATCGCGGGCTAAAATGATGGATCAGGCGATCACTCCCCAAAGCATGGTTTTCCCTCCCGGCATGGAAAATGCCGTCTCTCGGCCTCGCCTCGGCCTACAAATCGCGGGGAAGGAACGCAAGAGGCTAGGGATCATCACCCTACCTTCGCTCCGAGTCGAGACGCGCCGGATCGAGCTCAAACCACGAAGAATGCCGATAGAAACCCCGTTCCTTCACGCTTCCCAGGAACACCGCACGCCCACGAGATCGCCTCTTTGCTGCCCACGTCGCCGCGCCATCGCCCCGCCGCTATCTGCAGCTAGAGAGAGGCTCGCCGCGGTCGCCGTCGATCGAAGAGAGAGGGAGAAGGGCCGCGGTTTTCATAGGAGGAAGAAGAAGAGGGGAGGAAGAAGAAAGAGAAAGAAGGAAAGAAAAAAGGAAAAGAAATGGGATTTTATAGAAAATCCGGAAATTTTGAAAAATATCGAAAAAAGAAAATCACGTTTTCGCGATCCTCGGAACGTACCGATTGCAACAGTACTACTCTCGTCTAGGTGAACGACCCGGTTCACCTACAACGGAGTTCCGCAGGATTTACCGAAACCCATACGCGGAAATCGGAAAACACGCGCGAAAAAGCTGCGGACACACTCCGGGCCTACGAAACAACTCCGGATCGCGTCGATCCGAACACGAAAGATCTCCGAAACGAAATTTTGGACACAATGGAGCTAGACACTCTGAGAAAGCAGATCCGGGACCTAAAAAGGAAGGATCCGAAAGATCTGGGATATTACATAGAGTCCACTAAATCTTGAGATCTCTGGATCATTCTCGAGATAATAGTCAGGATAAGAGCTAGGAGAAAACGAGACTCTTTTTGGTGGAAGGATCTGAAAGTTATGGCTCTTGGAAGAAGGCCTTGGAACCTAATCCGACAGAGTTTGTGTTATGCGAAATGTAGAAAACCTGAACTTGCTGCCGAGATTCCCGATGATCCGGTCCATGAAAAATCGTGCTCTATATATAAAATTCAAGATAATACAAAGAGGAAGACACATAAACAAATGGGGCTCAATTTCGTGGAGTGCTCTAGAAGATAGAGCCCTAACAAGGAGGCCCCGTTTCACAGGAAGTCCAGTGGCGAAGAAGACAGGGTTCAGGATCTTCTGGACTCTCTGTCCTAGAGATGATCTATCGAGCGGCCATTTTTGATAAGAAACAGTCATGACCAGGCCGTATATATCATGAAGGACAGCGTCGTTGGCGAGCACGGCAGTTCGGTTCAAAGTAGGATAAAAACGGTCTATTCGCAGACCATTTATTGAGTGGGGCGGTCTAGCATTAGACCGCCCAGATCTGGGCGGCCCACTGGGTGGCCGCCCAGACAGGGCTAGGTGGCCCAGTGCTAGGCCGCCCAGTGGTGATAGGCGGTCTGGAAGATGGCCGCCCAGGGGGTGCTAGGCGATCTAGAAGATGGCCGCCCAGCTCCAGGCGGTCCAATGAATGACCGCCCCACTCCCTGGGTGGTCCTGAGGCTTTTCTTGCGCCGGAGAAGACGGGGAACAGTCCCGGAATGTATGGGAACTTGGAAAAATAGCTGGGAACTGATAGAAATGGCTTCCAAACTCAGAGGGCTGGGGAATGATCAAGAAATGTGCTCAGAATCAGATCAAGGAATGCTCCAAAAGCAATGGGTAATTCGAGACATCACAGAAGTTAATAAGAGAGATAACTCAACTTGTAGGCTAAAAATGGTTGTCAATAGATGCCCCTCCTTAATGTCCGCTTTGCACGGGAGCGGGCGAAAGTGACGCAGAGGTGAAATGGAACGGAGATGGAGCGAAAGCGACAGCGACGTGAAATGGAGATGACGTGGAGATGAAACGGAGAGAACTGATAAGCGGGCATCAAGGCAAGAGACACCCGTCACAACCAACAAGCAACATGAATTCTCCTGAAAACGCCAAACTAACCACCCGGAATGGATGACAAGAATGAGACATGTCTGGAGAACTAAACTAAAGAAGGAAAAGGAAACACAACCAGCGTCATCGGGGACACAATCCACAGATAATGAGGGGGTCAGAAAGGGCACAATGTAGAAAGCAGGAGCAATATAACTGAGAAAAAATCCAGACAGGAATCATGCTAGCCAACCAGACCAAGCGGGCAGATCAGAGAAATTGTTCAAATTCGGAGTGGAATGAAGATCTCTTATCCAAGAGAACTGAAGTACAATTAACCATTGTTGAGGATAAACCTTGAACGGATCACGAGGCGTGAATGCTCAAAATGACATGATGCATGCTGGGCTAAAATAAAGAAATCATCAAAACGAATGCAAAGAAAGATAAAATAGAAAGTACTCAAGGATAATATTGCTAGACTGAGCCAGACGGGGTAAAGAGTCTTCTTGCAACCACGGCGTGCGAGACAGAGTCCATCGTCCCCCACACGACTCAAACTAACGGCCTATCCAACGATTAACCGTGTGCTCCTAGATCATCATCATTTTTGTTAAATGGGAACATCAGATCTCAGAACACACGGGCAACCAGCCGGTCCTTGAGAGGCTATAATAATGTAGATATCATATAGTAATGCAACAAAGAACAGAGATAGAGAGCCATACCTGACTTACATGCCAAGCGAAACATCATTTTTTTTTGATTTCTGATTTTTATGGATTTTTCAAATAAGACAACCAACAAACATGAATGAACAAGCATGAACATAATGAGACAAACAAATGAACGCATGGACAATAACAAAACAAACAAATGATGGAAAGACGGCACAACATAGCATAACAAAGGACGAACAAGCAACATATGCAAGACACAAACCAACAACATGCATTTAAGACGAACATAGTGGGACAAGACAACAATGTAATGGGACAACACCTAGTTGGGACAAGGACACGCGGGATGACATAGGGGATGAGACAACACGAGACAACACACGGTTGGAACAAGAACACGTAGGACAACACACGGTTGGGATAAGAACACGCGGGACAACACACGGTTGGAACAAGAACACGTGGGATGACCACAGGGGATGAGACAACACGAGATATGACGGATATGCTCTTCAATCAAGCCCAAGATCAGATGAAGCAGAACCGCCAGGTTCACAATCGTGAGGCAAAGAGCCCTCTCACAAAGATATGATCAAGACTGAGCAATGCTAAGCAAAGCATGAGAGGGACATGAGCTTCAGAACAGATCGAGAGACAAGATTGAAGAAGGAGAACAGACAAGAAGCGCGTGAACAGGAGACAGAGCGAATGATAAAGAGCTAGGAATAACTTGAACACCTGCGACCTGCACACTTAGCAAACAGATCATATCCATCCTCATAACAAAACAGATAAAAAAAGAATAAAAGACACACATGTTTGGATTTTTGACAATTTTTTGATTTTTTTTATTTTCAACAATATTTGATTTTTTTGGTTTTAGATAATATCTAATTTTTTGGGGATTTTTTTTGGCAATATCTCATTTTTTTGATTTTGACAATATCTCATTTTTTAGATTTTGACATATCTCATTTTTTGGAATTTTGACATATCTCACTTTTTTTGGAATTTTTGAAATAACAATCTGCAGCACCCAAGACGGGCTGAAACTACTAGCCATGGATCGTCGTTCCTACCCCTCTCATTAAAGGCTTCCCTTGAGCAGGGCGTGCATATGAGGGTGGCTTACCACAACCAACCGTCTCTAAAGAACGGTGCCCCTACTAAGGCCATACACGGGATACAACCCAGCCTAAGAGGGAGAAATAGAAGAACAATGGGAGATAAGCTTTATGCATGATGGGAGATATCAGGATTTGAATTCCTTCCATGGGACTACCTCTTAAAGAGTAGGTCTGTTGAGTCGGGGCTTTGTGTCTTTGATTTTGAGACCCATATTTATGAGGCACGCATGCGACTGGGCTCATGACATCCCGTGAGGGAACTATACTGCCACTCTTGCCATGCCTTTGATTTCATAACTTTGATTTTCATATTGATTCATTGAATTTGAGAGCCCTTATCGGCTAGATTTATCATGATAGCTCATTTTTCGAGGGTCAAGACTGCCCCTATTTAAGACCTCTCTTGTATTAGGGAGCGCCTAGGTTGGTCATCTCATCCGTCAATCTCTTGACCCTGCACTTGGCCAAGAAGAGAAAAGAAAAGACCTTAGTACATACCCATGGTATGGCTAAAGTAGCAACGGTGTGCCTAAGAGGAATCGACTATGGCTTGCCGTGAAGTGTGTGAAAAAACCATACTCAAAGGTCACCCTCAACGATCGGGGAAAGAAACTAGACTCCCAGCACGGAGCTATCACCAGCCTAAGAATGCTGCAGAAGCGAACTCTTTTTAACTGAACTAAGCAAACTTTCTAACGCCACTCAACCGTGTGAGGAAATAACAAAATTTTTTAACAATGGGCATGAATAATAGAAATAATGAAAATGAAAGCATATTCTTGCACAAAAAAAGATACCTTGCAAATCCATAGCGTGAAAATAGCATCTTGAAGCGATCTTGACCATTGAGCTTTGAGCAGCACGAGCTTTGTATTTGAGAGCCCTTGCTTTACAAGATCAAGACGGAAACGATAGCAAGGCTTGAAAATTCCTCTACACGGAGGAGCGGCAGATATCATACTGGACGAAGAAGGATAAAAAGGAAGAGAGACGAGGGCTATAACCTCCTCGTTAAGGCACAGAGACCCTGATAACAAGGAACCAAATACAGAATAAACAGAGATCAGCTGAGATCAAGGCGGGCTAAAGCCTCGAAAGCAGTAAGAAAAAGGGTGAGAACCCCAAAAGGGTGAGGAATGAATAGAAAGATGAGAAGGAAAATCATCCAATGTGGTCGGAGAAGGAGAATAGTGATCACCCGATAGAGGCGGGGAAGAAGATGCATAAACACCCGACAAGGTCGAGGAAAGAGAATGAGGACCACCCGACAGAGTCGGGGAAGGAGAATTAGAACCCGAAGATATCGGAGGGAAAGAATCAGAAGATGTCCCAAGATCGGGATGATGAGAGGGCATAGGCCGAGACCTAGAATCGTGAGTGTGAGAAGAATCAAGAGAGTCTGGATGAGAGAAAGAAGAATGGGGGTTCGCGGACCCAGGGAGAGAGGAGAAAATCATGGGAATTGGATCAGAGAAAGGAAGATACACCACCCAAGGGTGGTAGCTGAGTAGAAGAAACAATGAATGAAAGGAAGAAGAAGATGGAGAAGTGACCCCTCGAGTGCACAACTGATGGCCCTTGAACCGGCGTCGCCGCCTCTTCTTGGCAGAAACTTGCTTATACTGGACCCACCTGGCGCGGGCTTGGACCCTCGGGCTGCTTAACTTGCAACATCTTCTCAAATAACGGGCCCATCTGGCAGATGGCCTGGCCCGATTATGAATATGCAGCTTCGTCGGGGTAGTTGCCCCTAGATACCCAGTGCTAACCATAGACGGACATCCATGAACAACTGACTCCTCATAATGATGAACTTCGTAAAACCATGGAGTCTTGTCACTCGGCACAAAGAGCCTAGGGTTCGGCAACTCCACTCGGTAGTTAGGCTTGAAGCATAACTCCCTTACCAGAAGAGTAGGATGAAACTGAGGGATAGTAATGCGCGGCGTTGACGTGGTCAATTCACCAATAAATCGAGGGAGATCGCGTAACAAGTGCAGAATGTCCTTGGAAAGTGATGAAGACACGGCCAATTGCCCCTTGAATAGGGAATCCATCATGCTCCTGGCGGCCGTATGATTTAGCACCATCTGGGTAGAGAACCCTTCTTGGCCAGTGAACTGAACAACAATGGAGCGAGGAGAAATAACATCATCGATAGGGAATCCCTCGGCGAGCAATGAGATTGCCACCAATCTCGCTTTAGCAGAAACTGGCACTAGTGCAAGAGAACTCTTCTCAGCAGCCGTCTCCCTAGGAAATGCAGGCTCACTCTCCCCAAAATGGTCGGGGACCAAGACCTGGATCGGCATTCAACAAATGAAATCTTGAATTGTGAAGTGCAGAATCGGCACTGAACTGTCCTGACTTGGCTCGTCATCTCCCTGGGGACCAGACCCAAGAGGCACCAAAGGTAATGAACAGCCGCTCCGTGGGGTGAAAATAGATGAAGAGATGGCTAAGGTAGAAGGCTTGGAAGGCGTGGATGAAGGTTTAGAAGGTGTGGAGGCCTCGGGCAGTGGAGGGATAGCGGCAATGATAGGCTCGGGTGGAGGTAAAGGCAAAGGTAGAGGCGTAGGAGTGGGTAAAGGCGAAGGTGGAGGTGTAGGTATAGTCTGTTCAAGCTCGGGCAACGATGGCGAAGGGGATGGCAAAGGCAGTGGAGATGGTGGAAGTGATGGGATAGGGGTCTTTGGGAGAGGAGGCGGTGAAGGCGGGGGTGATGGCGGTAGGGATAGTTGGAATGGTGATACAGACAATGAAGGTAATGGAGGTGAAGATGGTGAAAGTGGTGGTGAGGCGGAGGAATTGGAGGGTCATGACGCCCACCATCGACGTATCAACACTACGCGTCTAGCGGCGTCGGGAGCAGAAGCGGTGGTGGAAATGGGAGTAGAAGAAGTAGAGGCACTTGTCTGAGCAGAGGCTTGGGTTGGTGGGGGTTGTGGGGATGGAGTAGGAGGTGGCAAAGATGGGGTAGATAACGGAGCAGGCGGCAGAGTGGGTGCATCGCTAATCAAAGAATCACAGGGGTGGCCCTGGTCTTGTAACAGAGACGGCTGCCTGGGCGTCACTTCTTGATGCTGCTGCTTATTATGGAGACGTAAAATGACTTCATGCATGGTAGCCCATTCAATCATCTTGTTGTCTTCCAAACCATAAACCGGCTCCTAAAACTCGAGGCAATCCTCAACCAAATGCCCCTACTGGCGGTGAAATCCATAAAATTGGAGCAAATCTCCGACCGCGGGTCGGCAAGGCATAACCAGAGGGAGTTGCAACGCACGAGCGGCCATCAAAGCCCTAAAAATATCTGTAAAAGACTCCGACAACGGCGGGAAATAAGCACACTTCGGGCACGGTGGATGCCGAGGGATATGGGAGGGTGATGGAGAAGGTTGCGGGGATGGAAGCAGAGGTTGCGTAGGCAATGGCGCATGGCTAAAGGAAGGATGTGGTGAAAGCATATGCAGAGCAGGATGATGGGGTATATAGATGGCATCCACCTGCTCGGGGTGTGGTGTTTCCTCAACCGGAGGTGGGGACGCTTGCGGAGATGAAACGGCTGAGGGTTGACTGTGGATGGCGGCAGGTTGACCCATGGAGGGTTGACACGTGGAGGTATATGGATATGTCGGAGCGGAAGGCCGACTCATGGAAGGATATGTGGTGGATGGCTGACTCATGGAAGGTGATGGATAGGAGGCATATGTGGGCATAGAAGGTGGAGGGGACTCGGGGTCAAAGGAAATTAGGAGTTGTTGGTGGATGAAGCGGGCTCGGCTATACAGCTGCTGCCATGACGTGATATCGTTGAGGGCTCAGACGAACCGATACTCGGGCGTTGCATTAGAAATGAGCATTCTGATCTATTCTCCCTCTGGAATATGCCCCGGGACTTGCACGGCCAGGCGACGCCAGCAGTCGACAAAGGTCGAGAACTCCTCATCGGGCTTCATCTTCTCATGGGCCAGATAACCTATAGAGTACTTGGTCTCAACTTGGTCTTGAAATTTTTGAAGAAATTTCTCTTGTACAACTTGGAAATTCACCACTTGATCTTGCGATAATAAAAAGAACCAATCTTGAGTCGGGCCTTCTAGAGACATACCAAATAAATAATCCATCGAGCGTTGGTCATGTCGGAATTAGGCCGACTCACAAAGAAACTCCTTCAAGTGCATGTAGAGGTCACCGACTCCACCATAGCGGCGATAAGTAGGAATTTGTGAATGTGGTGGAAGCTGAAGACCTTGAAATGCAAACGGGACGCTCAAAAAAGTTTTGGGATCAATTTGACGTTGAAGCTCATCAAGCTGGCGTTGGGTTTGAGCAATCATCTCCTCGATGGGGAGAGATCGGGAAGGATGCAAGCCAGCCTGAACAAGAGAGTGTGAATTTAGACTCGAATTATAGTATTGGGCCAGATGAGGGGATCCAGATTGAGAAGTAGAGAAGCCCATCCCAAGAGTGGAATGATATGTGGGCCTAGAAGAATCATGAACATAAGAATAAGGATCCATTGGGCCAGCAGCAACACGGGTAGAAGGAGTAGTCCCATTAAGAGAAGTAGGCCCATTAAGAGAATAAGAAGGCCCGTTAAAGGAAGGGGGTCCATTAAGAGTAGAAGATGGAGGCCCGTTAGAAGGATGAGGCCTATTAAAAGAGAGAGGCCCATTGGAGGAATAAGGCCCATTAGATGAATGAGGCCCGTTATGAGAATGAGGCCCATTAAGGTGATTAGCAGCGGGTTTTTGGGCCTGGACCGGGTCCATTTGGCAAGCGAGAGATGATAAGTGGGCCACGAGATTTGCTTGCGGGTTGGAAGGGCCACGAGGAGATGGGCCCGCGTGGGAAGAGGAATCCATGCGGGAATAGGAAGATGGGGAAGAAAAATGGCGATCCATGAGGGCAAATGGAGACTTTATACAGGAAAATCAGGGAAATACAACGAGGGAAGTAAGGGCTCGAGAATCAAAGAGGGGGCTGACTCAATAATGCAAAAGAAAAAAAAGGACCTAGGACAACGTGACTAGACAAATGAACACACAAAATGGACTAACCTAAATGGGCTTGATGACAAAACCTATATGGGTAGTGGGGAATGCAACACAAAACAACACGAATGGGCTTGGACAAGCCCAAACGACACTAACAATATGAAGGATTTCACCCAAGTTAAACAAGTTAATATGATGAGAAATATTTTATTGTCAAAGTTTTGGGTGGGCCTTTTAATGATTTGAATTGAGATTAATTCCCTCAAGATAGGTATCCTATAGGGAATAAGGTCCAAACTTTAGGTTGACTAAGACTAACTCCTTCACAACGTATGTAAATGAAAGCCTAAGGGGTGGAAAGGTACAACCGGCCCGACATCTGTGTGGGAATCCAAGGCTCTCGGGGACTTACGGAAGTCCCGGATAAGATCACCTAGTTGAGCCTAAGGAATATGGGAGCGAGAGGATCACTTACCGAGGGGAATGCAACTACAATATGCAAATATGCATGATCCTATGTGCACCGGGGTGCATGCAATTTCTAGCCTAGGTCTAACAAATCAAGACAATAATGAAATTATGCAAACATCAAAAAAATGTATGAAAAATGCAAAACAATATGAATAACAATAATGCAAGATCAGAAATAGGGACAACTAGGCACTAAAAGATAAGAAAAACCATAAAAGAACAACGTACCTTTGTGTTTGTGTCACGCCCCGAACAAGGCGGAAATATCGGGACGTACAGTTAGGGACACGCTGGCAAGAGAGGGAACTAAATCTAAAATAATACACAAGTGCTACTAGATGGAAATACTAAATGATCATTAACAAACCACAACTGATACAATAACCTCAAGTTCAACTTAATACAACTGGAATAACAACCACTAAAACTCAATGACACAACTGAACTAAATGCTCTCCAAAACACAACTAGAAGAAAGATAACACACTACTAACACACTAGAACTGATACACTCAAGACATCACTCCTGCCCTTCCCCATCGGTAAGCGCGTCACCTGAAAAGCCTGGAAAGGGGGAAACACAACTATGAGCTGACGCTCAGTAGGAAATAACAGTCAGGTATAAGTGATTAACAGTTTAATTACATTTTAAAATGTCATGCTACAAATGATAAAACAATAAAAAGATAACGATGATATCACGAAATAGAATTCAAAGATCTTGCAAGGTCAAGAAATATAATGAATAGAATGGTAAGACAAGAATTTACTACAGGAGATAACAATAAGAAGTTGGCCATATCAAGTCAATTCAAGTCATGTCAAGCACGCATGTATTTTCATTTCCACGTCCAAGTAATCAACAAGTAGAGTAACCACAAGTAGAGTATAGAACAGTGAAGAGTGGAAAGTGAAACGTAGTAGCAAGTAATATAGAGAGTAGTGGAAAGAGTAGTGAGTAGTGGATAGTCCTAGATTTAACACATATAATAGTACTGGTGCCAAATGCCACACCTAGTCATTTACCTCCCCGGGGGTACACGTAGTGTTCGGGCGCTCTTCCCAGGACCAGACCGAGCCCTTAATTGTTTGCCAGGCATTGATTTCTTTGGATCAAAGATCCCACGAATCTAGACTTCCACAGTTTATGGCCAGAATTCCAAGGTTTAAGCTAAGTAGCAATAACAACATCAAGTAGGAAAGAGATTCATTTCCAGAATTTCAAGGTAAGTATAATCATCAAGGAGATTGAAATCAAGTCACAACAAGAGTTAATCGTGCTGCGTTACTGTAAAACAGCAGCAATCAAATAAGCTAAACAACATATTAATCCTAATCACCAAGTTAAGATATCATGCTTAACCATTATCATTTATATTAGCCAAAGTGCCAACAAGCTAGAACAAGTTATCAAGGTAAAGAAAAATCTCTCACATGAGTGAAAAAGAATGCATTAACAGAGATTTAGTTACACCATTAATCATTAATTAAGTGAGTTTCTATTTACTCTTGTATGCATTGAAATGAAGATGGTAAACGGTGTGTTTTTACACTAAGTTTACATGTAGGAACCAATGCAAATTTGAAATTAAGAGGGGTACATGAATAGGTCAAAAGTTCTTCAAAAATATGATTTCAATGGGTCTAAGTTAAATGGGTTGATTCCCCATTGATTCGGATCCATCTTCGGTTCGAAAAACGAAGAAAACGGGTTTTCTAGTGTATGGGTCGACCCTTGGGGTCGACCCCTGCAAAACGGGGTTCTGGAACTGCATGGGTCGACCCCTGGGGTCGACCCTCGCGTCTGGGCCGAATGGGTCGACCCCAGGGGTCGACCCTCGGGCTGCCTGGGCTGCCAGGTGCATGGGTCGACCCCTGGGGTCGACCCCTGCAAGAACAGCAACGGCTGTTGCTTCCGGAAAACGTGAAATCTCACCCAATTGAAGTCCAATTGAGTTGAAATTAAAGCCATATGATCTAGGAATGTTAATGGACATTCTAGGGTCATAAAACTACAATTTTGAACCACGAATTGTTACAGAAATTGATTGAATCTCAACTTATATTTGATAAATTCATGAAAACCCTAGTTCTTGACCTACTTCTACTAAATCATGCAAATCTCTTAACATACTCAACGGAATTTAGGGATTTTGGTGTCAAAAGAAAGCTAACTCGATCATGAATCCAACCATATATGATATGCAACATGAAGATCAAGTTATATGACTCAAAATGAGCCCGTAATCAAGCTCTGGCTTAAAGGAAACTATATGAAACATGTTCTAGATATGTTTATACAAAACTTCGAAATTCATGATGCATGCTCAATAGAATTTGGGGATTTCTAGGTTAAATGAAAGATAATAACATGCTGATTACTTCATGAAAGTTAATTAGAGTTTGGTTGTTAGATCCTACCTCAAATCGGAGAGAGAAAACTCAAAACCCTAGGATGAAGAACACTTGGACAGCACCTCACAAAAAGCTCGATTCCTCCACGGATACCTAATGAAAATTGGGGCTTTTGCCACCAATGGATAGAGCTCGATGAGAGGAACAATTTGCTATACTCATGATCAAGATTTGGTTGAGAATTCCTACCTCAATCGATGGATCAAAGAAGGATGAAGGGAAGCCAACGGCCTGCTGACCCACCTCCACAAATCGAGCTAGATCTCTCCAGATCCGAAATTTCAGCGATCCTCACAGCAGCCAAATGAAAGAAGACCCATAGGGCTTCATTTTGATAGCTCATAGAGCTTCTGGAGCCTTCGGAGTTGGGAGTATTCGCTGCTGCAAGCCGCGTGTTTAGAAACGGCGCCGAAATCCTTGACTTGACCAAACTATGTCGGCAGCACGTTTTGGGGCTAAGTTTACCTCAAATTGATTGAGGGTAAATGTTCTTTACATTGTGGCCTTCCATTTGCCCCTGATTTCAGATCATTTGGTTGAGTAATCAGGTCGAATTTCGCGTTTTAATCTAAGGGTTAGGTATGGGTCAAAAGTGTGCACATTTGGGTTTGAATTCTAAATAGATCTTAACACGGATTTACCATGACTTAAAGCCAGAAGGAAAAGTTGTTATCTACATCAATATTAACATGTTTACTATTTTTACAGATTTTTCTGAGGTAGTCGAATTATTACTTATACTATTCCGTAATTAATTAAATGTTAAGTTCGGAAGACTAAGTTCACTAATTCCGGCATAATAAATGATTTTCTTAGGCTTAAATGAAGAAGACAAAGTTGCTAAACAAAATTAGTTCTACAAGATGTGATTTTTGGGGATTTTTATAAAATAGTTGAAAAATGACTTATTCTATTAATTAATTAATTAATCTAATTAATTTGGATAATTCTCATTAATTCGAATAACTTCAAATAAATTCTAAATAATTACAAATAACTTTCTAAATAAATTTCTAAGGAATTTGGGGTCTTACACCCTCCCCTACTTAAAGGAATTTGGTCCTCCAAATTCACTGCACTAAAACTGAGAGTAGAAAAAGATCGCTCACCTAGAATAGATTGGGATACCGCTTTCGCATAGTCTCTTCAGACTCCCATGTAGCTTCTTCGGTCCCACGCCGACTCCACTGAATCTTGACCATCGGTATCGAACGATTCCGAAGTTGTTGTTGCTTCCGGTCCAGAATCTTGACAGGTCTTTCCTCATAGGTCAAATCTTCCTTCAGTTCAAAATCCACCTGCTGAATGATATGAGTGGGATCGTACACATATTTCCGCAACATAGACACATGGAAAACATTATGTACGCCAGACAAATGCGGTGGTAAAGCCAGTCTGTATGCCACCTCTCCCACTCTATCTAGAATCTCGAATGGACCAATGTACCTCGGATTCAGCTTGCCATGGATGCCAAATCTTCGGATCCCTCTCGTCGGAGAGACCTTTAAGAACACATGCTCGCCAACCTGAAATTCCAATGCTCTCCTTCTGTTGTCGGCATAACTCTTCTGTCTCGACTGGGCTACTTGTAACCTGTCTCGGATAACACGGATGTTCTGTGATGATTCCGAAACAAGATCTGGTCCAAGCCACTGTTTCTCACCTACCTCGTCCCAACACAACGGGGAACGACAACTTCTACCATATAGTACTTCAAAAGGAGCCATCTGAATGCTAGACTGATAGCTGTTATTGTAAGCGAATTCAATTAATGCCAAATGCTCACTCCAAGTACCACCAAAGTCAATCATGCAAGCTCGCAACATATCTTCCACTATCTGATTGGTTCTTTCAGTCTATCCATCTGTCTGTGGATGAAAAGCAGTACTGAAATTTAGACGAGTACCCAAAGACTCTTGCAGTCCCTTCCAGAAATGTGAAGTAAATCTGGGGTCTCGATCAGATACTATATTCACTAGAATACCATGCAATCTCACCACTTCCTTTATATACAAGGCAGCCAATACATCAATCGTCCACTTGAACTTAATTGGTAAGAAATGAGCTGACTTTGTCAATCGATCGACAATCACCCATATCGCATCAAATCCACCACGAGTCCTAGGTAGACCCATAATGAAATCCATGCCAATGCTTTCCCACTTCCATTGGGGTATGTCGAGTGGTTTCAATTTCCCTACTGGTCTGAAATGTTCGGCCTTAACTTGCTGACATACCAAACATCTGCTCACAAAATCTGCAACTTCTCTTTTCATATTTGGCCACCAAAAGGACCTTTTCAAATCTCGGTACATCTTAGTGCCTCCAGGATTAATGGTATATCTGGATCTATGAGCTTCCTCAAGAATCTTGTTCTTTATTGTAGCCTCATCCGGAACACAAGTTCTGCCTTTAAATAATAATCTACCATCATCGGCCAACATGAAGTCAGGTATGCTGCTCAAGCTTCCCTTGATCTCTACCAACTAGGGATCATTATTTTGCAAGGACTTGATCTCTATTAATAATTCAGGTTTAAGTTGAATCTGAGCAATCAAGATCCGATCGTTGTCAATATTGAGATCCAGACTAGATAATTGTTCCAACAATCTCCATTCTTGTAACATGAGACTTGACAGTCTAGCTACCGGCTTCCGGCTTAATGCATCTGCCACAACATTACCTTTGCCAGGATGATACTCAATCGAGAAGTCGAAGTCTTTCAAGTACTCCAACCATCTCCGCTGCCTCATGTTGAGTTCCTTTTGAGAAAATAAATACTTCAAACTCTTATGATCCGAAAACACTGTAAAGGTTTCTCCATACAAGTAATGCCTCTTCAAAGCAAACACGACTGCAGCAAGTTCCAAATCATGAACAGGATAATTATCTTCGTGCTTCCTCAACTGCCTAGAGGAATAGGCAATCACCTTCCCATGTTGCATGAGTACATAGCCTAAGCCAATACCTGAAGCATCAGTATAAACAACAAATCCTCCTTCACCAGAAGGTAAGGCCAAAATAGGTGCAGTAGTCAAACACTCCTTCAGAGTCTGAAAGCTTCGCTGACAATCATCTGACCAATCAAACTTATTCTCCTTGCGGGTTAATCTTGTCATAGGTACTGTAATCTTAGAGAAGTCTTGAATAAATCTTCTATAATAACACCTAGGAAACTTCTGATTTCAGTTGCACTAGTAGGCTGCTCCCAATTCTTCACTGCCTCAATCTTCGAAGGATCAACTGAAATACCTTCCTTGGTGATAATATGTCCGAGAAAGGACACCTCTTGTAGCCAGAACTCACACTTACTAATCTTGGCATATAGTTGATGATCTCTCAACAGTTGCAATGCCATTCTCAGATGCTCAGCATGCTCCTCCTCATTCTTAGAATAAATCAGGATGTCATCAATAAATACCACGACCCACTGATCAAGATAGGGCCGAAATACATCGTTCATCAATTGCATGAAAGCTGCTGGAGCATTCGTTAGACCAAAAGGCATAACGACAAACTCAAAATGACCATACCTGCTGCGGAAAGCTGATTTATAAATATCCTCTTCCTTAATCCGCAACTGGTGATATCCCGATCGAAGATCGATCTTAGAGAAATATTGAGCTCCCGCTATCTGGTCAAATAACTCGTCAATCCTCAGCAAGGGATATTTGTTCTTGACAGTCTGTTGGTTTAATTGCCGATAATCAATGCACAGCCTCATCGAACCATCTTTCTTCCTGACAAATAGTACAAGGGCTCTCCACGGAGAAGTACTAGGACGAATAAAACCCTTCTCAAGTAATTCCATCAGTTGCTGCTTCAGTTCCCTCAGTTCCGTAGGAGACATACGATAAGGAGCCTTAGAAATAGGAGCTGTGCCAGGAATAAGATCAATAGAAAAGATAACTTCCCGCTCAGGCGGAAGTCCTGGTAATTTTTCCGGAAAGACATCAGGAAAATCTCAGACAACTGGAATGTCCTTGATCTCCATCTGCTGCTCAGGAGTTGCACAAACAAAGGCTAGAAAAGCCTCACACCCATGCCTCAAAAGCTTATCAGCTCGAAGAGCCGAGATGAGCGGTACGGAGTTATGGTGCTTGACTCCCGTAAAAGATAAACCAGAATGTCCAGTAAAAGTCACTGAGCTAGAACTACAATGCACATTGGCCTCATACTTGGCCAACCAATCTACTCCTAGGATTACATCATAATCCTTCATATCTATGCAGACTAAATCTGCTGGTAAGTTCTGTTCACCAAACATCACCTTACTAGAAGGATAGAAATACTGGATTGTTGATCTAGTGCCAATAGGGGTTGAAATCTCTAACGGAGTATTCATCAAAACAGGTTCCACAGCTAATGACTTAGCAAATCTCCGTGAAATAAAAGAATGTGTTGCACCAGTATCAAAGAGAGCAAATGCGGGCTTATCGATTATAGTAAGGGTACCTTCGACGAGTCCGCCATCATCAGAAATCCCAGTTTCCTCTGCATGTAAAGCTTGAAGCTTGCCTTGTGGTTTCTTGAAGACTAGAGGTTTTGCCGGTGTAGCTTGCTCCGATATGAGAGGACAATTGGGGATACGGTGCTCCTTGCTTCCACATCGCAAACATGCGCCTTGCTTGCGCCAGCACTCCTCTTTCTTGTGACCCGGACGATCACAATAGTTGCACACGCCCTTGAATGGAACACTAGGGCCAGGCTTCTTGTCTTCATGCCTCGGCATCTTGCCCTTCCATGATCCGGACCCGCTCTACGAACCAGGTCCACTAACAGGTCTCTTCTTGGTATACCCGGGTTTGACACTTTCGGAACCCGTAGGTAATTCTTTCTTGGTGCCTTTCCCACGGATTCTCTCCGTCATTTCAAGAGTATCCTCCAGAACTTGCGCTTTCCTTACCATCTCAGAATAAGTGGAAATCTCCATCGGTGCCAATTGGTTGATATAATGAAGCTTCAATCCATTGAGAAAGCGCTTCGCCTTCATCTTCTCGGTGGAAATGAGATGAGTAGCGTAACGAGAAAGCCGTGCAAATTGAGCCTCATACTCTGCCACGGACAAACCTCGCTATTTCAAGGCCGCGAACTCTGCCGCTTTCTTCTCTTGCACTCTATTAGAAAAATACTTGCTGTTGAAGAATTCCTCGAACTCTTCCCACATAACTTGCCGATCACCGAGAGTTGCCTTGACAGAATCCCACCAAGTACGTGCATCATGTTCCAGTTGAAATGTGGACAAAAGGACACGCTCCTGGTTGGTACATTGCATAACTTCAAAGATTCTCCCCATCTCATCTATCTAGTGCTCGGCTTGGTCAGGGTCAGTCGAACCAGCGAATCTAGGCGGGTTCATTCCGCGGAAGTTCCGGTATAGATCACCGGTGCCATGCGGTGCCGCTCCTGCCTGAGCTACTTGCTGAAGGGCCTGAGTAAGGCCTTGCACCGTACACTGTAGGTTCCTCCATTCAGCACGATCAGCTGCCATCTACAAGGGAAATAGATTACTTAGGTTTAATCAAGATAAATAATTATACGATTAAGAAACGAACTTAACCCAAGTTCTACCCAATCTCACAGGTCAGGTCTAGACTTTACAAGGTTAGGGATCTAATGCATCTAGACACGACCAAAAACTCGGTACCTGGCGGAGGTAATCGGTCCGAAGACCACTCGCGCAAGTGTGCGACCTTCCCGATAGGCGTAGCCTAACATTCGGACAACACCTTTTGATATACCGATTATTGGGATGAAATGCAAGAAAACCTAAAACTTAGGAAAACCTAGGAATGTGAAACCTGTCTCTGATACCAACTAAACTGTCACGCCCCGAACAAGGCGGAAATATCGGGACGTACAGTTAGGGACACGTTGGCAAGAGAGGGAACTAAATCTAAAATAATACACAAGTGCTACTAGATGGAAATACTAAATGATCATTAACAAACCACAACTGATACAATAACCTCAAGTTCAACTTAATACAACTGGAATAACAACCACTAAAACTCAATGACACAACTGAACTAAATGCTCTCCAAAACACAACTAGAAGAAAGATAACACACTACTAACACACTAGAACTGATACACTCAAGACATCACTCCTGCCCTTCCCCATCGGTAAGCGCGTCACCTGAAAAGCCTGGAAAGGGGTAAACACAACTATGAGCTGACGCTCAGTAGGAAATAACAGTCATGTATAAGTGATTAACAGTTTAATTACATTTTAAAATGTCATGCTACAAATGATAAAATAATAAAAAGATAACGATGATATCACGAAACAGAATTCAAAGATCTTGCAAGGTCAAGAAATATAATGAATAGAATGGTAAGACAAGAATTTACTACAGGAGATAACAATAAGAAGTTGGCCATATCAAGTCAATTCAAGTCATGTCAAGCACGCATGTATTTTCATTTCCACGTCCAAGTAATCAACAAGTAGAGTAACCACAAGTAGAGTATAGAACAGTGAAGAGTGGAAAGTGAAACGTAGTAGCAAGTAATATAGAGAGTAGTGGAAAGAGTAGTGAGTAGTGGACAGTCCTAGATTTAACACATGTAATAGTACTGGTGCCAAATGCCACACCTAGTCATTCACCTCCTCGGGGGTACACGTAGTGTTCGGGCGCTCTTCCCAGGACCAGACCGAGCCCTTAATTGTTTGCCAGGCATTGATTTCTTTGGATCAAAGATCCCACGAATCTAGACTTCCACAGTTTATGGCCAGAATTCCAAGGTTTAAGCTAAGTAGCAATAACAACATCAAGTAGGAAAGAGATTCATTTCCAGAATTTCAAGGTAAGTATAATCATCAAGGAGATTGAAATCAAGTCACAACAAGAGTTAATCGTGCTGCGTTACTGTAAAACAGCAGCAATCAAATAAGCTAAACAACATATTAATCCTAATCACCAAGTTAAGATATCATGCTTAACCATTATCATTTATATTAGCCAAAGTGCCAACAAGCTAGAACAAGTTATCAAGGTAAAGAACAAACTCTCACAGGAGTGAAAAAGAATGCATTAACAGAGATTTAGTTACACCATTAATCATTAATTAAGTGAGTTTCTATTTAATCTTGTATGCATTGAAATGAAGATGGTAAACGGTGTGTTTTTACACTAAGTTTACATGTAGGAACCAATGCAAATTTGAAATTAAGAGGGGTACATGAATAGGTCAAAAGTTCTTCAAAAATATGATTTCAATGGGTCTAAGTTAAATGGGTTGATTCCCCATTGATTCGGATCCATCTTCGGTTCGAAAAACGAAGAAAATGGGTTTTCTAGTGTATGGGTCGACCCTTGGGGTCGACCCCTGCAAAATGGGGTTCTGGAACTGCATGGGTCGACCCCTGGGGTCGACCCTCGCGTCTGGGCCGAATGGGTCGACCCCAGGGGTCGACCCTCGGGCTGCCTGGGCTGCCAGGTGCATGGGTCGACCCCTGGGGTCGACCCCTGCAAGAACAGCAACGGCTGTTGCTTCCGGAAAATGTGAAATCTCACCCAATTGAAGTCCAATTGAGTTGAAATTAAAGCCATATGATCTAGGAATGTTAATGGACATTCTAGGGTCATAAAACTACACTTTTGAACCACGAATTGTTACAGAAATTGATTGAATCTCAACTTATATATGATAAATTCATGAAAACCCTAGTTCTTGACCTACTTCTACTAAATCATGCAAATCTCTTAACATACTCAACGGAATTTAGGGATTTTGGTGTCAAAAGAAAGCTAACTCGATCATGAATCCAACCATATATGATATGCAACATGAAGATCAAGTTATATGACTCAAAATGAGCCCGTAATCAAGCTCTGGCTTAAAGGAAACTATATGAAACATGTTCTAGATATGTTTATACAAAACTTCGAAATTCATGATGCATGCTCAATAGAATTTGGGGATTTCTAAGTTAAATGAAAGATAATAACATGCTGATTACTTCATGAAAGTTAATTAGAGTTTGGTTGTTAGATCCTACCTCAAATCGGAGAGAGAAAACTCAAAACCCTAGGATGAAGAACACTTGGACAGCACCTCACAAAAAGCTCGATTCCTCCACGGATACCTAATGAAAATTGGGGCTTTTGCCACCAATGGATAGAGCTTGATGAGAGGAACAATTTGATATACTCATGATCAAGATTTGGTTGAGAATTCCTACCTCAATCGATGGATCAAAGAAGGATGAAGGGAAGCCAACGGCCTGCTGACCCACCTCCACAAATCGAGCTAGATCTCTCCAGATCCGAAATTTCAGCGATCCCCACAGCAGCCAAATGAAAGAAGACCCGTAGGGCTTCATTTTGATAGCTCATAGAGCTTATGGAGCCTTCGGAGTTGGGAGTATTCGCTGCTGCAAGCCGCGTGTTTAGAAACGGCGCCGAAATCCTTGACTTGACCAAACTATGTCGGCAGCACGTTTTGGGGCTAAGTTTACCTCAAATTGATTGAGGGTAAATGTTCTTTACATTGTGGCCTTCCATTTGCCCCTGATTTCAGATCATTTGGTTGAGTAATCAGGTCGAATTTCGCGTTTTAATCTAAGGGTTAGGTATGGGTCAAAAGTGTGCACATTTGGGTTTGAATTCTAAATAGATCTTAACACGGATTTACCATGGCTTAAAGCCAGAAGGAAAAGTTGTTATCTACATCAATATTAACATGTTTACTATTTTTACAGATTTTTCTGAGATAGTCGAATTATTACTTATACTATTCCGTAATTAATTAAATGTTAAGTTCGGAAGACTAAGTTCACTAATTCCGGCATAATAAATGATTTTCTTAGGCTTAAATGAAGAAGACAAAGTTGCTAAACAAAATTAGTTCTACAAGATGTGATTTTTGGGGATTTTTATAAAATAGTTGAAAAATGACTTATTCTATTAATTAATTAATTAATCTAATTAATTTGGATAATTCTCATTAATTCGAATAACTTCAAATAAATTCTAAATAATTACAAATAACTTTCTAAATAAATTTCTAAGGAATTTGGGGTCTTACAGTTTGCCCCTGAACCTGCATGTAGATTTTATACAAAATGCTAAAATGATGACAATATTTAACTAGGCAAATGTGACCTAAATGATGCAAATAAACTATAGATGGAAAGACAATACAAAGGTCTACACAATGGGCCCAAGAACAGGGTAATCTAACCTCGGGAGGCCAATTAAATCATCCAAGAAAGATGCCCCCGTGAACCTGTGCGCAGACCGCATGCAAACTAAATGTAGAAACTGTAAAAATGGAGACCCTTTTTAAATATGCAAATGATGTCCAAATGATGCAAACTATATATGTATGGAAAGACAATACAAAGGACAATGCAACGTAACAAAAATCAGTCCAATCCGACGTCAGGAGATAAAGTTATGCCCGAATGAATAAGGCCCCTATGAATAGAAATCCTGCCCGACCAGAACCAAAAAAAGGTCACATGGATGACCGTTTTTACCCTGTATGCAGTCTACTGGATGACCGCCCAGGTCCTAGGTGGTCCTAGGAGGACCGTTTATAACACCAGAGGGTTGGGGCGGTCCTGGAAAGGCCGTTTAAAGGGCTAGGCGGCCCTACAATAGACCGTGTACCCCTGATAGACTCGGGAATGGACAGAACGATGGAAAAATGTGGAAAAGACTACCCAAACATGCACGAACACCCACCCAACATACAAGACACTAAAAATACAACGTGATGGGCACTAGGTGTCCCATCGTGATCACCAAAAAAGGGGTGTAGATAGTAAAATGTAATCTAATCTCCGCCCTCTAACAAGCTATGCATGCATATGTGAATGTGATCATGAAAATAACATGATAGCATGAACAAGGAACGGGCGATAAAAAAAAAAGAGTGAACCGTGATCGCCACCCAAGGATTAGCAGTGGGAAATAGATGCTATAAGGGATGAAAGACTACTGCGTACCTTGGGAAAAATAGGAAGAAGACCGCGGCCAAAGGTGACCGCTACAACGTGATCGCGCCTTGAAGATGGGTGCGGGGAACTGGTGGGATCGGACCTCCTCTCCATCCAGTCGGCTAGAGGAAGAGGGCCTCACGTTCATATTGATAATCTCCTGCAAAATAAAGCCCTAAAAACAAAAGAACACCCATTAGATCACGAAAGTGTAGAAACTGCCCCGGAATGATAAATCAACGTGAAAGAAAGGGGGAGAACGCACCGGGGGAGGGTTTTTAACCCCTATAAATGGGTGCAAATGAAAGGTGGGAGTGTTGTGCATGCATGGGATTTGAAATCATGAAATTTGATAAAGAAAGGAGAGAGAAAAATGTTGTGCAAAATGGAGAAAAGTGTAAAAACGTGTAGAGAACTGTGCAGAAACTAAGTGTAAAACTGTGACGATTTGTGAAAAGTAGGAGGAGAGAACTAAGCATACGAGTGAAGAAAAAGAGCCCAGAGAGATGGAAATCGAAGAAGACACTCCCCTCTTTAGGTTGGGGTCGGAGCAGGAGGTAGATGACGCAGCATGGCTCCGCCCCGGACCGAGGAAGGGTGCCCCGCCGCGGAGTTGTAGCAGGAAAATAAAATCTGTGATGATTTGCAAGAAGTAGAGGCAAAGTTATGAGGGCAAACGACGATGAAATCAAGCAAATAAGGAACCAAATTGAAGCCTATACTTTCATCAATAGCCTTGGGTCGAAGGGTTGAGTCAACAATCCGACATAGCTTCGCCCCAGGTCGAAGAAGAGCCCCCCGATCGCACAGACGAACTGGGCATCTATTTATAGAAAATTGATGGAACCCAGAACTTTCTGCCAAGATTCCAGGAGATAGAGTCCACCAAATCTTGAGATCCAAGGATCATTCTCGAGATAATAGTCAGGATAAGAGCTAAGAGAAAATGAGACTCTTTTTGGTGGAAGGATCTGGAAGTTATGGCTCTAGGAAGAAGGCCCTGGAACCTAATCTGACAGAGTTTGTGTTATGCGAAATGCATAAAACCTGAACTTGCGATCGAGATTCCCGAAGATCCGGTCCATGAAAAATCGTGCTCTATATATCAAATTCAAGATAATACAAAGAGGAAGACACAGAAACAAATGGGGCTCAATTTCGTGGAGTACTCTAGAAGATAGAGCCCTAACAAGGAGGCCCCGTTGCACAGGAAGTCCAGCGGCAAAGAAGACGGGGTTCAGGATCTTCTGGACTCTCTGTCCTAGAGACGGTCTATCGAGCAGCCGTTTTTGGTAAGAAACAATCATGACCAGGCCGTATATATCATGAAGGACAACGTCGTTGGCGAGCACGGCAGTTCGGTTCAAAGTAGGATAAAAACGGTCTATCCGTAGATCATTTATTGAGTGGGGCGCTCTAGCATTAGACCGCCCAGATCTGGGTGGCCCACTGGGTGGCCACCAAGACAGGGCTAGGCGGCCCAGTGCTAGGCCGCCCAGTGGTGATAGGCGGTCTGGAAGATGGCCGCCCAGGGGGTGCTAGGCGGTCTAGAAGATGGCCGCCCAGCTCCAGGCGGTCCAATGAATGACCGCCCCACTCCCTGGGTGGTCCTGAGGCTTTTCTTGTGTCGGAGAAGAGGGTGAATAGTCCCGGAATGTATGAGAACTTGGAAAATATTGTTGAACTGATAGAAATGGCTTCCAAACTCAGAGGGCTAGGGAATGATCAAGAAATGTGCTCAGAATCAGATCATGGAATACTCTAAAAGCAATGGGTAATTCGAGGCATCACGGAAGTGAATAAGAGAGATGACTCAACTTGCAGCCTAAAAATGGGTGTCAACAGTGTGTGCTTACACAGAATGGAGATAGGAGAAGAGGATCAAACCACACAAGAGACAACGATTTTTAGGTGGTTCAGATGCAACAGTGGCAACCTACGTCTACCCCTCACAAACTGTGAGGATTCACACACTATCTTGTAAGGGATTACAAGATCTGAACACACACACACACATAAGGAGATAGAAACTCCCATGAATGTGTAAACACACCGAAGTACACACAAATCTGATAGAAATCAAACACACACACACGGATCTGAAAAGATCCACACACACACGAATGTTTAGAGATTACAAAGAGCACACTCATGAAGCTCAAGGAATATAGAAGAAGAAACATAAAATAAAAACTCTGATTTAAACTCCCCCCGAGTAGATGATGAAGATTTGGATGAAGCTTGAATCTCCACTTGATTTGGGGTTGATTGGCTTCAGATTGATCTTGAAGAGCTTGGAGATGGATGAAGAATTCCTGGACGAAGCACTGTTCATGGAGCTACAGTAGCAACCTTCTTTCTCCCCTTGATAGCCTCCTTGATCTCCCTTGAGTGATTAGAGTTTCTTTGCCCTCGTGAAGAAAACAAAGTCAAATATGGAGGCTTTGAAGGGTTCGGTTGACGGGATAGGGCTGGGCGGTCGACCTAACTTTTACAGGATCTAAACTTTCAGCTCTGGGAAAATAGATCGACCGGCCCTGGGTTGGCGGTCGACCGAACTCTGTAATATTTCAGAGTTCTGGGCATTGGAAAGTTAGGTCGACCGCCCCTGCTGGCCAGGTCGACTGCCCCTGCTGGCCAGGTCGACCGCCCCTGCTGGCCAGGTCGACCGAACTCTGAAAGAACCTGCAGAATTAACATTGTTAGCCAACGAATTAAGTCCAGAATTCAAGGTATTATGGTTGAACACTTTAACATCCATTTTGGGGCTCATATAACTCTATTTGTCCACTTAGAAGGCTTTTAGCATTATATTAGTTCCTAAGATGAAACATGATCTCATTTTGATCCTTGAATCTCACTTTTGAAATTGTGCACGGCACTAGATGGAAAATACAACCGGGGTTTTGTTATCATCAAAATCACTTGGAGAGACTCAGCAAAGGCAGCGTCTACTTCCAAAAGTGGGGTGAACTTCCAAGGCTCGGCAAGGTGGAGACGGTGGCACTCTTCATCATCTTGGCTGTTCTTTCCCTTGTCCTTTCTCTTTTATTTGCAAGTAATATTTTTATTTTTTATAGAGTTGTACTTGTCACCTTTCATAGTAATAAAATTCAGATTTTGAGAAATTTTGTTCTTCTTTTTCCTTCTAATTTCTCTTCTTTTAACCCTCTCATATTCTTTAATTAGTTTATTTTCATGCAAGTTTTATTTTCATTAGTTTAATCTCACTCCAAATTCAGATCTTCTCAAATATAAGAATTTTCCATGTCATGCTTAATTAAAAATATTTTTTCTCCGTAGGATCGACTCGTTCTTACCACTTTACTCTTATTCCAATCTTTTTAAGAGAGTGAGTTCAGTTTTTTTTAAATTATGGCACGACTTTTTAACGGCAAGTTTTGTCCATATCAATAATCGTGCACTGCCTGATGTTACGGGGCGGAAGCACCCAGTCCGACCCCTGCCTCGATAATCATTCACTGCCTGACGTTGAGGGACGAAAGCACCCGATCGGACCCCTACCTCGATGATCATGCGCCACCGTGGGGTCACCTCGATAAGCATGCCCTCAGTGCTCCTACCCTAACAATGGGCTTACTTCATGAGTCTCGACGCAAGATGAAGCGTCAAGCCCCTGCCTCTATCACACCGGGCCCTGAGCACGACCATCAAGGTCTCCCGGTGCCTACCTCTTTCAATCACAACGGTGCCCCCGGCACCCGACTACCCGTCACATCGGGCCCAGAGCATGATCATCGAGGCCTCCCAACGCCCGTCTCTTTCAATCACAACGGTGCCCTCGGCACCAGACTGCCAGTCACATTGGGCCCCGAGCACGACCATCAAGGTCTCCCGGCGCACACTGCCTTCAGTCACATCGGTGTCCCTGGCACCCGACTGCCAGTCACAGACGGGCCCAAAGCATGACTATCGAGGTCTCACGGAGCCTATCTCTTTCAATTACATCGGTGCCCCCGGCACTCGACTGCCAGTCACAGATAGGCCTTGAGCATGACCATCGAGGTCTCACGGAGCCCCTCTCCTTCAGTCACAACGGTGCCCCCGGCACCCGACTGCTAGTCCTAGGAGGGCCCCAAGCACGACCATCGAGGTCTCACGGAGCCCATCCACTTCAGTCACAACGGTGCCCTCACACCCGACTGCCCAGTTACTCCAGTCACATCAGTGCCCTCGACACCCGATCGCTTAGCCTCGAGTCACAACGATGCCCCCGGCACCAGACTGTCGAGTCCAGATGGCGTCGGGCTACTATAGCCCCGACGGCGCTCAACAACTTCTGTCACAAGGGTGCCCCCGGCACCTGACTGCTCAGTTGCTCCAGTCACATCGATGCCCCCGGCACCCGACTGCTCAACCACTCGAGTCACAATGGTGCCCTCGGCACCCGACTGCCCAGTTACTTCAGTCACAACTGTGCCCCCGGCACCCGACTGCCAGCTACTCCAGTCTCGTACAAGAAGAAGAAAACGTGAGGCCCTTGTCCCTTGGCCAGCCTTGGAGCAAGGAAGGAATCAACCTCTGCATCCCGTTGCTGCTCTGACAACGTGATCATTCCTTTTACCGCGTTCCTCAAGAACGCGCCCATAAGGAGCACCACTTTAATCACCAAGCCCTCCTTCAGTCACAACCGTGCCCCCGACACCCGACTGCCAGTCCCAGGCGGGCCCCGAACATGACCATCGAGGTCTCACAAAGCCCATCCACTTCAGTCACAACGGTGCCCTTGGCACCCGACTGCCCAGTTACTCCAGTCACATCGGTTCCCCTGGTCCCCGATCGCCCAGCTACTCCATCCACAACGGTGCCCTCGGCACCCGATTGCCAATCTCAGCTACACCAAACCACCAGGGTTTCCTGGCGCCCAGCTCCCTCAGCTACTCCAGCTACAACGGTGCCCTCGACACTCGGCTGTCCAGCCACACCAGTGTCAACGGTGCCCCGCAGCACCCCGACAGCCCAGCTACGTCGGTCAGTACCGTGCCAACGACACCCAAATGTCCAGTTAATCCAGCTACAACGGTGCCCACAGCGCCCGACTACCCAACCCCGGTGACACCCGGCTACATCTGCCCCAGCGGCGCTCTGGCTCTCCAGTTTCACCAGTGTTCATGGCACCTGGTCGTTCCAGCAACGGTGTCCAGGGCACCCAACTCTCCTAGTTCCAACGGCGCATGGTCGCCCCAATCACGGCGGTGCTCAGGGCACCCCATCACTCCAGTCACCACCGTGCCAACAGCACCCAACTACTCCAGTCAAAGTGACGCCTACAGCCTTGACTACCCCAGTCACAATGGCACCCACAACACCCGATAGTTCCGAGCTCAATGGCTCTTGGTCGCTCTAGTCATGGAAATGCTCACACCGTCCGACTACTTCTGTCTCAACAATGCTCGGCTGCCCCTGTCTCAACAGCGCTCGGCCGCTCCAATCACCAGTGGTGCCTGTGCCATTTGGTCGCCTAGGCCCTAGCGACGCCCAACTGCTCCAGCACAGCAGTGCCCACGGCACCCCTACTTCACCGATCTCGACACTGTCTCATATCAGGAGCACAATGTGACACCCCTCTGGCGGCATCCTGCCGAGTCACAAGTCCTTTGACGGCCACTATGTACCAATGCGGAGATACCCGCACAATAATGCAATGACCCAGGGACCGTCATAAATGACAGAATTGTCCCGTGGTTTGCACACATGTGTAATCGGGCCTACACACCCCGTATAAGAGCCTCTCATGGCATATAGTGGTGTAATCCAGTCCGGGAATTGATCCCCATCCTCGCCACCTACCAGTCTCAACGCCGTCCAGTAGACTGCCATCTATCTCCCAGCTCGGTCCTAACCCCTCTACCCGGATAGACCCTATACCCGAGCCAGAACCTACCTACTCCCTGTCGAGCCAGTGTCCGCTGCTCCTCTGTCCGAGTCAATACCTCATTCTCATAAATCCAGAATGCATACCCCCTCTAGTGTTCGCACTGTTGTGGGAGTTTGTGTGGTACAATATATTTCATGTCATATCTCCGCTGTCTTATTCACTGAAGTTAATTTCCTATTTTGTTTTGATGATTGGCAACTATTCATTTTATCTGTCATACCTTGGATTTTGATAAATAATGACTTTCAACACTAATTGATGTGTGAGTTATCCTTCTGTATCTAAGGTCGGTGCATGATAGGTTGTATTCACAATAATAGTCGGTGCATGTTTACAGTGGCATATAGTCGGTGCATGTTTTGCATTGGCACATAGTCGGTGCAGGTTTTGTATTGGCATATAGTCGGTACAAGTTTGCATTGGCACATAGTCGGTGCAGGTTTTACGTTGGCATATAGTCGGTGCATATTTTGCATTGGCATATAGTCGGTGCATGTTTGCATAGGCATATGGTCAGTGCATACTCATAGTTCTTGGGTTTGCAAGTCGGTGCAGAAGTCCATTTTACTGATTAATGTCGAAGCACATTTGCTTGTCCACGACTAACGTCGGTGCACATTTGCTATGTGCTCAACTGAGGTCGGTGCACATTTTTCCTTAGCCAGACTAACGTCGGTGCACATTTGCTATGTGGTCAACTGAGGTCAGTGCACATTTTTCCTTAGCCATACTAAGGTCGGTGCACGTTCTGTCCTAGGCCATACTAAGGTCGAAGCATGTTTTCTGTTGTCCACACTAATGTCGGTGCACGTTTTGCCTTAGCCACTCTAAGGTCGGTGCATGGTTTGTCTTAGGCCATACTAAAGTCGAAGCACTCTTTGCATCCTGTCTTTTAAGGTCTGTGCACATTTGTAATAAGCACGTAGAAAGTCAGAGCACATTTGCATTTAGTCTCACAATAGGTCCGAGCATGTATGGGCTATGCATTTGTGAGTCTGAGCATATGTGTTTGCATACCTTCTAAGGTTAGAGCGCATCCTGCTTCGTGCACAACAAGGTCAGTGCATGTTCATCTATAATGACAATCCATGTCGATGCTAGTTTGTCAAGCCTTCATATGAAGTCTGTGCACGTTTGCCTTGTGCTAAACAAGGTCGGTGCACATCATTCATTGTGCATATAGAAGGTAGGTGCACACTTAGTTGTTCAGCATGTAACGTCAGTGCACATTATTGTGCTACATATATAAAGCCAATACTAACAACACTCTCTTGAATTAAAAGCTGATATTGTCATCTGTTTGCCAGGTCAGTTATATGGTCGAATATATGGTGGGTACACTGAAAACCTGCAAACTTGACTCACGGGGAAGTTAAAGTACCAGGTTATTGGCACGTGATCCAAGGCAAGGGTCGAAAGGGAGATTCAACCACGTGGAACTGTGAGCCTTTAGGTCTTTACACGTGGACCTCCAGTGAAGCGCTCGTATCGAGACTCCCTGGGCGAGAAATGTGGTTTCCACGCGCCCTCTCCTAGCCAAGGCTATAGAAGGGACATGATCCCTCAGATCAAAAGAATCGAAAATAGAAGAGAAGAAGATTGATAGAGCGAGTGAGCAAGAGCTGAAGATTGGCAGAGCAAGCGCAGAGAGACGGAGAAGCATACGAAGCTGAAGAGAGCCTGAACCTGAGAGGAGAAATCTGAAGGAGAATAGAGTATCGTAAGTTAGAGTTTGAGAGAGCTTGAGTGTTTTGGTAAATTGTAATTGACTCGTGGATCAAATCCAGAGTCAATCTATTTCTAGAGAGCTACATTGTTATCTTGTTTCCTTTCTTTCGTTTTAAGTTTTCTGAACTCTATCAAGCTGTGAGTCAGCAGGTGAGGGTGAGTCCTCAGACAACGAAGCTGTAAAGCTCAGCAGTAGCAATCTGTGAGGCTCAGTGATCTGAGATCTTATCCCCAAAGCTGTGGATCAGTGGTGTGTAGGGATCTAATCCCTGAAGCTATGGATCAGCAGATTGAAGCTGTGAGTCAGCAGTAAGCCACACTTAGTCTAAGTGTGGGGTGGATGTAGGTGAAAACCAAACCACCTAAAATCCCTTGTGTTCTGTGTGATTGGATTGTGCTTCTGTGTTTCTATAGCCTCTGTCTGCTTGGTGTTCAGTCGAATGTTTAAGAATGTTTAAGTGATACATGCCTTCACTCGCTATAATTGCTATATGAGATTGTTGCTAAAGCTTCTCATCCAGTAGGTATATCAAAAGGTGTGGTTGAAAGGATAAGCAAAGCTTATCTGGAATTTCACATCTTGCGTGAGGATCAGTCTTCGCCATCGTACTGTACTTGGATGTTTAGCTAACTGCTAAGTGATGTCATCTGATCTCTTCTAATATTACTGATATTTACATCTCTGGATTGAGTTACAGTAGTTTGTTTTTATTCCGCATTGATTTTAACTGCTGTAGATTTCTAAGGGGTAGATCTATTCACCCCCCTCTAGATCTTAGTGTCCATCCGTTTCAACAGGTGGTATTAGAGCCTAACTCTCCCTTAGGGCCTCACATCCCAGAGAGATTAGATATGGATGCTAAAGGTGTAGTCGCTGAGGGTCACTCAACTAGCAAGCCACCATTCTTTAATGGTAGCAATTATGCTTACTGGAAGAATAGGATGCAGGTTTTCCTCCGTGCTAAGGATTATGAGATCTGGAAGGTGGTTAGCAAGGGTCCATTTGATTACCTCCAGATGAGGAATTCTGGACTAAGGAGCATATCCAAAAGTCCACTCTGAATTGGGGAGCCGTTAATGCTATACAATGTGCACTCCATCCCACTGAATTCTCCAGAGTTTCCTCCTCTACCACTGCTAAGGAGATGTGGGATAAGTTAGAGGTTATTTACAAAGGGACATCTCAGGTTAGAGAAACTAAAGCCAATATATTAGTATCTGAGTACGAGGCTTTCAAAATGAAGCCTGAAGAGTCAATATCTGAGATGTACGCTCGCTTGAATGTGATCACTAATAGCTTGAGAAGTATAGGAAAGACCTACAGTGAGTATGAAATTGTTAGAAAAATTCTAAGGTCCCTGACACCCATCTGGCATACCAAGGCCACTGTAGTGGAGGAGTCCAGGAACCTAGCTACGACCACTGTAGATGAGCTTATAGGTTCTCTCATGACATATGAACTGAACCTCAAGAAAATTGATGAGACTGAGAAGAGAAAGAAACCTTTAGCTCTTAAGGTTAACTCTTGCAAAGGGTCATCCAGTGAGTGCAGCTGCACCAGTTCTGAAGAAGATCAGGATGAGTTTGCTTTGATTACCAGGAAGTTCAAGAAATTTCTGAGGAAAGAAGGGAAAGGGCTAAGGAAAAAGTACTTCTCAGGAAAAAGACAGTCCAAACACAAATCTGACCCTGCCAAGAAAACTGATGCCATTGTTTGCTATAACTATAGGAAAGCAGGACATCTCAAAGCGGACTGCCCAGAGCTCAAGGACAAGCAGCCCAGGTGGAAGAATAAAAGGGGAAAAGCTATAGTTAGCACCTGGAGCGATGAAGAAGAAGGAAGTCAGAGCAGCTCCTTTGATAGTGAGACAGAAGACAAGATTTGCTTGATGGCAAAAAGTGATGATGAGGTAATTTCACCTTTTGACAACTTTACTCAGAATGAATGGGAGGATGCTTATGCTGAAATTTTAAAAAAATATGAAGACATGCGTAGGGATAACAGACATTTAAAAAGGAAAATGAATTCATTAGCTAATGATACTTCCCTATCTGATAAAATTACATGTTTGCAAACTGAAAATTCAGAACTGAAAAACTCCCTGAATGAAGCTGAAGGTTATAAAAGCATGTTAGATAATTTGAAAGAGGAAAATGAGAACTTGCAGAACTCCATTGATGAACTCAAAATGAGAATACATGAATTTAAGGAAGAAACTAGAACATCAACTGAAAAATATGATGCCATCAATGGTGTAAATGCTAAACTCAAAAAGGTCATTGAAACTTTAGAAAAAGAAAATAAAGACAAACAAAATTCCCTTGAAGGCATGACACAAGGTGCAGAAAATATGAACGCCATCTTGGGAACAAAAGGAAATTTCAGAAAGGAAGGTTTGGGTTTCAACCCAACTAATAAGGAGAGGTTTGACATGAGAACTATCTCCTTTGTGGCAAAAAAGGGGACATTCCAACCCCTAATAAAAATGACTTCAGGAGAAAGTCAAAAAAAGAACAAAAAGAAATACATTGAGAAAACAAAACCCAATGCCAAGGAAAAGGGCAAAGGGAAGGTGTGTAGGGAATCATGCTCATACACTCTCACGCCTCAGACCAAGGGACATGATAGGGGTCAAACTTCTAGAGCTAAAGTCAAAGGAAGTCCCAAAATCAAAACAGAAAAATCTCCATAGAATGGTCAAGGCACCTATCAATTTCCATCTACCTCAACTTCATCTTGGTATAAGTCCACTAGGAATCAAGGATCGAGTAGAAAAACCTCAGGTCAAGGCTACCAGAATACCGTTCCTACCTACCCTACATTTCACAACACTTATCATCATAACTTTGGAAAGGGAGGTCTAGGTAGCTTCTACATGAGGCCAATGCAGAATCATTTTTAGAATTCATACTCTACTCAAAGGTATCAACCTTATCCTTGGGACTCCTACATGACTGGGGTTAATAATTTTAGAAGTCATAACTCTTATAGCTTTATCAACTCCAAGCCAGGTCAGTCCAGGATCTATGGTACACCTACTGCTCCCAATGCCTATTGGACTAATCACTAGCAAAGGAACTATCAGAATGACTTCAAAAACAAGAAACAAGCCACACCTAAGAAACAAGTCTCAATGAATAAAAGTGGCAAGAAAAGACAGACAAAATTGAATGATAAGAGATCCACAACTGCTATGAAGAAGTCAAATCAAATATGGATACCAAAACATCTTGTTTCTAGTCTACATGAGATAAATGCTTTTATGGGACCCAAGAAGCTCTAGGTTCTAAATTATTCCACTTGATTCCCTTGCAGGTATGCCTGGTAGCCAATCAAAACAGATGGTATCTTGACAGCGGCTGCTCCAGGCACATGACCAAGGATAAAGGCAAATTTTGCATGCTTGTGAAGAAGGATGCAGGTCATGTTACCTTCAGAGGTAATACCAAAGGGAAAATAATTGGATCAGGTAAAGTAGGTAAGTGTTCTTCTTGTTGCATTGATGAAGTACTGTTGGTAGAAGGCCTTGCCTATAACTTGCTGAGCATTAGTCAGCTGTGTGATAAAGGTCATAAAGTGATTTTTGACTCTCTTGCATGCACGATTTTTGAACCTAATTCTGAATCTATCAAGTTTTTTGGTAAGAGAATCAATAACATCTACATGGTAGACTTAGATGATGTAGCACATTCTAACCTTTCTCTTAATGTCAATAAGGATGACCTAGCTTATCTATGGCATCGTAGATTAGGTCATGCTAGCTATAGTATGCTACACAAACTGAATAAACACAGTATGGTAAAAGGGCTTCATGAAATCTCTTTCAAAAATGAAAATAAAATCTGTGAGGCATGCACTCAATGTAAACAAACCAAAAAATCATTTAAATCTAGAACCGAAAACCTATCTTCTAAACCATATGAGCTAATTCACATGGACTTATTTGGACCCACCAGGTCTGTTAGCTTATCTGGAAAAAGATATGGTTTTGTGCTTGTTGATGATTTTTCTAGATTTACTTGGGTCTTTTACTTGTCTCACAAAAATGAAGCTTTTGAAGAATTCCAGGAGTTCTTTTACAAAGTAAAACATACTAATGAGCATGCTATCTTGAATATCTTGTCTGATCATGGTGGTGAGTTTGTCAACTCACATTTTGATAATTTTTGCAGGGAGAATGGCATAACTCACAGGTTCTCCTCACCAAGAACTTGAGCAGAATGGAGTGGCGGAAAGGAGAAACCGAACATTAGTAGAAATGGCTAGAACTATGCTGGTAGAAGGGAATCTACCAAGGAAGTTTTGGGCAGAGGCTATTAACACTTCATGCTACATTATTAATAGAGCCCTGGTAAGACCCACAACTCAAATGACTCCTTATGAAATTCTGAAAGGTAAGAAACCCTCTCTAGCTAATTTCAAGTTTTTCGGTTGTAAATATTTTGTTCATATAAATTCCAAAAGAGACCTTGATAAGTTCGAACCTAAAAGTGAACCTGGAATATTTCTAGGTTATTCTGATCAGTCTAGAGCCTACAGAATTTTTAATCTCAACTCCAAAACTGTAGAAGAGTCTCCTCATGTTGTCTTTGATGAGTCTGAAACTAGAACTGAAACTTATTTATGCAGGGACAAGATTGATGGAGCAATTCTGGAGACTAAAGAAGACCAGAATAAAGAATCTGGTGAAGAAGATGAGGAATCTGAAACTCAGGGGGAGGTAAGTGAGAGTTCAGGTAATCAGGTCACTAACCTTAAATTTCTTAGAGACCATCCCCTTGAGAACATAATTGGTAGTCTAAATGACCCATCGAGAACTAGAGCACACTTAAGAATTGAAAATGAATTGAACTCATTTGCTTTAGTATCTCAGGTAGAACCACAGAACGTAGATACTGCCCTTTAGGATGAACATTGGATTAATGCCATGCATGAAGAACTTAGTCAGTTTGATAGGAACAAAGTCTGACACTTAGTTCTTAAACCCTCTCATGGCAACATAATAGGCTGGGGTTCCTTTACACCTTTGGACTAAAAAGTTCTTTAGTAGAATTTGTAGTCTTATTGGTACTCCTCTTTATCTAGACATGCTCACAGCCACAAGACAGCGTCTTGCTTTCGCTCGTGCATGTGTTATGGTTTCTGCTGATAGAGAGCTCCCTGATGAGCTTTTCTTCAAGGATTTAAAGGGTAAGAAGCGAAATATTTCTGTCTCTTATCCTTGGAAACCAAAATCTTGCTCTGTTTGCTTATCATTTGGTCACCCAGAAGCTCAGTGCATTCCTACGATCAACCCACTCCGAAAAGACAATCGGGAGAATCAGTCCAATTCTCAATTCACCCCTCTTGGGGAGAAGGCAGCAGGTAAGCAGCCTATTCAAACGTGCAGCTCATTTGCTGCACTGTCTTCTAATTTGGAAAAATTAGACCCGCGGGGTGATACTGGGCAGGCTTTAGTTCCCAATACAGGAGAGGTTGCTCTCCAGCAAGGTGTCGACCCTCAACAGAAGAATACCATTCTCGATCATTGCTCAGGTAGTTGCAACGACTCCATAAATAGAGTGGCTAGTTCAAATTCAAAAGTTAATTCAAATGGCATTTCAAAATTGAGGGATGTCAGGAAGGGTCTTACGCAAAAAAAGGAAGTCAGTGAGCCTGAGCTATCCAAGCACAGGAGGGGGAGGCCAATCCACCATCATCGGCGTCTGTTAGAGGGCTCCCGACTATTCAGGACTTTGTGGTTCATCAACTCAGCCAGCAAGCTTTGGAGCAAAGTAGTTGCAACCTGCCTCCTAAGTCTACCAAGGGTACGGCTACGGAGTCTAGTAAACTCAGGCGGTCTCCCCGGCATAATTCTTAATACAACCTCCTTTTCCTGACATTAAATAATCGGACCATGAAGATTATTAGCTGGAATGTTAGAAGAATTAATAAGAGATCTCACCGAAGACAACTTAATCATTCTATTAAAGCATCTGAGGTGGATATTGTAGTTTTGTTGGAAACTAAAATGCATCCCAGAAATGCGGCTACTTACAAGAAGGACTTATGGCCTGAACCATAAATTTTAAATAATGATTGTTCCTCCAATCAGGGATGTATATGGGTTCTGTGCGATGCAACTAAATTCCATATGACAATGCTTATGGAGTCAGAGCAGTTCATTCACATTCAGCTGGAGGAACTTGTCACTAGACAGCATTTTCTACTTACTGCAATCTATGCATCTAACTTTTTAGCTCAACGCAGAACTTTATGGAAGGACATTATTTCTATTTCAGCTATGGCAGCTGGAGATCCTTGGCTCTTGATAGGATACTTCAATTGCATCAGGTTTGCTGACGAGAAGATTGGAGGTAACCCAGTGCCTCAGGCCATTGTTACTGAATTTGACAACATGATACATACAGCTGACTTATTTGACATGAAGACTGTTCGTCATTCTATTTCCTAGAGCAATAGATCCAAGCCTCCATATAGGATCCTTGCAAGACTTGATAGGTGCTTGATCAACAATCATTGGTTACAAATTTTCCCAGAGTGCTACCTAGAATATGCAGGAGAAGGCTTTTTTGATCATTCTATGCTCAAAGTCTGCAATAAGCTACCTATTCACAGTGGTCCTATTCCCTTTAAATTTTTTATTATGTGGACCAAGCACCCAGATTTTATTAGTGTTGTACAACATATCTGGAGTATCAGACATGAGGGGCACCCGTAATTCATACATTGGTCCAAATTGCAAGCTCTGAAGCAATACCTGAAGCAGTGGAATAGAAATGCTTTTGGTAATGTGCAGGATATTGTGAAGAAAACCAGAGATGACCTCCTTGGTGTTCAGCAGCAGCTCCATCATGATCCTCTGAATATGATGTTGATTAATCTAGAGAAAGAACATAGAGCAGCTTATGAGTTGGCAATGGATAATGAAGAATCTTTTGCTAAGAAAAAGTCTAGACAAAACTGGCTTGCGCTCGGAGACTCAAATACAAGATACTTTTATGCCTCTTTCAAGAGTAGGAAGTCAAGAAATAGCATCCAGAAATGCAAGCTCAGAGATGGGACTTACACTGAGGACTTCTCTAAAGTTTCAGAACATGCAGTGTATTTTTTCAACCAATTATTGAATCAGCCACAGTCGCAAACTGAATTAAATCTGGAGCCTAGATATGTGCTCACTCCATCTGATATTGCAAAGTTAAATAGACCTTTGTCTGAAGAAGAGATTACCAATGTAGTCCTCCAGTCTCCCTCAGGGAAAAGCCCAGGTCCAGATGGTTTCCCAGCAGAGTTCTACAAAGCAGCTTGGAGGGTAATTGGTGAAGATGTAATATCTGCTGTGAAACATTGCTTTGCCTCTAAACGTATTCTGAAATAGTTCAATTGCACTTTTATTGCCCTTGTTCCAAAATCTAAAGGTGCCGACTCTTTTGATCAATTCAGACCGATTTCTCTATGCAACTTCTTCTATAAAATTGTGTCCAAGATTATTGCCAACAGAATGCAAGAAGTGATGGCCAACCTCATAAGTAAGAACCAGGCTGCATTTATAAAAGGCAGATCCATTCACCACAATATTCTTCTGGCTAATGACATTATCAAGGACCTTCAACTTAAATCCAAAGGTAAGATTATTTGCCTCAAGGTAGATCTCAAGAAAGCCTTTGATTCCCTGAATAGAAATTTTTTATGGGCTATGATGCACAAGATGGGCTTTCCAAACTCTTGGATTGAATGGATAGCCAACTATGTTGCAACCCCAATGTTTTCAGTATTACTGAATGGCTCTCCTAAGGGCTTTTTTAGTAGCACGAATGGGGTGCGATAAGGAGACC
This sequence comes from Amorphophallus konjac, assembly GCA_022559845.1. Lineage (NCBI taxonomy): Eukaryota > Viridiplantae > Streptophyta > Magnoliopsida > Alismatales > Araceae > Amorphophallus > Amorphophallus konjac. The sequence goes on from CM040127.1 coordinate 112,668,121, forward strand.
CATTATCTCCATACCTCTTCACCATTGCCATGCAAGGTTTCTCTTTACTCATGGATAATGCAGTGCAGAATGGACTAGTCAAAGTTCCAGAAGCTGGTGCTATAAAGATTTCCCATATTGCCTTTGCTGATGACCTGATCATTTTCTTTAAAGATGATGTTAATTCTGCCCAACACATTGATTCTGTTCTCAAGGATTTTGCCACTCTCTCTGGCTTGCACATCAATCTTCAGAAAAGTAAACTATACATTGGTAGAAATGTTATAAACAAGGATGAGATTCTTACCACTACCCAGATTTCAGAAGGTCTCCTACTAATTCCATACTTTGGACTTCCACTTCTGTCTTCATGTATCAAGAAGGTGAACTGTATGCCATTGATAGATAAAATCAGAAGGCGTATTGACTCTAGGAAGAACAGACTCCTTTCACGAGCAGGACGGCTTGAACTCATCAAGTATGTTCTGTCCTCATACTCCCTTTACTGGTTTGCAGCTTTCTCCATGCCATCATCCTTTTTTGAAGATATTGAAAGATTGTTCTGTAATTTCTATTGGCACGGTCATTCCAACAAGCAGGCTAGCCATATGATTTCTTGGAAGCATATTTGCAAACCGAAGATGGAGGGAGGTTTGGGCCTTAAAAACCTTAAGGAATGAAATATGGATTGCATGTCAAAACTACTGTGGGACATTCTACAAAATTCTGATTCCCAATGGTTCAATTGGGTTCATGCTAAATACCTTTCAAAGTGTAACATTTGGGAAATGAGAATCAAGCCTTACTTCTCTGCAGCGTGTAAAGGCATCCTTAAGGCTAGGAAATGGCTGAAAGACAACATCACTTACAAAATTGGTAATGGCAGTCAAACTAGCATGTGGGTGGACCCATGGGTATAGGGAGAAAGCATAAACCACTTATATGGTGATCAAATTATGCAAGATCTAGAGATGCACAAAGAATGCAAGGTGTCTGCCTTTGTTACGAATGGGTGTTGGTCCTTACCTCTGCCTGCTTCTTCTGAAATGGCAGACCTTTGGAATGTAATAGCAGGGATCCCTATTGCTTCAGGTGAAAGGGATGAAATCCGATGGAATCACAACAATGGATTGTTCACTACAGCACATTGCTGGGAAGTTATAAGAGTAAAAGCTCCCATAATGCCTACTGGGGAATGGATCTGGAAGGGGCCAACAATACAAAGAGCTTCACACTACCTGTGGCAAGCAGTGTTGAGCAAACTACCAACTATGGATAATTTACAAAAGAGAGGACATCATCTTGCTTCTATGTGCTATCTTTGCAAAAACAAATGTGAATATTCAGATCACCTTTTCTTTGAATGTTCTTACTCTGGCTGGATCTGGAAAGAAATTCTTAACAGGCTAGACCTGCATCGGTCTCCTAAAATCCTTAACCTGGAAATTGCAGAGATTGCTAGAAACTGCCCAAAAAAGGGGCCAATTCTGAAGCTGGTCAGAGTGCTACTGAGAACCACGGTTTGGCATATCTGGAAGCATAGATGTGAAAGAATCTTCTAAGGTACCTATGTGCTCAAAGGAAATCTGCTCATCCAAATCATAGAAGATAGTCGTCACTGTATGGAATTCCATGAAGCATCGAGATGTTCTAAGATGCGGGACACCATGATATTCAAAAGATTTAACATCGATTGTAAAGCTCCATAGCAGATTACTAGTATGTAATAATGCAGTGAAGGGAGGAAAGCCGACCAGAGAAATTGTAGTTTAATTTGAATTGAATTTCTATTATGTATTAGGCTACTAGTCTACAAATTGTGTAGTCAGTAGTCAACCTCCATCTCTCTTGTACATTATCTTACATAATACATCTCATTACTTATCAAAAAAAACATAATAGGCACTAAATGGGTCTTTCGTAATAAAACTGATGAGCAGGGTAAAGTTGTTAGAATTAAGGTTAGGCTGGTTGCTCAGGGGTACAACCAAGAGTTTGGTATTGACTTTGAAGAGTCATTTGCCCATGTAGCTAGGCTAGAAGCCATTAGAATTCTTTTGGCTACTGCATGCAGTCTAGGAATAACCCTACAACAAATGGATGTTAAATCTGCTTTTCTAAATGGTGAAATAAAAGAGGATGTTTTTGTTAAGCAACCCCCGGGTTTTGAGTGTCTTGAATTTCCTGACCATATGTATAAACTTGATAAGGCACTTTATGGATTGAAGCAAGCTCCTCGAGCTTGGTATGACAGACTGAGCAAGTTCCTCACAGAAAAAGGATTCTCTAGAGGTAAAGTTGACCAAACATTATTCACTAAGGTATGTAAAAAGGAAATTTTAATCATTCAAATTTATGTAGATGATATAATATTTGGATCAACAAATTTATCCATGTGTGAGCAATTCTCAGCTTTAATGACCAGTGAATTTGAGATGAGCTCAATGGGAGAGCTAAAATTTTTCCTTGGGTTGCAGGTATGTCAGACGAAAGAAGGAACATTTATAACTCAAGAGAAATATATCAAGGGTCTTCTGAAGAAATTCAAGATGGAGAACCTCAAGGCAATAACTGCACCAATGGGAACATCTACCAGTCTTGATGTTGACCCTGAAGGTAAAACGGTAGACCCCAAATGATACAGAGGTATGATTGGATCCTTGCTATACCTTACTGCTTCTCGACCTAACATTCAATTCTCAGTATGTTTGTGTGCTAGATTTCAAGAATGTCCTAAGGAATCACACTTAATAGCTGTGAAATGGATTTTTAGATATCTGTCTGGCACCCTAGACTTAGGCTTATGGTATCCTGCTAAGTGTGAGCTGGATCTGATAGCTTACACAAATGTAGACTATGCCGGGTGTAGGATAGATAGGAAAAGTACTAGTGGATATTGTCAATTTCTAGGAGGGTGTCTAATGTCTTGGGCATCTAAGAAACAGCACATTGTAGCTCTATCCACTGCTGAGGCAGAGTATGTGGCTGCATATAACTGTGCTGCCCAAGTCCTCTGGATTAAACATCAATTAATTGACTATCTTATCAATCTTGGTTGCATTACAATCTTATGTGATAACACTAGTGCCATTTCCTTAACTAAAAATCGTGTTCACCACTCTAGGATAAAACACATTGAAATCAAACATCACTTTCTTAGAGATGAAGTTAGTAAAAAGGAGATTGAGCTTGAATTCATTGAATCTGAAAGACAAATTGCTGCCATTTTTACAAAACCACTGGGAAATGAAAGATTTAAGTTTTTAAGAAGAGAACTTGGTCTTTGTAAATTTTCTGCATGAATGCTCATTCAGATTTATTGTATCTCCTGATTGCTTCTGACGGAATATGAGTCACTGAATGCCTGTTTAATGCATTTCATGGTTGGCCCATAAATATATAAAATGGAAGATGGGGGAAGGATAAATATCTTCTGTCTGAAAACCCACTCTATGCATAGAGACAAGTCCTTCACCTAGTACCATAGGACAATTCTTTTTTGTCTATAATAGGTTAGTGTCTCTCTCATTCTCATCTGAAACCTCATGTACACAGTCAGGGGGAGTTTGTGCATTGTCATATCATCCCTATAATGTCATTTCATGCATCTTAATTTCATCTCATTCATGTTGATGGGGGAATTCAGAATAATTCTTTAGTGATTGAACAGACTATTGCTAAATAATGTTGACTTTCAATTCATACTTCTGATCACTGCTCCGAAATGTCGACTTTTAGTGCTGACTCTTTAGAATCTCACTTTGACTTTCTTGAATATGTCATGATCTATCATCATCCTTGGCCTTAGTATCTAAACATTTCTTGGAATCCATTTTGAATCTGATCAAATGACAAACTGAAAGACATGTTCATTAATCCAAGCTGCTGGAATCAGAGAGCTTCTCTTATAAGAAACAGTAATGAACCCTGAATGAATTGTTGGTTTAAACTTTATGATCTCTAGAGACTAAAAAACCAAACTTAATGAAGAAAGTTTGTGGAATACTTTTAATAGCTCTTAACCATTTCATGCATGTCATGTCTAATTGAGTCTTGCAAAATCTGAATCTATCTAGACTTAGGCAAAATTGATCGAGAGAACCTGAAAATATGTATTGTTATTAAACAATAATATCTGAAAATCAAATGGACAGATATGTCAAAATGATAAATCATATACTGTAAAGGTAGAGCACTGATTGAATGCATAGAGAAACTGGGTACTTCGTCAATGAAATGAAGAAAAACCCATGTCATGAAGTGCCTCAGTTTATCTCTATTCAGAAAATAAAAGGTTAGTTCCACTAAGTAACTAAGGGTACTGGCGTCTGATAAACATGTACCCTTACGCAAAAAGGTGAAAACTATACCTGAGACAGAATAGTGGATGTTGTCGAGTAACTAGGGGTACTGGCGTCTGATAAACGTGTACTCTTATGTGAAAAGGCTAGATCATACTTGACTATTCTAAGGAAGTAAAGAAAAGAAATATCTGCTTCTCTGAAGATTAATTCAGGACTGTGAAGGTTGTTTAATCTCAATACAAATTCCGATCAATCCTGATGATGCCTTGAGGCTCAGATAAACAAGATAAAGTAAGACAAAAGCCGACTTGTTCCATGAGCTCTTGGTTCATTACTATTAAGAGCTTGTACAGACTGGTCATCACAGAGTGGTGTTACTAGTCTTTCACTTTCATACTCTTTAAACCACATAAGTTCAGGAATGAACTATCTGCACTCCTATAATAGAAGAATCTGTGCTCTACCTGCTTGATTACTGAAATGCTTACATAATTTGTCACATCAGATCTCCTCTTGAATATGATACTCATCATGTTATCCTCTTGTTTATCCTTTCTGCTAATGGCAAAGGGGGAGAGAGTTCAAGGGGGAGAAAGTTTGATGTCTGCTTGGAGAGAGTTTAAGGGGAGAGAGTTTTGCATTACATTGATTGTGCATTGGATTTGCATCTTGCTGAGGCACAAATCTTGATTCTTAATAAAGCTAGTGTTGACATCAAAATCAAAATGTAAAGGTGTTGCCATTATCAAAAAGGGGGAGAATGTTGTGGGAGTTTGTGTGGTACAATATATTTCATGTCATATCTCCTCTGTCTTATTCACTGAAGTTAATTTCCTATTTTGTTTTGATGATTGGCAACTATTCATTTTATCTGTCATACCTTGGATTTTGATAAATAATGACTTTCAACACTAATTACTCTGTGAGTTATCCTTCTGTATCTAAGGTCGGTGCATGATAGGTTGTATTCACAATAATAGTCGGTGCATGTTTGCAGTGGCATATAGTCGGTGCATGTTTTGCATTGGCACATAGTTGGTGTAGGTTTTGAATTGGCATATAGTCGGTGCATGTTTGCATTGGCACATAGTCGGTGCAGGTTTTGCGTTGTCATATAGTCAGTGCATATTTTGCATTGGCATATAGTCGGTGCATGTTTGCGTAGGCATATGGTCGGTGCATACTCATAGTTCTTGGGTTTGCAAGTCGGTGCATAAGTCCATTTAACTGATTAAGGTCGAAGCACATTTGCTTGTGCACGATTAACGTCAGTGCATATTTGCTATGTGCTCAACTGAGGTCGGTGCACATTTTGACTTAGCCAGACTAATGTCAGTGCACATTTGCTATGTGCTCAACTGAGGTCGGTGCACGTTTTGCCTTAGCCATACTAAGGTCGATGCACGTTCTGTCTTAGGCCATACTAAGGTCGAAGCATGTTTTCTGTTGTGCACACTGATGTCGGTGCACGTTTTGCCTTAGCCACACTGAGGTCGGTGCATGGTTTGTCTTAGGCCATACTAAAGTCAAAGCACTCTTTACATCCTGTCTTTTAAGGTCTGTGCACATTTGTAATAAGCACATAGAAAGTCAGAGCACATTTGCATTTAGTCTCACAATAGGTCCGAGCATGTATGGGCTATGCATTTGTGAGTCTGAGCATATGTGTTTGCATACCTTCTAAGGTCAGAGCACATCCTGCTTCGTGCACAACAAGGTCAGTGCACGTTCATCTATAATGACAATCTAGGTCAGTGCTAGATTGTCTAGCCTTCATATCAATTCTGTGCACGTTTGCTTGTGCTAAACAAGGTTGGTGCACATCCTTCATTGTGCATATAGAAGGTAGGTGCACACTTAGTTGTTCTGCATGTAACGTCAGTGCACATTATTGTGCTACATATATAAAGTCAATACTAACAGCACTCTCTTGAATTAAAAGCTGATATTGTCGCCTGTTTGCCAGGTCAATTATATAGTCGAATATATGATGGGTACACTGACAACCTGCGAACTTGACTCACGAGGAAGTTAAAGTACCAGGCTATTGGCACGTGATCCAAGGCAAGGGTCGAAAGGGAGATTCAGCCACATGGAACTGTGAGCCTTCAGATCTTTACATGTGGACCTTCAGTGAAGCGCTTGTATCGAGACTCCCTGGGCGAGAAATGTGGTTTCCACGCGCCCTCTCCTCGCCAAGGCTATAAAAGGGACATGATCCCTAAGATCAAAAGAATTGAAAATAGAAGAGAAGAAGATTGATAGAGCGAGTGAGCGAGAGCTGAAGATTGGCAGAGCAAGCACAGAGAGACGGAGAAGCATACGAAGCTGAAGAGAGCCTGAACCTGAGAGGAGAAATCTGAAGGAGAACAGAGTATCGTAAGTCAGAGTTTGAGAGAGCTTGAGTGTTTTGGTAAATTGTAATTGACTCGAGGATCAAATCCAGAGTCAATCTATTTCTAGAGAGCTACATTGTTATCTTGTTTCCTTTCTTTTGTTTTAAGTTTTCTGAACTCTATCAAGCTGTGAGTCAGCAGGCGACTGTGAGTCCTCGGATAATGAATTTGTAAAGCTCAGCAGTAGCAAGCTGTGAGGCTCAGAGGTCTGAGATCTTATCCCCGAAGTTGTGGATCAGCGGTGTGTAGGGATCTAATCCCCGAAGCTGTGGATCAGCGGATTGAAGCTGTGAATCAGCAGTAAGCCACACTTAGTCTAAGTGTGGGGTGGATGTAGGTGAAAACTGAACCACTTAAAATCACTTGTGTTCTGTGTGATTGGATTGTGCTTCTGTGTTTCTATAGCCTCTGTCTGCTTGGTGTTCAGTCGAATGTTTAAGAATGTTTAAGTGATTCATGCCTTCACTCGCTATAATTGCTATCTGAGATTGTTGGTAAATCCTCTCATCCAGTACGTATATCAAAAGGTGTGGTTGAAAGGATAAGCAAAGCTTATCTGGAATTCCACATCTTGCGTGAGGATCAGTCTCCGCCATCGTACTATACCTGGATGTTTAGCTAACTGCTAAGTGCAGTCATCTGATCTCTTCTAATATTGCTGATATTTACATCTCTGGATTAAGTTACAGTAGTTTGTTTTTATCCTGCATTGATTTTAACTACTGTAGATTTCTAAGGGGTAGATCTATTCACGCCCCCTCTAGATCTTAGTGTCTATCCGTTCCAACACGCACTTGAACCAGTCTCTCTGCCCCTAGTTATCCCCGCTGTCTTGCTGTTGTTCTATCACTGTTGCATGGACTAAGCCCTCCCGACGTCGCAGCTCCCAGGGTCCCTGACTCTTCTCTTTGGTAGTAGAAACAAAGGTGTTCGGGCTCCACCCGATGTAAAATAAACACCGATTGCTTGCGGTCGGTGGGGAAGACGTCCAGTACACGAGCTCCCACAATCGCCTACACTCGTACCAGCGGAACCACCTCTCCACGTGGCGCACAATATTTCATGTTCACGTGCCATGCCCTGGTGGCACATCCCCAGTCAAACACTCGATTCCACCGATGATCGTCGAGAAATCGACTGGCACGCTCGCATTCCATCCAGCCATCTCTGTCCCAGTCTTCTAGAATGATTAACCATACGCCATTCCTTCCGGTGCTTTCCTATCGTTCTTTTCACCCTCCTTTCAATACCCCTGGAATCCTCGAGTGCCAAGTCGACCTATCTCGGCCTTCAGTAAAAGGCGAGTGTGCATCCCCGCCGCGAGGAAAAATAGAAGTGACTCCCCACGCATGTAAACAAATTGGAACGCCCGGTGGGACGTCTCTAACCTTTCCTGTTTCTGCCGAAGAAGAGTCAGACCTGCCAAGTGTACGCCACAATGCCCTCGCCTTTTCTTATCGGACAGAAAGAGGATGGCCCCCTTCCAGAATGCAACATGCAACCGATCGTCATCGAGCGACCAACCTGCACAAGCAACAACAACAACAAACTGGTGGCGATAGTGACCTACGGTCCAATCGTCATCGCCTTTCACGCCGGGCACGTACGGTTGGCAACCCCAATCGTGTTCGGCAACCCTACCTCGGCCTTCGACTAGCCCTGATCCTCAGGTGCCATTGCCGTGGCCGACGAGCAGCCCAGTCCAGCGACTGCCTATGAAGGAAGCTGGTCCCTCTGCTCCTCCAGCAGCGAAGACCCACGTGGTCATTGAACCCCGAGTCCCCAGCTTCTCCAACACCCGATACGGGCCTCTGGCCTCGGGTCTCCGGTACAACCTCACCACCGATCCATTCAAGCACCAAGCATTGGGTCCCCAGCGATGTCGATTCCCAACATGGACAATGAGATCCGGATCATTGGCACCTCAACACCCAAGACGGGCTTCCAGTCCTGGGTCTCAGCTACATCAACACCCAAGATGGGCGCTCCGCCCTGGGTCCCAGCATTCCAGCATCACCAACACCCAAGACGGGCGTTCAGCCCTGGGTTCTAGCTCCAGCAACACCCAAGAAGGGCATTACGTCCTGGGTTCCAACCTCAACAACACCCAAAACGGGCATCCAGCCCTGGGTTCTAGCTCTATCAACACCCAGATGGGTCGCCTGCCCTAGGATCTAGCTCCATCAACACCCAAGACATGCGTTCAGCCCCAGGTCCCAGTTTCATCAACACCCAAGACGGGCATCCAGCTCCGTGTCCCAACTCTATCAACACCAGAGACAGGCACTCGACCTCGGGTCCTAGCTTCATCAGGACCCGAGATGGGCCTCCAGCCCCGTGTTCGATTCTTGACAACCCCCAAGATCGACATTCAGTCTGGGCCCCAGCACCATCAACACTCAAGGCGGGCTTCTAGCCCGAAATCCCAACGACGTCAAGCACTAAGTTTGGGTTTCCAGTCCCAGATCCTAGCTTCATCAACTCCCAACAGAGGCTTTCAACCTCGGGTACTAGCTTCGTCAACACCCAGTACGGGCGTCAAGCTCTGGGTCACCATCCCTCTGACATCCTCAGTTCACAACATGAGTCACAAACCCTAGATTTTGGCAACAACTCCGAGGGCCTAAGCGAATGCCAGGCTCCCGGTCGCCACTCTGTCGGCCCCTGCTTGGGCATCGAACTCCCGAGTTCTAGCTACATTGACACTCACCAGAAGTGCCATGCTCCAGACAGCCACGGACCTGGTTCGGTCGGCCCACCACATTGGTGTTGAGTCAACCTTGGTCTGCAAACAAAAAGGGGGTGCCATAGCAGCTGCAGAAATGGGTGACCCACCACCGCCACCCCTACCTCCTGAAGATAACACGAGACTCAAAGGAGCCGATGCACCAGTATCACACCGGGGGCAACCACCCCAGGCCAGTATCTAGCCTTCCAAGCCTAAGCAAGGGGGGAAACTCCAAGGAGGAGCGTTGGTCCTCCCTCAGATGAATATGGGTCATTAGAAAAGAGGCCCAACCCATTTGGGGGTCACGAGTCAAGGGATCCCTCCACTCACCAGAATGGCACCAAGCCCAAAATCTAGCAGAGCGGTTGTCGGCTCAAGATCTTACTGTCTAGTGAAGCATCCATCAAGATAGACTCCGGCTCTTAATAGACTGGGGGAACCGACATCAACTAGTAACTCGGAAGCCAACCCTGCCCACGTCAATCAAAGATTTGGGATGGATCCCGCCGACACCCGTCCAGTAGCTCGAGATAAACTCCACCTGCGTCGGCCAACGACTTGGTAGAACCCCCGCCAATGCCGACTGGTGACACCAACAAAGCTCCATCGGGTCCCCACCAGTGGCTACCAGCTAACCCTGGTGGGGGGGTCTATCCTTTCGATATTTACCATGTCCCAAGGGGTAGCGACACCCAGGCAGACACTCAGTCCCTGCGCGGCTTCGGCCATCATGTTCAGTAAGGTCGAGCCACCCCGACCCCAGTCAAAGTCCCAGCCACCCACAGAATGTTGTGTCTCCTCTAGATTTGATGTCTAGTTTTGATGCTGGCAATAGTGTGTTTGACCTTAATTTGTCTCTACCAACATTGTTATTTTAAAGTCTTTTCTTTAGTAAGAATAAGTTTTTGTTCATAACAAGGTCGATGCATATTCATATTGTTACATTGAAAGGTCGGTGCACACTTGCATATTGTTGGATTGAAAGGTTGATGCACATTTGCATATAAGTCTATAAGGTCGGTGCACATGAAGAAATCCTACACTTTAAGGTCGGTGCACATTCACTTTATAGTCTATCAGGTCAGTGCATACATTCATTCCAGTCTAGAAGGTCGGTGCATTTGCAGAAGTCTTGCACCAGAAGGTCAGTGCATTTGTAGAAATCTTGCACCAGAAGGTCAGTGCATATATAGGTCTGTGCATATTTGATTTCTAGAGACAAGTCGATGCATGTCATAGAAAGGCCGATGCTAGTAAGCTAGCGACTGTAGCATAGGTCAATGCATGTTATAGATGGGTCGATGCACTTTGTGCATTCACTATAAAGACAGGTCGATGCACCCTTATTACAGAGTCGGCTTGTCTGCAAATAAGGTCTACCTGTATAACTCTTAGGTCGATGTTTCTATTCTAACATGTTGTATGTGTTAGCTATACATGCTAATGTATCTCATTTATGCATCGATGCTCTTGAAGAATTTTGTGCATACACTTATATGAATTGTCTGACCTTGTGAAGCATCTGAAACTATATTTGCTAATAATTAATACATGCTTCAAAAGTCTCATAAATCTTTGATTCTGTTTTGGACAGAAAGGAAGAAACAACCCAGATACATGCTCGAACACCTGGGTTGCATAAAGGCAGACCACATTACTCTCACATGGAATTTAAAGTGAAGCAGATTAAAGGCACGTGATCCAAGGCAAAAAGTTGAACTAATATTCTGCCACGTGGATCATCTTATTTTCTACTCCTGACACGTGGGCCCTCGAAGTGTGCATTCTGGATAAAATTATTAGGCGGGAGTGTGTCTTCCACGCACCCAAAATTTGAGAATCTTGTGGGACCAGAGACTCGTGCTCTCCTGTATAAAAGGGGATCGAGCAATCAAATTCAAAGAGAGGGAATACGAGAGAAGCTGATTAGAAGAGGAGAAAAGAGCTGAAGAGCAAGAGAGTTCCAAAGATCGAGAGAGAAGAGTCTGAGAAGAATTCGAGAGTGAAAGAGTCTGTTGCATACGAGTAAGAAGAAAACAGAGTGCCGTAAGTTTGCCTAAGAGAGAGAAGTGAGATTGAGCATAAGAGTATTGTCCTGACTTCTGGATCAGATCCAGAGTCAGATCGCTCCAGTGGAGCTACAGTTTATTCTATCTATTATTGTTTTTTCATTGCCTCTTTAGTTTTCTTTTTGAAATTACTATAAGCTGTGTATCAACGGAGCAAGCTATGGTGCTCAGCGGCGAGGTGTGATCCTCGGACAACAAGCTATGTTGCTCAGCGGGAAAGTAAGCTATGAGGCTCAGCTGTTTGTAGGGATTTCATCCCCGAAGCTATGGATCAGCGGAGTTTAAGCTGTTTGGCAGTGGAAGCCTTACTCAGTTGAGTAAGGGGTTGACGTAGATCTCAAGCTCAAGACCGAACCACCTTAAAAATTGATCTATCTTCTGTGTGATTGCACATCTCTCTTTACTGCAACTAGATGAATGCCTAGGATCATCTACTGCAAGTCGTTAATGCTTTCAATATATTCATCTATTGCTTGCGCCCAAGTACCCAACCTGATTGTTTGAATATTTTCTGAATTGTCTATGCTAAGTCATCATAAGTTGATATTGTCTTGAATTGTTCAGTAGATTTACCATCTTATATCTAATCTATGATTAGTAACTCAGTGGTATATAAAAATGACTCAGTCAGAAGGATAGATTAAATCTATCTAGAAAATTGACCTTTGCGTAAGGAGATTTTCTAATCAAACCTTCGCCAGGTACTATACTGAGTTGACTGATCTATTGGTTTTGGAGTTTTCAGTGTTTGACAGCTATTCCATAAAAAATTCCCTTCTTGTTAATTCAAACTGTTTTAGTGGTTTTGTTCACAGTAGTTTCTTTTAAATCCGCATTGCTATTAATTGCTGTAGAATTTGAAATTGGGGTAGAACTATTCACCCCCCCTCTAAATCACCTATTCATCCATTCACACATCACGTGGTATTAGAGCCTAACTCTCCCTAAAGGATTAACATCCCAGAGAGATTAGTTGAAATGGATGCTAGAGGTCTAACTGCTGAGGGTCATTCCACCAGTAAGCCGCCATTCTTTGACGGAAACAACTATGCTTACTGGAAGAATCGTATGCAGATCTTCCTTCGAGCGAAGGATTTTGAAATTTGGAAGGTTGTTAGTAAAGGACCTTGTGAGCTCTCTGAGGAAGAGGAGGTCTGGACCATGGAGCAGATCCGTAGGTCTACATTGAACTAGAGTGCTATAAATGCTATGTAGTGTGCTCTTCACCCTACTGAATTTTCAAGAGTTTCCTCCTGTTCCACAGCCAAGGAAATGTGGGACAAGCTGGAGGTAATCTATGAGGGAATGTCTCAGGTTAGAGAGACCAAGGCTAATATGTTAGTTTCAGAATATGAAGCATTTAAGATGAAACTTGATGACTCTATATCTGAGATGTACACCAGATTGATGGTACTAATCAATAGCTTGGGGAGTCTAGGTAAGGTTTACAGTGAGTACGAACTTGTTAGAAAAATTCTTAGGTCCTTGACACCAATTTGGCACACCATGGCCACGATTATGGAAGAGTCTAGGAACCTAGCAACTACCACAGTAGACGAACTCATCGGTTCTCTCATGATATATGAGCTGAATCTCAAGAGGGTCGATGAGTCATAGAAGAAGAAAAAGCCCCTAGCACTTAAAGTGACTTCTAGTAGCAAAGGGTCATCAAGTGAGCACAGTTCTTCTAGTTCAGACGAAGACCCAGATGAATTTGCAATGCTTACTAGAAAATTTAAGAAGTTCCCGAGGAAGGAAGGGAAGGGGTTCAAAAGAAAGTATTTCTCAGGGAAGAGGTAGTCAAAATACAAATATGATATTGCCAAGAAATCTGATGGCATTATTTGCTATAATTGCAGGAAAGCAGGGCACCTAAAGGCAGACTGCCCTGAGCTGCAGAAGGAGAAACAACCCAGGTGGAAGAACAAGAAAGGAAAAGCTATGGTAAGCACCTGGAGCGATGAAGATGAAGGCAGTCAGATCAGCACATCGGATAGCGAGGAAGAAGACAAGCTCTACGTGATGGCCAAAGAAGAAGAGAAGGGAGATGATGAAGAGGTAACTTCCCCTTTTGAAAAATTTACACATAGTGACTAGGAAGAAGCCTATGCAGAGATTTTAGATAAATATGATGATGTGCATAGAGAGAATAGGCATCTGAAAAGAAAGATAATCTCTTTAGTGAATGATACATCTTTGAATGACAAAATTGCATGCCTAGAAATAGAAAATTGCAGTTTGAAGTGTTGGGTCTCACGTGGTGCAATACGATCTAGAAGGGGGAGGGGTTGAATAGATCCTTTCACGAACTTTGGCCTATTTAAAAATCTCTCAAACTAATGTGCATAAACCACTCCTATAGAATAAATAAAGTACTTAAGTACAAAGCACATCGGATTGAGTAGGAGTTGCTCTAGTGGAAACGGTAAAGCACAATGTAAGGACTGAGTGTGATCTTATAGCACTGGATAACATGGATCTCAACACACATCAACTGAGTGTGAGATGACTAGCTGAATGAGTGACTAAACTGACTTCTTTGGCAATGCTGCCAGCTAGGTGCCTGTGTGCAAGAGTGCAGCAGGTAGCCAGCGGGGTGCAGGCAAACGCTGAGGCCCAAATGGTATAAGGATGAAGCAAAGGTGCAGATCTAGAAGCTTGAGTGTGCAAAGAGAATAACCCCGATTGCATATGATTAAGTGACCACACCAACCTGTGAATGGAGATAGGGGATATGGAACAATCACATAAAATACACAACCATAACATAGGGATTTTAAGGTGGTTCGGTTGCAGACCCGCAACCTACGTCCACCCTTCACCAAACCCGGTGAAGCTTTACCACACACTGCAAACGCAGCACACTGCCTACACACAAACCGGTAGGGACGGTTTTCCACACACACACACACACACACACACACACACACACACACACACACACACACACACACACACACACACACACACACACACACACACACACACGAGGACGAGGTCCTCCACACCTACACACAAACCGGTAGGGACGGTTCTTGATGGAATGTTATAAAATGAAAAACACAAGAAGAAAATAATACTGCAAGTGCAGTGAGAAAACAACTTTCCTGATATGAAGATGAAGTAAAGGAAATGCACAATAAGAAAAGGATAACCAAATGGTGGCTTCAGATTTTGCTCTTGTAGCACCTTGGAACAGATCTGGACACAAGTTTGATCTGGGTTCTCCTTAGGCTCAGTCTGGACGTGAGAGGGGCTGCACTTCTCTCTTGGATTCTTTTCTTTCTTCACAGCTCGAGAGACACTTCGAATGACAGTGCAAGGTTGCGAGATAATGAGGACAAAGCTGGATGGCTGAGTGAGTGGTTGGCTGGCTGGCTGCCTGGCTGAATGAGGATCCTACTTAGATCTTTATCACGTTCTGCTCTTTCTCTCTCAGGATTGATCTTTAACTTAAGCAGCACGATGGCAGCAACAGTAGCAGCAGCATACCTTCAAGCATGGGGTCCTTCTTATAGACGTAGGTAGTCCTCCTAGTAGGAGGTTTCGGCCCGTATGTGATTGGCCCTTCATAATCTATTATTTGTCTTCAGGGACCTTTTACCTTGGCAGCCTCTGATTGGCCACGGAGGTAGCAGAAGAAGTTTCTTGCAATTTCATATTTTAGTAGACAGGAAAATGTATGAGAGGGACTTCCCAAGTAAGATTTGTAGTATCTTCCTCTTCTGCTGGCAGGACAGTCAAGGACGTCCTCTTGTCCTGTGCAAGCTCAGAGACAGAGTAGCTGATTGGGTGGAGGCAAAAAGTTACGTACCAGGATTGGAGACTTTTCCCACAAATGGTATCTTGCTTTTCCACTGACCAAAAGGACTGATATAGCAACCCATGATTACCAAAAGGTTGACTAACCAAGGAGCCTTTCCAGACCTCAAAAGATGTGTTTTTGGATACTTGCGGTTCCTATTTTTGCTCTCTGGATCACCCAGTCGAAATGACAGAAAGACTGCTTAAAACGAAGGTAGTTTGGCTCAATGAGACATTTCATCAAACACCTTCTATTGATTCAATACGGTCAGTGCAACTTCTGGACGTGAACAGTGAGGTCAGTGCAGATAAGATCCTTGGCCTTTGGCAAGGTCAGTGCAACTTTGGATTTCTTCAGTGGAGGTCGGTGCAGTTCACAGTTCTACCAGGCATTGGTAAATGCACATACGATGCTTGGTCCTTGGCAGGGTTGGTGCACATCAGAAGCTTGGCCTAGGCAGGGTCAGTGCATATTAAGAGCCTCTTCAGTAGAGGTCGGTCCTTTAGATGAAGTCGGTGCAAGCTTTAAGGTCAGTGCACGCTTCAAGGTTCCTCGTATGCAGGTCGGTGCAAGTTTCATTCCGCCCAAGCATCTGAAGTCGGTGCATGTTTCAAATACGGTCGTTGCTCATTCCATGTCATTCCATATCAATGCACATAAGGGTCGGTGCATGTTACGATCCAAGTCTGTGCATATCAGGACGGTCAGTGCACATCTAGAGCAAACTCGGTGCACATTCATGCTACGAGCACTCAAGGTCGGTGCACATTTGGATACTTTCTTGCATGAAGGGCAGGGTCGGTGCAGCTTTCATTCTTGGAGCGTTCACGGTAGGTGCAGCTTTCATACCAATGCACATGAAGGTCGGTGCAAGTCCAGAACAAGGTCGGTGCACATTATGAAACTTCTTTAGTTTCTTCAATTCCTTGGAGCAATGATCCTAAGTAATATCTACCTTGATTTTTGTGCAACCTCTTGCTTTGATTTTTGTGCATTTACACCCATAAGTAATATCACTTATCTTGATTTTTGTGCATCCAATTGCCTCAATTTCTGTGCCATTCTTGATTTCTTATTCTTTGCTTACAATGACCTAAAATGTAAGAGTGTTGACATCATCAAATGCTAATGGGACTCATCAATGAGTCATGGTCAGACATCATCAAAACAGCATATATCCAACATTCTCCCCATTTTTGATGATGACAACTATGAGTCATTATGAGTACATTGTAAGTCAAGGTGCAAAGAATTATAATCAAAAGTTAAAGCACAAAAACATTCTCTCTCTATATAAGTCTCTCCCCTTTATGCATTCAAGACTTTCCCCCTTTGTACGTACCCTTGTTAATGACACATACGATTCTCTCCCCCTTTGACATCATCAAAATAACATAATAGATACAAGACATGGCACAGTTAGGAACAAAAGGGGTAAAGTAGGAGATTATTAGCACAGGATGTACAGTGTGAAGGAAGTACGTACCTGTAGGGAGTAACACATGATTCTCAATACGGAATGATTAAAGTTGACAAGCAAGGACAACCAATACTAGAAAGCCACTTTTAGGACTGATACCAATGAGTGATATGAATTTATTGAACATGGTTGAGACCCTTGACTTGGCAAAGACAATTAAGAGTGAGTGAGGCATGACCATAGCATCATGATCCAGTAGAAGAGATAGATAAGGCACCCAAAGAGCAAATTTGATTTTCAGATTTTTCAAATGTTTAGAGGTTTTCTAGTTTTCAAATTTTTAGGATTTTCTATGCAATGTATGGGAATGAACGATCCAAGTTACAAGTGCATGAAGTTGAGAAATGCAAGCCACCCAATTGCATGAAAGCATGATGCCAATGATGACAGGACTTATGCCGGATACCAATAAGTGACACCAATTGATAGACAACGTCAATGGATTCAGATACCACGTGTTAAGAGTGGTGATGAAATCATGGCAGCCTGAAAGAGTTATGTGGACTTGGCAAATGAAGACAAACATCAAGGAGCATCAAGAGATGACTTGTTTAGGAAAGAATGGAGGTTCTTTAATCTTAAGCCAAGTTCATAAATCAGAGTTATGGATTTTTTAGAATCTCAAGTTATAGAACTCTAATGAGGCAGCCCTTACATTTAGATTGGTTTAATGCTAATGAATTCTGACCTTCTCAGTAGAATCACATAAAAACATTTGCATTCAAGTTTAATAGAAGTGAACCAGAAATTCATATCAACACCAGGTTAACCTCCTTTTATCTTACTCATTCAATTCCATTAGCTCCTTTGAGAGGGGCCACAATACGTATTGAGGCTAAACACTTACATGATTCTGATTAAATCCAGGAGTGCTACACATTCAGATTTTACTTATGAAACCATGTTGAAAGGTGACTTTTAGAATTTTACGAGCAGTCAAGTGTAGCATTCACCTTTTGATGTGAGTGTGCACGTTTACCAGACGCAAGCACCCCTAGTTACTAAGTGTAGCTCACCATTTTGCCTTAATTAGAACAGAGATAGCATAGTTGCTTACTAAGGATATGAATTTCAGATTTCTCAGCAACAGCGCCATTGCTCTGCCTTGAGCTTACTTTTAATGTAGCCTCCTTTTGAATTGTTCAGATTCAACAAATGTTTAAAAACAATACTTAACTAAAGTTTCTCGAACAAAGATGCCTTTGTACTCAAAATAAACTTTCAGATTCAATAAGGCATACCAAGTCAAAACATGAGAAACTAGTTTAAGTCTATTAAGCCCGAACACAAATATTTTCAAGACGATTAAACTTCAAGACTCCAGAAATCATTAATGTTAAACCAAAAGCTTTCATGATCAAGGCAGTCACAAGAGCTCTATAGAGGAAGATTCTTCTTAGGTTTTTACTCTAATTCATAAACTTAAAGACAGATTGAAGATCCTTCAAGAAGTTCAGGGCAATTCCGATCTAATGTGACATGGTGGTTTGGTTCAAGAAGAGATTGTAGTATGATTGGAGAGCATCAACTAGAGCAAGAGAGGATAGAGAACGCTCCCCCTGAGGATATGCATTGAGCTCAGACAGGAATGGGTATGCTAAGACTAGTAAGAGATTTTCAACAGAATTTACACGGCTGAACAGGCTCCCCCTAAGAGCATGCTATCTATGCATGATGACAATAAGAGTGTGCAATGATGCAGATCGGATTAGATGTTGACTCCACCTTAACACATGCAGGGGTTGGTAGTGGAAATTGCAGCCTATAACATGAATGAGTACTCAATGCAATGGAGATGCTGCCAATTGATTATGCATTTTTGTGACCCTTTAACATGATATGCATTGTAGTGCATGAGACAACAAGATGATGCAAGCATAGAATATTTACAGTGCATTCTGAATAGAGTTACTAATTTTTAAGCTCCCCCTTTTGTTCAATGCTGATGGAGACAAGACACACAACCAACATGTTGAAACCCCACATGAATGATGAGTTTAAATAAATGTAGCTATGGCAGTTATCATCAAAAGCAACGATCAAGTATTTCATATGGCTGATTAGCAAGAAGCAGACAACAACTCATCATCAAATTAATTCCATCATAAGAACAGATTTATCATGACTTATGCATTTGAAATAAATGATCTCTGGTACAAGGCTGAGGTATAGATATGATACCCTTCTCATGCATAGTGTGAGTTCCGGACAAGCTCGACTTGCCTTTCTACTCTACACCATTTGATATACCAGAGGTCAGACAAGGTGTGAGCAAGAGGTTTAGCTTAGATGTTCCTCTCACACCATGGGGGATGTTTTAGCATTTTTCGGAAGCAAATTCAGTTTGCAGAATGTTATTGGCAACATGACAGACTTATGATGCACTATCTACATGGTCAGCCTAAAGATGCAAGATGACAAAGATTAAAAGCGTTTATGTACATACATGTGCCTTGAGCTTTTATTTCATGATGATCCTTAGCTCAGCTCCAAGGCACTCCTATAGCCAAAATTCTCATTCGGAATGTTTAGGCACCCAAGCTTTCTTGGGTCCTGCAGGGTTAGTGAGATTCTTAATCAAAGAGCTCCTTTTTATCAAGACATTCAAGTCATCCTTCCTCAATTTTTGACAGTCATATGCTTCATGTCCTACCATCCCACAATAAGGGTAGCACAAGGAGGATTTCTCACTCCTCTCACAACCAAGTGTGACGAGTTTCTGAGGGTGACCATGAGTGTTGATATTAGTGGCGCAAGGATTGTCCTTTTTTTTCTTTGCCAGTAGTTCTTTACTGTGTGGCCATACTTTTTTTAACTAAAGGTTATACTTGCAAGGGGGGAGACGGGAGAGGGGGTTCATCTCTTCATTGCGGAAGAAGATGAAAACACTATCCCGACCACCAGGCAAGCGATTTTCATATATGAAAGCAGTAAAAGAAAGGGGTACAGGAGAGGGGGGGAAGCGCCCAAAGAGGGGCAAGAGGCATACAAGGCCAAAGGCCCAAGAAAGCAAGGCCAAGGAAACCCAGGCGAGGGGCAAAACAAAAACCCAAGAACCCACGTAAGAAACAAAGCCCCTACAAATAGGAATCTTCGTCGAAGACCCCTTCAGAGTCAGACGAGAAGACAGAACGGACACCGTGCTGACGACCTGGAGAGAAAGGCCAATCATGGGGATCAACCTCCGAACCGTCGGTATCAAGCACGTCCGTGTGAGAAGAGACAGCCGTCGGCGGAGGCGCCATCGAAGAAGACTGGAGCCGAAGGGAACGACGGGGAGGGAGGGCAGCGTCCTCAAACATGCACTGTGTGGCCATACTCTTTGCAGCGATAGCACTGAACAAGGGATTTCTCAATTTTGGACTTCAATTTCCAGCACTTTGACATGGTGTGTCCAGATATACCACAATGGTGGTAGTAGGAGGGCTGGGCTCTCTTGACTGGTTTTTTGTAGTAACTGGAATCACATTTAGACTTGCATGAAATGAGATCATTATTCATGGCATGGCAATTATGCATTAAGTGACCAAATTGACCACAATGAAAACAAGAACCATCCTTTTATGGAAAACATGGTATCTATCAGATTTCTCAAAACAAGTAATCTCATTTCTGTGTTTTTGCCTTAAGGTTTTCTTTTTCTTGTTTCTGTTTTGATTTCGGTTCTTCTTGGTCGCAGACTGTTTTGGGGATGATTGGGAAGAGGAGGCACCATCAGAGCTGGAAGGAGAAATTGTGTGCAAAGTATTTTTGAAAATATTTTTGTTCAAAGGACATTGCCCAAATCCTTTTCTTTGTTAGCTCATTCTAGTCCCCGGCAGTCTCCTTAGGCTCTCTTGGCCCTGAGTAGTTCGTGACAAAGAGTTATTCAGATCTTGGATTTCCTTTTCAAGTGAAGTGATGTGTTGTTCAGAGTTAATCAAATCTATCTCACATGCAGCAAGCTGCTCATTCAACATGACGTTCACAGTTTTGCGGTAATCAAAATCCTGTTGAAGGGTAGCCAATTTTTCTGAGTCGACAACACTAGCACCCTTACCTTTTTTACATGCTTGAAGCTTAGCAATAATCTCATTATTTTACGTTTTCAAATTTTCATTTTCTTCAATAGAAGCCTTGTTTTCAGTCAAGTCTGGGTTGTTTGACAAGGACTTAGATTCATCTTGAAGCTGTCTTACAGTTACTTCCAATCTAGTTATTTCAACTAGCAAGATTTTGTTTTCATCCTCAAAGCAAGCAATGTGATCTTTATGTGTATCTAGGTCAATCATGAGAGTTTCATTCACTTGCTCAAGATTAGATAATTTTTTATAGGGAGAGTTGTCCGTAAGATTATTTTCAAGCTTCTTTCTCAATTTTTTTTTCAGACTTAAGCTTCTTGTGCTGCTTAGCCAACTCATCATATGCATCCACAAGTTCATCATAGGTAAAGTCCTCAGGATCAGAGTTTACCTGAGACGAAGATGAATTGCTTGGCTGATCTAGGCTGTTGGCCATTAGACAATGATTCCCATTTCCTTCTTTGTGGATACTGGCCAGTCCATCAAGGATCTCCTTGGCCGTGCTGCAATGGGAAACAAAAGGAAACATGGTGACATCTACTCCAGCTCTTATCAGATTGAAGGCAGCTTGGTTATTAACATTTTTGGTCCTTTGATCAGCTGACCAGACATCAGTATTTGATGGCAGCTCATGAGTACCATTGTATATAAGAGTCCACAACTGTGGATCTATGGAATTAACATAAATGAACATTTTCTCTAGCCATGTAAAAAAATCTGAACCATCAAAAGTAGGTGGAAAAACCATCGAAGCATGTGTAGCAGATGAAGCCATTTTCTAAAAATGCACCGGGATCTTTTCTCTGCAGATCGTGGGATCTGTGAATGACACAGCTTGGCTCTGATACCAATTATTGGGTCTCACGTGGTGCAATAGGATCTAGAAGGGGGGGGGTTGAATAGATCCTTTCATGAACTTTGGCCTATTTAAAAATCTCTCAAACTAATGCGCATAAACCACTCCTATAGAATAAATAAAGTACTTAAGTACAAAGCACATCAGATTGAGTAGGAGTTGCTCTAGTGGAAACGGTAAAGCACAGTGTAAGGACTGAGTGTGATCTTATAGCACTGGACAACATGGATCTCAACACACATCAACTGAGTGTGAGATGACTAGCTGAATGAGTGACCAAACTGACTTCCTTGGCAATGCTGCCAGCTAGGTGCCTGTGTGCAAGAGTGTAGTAGGTAGCCAGCGGGCTACAGGCAAACGCTGAGGCCCAAATGGTATAAGGATGAAGCAAAGGTGGAGATCTAGAAGCTTGAGTGTGCAAAGAGAATAACCCCGATTGCATATGATTAAGTGACCACACCAACCTGTGAATGGAGATAGGGGATATGGAACAATCACATAAAATAGACAACCATAACACATGGATTTTAAGGTGGTTCGGTTGCAGACCCACAGCCTACGTCCACCCTTCACCAAACCTGGTGAAGCTTTACCATACACTGCAAATGCAGCACACTGCCTATACACAAACCGGTAGGGATGATTTTCCACACACACACACACACACACACACACACACACACACACACACACACACACACACGAGGATGAAGTCCTCCACACCTACACATAAATCGGTAGGGACGGTTCTCGATGGAATGTGATAAAACGAAAAACACAAGAAGAAAATAATACTGCAAGTGTAGTGAGAAAACAACTTTCCTGATATGAAGATGAAGCAAAGGAAATGCACAATCAGAAAAGGATAACCAGATGGTGGCTTCAGATTTTGCTCTTGTAGCACCTTGGAACAGATCTGGACACAAGACCGATCTGGGTTCTCCTTAGGCTCAGTCTGGACGTGGGAGGGGCTGCACTTCTCTCTTGGATTCTTTCTTTCTTCACAGCTCGAGAGACACTTTGAATGACAGTGCAAGGTTGCGAGGCAATGAGGATAGAGCTGGATGGCTGAGTGAGTGGTTGGCTGGCTGGCTGAATGAGGATCCTACTTAGATCTTTCTTACATTGTGCTCTTTTTCTCTCAGGATTGATCTTTAACTTAAGCAGCACGATGGCAGCAGCAGTAGCAGTAGCATATCTTCAAGCATGGGGTCCTTCTTATAGACGCAGGCAGTCCTCCCAGTAGGAGGTTTCGGCCCGTATGTGATTGGCCCTTCATAATCTATTATTTGTCTTCAGGGACCTTTTACCTTGGCAGCCTCTGATTGGCCACGGAGGTAGCAGAAGAAGTTTCTTGCAATTTCTTATTTTGGTAGACAGGAAAATGTATGAGAGGGACTTACGAAGTAAGATTTGTAGTATCTTCCTTTTCCGCTGGCAGGACAGTCAAGGACGTCCTCTTGTCCTGTGCAAGCTCAGAGACAGAGTAGCTGATTTAGTGGAGGCAAAAAGTTATGTACCAGGATTGGAGACTTTTCCCACAAATGGTATCTTGCTTTTCCACTGACCAAAAGGACTGATATAGCAACCCATGATTACCAAAAGGTTGACTGACCAAGGAGACCTTTCCAGACCTCAAAAGATGTGTTTTTGGATACCTGCGATTCCTATTTTTGCTCTCTGGATCACCCATTCGAAATGACAGAAAGACTGCTTAAAACGAAGGTAGTTTGGCTCACTGAGACATTTCATCAAACACCTTCTGTTGATTCAATATGGTCGGTGCAGCTTCTGGACGTGAACAGTGAGGTCGGTGCAGATAAGATCCTTGGCCTTTGGCAAGGTCAATGCAACTTTGGATTTCTTCAGTGGAGGTCGATGCAGTTCACAGTTCTACCAGGCATTGGTAAAGGAACATACGACGCTTGGTCCTTGGCAGGGTTGGTGCACGTCAGAAGCTTGGCATAGGCAGGGTCAGTGCATATTAAGAGCCTCTTCAGTAGAGGTCAGTCCTTCAGATGAAGTCGGTGCAAGCTTTAAGGTCAGTGCACGCTTCAAGGTTCCTCGTATGCAGGTCGATGCAAGTTTCATTCCGCCCAGGCATCTGAAGTCGGTGCATGTTTCAAATACGGTCGTTGCTCATTCCATATCAATGCACAAAAGGGTCGGTGCATGTTACGATCCAAGTCTGTGCATATCACGACAGTCAGTGCACATCTAGAGCAAACTCGGTGCACATTCATGCTACGAGCACTCAAGGTCGGTGCACATTTGGATACTTTCTTGCATGAAGGGCAGGGTCGGTGCAGCTTTCATTCTTGGAGCGTTCACGGTAGGTGCAGCTTTCATACCAATGCACATGAAGGTCGGTGCAAGTCCAGAACAAGATCGGTGCACATTATGAAACTTCTTTAGTTTCTTCAATTCCTTGGAGCAATGATCCTAAGTAAGATCTGCCTTGATTTTTGTGCAACCTCTTGCTTTGATTTCTATGCATTTGCACCCATAAGTAATATCACTTATCTTGATTTTTGTGCATCCAATTGCCTCAATTTCTGTGCCATTCTTGATTTCTTATTCTTTGCTTACAATGACCTGAAATGTAAGAGTGTTGACATCATCAAATGCTAATGGGACTCATCAATGAGTCAGGGTCAGACATCATCAAAACAGCATATATCCAACATGAAGAATTCTCTTGCTGAATGTGAAAATTTCAAAACTATCTGGAATGACATGACGTAACACTTGAAAAACACCATTGATGAATTAAAGATCAGAATGCAAAAATTTGAGGAAGAAACTAGAATTGCAAATGAAAAATATGATGCTGTTAATAGTGTGAATAAAGAATTGAAAAAGACAATTGAGAACTTAGAAAAAGGAAATAAGGATAAACAACATTACCTTGAAGGCATGACACAGGGAACTGAAAATTTGAATGCCATTTTGGGAACAAAGGTAAACTTCAGAAGGGAAGGATTGAGGTTTAACCCAAAAAATAAGAAAAGGTTTGATGTGAAGACTATTTCCTTTGTTGCTGAAAAAGGAGCATTTAAATTCAAACCTTTAATTCCCGTGAAGGAAAATAGAAGGTAGAGGTGTCTAGTGGATCCTGCACACACACTACTGCACCTGAGGCTAAGGGATAGGTTAGGGGTCAAGCAGCTAAAGCCCAAGTCCAAGGAAACCCCAAAACCAAGGTAGCCCAGTCTCAACAGAAAGGTCGATGCAATCACCAACCTGCACTGACGCATACTCCTTATGGGTTTAGGTCCTTTAGAAATCAAGGTCATAGCAGGGTCACCTCAGGTCGAAGCTACTACCTTAGTGAACCGACTTATCCATCATTCCAAAACCCCTATCATTACCACTCCGATAGGAAAGGTTGAGATAGCCTCAACATGAGGTCGATGCAGGATAACATCCAGAACTCACATCCTAGTCAGGTACATCGACCTTACCACTGGACTACCTCTATGCAACCTAGGTTCAGAACCTTCATGAACCAGAACTCATATGGCTTTGTCCATCCTATGTCTGATCAGCCTAGGATCTACTGTGCACACACACCTTCCAATGCCCAATGGACTAATTACTGGCACAAAAACTCTCAGGCAGTTAAGAATATGGATGCCACACCAGAGAAAAAGATAACAAAAACTCAGAGTGGCAAGAAAATGCAGACTGAGCAGAAAGTTAAGAAATCCACAACCCAAGACAAGTCACAAAAACAAATGTGGATACCAAAATAGTTGCTGTCTTGTTTGCATGATTTAGCTATGGGGCCCAAACATTCTTGGGTTCCAAAATTTTCTACTTATTCTGTTTGCAGGTATGCCTGGAAGCCAATCATAACAGGTGGTATCTTGATAGTGGCTGTTCCAGGTACATGACCGGGGATAAAAGAAAGTTTTGCATGCTGGTAGAAAAAGATGCTGGTCATGTTACCTTCGGAGGTAATACAAAAGGAAAAATCATAGGAACAGGTAAGGTTGGTAAGTGCTCTTCCTGCTGTATAGAAGAAGTTTTACTAGTTGAAGGGCTTGCTTACAATTTGCTTAGTATCAGTCAGTTTTGTGATAAGGGCCATAAAGTTATTTTTGACTCTTTTGTATGCACTATCTTTGAACCCAATTCTGAAACTGTGAAGTTCACTGGAAAAAGAGTCAATAACATCTATATGGTAGACTTAGATGATGCAGCACATACTAACTTGTGTCTTACTGTTAATAAGGATGACTTAGCTTGCCTTTGACATCGCATGTTTGGTCATACTAGTTATAATGTATTGCATAAGTTGAATAAATATAGCATGATAAGAGGTTGACCTGAAATATCTTTTAAGGATAATAAAATATGTGAGGCATGTACTCAATGTAAACAAACTAGAAAGTCATTTAAATCTAGAACTGAAAACATGTCTTCTAAACCTTTTGAGCTGATCCACATGGACTTATTTGGACATACTAGATCAGCTAGCCTATCTGGTAGAATATATGGATATGTCTTAGTAGATGACTTTTCTAGATTTACGTGGGTATTCTTTCTGACTCACAAAAATGATGCATTTGAAGAATTTCAGGAATTTTACCATAGAATAACATAGACTGGTGAGCAGTGTATTTCTAATATTTTATCTGACCATGGTGGTGAGTTTGAAAACTCACAGTTTGATGAATTTTGGAGGGAAAATGAGAACAACCATAGATTCTCTTCACCAAGGACTCCGGAGCAGAATGGAGTGCTTGAAAGGAGGAACATAACTTTGGAGGAGATGGCTCAGACTATGCTAGTTGAAGGCAACTTGCCTAGAAGGTTTTGGGCTGAGGTAGTAAATACATCATGTTACATTATCAATAGAGCCCTGGTCAGACCTTCTACTCAAAAGACTCCTTATGAGATACTTAAAGGTAAGAAACATTCACTAGCACATTTCAAGGTTTTTGGTTGTAAATGCTTTATCCATGTTAACTCTAAAAGAGATCTTGACAAATTTGAACCTAAAAGTGAACCTGGAATTTTGCTAGGTTATTTTGAAAAGTCTAGAGCCTATAGGATCTACAACATTGTAGATCTAAAAAAATCCACTTAGAGAAAATTAATTAACAATAAGGGAAACTAATAAAGGGGGAAAAGAGAGAAAGTGATAGAAAAGGGAGCATGCGTAGGATGCTAAGATGGAGTGTGATCGCCAGAGGGGTTACCTCAAAAGAATATGACAATAAGAAACATGGAGGGATCATGAAGAATACCTTTCAAAAGAGGGGGAGATTGTGAGTGTCACCTTCTCTTTCTATCGGCCGGCCGATGAAGAGAGTTCTTCTTATTTGATTACCCTCAGAAATCAACAAACCAACAAGGAAACGATATTGATTAGGAACAAGTGTGTAGCATCAAATCCTCATGGATATAAACATGGAAAGCATATTGTTGACACTTGTTTTTAGCCCGCAAGTTACGTCATTTCTCTTATTCATCATTTCTGATGTCCCGAATTAGCCATTGTTCTGGAGCCTTCCTTAGATGGATTTCAAGTCCATTTCATTGTTCCATTCCCTTTGAGCCTTGGAGATCATGATTTCTTAGATCTCTGGGGCTTATTTTAATCAGCTTCCGACTTTCCAAGTCGACTTACGGCCCATTTAGGTCGACTTCCATCAAGTATTCGGCCCCTCTCACTGCGTAGTCTTAAATGCGACCCATTTTCATCCCCTTATGTTCCCCTATTCATTAAGCATCCTTCACCAAAGTTGTTCACTTTTTAATGCTCTACAATTTCTTCTTCTACGCCATTAGCCAGTTCTCCACCGTTTTTAAGTCTCAACATTTGTCTCTGTTATTGACCCATTTTCTCTCTCTTCCACTCGTTTTCTCGTCTTACTCTCTTCATAAAAGTTGTTCATGTTTTAGTTATCTATAATTTCTCTTTCTACCACGTTCGCTAGTTCTCCATCATTTTTGAGATAATCTCTGATTTCCAAAGTCGCACGAGCCTGGCAGCCACCCCAAGATAGCGGTCAACTGTTGACCGCTACTTAGAGGTGGCAGTCAAATGTTGACCGTCTCATGAAGAAAATGGTCAATATTTGACCGCCCATGAACAGTAACGTTTTTATTTTTTATTTTATTTTTATTATTTTTAAAATGTCAAATGACGGTCTTCTTGAGTCCGACACTTTCAAAAAATGGTCTTCGGATGACCGTTTCTTCAGTTTTTGCGCCAGAAGCCTCCCGGTCGCCCCGAGTCGCCAGGCGGTCCATTCCATGACCGTTTGGGTCCCTTTGGTGGTCCTCCCTAGAACGTTTTCTTCATGAAGCGGCCGCGCGATAGACCGTTTTCTTCGCCGCTAGACTCTCTGGTCGATTTGTGTACACCGGGGTCTCCTTTTCAGGGCTCTACCTTCCCGAATATTCAACCAAATCAACTCCCATTTGTTTCTATCTCTTCTATTATCTCGAGTTTAAGCCGTAGAACTCAAAATTTAGTGGAATATATCCGCGGGAATCATGGACGCAAGTTCTGGGTTTGCACATTTTCGTGCAACAAATTCTTCCAAATTAGGCTCTGGGCCCTTCTTGCAGCGCGAATATCTTCCAGATCCTTCCACCAAATAGAGTCTCGTTTGTTCCTAGCTATTATCCTAATTATTATCTCGAGATTGATCCATAGATCTCGAGATATGGTGGTCTCTATCATTTGGAATCGTGGGGGAATGTTAGGGTTTTCAGCAACTTCTATAAATTCTACCCATTTTGTAGTTCGCGGGGGGGCTCTTTCTGGACCTGGGGCGAAGCCATGCCGGATTGTCATCTCTCATCTTCGACCCTCGGCTATTGAGGGAAGTATTATCTTCACATCCATTCTATTTGGGCTTCATTTCATCATCGCTTGTCCTCTCTTCTTCGCCCTCACTTTTCCATTTCATCACAGATTCTTGGCTTTCTGCACATCTTTTGAACCTGTGCGACGGGGCGCTCTTCGTCGGTTAGGGGCAGAGCCATGCTGCATCATCTGCCTTCAACCTTGACTCCACTGCGAAGAGGGAAGTATCATCTTCATTTTCCATCTCTTTGGGCTCGTTTTCATTGCCCCTATCCTTAGTTCTCATCTCCTACTTTTTCAAAATCATCATAAATCGCACTATTTCTGCATATCTGTATTTTTCTCTAGTTTGCACATCACTTTTCTCCTCATTCTCTCAATCATTTCTCGTGATTTCAAATCCTATGCATACATAATATATCCACCTTTAATTTGCACCCGTTTACAGGGGTTAAAAACCCTCCCCCGGTGCGTTCTCCCCCTTTCTTCCATGCTATTTTATCATTTCGGGACGCATACGACACTTCATGTTCTAATGGGTTTTCTTTTGTGTTTGTGGCTTTGTTTTGCAGGAGATTGTTGATAGAACGTGAGGCCCTTGCTTCCTATCCGGATGGAAGGTGAGGAGGTGCACCCACGATCGTTTCCCCGCATCCCTTTCCAAGGGCGATCACGTTGTAGCGGTTCGCCTTCAGGCCACGGTTTTCTTCTTCTTTTCCCAAGATATGCAGTAGGTTGTTATTCATTATAGCATCTATTTCCTATTGCTAATCCTTGGGTGGCGATCACGGTCACTTCTATATCCCCATCGCCCTTTTCTTTGCCCATATTGATGCATATTCATGCATATGCATATATATATATATATATATATATATATATATATATATATATATATATATATATATATATTAGCTTTGGGGGCGGGGTAGATTAATCTATCTACATCCTTATTTTTTGACGACCACCGTGGGACACCTAGTTCCCATCACGTTTTTAATGCTCTCCTGT
The DNA here is from genome assembly GCA_022559845.1 of Amorphophallus konjac. Classification (NCBI taxonomy): domain Eukaryota; kingdom Viridiplantae; phylum Streptophyta; class Magnoliopsida; order Alismatales; family Araceae; genus Amorphophallus; species Amorphophallus konjac. The sequence goes on from CM040127.1 coordinate 112,697,636, forward strand.
AAGTTGGGTGGGTGTATGAGCATGTTTAGGCAGTGTTTTCTTCATTTTTTCAATGTTCTGGGCATTCTTGGGTCTGTTAGGGAGTAGCGGTCCTTCCATGGGCCGCCTCAGATTGGTAGCGGCCTTCTCAGGGCCGCCAGATTAGTTGCGGTCTACCACTAGATCGCTACTTGGTTAGAAATGGTCTCCTGGAGACCTCTACTTGATTCTGGCAGGACAGGCGCACTGCTCAAGGAGGCCATGTTCATTCGAGCATAACTTTGCCTCCCGGGATCGGATTGGGCTGATTTTTATTCTGTTGTACTTTCCTTTGTATTGTATTTACATCCATATAAAGTTTGCATCATTTGGATGTCATTTACATATTTAAAACTTAACTCTATTTTTGCATTTTATGCATATGGTCTACAGGCAGATTCGGGATAGATTCACATGTCCATTTTCTTTGCTGATTTAAATTGCCTCTTAGGGTCTATTTGTGCTATTTTTTAGTTCCATTGCATAGTCTTTTGTATTATCTTCACATCCATATATCATTTGCATGCATTGGACTCCATTTGCATTGTTAAAACTTGCCTTCATTTTTACATTTTATGCATAAAATCCACTTGTAGGTCCGGGGGCAAATACAAAGGTACGTTATTCTTTTATGATTTTACTTATCTTCTAGTACCTAGTTGTCCCTGTTTCTGGTCTTGCATTATTGTTATTCATATTGTCTTGCATTTTTCATGCATTTGGTTATGCTTGCATAGTTTTATTATTGTCTTGATGTGCTAGATTTAGGCTAGAATTACATGCACTCTGGTGCACATAGGATCATGCATATTTGCATATTGTAGTTGCATTACCCCTTGGTAAGTGATCCTCTCGCTCTCTTTTTCCTTGGGCTCGACTAGGTGATCTTATTCGGGACCTCCGTAAGTCCCCGCGAACCATGGATTCCCACACAGACGTCGGGCCAATTGTACCTTTCCACCCCATAGTTTTGCATTTGCATACGTTGCGAGGGAGTTAGCCTTAGTCAACCCAAAGTTTGGACCTTATTCCCTATAGGATACCTATCTTCAGGGAATTAATCTTAATTTAAAACATTTAAAAGGCTCACCAAAACTTTGACAATAAAATATTTCGCATAATATTAACTTGTTTGACTTGGGTGAAGTCCTTCATATTGTTTGCGTTGTTCGGGCTTGTTCAAGCCCATTTGTGATGTTTTGTGTTGCATCCCCCATCATCCATATATGTTTTGTTATTACGCCCATTTTGTGTGTCCATTGTCTAGTCTCATTATCCTAGGTCTTTTTTTCCTTTGCATTATCGAGTCAGTCCCCCTCTTTGATCTTCGAGCCCTTATGTAAGACTCGGTAGTTAACGGATTCTTATCGGTATTGAAGTATAAAACATTTCAGGGGTTGAGACCATTTTATGGGCTTAATAGGCCTAGTTTAGTGGGCTTAGCCTTCTTCTATAAGCTTTTAGAAGTTAGTTTGGGCATTTATGCAATTTTACTCTTTAAGGGGGGCTAATTGCAATTCTAGGTTTTATATCAAAAAAAGTGAAACAAATGCCCATTTGTTTTGATTGTACGAAGGGAAGCTCCTCTCTCTCCCCACGTCTCTCTCCCCTCTCTTGCTCTCTCGGTGGTGTGCTCACCCCGAAGTTTTGCAGGATCGACAGGAGGTGGCTTTGGCAAGCCCAAGGCGTAGGAGGTGCGGTGCCGTCGTCGTGGTGGCGACCGTGGAGCGTATAGGTGGAAAAACCCTAGTGTAGGCCGTGGTTCCTTCGTGAAGAATGGCGAGGAATGGCTTAGCAATCACGAAAAGAAGTCGGGGGATGGATCTTACTTCTTCTTAGGATGCTTTACTTTCAATTGCATGCCCATTGCCTTATGTTTTCCTATGGTTTGAGTGAAAAATCCATGAACATTGTCTTTATGTTTTAATCCATCAAATGACCATTGTATTATGTTTTTGGATGAGGAATGGTGATGGAATGAGTTTGGCAAGGCAGGGAACATGTGTTATGACATTTTCCCATCGATTTGAATCGATTGGGAGAGGTTCCATTTGAGTTCCCCACGTTTTGGGTGCTCTGGGAGAAATGCGGCCTTTCCAGGGACCATTTTTATTAGGCGTAAAGGGCGGTGGACCTTGGCGGTCTCGGACTGACCGTTTCTGTCTAATGGCGGCCTTTTGTTTGACCATCTATAAATGGAAGCGGCCCAGTAACCAACCGTCAAGCTCCCTTGACCCTGTTGAGGCGGTGTGAGCTAAGCGGCCCAGACCGGACCATTTTCATCATTGGGCGGCCAGTCGTGTGATCGTCTCTTGGTCAGAATGGCCCTGTCCAGACCATTTTTATTCGGTTAAATATATGTGATTATAGCTAAGCTGTCAGGGTGAGGCCGCATGGTCAGTGAAGCGGCCAGTCGTTCGACCGTTACCTGAGCTCTGCAGCCCTGACTAGACTACCTAACCTCTACAATTTGTAATTTCCATTCTATTCATTTAATTATGCATTTAATGTTGCATATTCGCCATGTTTGATTACTTTTATAAACTATGGCATACTCTTCTATCCCAATAGAGTTTATTTCTCTTTCCTTGTGAATTGAGCCACTAGATGTAGCCCGATGACCTTTAGTGTTGGCCCACCTGGAAGAGGTGTAGGCGCAATCTCGATGTATGGTTTTCAGGCTAGTTTCCATGGGCCCCCTTGCTTGTCAGTAGCGTCCTACTGGGGGTGAAAACTAGCTAGAGGCCTGGCTCAAGGCATTGAGCTGGTGTCTGCACACGTGGTTAGGGACTTGGACTGATGTCGACAGGCGTGACCCTGACTAGTCACTCGTCACTGTTGTTCCTTCTACTACTATGGTGTTCCAGTTACCATGATTCAACATGAGTGGGACACCCGAGGCGCAGTATAAGTCATCAGTGGACACATCTGGTCATCTTTCTAGTGAGCACTCTTTCTTCTTATCACTTGGAATCTTGAAATTAAATTCTATTGGTAGATATAGAATTCTCGTGTTATTTATTTGTTTCAATTAGCATGAGTTAAATGGCATTTGTATTTAGCTATCTTTAATTGTTCATATTTTAGAGCAGCTTTATTTAATTGTTAAATTCCATGCCATTACTTTATTAATTGCTTTGTTGTGACCTTAGCTGTGAGGTAGGGATCTGCGTGACCCCTACTGAGTCAATGAAATGAGACTCATCCTGAATTTTCAGGTGAGGAGCAGCAGCAGTCCGCTGGTTGTTCGCGTGCTTTTGGCGAGCAGTCTTACGTGCCAGCAGTGGTCTCCTTTGATCTTTCGACCGGGGTATACCCCGTGTAGTTGTCTTCTTTTGACTCTTGTACAGTGTTTGGACTTGTATCTGTTGGATCTGGACTATTATATGTATATATCACTCTGATATTATGAATTGCTTCCGTTTTGAGTTATTATTTTAAAATGTGCGTGTAATTCCAGTTCATTCTGCACTTCCTCAACAATACTCCCTACCCTTACGAGGCCTCATTAGCCTATTGGGTGGTGTCTCCAAGTTCTTGGTATCAGTTTACCGGTATCCGGATCTCTGGGTCGTTACAGTTGGTATTAGAGCTTCGTTTGGGGTGTTGTATAAGGAATTGAAATTGCAATAGTCCAGAACAAGTCCAGGTGTACCACGATTGCTGGCTTAGGATGTTTTTCCATAATTACTTATGGTTCTTTTGTTATGTGTCTTCTTTTAGTTTAGAATTAATGGCGCCTAGACGGAGAGTTCAATTGCTAGCCAATGTGCCCCGAGATGTTCCAGGAGAAGAAAATGGTTCTTCTATTCCTCCAACGAATGTTCAAGGGCAAGGCCGTGCTGATTTTAATGCTGGTGAAGATTTAGCTCCTCCAGGTGGTCGTGGGCGAGCTTTAAAGAAATTTCTCCTATTCCACCCACCAACATATGAAGGACAATCTGATTCGGATGCAGCTAGAGTTTGGTTGGATGCTACTGAGCGTGTATTCCACTCTATGGAATGCGCCGAGGATGAGAAAGTGATGCTGGCTACATTTCAGTTGCAGGGGGCAGCACTTGCGTGGTGGACCACGGAGTGGGAGGTGACTCTTACGTCGTTCTCTTCGACCGATTGCATGGAAGGAGTTCATGACTACTTTTGAGCGTACATATAGTCCAGCCTATCTCCGAATGGACAAAATGTACCAATTTATGGAGTTGACTCAAAGTGTTATGTCAGTTATGCAATATCACAATAAATTTATGGCATTGGGTCGATATGCTCCTCATATTCTTGTTGATGAAGGGTTAAAGACTGAGCAAATTTTGCGTGGTCTGAAGCCAGAGCTGAGGCAACCTCTTATTGCAATTAGGGTGGCAGAGTTAGATATGGCTTATCAAGCAGCCGCAGCCTTAGAACTTGATATGGCAAGAACTCAAGGGTGGACCCAGGTTGAGCCAGTGCAGCAGAATGTACATCGTCAGCAGGCTAGTGGTCAGCATTATGTGATGGGGGTATCATCTTTTGTTCCTTCTGCCAGTGGTACTTCCTCTATGAAGTCTAAATTTAAACGGGTGTTCAGGAAATCAAAGAAGCGGTATGACCGGCAAGCTTCAACGGGTAGTGTGCAACAAACAACACCTTCTTCTTTTCAACCACAAGGATCGGTTGGGAGTCAGTCGAGAGCATGTCCGAGATGTGGTCGAAGTCATTTGGGTAGACCGTGTTCGATGCCAGTGGTGTGTTTCAGATGTGATCAGGTGGGTCACGTGGTTCGTGACTGTCCATTGAGGCCTAAACAACCTATGCAGTTCTCTCAGCGATAGCAGTTTTGACCTCCGCCACCACCGCAGTCACAACAGTTCTCTTAGGCACAGGCGTCATCACAACAATCTACTATCGGCGGCAGAAAGAAATCTAAAGGGAGAGTCATGCATATCACTTGTTCTGAAGCCGTTGCATCTCATCTAGTGGAAGGTACTGTCATGATTTATGGTCATGCTGCATGTGTTTTATTTGACTCAGGTGCTTCTCATTCATTTATTTCTAAAGATTTTGTTGCTTGTATTGAGGAGCCGACATCTGAGATGGCTTGTGAGTTAGTTGTTGAATTACCTTATGGGGAAATCATGTATACTACTTTCTGTCTTGATAAGACTCCTCTAGTGATTGGGAATCATCAGATGCCAGCTAGGTTACATGCTTTGCAACTTGTAGACTATGATGTTATTCTGGGCATGGATTGGTTGGAAGCTTTTGGAGCTATGGTTGACTGTAGAACCAAGAGGATTTATTTTCAGCCATCTGGGGAAGCGACATTTTATTTCCAAGGTATTCGATCTCGTACTCCTCGCTTGCTTATTTCTGCTATACGAGCCTATAGATTACTTAATGTTGGCTGTCAGGGATTCTTTGCTTCCGTGGTTGCTGTTGAAGCACCACAACAAGAGATAGGTGATATTCCTATGGTTTGTGAATTTTCTGATGTCCACCCTGATGAGTTGCCAGTCTTACCTCCACAGCGAGAGGTTGAGGTTGTGATTGAATTAATTCTAGGTCGACACCTTTATCAAAGGCACCTTACCGTATGGCTCCTGCAGAATTGAGGGAGTTGAGAGCACAGTTTTTAGAATTGCTGGAAAAAGGCTACATCCGTCCTAGCTTTTCTCCATGGGGTGCTCCTGTATTATTTGTGAAGAAAACAGATGGAAGCCTGAGGTTATGTATTGATTACCGGCAATTAAATCAGGTGACTATCAAGAATAAGTACCCTTTGCCCATGATCAATGATTTATTTGACTAAATTTAGTCGGCTAGTGTTTTTTCACGGATTGATCTTCGATCTGATTATTACCAATTGTGGATTAGGGAATCTGATGTGGAGAAGACTGCTTTTAGGACAAGGTATGGTCATTATGAATTTTTAGTTATGCCGTTTGGGCTAACCAATGCTCCAACAGCATTTATGGACCTCATGCATAGAGTGTTTCGTCCATATTTAGATCAATTTGTGGTAATCTTTGTGGATGCCATTTTAGTCTATTCTGCTTCTGAGGAAGAGCATGCTCAGCATTTGAGAGTTGTGTTGCAGATTCTGCAAGACCATGAGCTTTATGCCAAATTCAGTAAAAGTGAGTTTTGGCTTCGGGAGATTCAATTTCTGGGTCATGCAATTTATGGTGACGGGATTAGAGTTGATCCATTTAAGATTGAAGCTGTTCTTCAATGGCAAAGCCCAAAGTCTGTGACGGAGATCAGAAGCTTTTTAGGTCTTGCTGGTTATTATAGAAGATTTATTCAAGATTTTGCATGAATTATCGCGCCAATGACTCAGTTGACTTGCAAAGATGTGCCATTTGTGTGGTTGGATAAATGTGAATAGAGCTTCAATGAATTGAAAAGGCTGATCACGACTTCTCTAGTGCTTGTTTTACCTTCTGGCTCGGGTGGATTCGTTGTGTGCACGGATGCTTCTCGAGTAGGTTTGGGTGCAGTGCTTATGCAGCATGGTAAGGTTGTAACATATGCATCTCGGCAATTAAAGCAGTAGGAAGAAAATTATCCCACTCATGATTTGGAGTTAGCAGTGGTGATTTTTGCATTGAAAATCTGGAGACACTACCTGTATGGTGAGAAATTTGAAATCTTCACAGATCATCAAAGCTTGAAATATGTGTTTTCTTAAAAAGATCTGAATCTTCGTCAGCGCAGGTGGATGGAGTATATGAAAGATTATCAGTTTACCCTAGCATATCAACCTGGCAAGATGAATGTGGTGACCGATGCATTGAGCAGAAAAGTGCAAGTCAACCATTTGTTGATGCGAGAATGGAAGTTGTGGGAACAGTTTCCTTGCGAGACTTTCAGATTGAGAATTCCCCGTGATCCCATGGTAGCTATTTTTGCTAGTCTTGTGGTGACTCCAGCCATTTATCAGCAGATCAAGGAGGCACAACATTTAGATTCTGAGTTATCTTGCATTGTGTTAATGCCAGATGTAGAGTTCTGTGATGATTCAATAGTCAGGTTCAGAGATAGACTCTATGTTCCAGCTGATGATTTGTTGAGAAATGCTATTTTGCGTGAAGCGCATGGATCCCGTTATGCCATTCACCCCGAAATCACGAAGATGTATCATAGTGTGAAAAGGCAATTCTGGTGGCCAGGTATGAAAAGGGATGTGGCAGATTTTGTATCTAAATGTTTAACATGTCAACAGGTCAAAGCTGAGCACCAAAGGCTTGGAGGAATGCTTCAACCTTTGGAGATTCCAATGTGAAAATGGGATCATGTCACTACTGATTTTATTGTGGGTTTACCCCGGACTTCACAAGGCTATGATGGTATTTGGCTGTTAGTTGATCATCTGACTAAGACAGCGAGGATGTTGCCGATCAAGGTGACGTGGAATGTTCAGAGATTGGCCGAGCTTTATATTGAGAAGATTTTGCCATTACATGGAATTCCAATATCTATTGTGTCAGATCGTCACCCACGCTTTACTTCTGGCTTTTGGCGGAGTTTCCAAAAGGAGTTGGGCACTGAATTAGCATTCAGTTCAGGGTATCATCCTCAGTCCAATGGTCAGTCTGAGAGGATCATTCAGACACTAGAAGATATGCTGCAAACATGTTGTTTTGATTGGCAGGGTTCGTGGAGTCAACACTTGCCGTTGGTGGAATTTGCTTATAATAATAGCTATCAATCCAGTATTGATATGGCTCCGTATGAGGCATTATATGGGCATCCTTGTCGTACACCGTTGAACTACTTTGAGATTGGTGATCGACTATTGACAGGATCGGATATGGTACAGCAATGTTTTGATGTGATACGTCTGATCAGGTAGAAGATATTGACAGCTCAAAGTCGACAAAAAAGCTATGCGGATCGGCGTAGAAGTTTATTACAGTTGGAGCTTGGAGATTCTATTTTTGTGAAAATACCTCTGATGAAAGGTGTGATGAGATTCGAGAAGCATGGAAAGCTTAGTCCCCGATACATTGGTCCGTTTCTTTGATGAGGACATCTCCCAGTATTCACTTTGGCACGAGGCGTCCCCGACTTCGTGACCCCTTGGAGATATGGTTCTCATATCTATCTTTATTTTCTTGCTTATGTATTTTCTTTTATTTGAGTCATATCAGGTGTAATTGCCCTTTATTTGAGTCCACTATCTAGGTTTAAGAGATAGTTAGCCATAGTGAGTCATTTGGGCCCTTAGTTGAGGGTGTTAGGCCCACTTAGTGGGCTTGGGCCCAGGGGCGCCCCCTTCATGACTCTTAGCCTTCTGTAATTGTGTTAAATGTCAGGGGGTTTTGTGAAAAGGTCCTAGCTCTATATAAGGACCCCCCCTCCCTCCTTTGTAGCAACTTTTGATGAATTGAAAAACTTACTCCACAAATATTGTCTCTCTCTCTCTCTCTAGTTCACTCTCTCTCTCTCTCTCTCTCCTTGGGGCGGATCCCCCTCTCTCTCCTCCCCTCCCTTGGGCGCAAGTGCCCCCTCACCTTCCCCCTCTCTCTGCCACCTCAGCAGCCACCTCCCCTCTCCACCCCTTCATATTCCCAAGGCCATAACTCCCTTCAATTCCCTCCTATTCCCAAGCAACTATTCAACTTCCCTAGACAACTCTTCCTATTCCCCATACTTCTTCCCCACCTCCAAGGCACCCCTCCCTTTTCCCAAGCCACCTTCCCACTCCCCCACACCCCCATTCAAGTCTTTGGGGCGTCCCAAGCCACCCCACCCCTTGCTGGTTGCGCACCCACCACCTTCACACCAGCCCCACCCTTGGCCGACCACTCCCACCACCCCTCTCTCCAAGCTTGTCCCCCACCCTTCCAGCTCCATTCCCCTCACCAGATCCGACCCCCTCATCCCCCTTACACCCCTACCCCCCTCCTGCCATCACCCCACATCCCCCTCTCACCCTAGTTCCACTCCTTCTTGCCATTAACCCCACCTTCATCCTTACAACCAGTCACAACTGTAGGTGGCAGAAAAAGCTTCGGTTTGCAGAAGCTTCACCGAAGTCATACAGAGGCTTCTGAAGGCAAGGCGTACCAATCTGGAAAGAGCTTCCAGTCCTCTTTCCAGGAGAAGTGGAATCACCCAGTTCCGAGCTCGTGGCCACCCGTGAGGGTCGATCTCCCCCGACAGCGTCTGGAGCTAGCTGCAGATCACCAGAGCCCGGTTAGAAGCTCCACCACGATCGACAGCGCCAGATTCAGACTCCAGTGTCTTCTCCGAAAATCTTCCTCTCCCTGTCCTCGTCCAGGAGCAGAAAGCGGGGCCTCGTTTGCCCACCGGAAGTCCAAGATACCAATTTTCTCCCACCGGCACTCGGGTCTGCTTCCTGCTGTCGGTCGTGACCAAATCCCACTCAACGGATCGCTCCCGACCACCCCGACCTCAGAAGGGATCCCCGTCAGTTTTGCTGCACAGAGGTCTTGACGACGGATCCAACGCTTCTGACGGATCGAGATTCGGAGTCCGGAAGCTCCAGGACCAACTTCTGCATCCGGCCCCTTCTATTCTGAAGCTGCTCGCCCCCAATTCCAACATCCTGTTCGAGTCCCCGCCACGATCACCGGCGACGGCAGAAGAAATCAGTAAAAATCTGAGGCACCCCTGTACCAGTCACGAAGCCAACCTCGCTGATCTCGCCATCAGAAAAATTCCTGAGAGCAACCTACGGGCTCAACAGCGGCCTCCTGTCCCTGTCCACAGCAAGTGAGCAGGATCGACGGAGACGTCCGCTCCACCGTCGGTGACACTTTTCCCCCTCCCGCCTGGCCGGCTTAACGCCCCTCCCTGCGTGGAGGTAAATTTTGGTTGTAACAAGTTAATCCCCACCCCGAGATCACCCCTCCTGCGAGAGGCGTAGTGGTGTAATTAGTTAACCCGCAGGTTGAAGCTACCCCGCCGCGGCGTCCGGGTGCATACCCACGCCTCCCGGCGCGCCCGTCGTCTCCGGCCGGGATCGGTGTCTTCACACCGATCAGGTGAGCCTCTGGTCCCTCTCCTGGTCCTTTCAATTACTTTGCTCATTTAGTATCGTTTCCTTAGCTCGTCGGCGGTGAGTGAGAGCTTGGACATGAATGAATGATTCCTTCGTGAGTATCCACCGTGGTAAGCGAGGGAGGGCCACCCCAAACCCACGCCCCAGCGTGCTGGCCCGCCCATAAAGTGGGCATCCCAGGCCCATTAGGGGTCAACCATAAGCCCACCAACCGGTGGAAACCTTAGGGTCCCACCCCGGACCCTCGCCGTCATCATTCGGGCCCACCCGGGTGCACGTGTGCGTCGTGTGAGCTAGGCCACTCGGTGAGCCATTTGAGTGCTTGTATGCTTGTGGATTGGTAGGTCCAAGGGTCAAACATCTCATTAGTGGGCTGTTTCACATCAAGTGGTATCAGAGCAAGTTCTAGACTTGTCTCTACTAAGTCTTGTCCTAGGGCGCATAAGCATTTAGAGTCTTCATTGGGCTACCCCGTGCATCATCATGTATACTCCCCAATGGTCAAGTCCCCCCAACATGTCCTTCCACAAGGATCCGATTGACCCCCCCCACATGGACTACCCTTTAGATGAATACCTACACTTTGATGGAGATCCTTATGCCTACCTTAGGTGGGAGAATACCATGGAAAGGGAATTTGAAAGTACTTTGGTATTTGGGTCCGAGAGAGTCCTCATGGCCAAGGCACAACTTCGGGGTCGAGCTAAAAAGATGTGGGAACACAAAGAGAGATTTAGAAGAGTTTGGGGGCAGGAACCCATTTACTCATGGAAAGAAATGAAGAGTGAACTTAGAAAGATCTACGCTCCCCGACCTTCCCACTCCTACCTTGAGAGCCATAACCCGAGGAGTCCTCCCACTCCTCCTTTTTCTCCCAGTCCGTCCAAGACCCCCCCACTTAGGAGCAATGGCCTTAGAGTCTTGCCTCCTCAGAATGAGTTTGGTAGGGGAAGGATAGGTTATGATCCTTACTATGAGGGGCCCCAACACTATGGGCATGCGGAGAGACACCCCTGGGGTGACCTAGACAACCAACCCTCAAGAATGATACAATCCTTTAGGTCTTCTAGGTTCACTCCACGACCGGATGATTCCAGCAACATGAGACCCCGTCCCAACCTAGACCCCCTACCAAATACACCCATGTCAAGTCCACATGGAAGTATCCCAATTCAGCCCACAAACCCCCCTCCCACCCCTTTCCAAAAAGAACTTAAGGAGGAGATCAAAGAATATGAGGCCCCCCTAGACTGGGAGGAAGAATATGAAGCCCAATGCCAAGAGTGGGGCCAAGAAGGCTCATCTTTATCCAAGGAGATCACAACAAGCCCAAGTAGGAACATCCTCCCCCTAGAGTCGCCAGATGACCAACCAAATCCCCCCTCCCATCCCTCCATAATAACTGTGACTTTAGGGGAACCCCTCATTAAGTGGCTTAAGCAAGACCTCCTCCTCCACATCATGCACCCCCCTATGGAGAACCATTACCCCATTTTGCCCACCCCTCCCTTCCACACAACCTACCAATCGTTCTCCTTTGTGGGAGTCATGAGTGATGTGATCAAGAGAATACTTTGGCAAATAGAGGTGACAAACATGTGGGCCTTAGAAGCAAGCAACATGGGGTACCTTAGCTTCTCACACCCCTCTATTGGGACCATCACCTCCACTTACACCAAGGGACCTTGCACGAGTAAGCTCTTATTGTTCCTACCCGAGCCTAATGAGTCTTACATCACCCCCTTACCCACCTACAAGGAACATTGCATTGGGTCCCACCAAGTTCATGATTTCCACATCCCTATGTGTACTAGGGACCCTAGGGTGAACACTTGGAGTGAAGACCACCCACACGTCACCCACCCCATAACCCATCTTGATCTATTTAGCCACTTCCTATGGGCTTCCAAGAAATCCTCACTCACCATCCACTCCCCCCTACCCTCACAAGCCATGACAAACAAAATCCACCCATTCCAAAACTTAGTCCACACCATAGGAACCATGACCAAGGGTGACATCCACCTAGGAGAATCTACCCATCCCAAGATGACCACTTTCTGGGACCCCTTCGATCCTCATGAGTGGAAACCCCCAAATCTCACAGGTTGGACCATCTTGATAAGAATCCATGTGTCACGACCTTTTCCATCATGTGGTCGGGCTAGTCACATCATTTGTGTCATTCACACATTAGGTCCAATGCACGATATGTTTACATTTGGACAAGTTGGTCTTCCCCCACTCTGGAACCACCTCATGCATGATAGGGCCACTTATGGCTGCCCCGGTCCACCTAAGTTCATCAAAGTCTACATGGCATGGCATGATAGGTTCCTTTATGGGTTTTCTGGGCCTTCCATCCCCACCCCCCTTGACAAGACGCATAAGCCTCCTAGGTCTACCAAAATCTGTGTAGCACCACTGCATGATAGGTCCACTTTTGGTTGTCCAGGACCCCCATTATCTCCTAGTGAGTCAACATCCACAAAGATACATGAAAACATCCGCAAGCATATAGGCAAAAGCAATGAGGCTTACAAAAAGCAGGCTGATGCTCATCGACGTCACTGTGAATACCAAGTGGGAGACCATGTGATGGTGAGAACGGAGCGGCTCCTCCCAGGGCCCGCCTCCAAATTGAGGACACGGGGTTCGGGACCCTTTCGGGTTCTACGACGGGTTGGTACCAATGCTTATGAGTTAGACTTACCTGAGGGCTTTGGGGTTCACCCCACTTTCAATGTGGCGGATCTGGTTGGCTATAAGGGCCCCACGGTGGAACCCGGTCAGGATCTCGAGCCTTTGCCCCCCCTTGTGAGTGACCCTCCCGGAGCGAAGCCACCACCCCAATTGAGAGGCCGACTTGAGCAAGTGGAGGCAATACTGGATGAGCAAAGTACACTTACCAGGAACAGGGTCTACCAGCGCTACCTCGTGAGGTGGAAGGGCCGTCCCCCGACCGAGGATGCATGGGTAAGCCGGGAGGACTTGATGCGCCTGGACCCGAGCCTGCTGGAGCAGTATGAGAGGCGATTGGACCCCTACTCGACGGGGTCGAGTTCTCCCCACCCCGAGGGATTTGATGAGGACATCTCCCAGTATTCACTTTGGCACGAGGCGTCCCCGACTTCGTGACCCCTTGGAGATATGGTTCTCATATCTATCTTTATTTTCTTGCTTATGTATTTTCTTTTATTTGAGTCATATCAGGTGTAATTGCCCTTTATTTGAGTCCACTATCTAGGTTTAAGAGATAGTTAGCCATAGTGAGTCATTTGGGCCCTTAGTTGAGGGTGTTAGGCCCACTTAGTGGGCTTGGGCCCAGGGGCGCCCCCTTCATGACTCTTAGCCTTCTGTAATTGTGTTAAATGTCAGGGGGTTTTGTGAAAAGGTCCTAGCTCTATATAAGGACCCCCCCTCCCTCCTTTGTAGCAACTTTTGATGAATTGAAAAACTTACTCCACAAATATTGTCTCTCTCTCTCTCTCTAGTTCACTCTCTCTCTCTCTCTCTCTCCTTGGGGCGGATCCCCCTCTCTCTCCTCCCCTCCCTTGGGCGCAAGTGCCCCCTCACCTTCCCCCTCTCTCTGCCACCTCAGCAGCCACCTCCCCTCTCCACCCCTTCATATTCCCAAGGCCATAACTCCCTTCAATTCCCTCCTATTCCCAAGCAACTATTCAACTTCCCTAGACAACTCTTCCTATTCCCCATACTTCTTCCCCACCTCCAAGGCACCCCTCCCTTTTCCCAAGCCACCTTCCCACTCCCCCACACCCCCATTCAAGTCTTTGGGGCGTCCCAAGCCACCCCACCCCTTGCTGGTTGCGCACCCACCACCTTCACACCAGCCCCACCCTTGGCCGACCACTCCCACCACCCCTCTCTCCAAGCTTGTCCCCCACCCTTCCAGCTCCATTCCCCTCACCAGATCCGACCCCCTCATCCCCCTTACACCCCTACCCCCCTCCTGCCATCACCCCACATCCCCCTCTCACCCTAGTTCCACTCCTTCTTGCCATTAACCCCACCTTCATCCTTACAACCAGTCACAACTGTAGGTGGCAGAAAAAGCTTCGGTTTGCAGAAGCTTCACCGAAGTCATACAGAGGCTTCTGAAGGCAAGGCGTACCAATCTGGAAAGAGCTTCCAGTCCTCTTTCCAGGAGAAGTGGAATCACCCAGTTCCGAGCTCGTGGCCACCCGTGAGGGTCGATCTCCCCCGACAGCGTCTGGAGCTAGCTGCAGATCACCAGAGCCCGGTTAGAAGCTCCACCACGATCGACAGCGCCAGATTCAGACTCCAGTGTCTTCTCCGAAAATCTTCCTCTCCCTGTCCTCGTCCAGGAGCAGAAAGCGGGGCCTCGTTTGCCCACCGGAAGTCCAAGATACCAATTTTCTCCCACCGGCACTCGGGTCTGCTTCCTGCTGTCGGTCGTGACCAAATCCCACTCAACGGATCGCTCCCGACCACCCCGACCTCAGAAGGGATCCCCGTCAGTTTTGCTGCACAGAGGTCTTGACGACGGATCCAACGCTTCTGACGGATCGAGATTCGGAGTCCGGAAGCTCCAGGACCAACTTCTGCATCCGGCCCCTTCTATTCTGAAGCTGCTCGCCCCCAATTCCAACATCCTGTTCGAGTCCCCGCCACGATCACCGGCGACGGCAGAAGAAATCAGTAAAAATCTGAGGCACCCCTGTACCAGTCACGAAGCCAACCTCGCTGATCTCGCCATCAGAAAAATTCCTGAGAGCAACCTACGGGCTCAACAGCGGCCTCCTGTCCCTGTCCACAGCAAGTGAGCAGGATCGACGGAGACGTCCGCTCCACCGTCGGTGACACTTTTCCCCCTCCCGCCTGGCCGGCTTAACGCCCCTCCCTGCGTGGAGGTAAATTTTGGTTGTAACAAGTTAATCCCCACCCCGAGATCACCCCTCCTGCGAGAGGCGTAGTGGTGTAATTAGTTAACCCGCAGGTTGAAGCTACCCCGCCGCGGCGTCCGGGTGCATACCCACGCCTCCCGGCGCGCCCGTCGTCTCCGGCCGGGATCGGTGTCTTCACACCGATCAGGTGAGCCTCTGGTCCCTCTCCTGGTCCTTTCAATTACTTTGCTCATTTAGTATCGTTTCCTTAGCTCGTCGGCGGTGAGTGAGAGCTTGGACATGAATGAATGATTCCTTCGTGAGTATCCACCGTGGTAAGCGAGGGAGGGCCACCCCAAACCCACGCCCCAGCGTGCTGGCCCGCCCATAAAGTGGGCATCCCAGGCCCATTAGGGGTCAACCATAAGCCCACCAACCGGTGGAAACCTTAGGGTCCCACCCCGGACCCTCGCCGTCATCATTCGGGCCCACCCGGGTGCACGTGTGCGTCGTGTGAGCTAGGCCACTCGGTGAGCCATTTGAGTGCTTGTATGCTTGTGGATTGGTAGGTCCAAGGGTCAAACATCTCATTAGTGGGCTGTTTCACATCATTCTTATCTTGGAGCGTGTTGGCCAAGTGGCTTATCGACTTCAGTTGCTATCGGCGATGCAAAAAATCCACGATGTATTTCATGTTTCCCAGTTAAGGAAGTATGTTCCTGATGCATCGCATGTGTTAGATGACTCAATGTGGCCTGAGTGACAGCAGATCTATCCGCACCATAGTATCCTGTTCGTGTTGAAGATCATCGTGAACAACGATTGAGGAATAAGGCAATCCCTCTGGTAAAGGTAGTATGGTAGCGTCACTCCGGTAATGAGGCTACTTGGGAACGTGAAGATGAAATGCGTCTGTAGTTTCCATTTTTATTCGATTGAGGTATATTTTCTCTCTGTTTTCTCATTGTGCTTCCTTTCTAAATTTTGAGGATGAAATTTTTATTAGGAGGGAGGGACTGTAAGACCCGGTAGTCAACGGATTCTTATCGGTATTGAAGTATAAAACATTTCAGGGGTTGAGACCATTTTATGGGCTTAATGGGCCTAGTTTAGTGGGCTTAGCCTTTTTCTATAAGCTTTTAGAAGCTAGTTTGGGCATTTCTGCAATTTTACTCTTTAAGGGGGGCTAATTGCAATTCAAGGTCTTATATCAAAAAAAAAAGTGAAACAAATGCCCATTTGTTTTGATTGCACGAAGGGAAGCTCCTCTCTCTCCCCACGTCTCTCTCTCCCCTCTCTTGCTCTCTCAGTGGTGTGCTTACCCCGGAGTTTTATAGGATCGGCAGGAGGTGGCTTTGGCAAGCCCAAGGCGTAGGAGGTGCGGTGCCGTCGTCGTGGTGGCGACCGTGGAGCGTATAGGTGGAAAAACCTGAGTGTAGGCCGTGGTTCCTTCGTGAAGAACGGTGAGGAACGGCTTAGTAATCACGAAAACAAGTAGGGGGATGGATCTTACTTCTTCTTAGGATGCTTTACTTTCAATTGAATGCCCATTGCCTTATGTTTTCCTATGGTTTGAGTGAAAAATCCATGAACATTGTCTTTATGTTTTAATCCATCAAATGGCCATTGTATTTATTATGTTTTTGGATGAGGAATGGTGATGGAATGAGTTTGGCAAGGCAGGGAACATGTGTTATGATGTTTTCCCATCGATTTGAATCTATTGAGAGAGGTTCCATTTGAGTTCCCCACGTTTTAGGTGCTCTGGGAGAAATGCGGCCTTTCCAGGGACCGTTTTTATTAGGCGTATAGGGCGGTGGACCTTGGCGGTCTCGGACTGACCATTTCTGTCTAATGGCGGCCTTTTGTTTGACCGTCTGTAAATGGAAGCGGCCCAGTAACCAACCGTCAAGCTCCCTTGACCCTGTTAAGGCGGTGTGAGCTAAGCGGCCCAGACCGGACCATTTTCTTCATTGGGCGGCCAGTCACGCGGCCATCTCTTGATCAGAACGGCCCTGTCCAGACCATTTTTACTCTGTTAAATATATGAAGTGATTGTAGCTAAGCGATCAGGGTGAGGCCGCATGGTCAGTGAAGCGGCCAGTCGTTCGACCGTTACCTGAGCTCTGCGGCCCTGACTAGACCGCCTAATCTCTACAGTTTGTAATTTCCATTCTGTTCATTTAATTATGCATTTAATGTTGCATATTCGCCATGTTTGATTACTTTTATAAATTGTGGCATACTCTTCTATCCCAGTAGAGTTTATTTCTCTTTCCTTGTAAATTGAGCTAATAGACGTAGCCCGATGACCTTTAGTGTTGGCCCACCTGGAAGAGGTGGCGGGGCAATCTCGATGTACAGTTTTCAGGCTAGTTTCCGTGGGCCCCCTTACTTGTCAATAGCGTCCTACTGGGGGGAAAACTAGCTAGAGGTCTGGCTCAAGGCATTGAGCTGGTGTGTGCACACGTGGTTAGGGGCTTGGACTGACGCCGACGAGCGTGACCCTGACTAGTCACTCGTCACTGTTGTTCCTTATACTACTGCGGTGTTCTAGTTACCATGATTCGACACGAGTGGAGACACCCGAGGCACAATATAAGTCATCAGTGGACGCATCTGGTCTTCTTTCTAGTGGGCACTCTTTCTTCTTATCACTTGGAATCTTGAAATTAAATTCTATTGGTAGATATAGAATTCTCGTGTTATTTATTCGTTTCAATGAGCATGAGTTAAATGACATTTATATTTAGCTATCTTTAATTGTTCATATTTTAGAGCAGCTTTATTTAATTGTTAAATTCCATGCCATTACTTTATTTATTGCTTTGTTGTGACCTTAGCTGTGAGGTAGGGATCTGCGTGACCCCTACTGAGTCAATAAAATGAGACTTGCCCTGAATTTTCAGGTGAGGAGCAGCCGCAGTCCACTGGTTGTTCGCGTGCTTTTGGTGAGCAGTCTTAGGTGCCAGTAGTGGTCTCCTTTGCTCTTTTGACCGGGGTATGCCCCGTGTAGTTGTCTTCTTTTGACTCTTGTACAGTGTTTGGACTTGTATCTATTGGATCTAGACTATTATATGTATATATCACTCTGATATTATAAATTGATTCCGTTTTGAGTTATTATTTTAAAATGTGCTAGTAATTCCAGTTCATTATGCACCTCCTCAAAAATCCTCCCAACCCTTACGGGGCCTCATCAGCGTCTTGGGTGGCGTCTCCGAGTTCTTGGTATCGGTTTTCCGGTATCCGGATCTCCGGGTCATTACACCTTACTTCCCTCATTATATTCCCTTGATTTTCCTTGTATTAAGTCTCCATTTTCCCTCATGGAGCATCACCCTAATCCCTTGTACCCTCCTTCTTCATCTTCCTATTCCCGGAAGGATTCTTCTTCCCACGCGGGCCCATCTCCTCGTGGTCCCTCTGATCCGTCTAAGGAACATGCCAATCTCATGACCCATTTATCAGGCCGTGTTCGTCAAATGGACCTGGCCCAGGCCCAAAAACTCATTGCTAATCATTTTAATGGGCCTCATTCTCATAACGGGCCTCATTCATCTCATGGGCCTCATTCCTTTAATGGGCCATCTTCCTTGAGTGGCCCATCTTCCTTCAATGGGTCCCATTCTCTTAGTGGGCCCCATTCCCTTCATGGTCCTTCTATTCCTTATGGGCCTCCATCCTTTAATGGGCTGCCCTCTTCCTCCAATGGGCCCTCTTCTACTCTTAATGGACCCCCTTCTTTCAACGGGCCTTCTTATTCTCTTAGTGGGCCTACTCTTCTTAATGGGCCCACTCCGCCTACCCATGTTACAGCTGGCCCAATGGGTCCTTACGCTTATGTTCATGATCTTTCTAAGTCTATGCATCCTTCTACTTCCGGAATGGGCCTTCCTTATTCTTCTCAGTCCGGATCTTCTTATCCGGCCTAATATCATCATCCTAGTTCATATTCACAATCTCTTGCTCAAGTTGGTCCATATTCTTCTCGATCTCTCCCAACCCCGGAGATGATTGCTCAAGCCCAACGTCAGCTTGATGAGCTTCAACGTCGGATCGATCCCAGATCCTCCTTGAGTGTCCCGCTCGCATTTAAAAATCTCTGGCTTCTGCCATCCTCTCAAATTCTCACATATCACCGTTATGGTGGAGTCGGTGACCCGTATGTGCACTTAAAGGAGTTCGTTTATGAGTCGGCCAAGTTTCGACATGACCAACGTTTGATGGCATATTTGTTCGGTCTATCTTTGGAGGGCCCGACTCGGGATTGGTTCTTCTCTCTTCCACAAGAGCAAGTTACAAATTTCCAAATTGTCCAAGAAAAATTCATTCAAAAATATCAGGACCAGGCTGGGCCCAAGTATTCTATGGTGGATCTGGCTCATGAAAAGATGAAGGCCGAAGAGGATTTCTCCACCTTTGCCGACCGTTGGCGTCGCCTCGCCGCGCAAGTCCTGGGGCATATTCCGGAGGGAGAGCAGATCAAAATGCTCATTTCCAACGCAACGCTTGAGTATCGGTTCATCTTAGCCCTTAATGAGATTACCTCCAGGCAATAACTCTATAGTCGAGCCCGCTTCATCCGCCAACAACTCCAAGGTTCCCTTGACCTTGAGTCTCCTTCACCTTCTATGCCCACATACGCATCCTATCCATCATCTCCCATGAGTCAACCCTCCATGACTCAGCCCTCCTCTACTTATCTTTCAATGAGTCAGCCTTCCACTCCTACATACCCGTACACCCCCGCATATCAATCTTCCACAAGTCAGCCTTCCGCTTCCTTGCACCCCCATGTGTCTCCGCCTGCGTCTCCACCCCCGGTCAAGGGAATACCACACCTCGAGCAAGTGGACGTTGTCCACTACATACCTCCCCACTCCGCTCATCATGCACCTTCACCGAGTCCCTCCACTAGTTGCCATGCACCATTGCCTACGCAACCCCCACAACCATCTTCATTACCTTCCCATATCCCTCGGCATCCACGTTGCCCGAAGCAGGCTCCTCATCCTCCGTTGCCGGAGTGTTTTACCGACATCTTCAAGGCTTTGATGGCCGCTCACTCATTGCAGCTCCCTCCAGTTGTGCCCTGCCGACCCTGATATACACCAAGAGTGTGATCTAGAAGGAGGGGATGAATAGATCACTCCCAACTTTTACCGATGATGGAGCTTAATCGATGAAGGTAGAATCATAGCGAGTAAATCTGCTCTCAAGTAGCACCGTCCAAACCAAAACAACAAATATTACTCGAAGAGATCAGACTAAGATGGAGCGGTGATCGAGCCAGCCAGAAACTAAGGATCAGACTCTCTCAGGCATGCGTGACTTATCTTTCGAGCTGCAACTTAAAATATATCATGGGCACAGCGTAATCACACAAGCAATCACAGAGTTGAATAAAACAAACCACACAAGATGGGACATAGGATTTTTAGGTAGTTCGATTGCTACCCGCAATCTACGTCCACCCCTCGCTTACACCAAGCGAGGATTCCTTCCACTTAGGCGAAAGCTTCAAGCAGACTCAATCTGCACCAAAATGCTGGCTCACAGCTTGAAATCCGAGGGAGACAAATCCCCCAACCTTTGTTCTGCTACCCACAGAATCCTGGCACCTGGGCTTGCTACCTACAAGTCCACTACTGGAGAGCTATCTCCCTTCCTCTGAATCCTCAGAGGGAACTCGTGAAAGTCACCTTGACTTTCACAAACAGAGACTTCAGTCTCCCTTCCTCCAAATACCCTTGAAGGAAACAACACAATGAGCCAAAATGAGAGCGAAGTGGAAAATACAAGAAAAATTGAAAAAGAAAAGAAAAGAGAGAATGTAGCTTCGTAGAAGCACTTTGAAATGAACGAGACTGACAGTCTTCAAGTTTTTCTTCTCATTCTCTTTCTCTTTCTGGCGCTGCGCTGCTCTCCTCTCGAAAGGGATCTTCTCACTGAAAGTACTCTTGCAGCTTTCCGTGGTTTCCAGCGCTTTCATCCAAGGGCAAGGCAGCCTTTTTATAGGGACAGAGCCTCCGTAAGAAAGAGGCAGAAAAGCCTGGTGATGATCCATTGGTCCACGTGGCACTGAAGTTTTCTTTCTCTGCAAGCTTCTAAAACTCACATGCCATCCTTTCTTGGATCTCGTCCCACCTTTGACGATGTCGCAACAGTTGGTCGGACTCACGTGCCTGTTTTGTGTGTTCCATGCCAGCTGGACTCCTTAGTTATGGGATCACGTGACTACTTAAGAGTTTGATGCTTCTTACCCACAAGGTGTTTGGTAAGACTCCTGCAAATCAGAAGACATTCATTTAGTCAAACACCTTGTATGCTAGAGCTCACACTTAGGTAATAATCAGATGAAAGACATATGCTCAGACTCAACCCATGAATGTTCTGCAAAATGCCTCAGAGAGTGGTCAATAGTGCATAGACTTGATGACTTAAAACTAAATGAGCATAGACTTCGGTCTAGCATGTGCATCGACCTTGACATTTTGCATACAAGTGAAACATTTTGTACACAGGTTAAACATTTTGAGTTGGAGTGAAATATTCTGCATACAAGTGAAACATTTTGTACATGGGTTAAACATTTTGAATTGGAGTGAAATATTTTCTGCATACAAGTGAACCATTTTGTATGCAGGTTAAACATTTTGAGTTGGAGTGAAATATTCTGCATACAAGTGAAACATTATTCTGCATACAAGTGAAATATTTTGTACACAGGTTAAACATTTTGAGTTGGAGTGAAATATTATGCATACAAGTGAAACATTTTGTACACAGGTTAAACATTTTGAATTGGATTGAAATATTCTGTATACAAGTGAAACATTTTGTACACAGGTTAAACATTTTGAGTTGGTTCATCATATGCATAGACCTTCAATCATGCACAGACCCTTGCATGCATTCTACGAAATGTGCTCAGACCTTATGTGTAGTCACATAACATGTGCACCAACCTTATATGTAGACAAATGAAATGTGCACCGACGTTACATGCTGAAAAACAAAATGTGCACCGACGTTGTATCGCTCAAGGGTAAGTGTGCACCGACCTTGTATCGCACAAGGGCAAGTGTGCACCGACTTTGTATGCAGATTGTCTAAATGTGCACCGACCTTATGTGCTGGTTGAACAGTGAAGTGCATAGGCTTAGTATGCTGAACGCAAAGTGTGCACTGACTTCAACAGTGTATGCATGGACCTTACCTTGTGCTAGCAGGAGGTGCACCGACCTTGATATGCAAGCTATATGCATTTGCTTCGACTATGAGTGTGCATGTGAATAGTGATGTGCACCAACCCTAGCAAACAGACCAACCAAATGTGCACCGACCTTCTATTGAAGGAATAGGAATATGCACCAACCTTGGTATGCAAGCTATATGCATTTGCTTCGACTATGAGTGTGCATGTGAATAGTGATGTGCACCGACCCCAGCAAACAGACCAACCAAATGTGCACCGACCTTCTATTGAAGGAACAGGAATGTGCACCGACCTTGGTATGCAAGCTATATGCATTTGCTTCGACTATGAGTGTGCATGTGAATAGTGATGTGCACCGACCCCCGCAAACAGACCAACCAAATATGCACTGACCTTCTATTAACAGCAGTCTAGCAGATTTTGACACAACAACCAGATGACTTGCGCAAGCTCCAATGCACATTCTCATGAGGACTTATGGTGTTTGACTTATTGACTTATGATGTTTGACTTATCAAAACCACATGGATGCAACAATCTTCGCCTTTTTGATGATGACAACACCATGAGTCAATCATTAACAATGCAATCAGAAAAATCATGATCAAACATGCATGCAATATCATGCACTAACTCCCCCTGATACACTGACTCCCAAAATCTCATGGGGACTCATGCAGCCTAAATCTCATAAAGACTCAAATGCAAATGACTCATACCCCCAAACACTCATTTTGACTATCATTTTGACTCATACCCCCAAGCACTCACTCCCCCTTTGACATCATCAATAAGAGTGAAGGGAGACAAAAGATATTGCTAAGCTGGTGAGAACAAATATAGTTAATTCACGTTGCAGAAAAAAATCTCACCGGCAACCCTTAAAGATTCAAGTAAGGTAATTGGATGAAGCTTAAAATTCCTCAGGGCTAATAATCAGGAAAGACAGAGAATAAGAGAGAAGATTACATTCGTACAGAAATAATGAGGAAGACCAATGCTGAATGGTTATGCCAAGAGGGATCTATTCAAAGGCGTTACTAAGTAAACATGTAGAGATTGGGCTTCTGAAGATGTTCCCAACAGCATTGAGGACAAACAGTCAACATATAAGCTATCATTTTTTTTTAAACGGGCAATTTTGGTAAAACACACCTTTGTACATGAGGAGATACCTTGATCAGAGACCAGAATCCCCAGTTACTCAGTGTGATAACTGTATTACCTCTCTTTAGAGAACAGAGGTAGCATTGAAGTGTCTTTTTACGTGAGGGTTTCCAGACAGACATAATATATCCTTCTTCCAACGTACCATTTTATATACCAAGGGTCATGCGTGAGTGTACACAATATGCAGCTAAATGTATTGATGCAGATGCATGACAGTTTTGACGCATGGGCCAAAGGACAACAAAACTAGAACAACTAGCAACATGCGTAGATACCAAGGACAAAAAGGGATGTGTTATTGCCAAAGAGTTCAGAATTCAAGGAGTTTTGAAGATACCCAATTCTCTTCTTAGAGAGGTGAATTTATCATTGTCCAGACGCTTAGTGAAGATGTCAGCTATCTGATGTGTAGTGCCAATGTGGAACAATTCAAAAGTGTTTTTAGAAACCTCATCTCTGATGAAATGATGTCTGATTTCAATGTGTTTGGTGTGTGAATGTAAGATAGGATTTTTTGCAAGATTAATAGCACTAGTATTATCACAATAAATGGGTGTGCAGCCAAGGTCTACTTGGTAGTCCTGAAGCTGGTGTTTAATCCAGATCACTTGTGTACCACAACTCCCTGCAGCTACATACTCAGCTTCTACAGTGGAGAGGGCCACATAATGCTGTTTCTTGGAAGCCCAAGAAACCACGCACCCACATAAGAATTGACAGTGCCCACTAGTGCTCTTCCTATCTAGTTTGCAGCCAGCATAGTCAGCATCAGTGTATGATGTGAGGTCTAAAGGATTTGATGCAGGGTACCACAATCCTAAATTATGAGTAGCAGATATATATATGAAGATTCTTTTCACAGCAGCAAGATGCAGTTCGGTAGGCCTAGATTGATATCTAGCACACATACCTACATTGAATTGTATATCAAGTCTTGAGGCAGTTAAGTAGAGTAGCGATCCGATCATACCTCTGTATAACTTTGCATCGATTTCTTTACCTGACTCATCTGCATCCAAGGATGTATTGGTACCCATTGGAGTTGAGATGTGCTTTAAGTTGACCATGCCAAACCTTTTGAGTATTTCCAGTGAGTACTTGGTCTGACTAATGAAGCATCCATCCTCCAACTGTTGCACCTGTAATCCAAGAAAATATTTCAACTCACCGACCAAACTCATTTCAAACTCATTAGACATTAATTGAGCAAATTCTTTGCACAGTTCAGTGCATGTAGAGCGAAAGACTATGTCATCCACATATACCTGAATTATGATGAGGTCCTTACCCAAAATTTTAGTAAACAAGGTTTGATCCACTTTACCTCGGTTGTAGCCCTTACTGATAAGAAAATTTGTCAACCTCTCATACCAGGCCCGTGGAGCCTGCTTTAAACCGTACAGGGCTTTGTTTAACCTGAAAACTTTGTTAGGGTGTAAAGACAATTGGAATCCAGGGGGTTGTTCTACAAAAACTTTTTCCTTGATAAAACCAATTAAAAATATGCTTTTGACATCCATTTGATGATGTTTTATATTTTTAGAACATCCAAAAGATAATAAAATTCTTATTGCTTCCATCCTAGCAACGGGTGCATAGGATTCATCGAAATCAACCCCAAACTCCTGACAGTAACCCTTGGCTACTAATCTAGCTTTGTTTCTAGAAATTATTCCATCTTCATTTATTTTATTTTTGAACACCCATTTAGTTCCTATGACATTTGCGTTTTCAGGTCTTGGAACTAGTTCCCAAACATTGTTTCTTTCAAATTGTCCTAGTTCCTCATTCATTGCATTAACCAATGATTCATCATTCAATGCCTCTTCTACAGTTTTGGGTTCAATTTGTGACACTAAAGCAACTAGGTCTTGATTATTTACAATTTTGAGGGAAGACCTTGTCCTAGGAGGATCAACTAAGTTTCCTATTATATTGTGTGCAGGATGATCCTTCAGAAATCTGATATTGATTGAAGACTCGCCTGTTTCAGCTGGCTCTACCTGATTGGGAAGATCTGATGTAGCAGGTGACTGAGTTTCCTCATTTAGCTTGTCCTCCATGAACTCTCCATCGTGCTTTGAGTTCATGTCATCATCTTCCAGATCAGTAACTTTAATTGATTCATCGAAGATAATATGTGGAGACTCCTCAATAGTTTGTTCAAAAATGTTGAAAACCCTATAAGCTCTAGACACTTCAGAATACCCCAAGAGGATTCCAGGGCTACTTTTGGCTTCAAACTCATCTAGATCCTTCTTGTCATTATTGTGAATGAAGCACTTAGAACCAAAGATTCTGAAGTGAGCCAGGTTAGGTTTCTTACCCTTTAGGATCTCATATGAGGTTTTCTTATAGACTGGCTTTACCATGGCTCTGTTGATGGTATAGCGGGCAGTATTGGCTGCTTCTGCCAAGAACCTTCGTGGCAATTGGCTCTCAATCAGCATGGTCCTAGCCATTTCCAGAATGGTGCGATTTCTTCTCTCAACAATTCCATTCTGCTCAGGTGTCCCGGGGGAAGAAAATCTATGAGTTAGTCCTTCACTGTCACAAAATTCAGAAAACATGGAGTTTTCAAACTCTCCTCTATGGTCAGATTGAATTGTGCAAATTCTATGTTTACCTTCTTGTTTGACTTTATTGAAAAACTGTTTAAACGAAAGAAATGCATCACTTTTATTAGCTAAGAAGAAAACCCAGGAAAACCTAGAATGATCATCTACAATCACATACCCGAACCTTTTACCATTCAGACTCTGAGTTCTAGTGGGACCAAAAAGATCCATATGCAAAAATTCCACTGGCCTAGAAGACATGGGCTTAGATCTTAGCTTAAAAGACTTCCGGGTTTGTTTACCCAGAGCACATGCATCACAGATTTTAGAATTTGAATTGAACTTGATTTTTGGTAGCCCTCTAACCATATCATGCTACACCAATTTGTTTAAAATGCTGTAACTAGCATGTCCTAGCCGTCTGTGCCAGTTAAAAGCATTGTTATCTAGATCAACGGATAAATAAAGGTTTGATTCTGGACTTTCATTAAGGTCTACAATGTAGACATTATTCACTCTATGTCCTTTGAACATGATTTTGTCAGAATTAACTTCAAAGATATTGCATGCTTTATCATCAAAGGCCACTTTGTGACCCTTGTCACATAACTGACTAATGCTAAGCAGGTTGTGCTGAAGACCTTTCACAAGTAAAACCTTTTTAATGACATTTGAGGGAAACTTACCAATTGTACCTGTTTCTATGATCTTACCTTTATTCTTCCCTCCAAATTTGACCAGACCTCTTACCTTCATTTCCAATTTATTGAATTTGGTCTTGTCACCGGTCATGTGCTTGGAGCAGCCGCTATCCAGGTACCATCTGTTATGCTCGGCTGTCAGACCAACCTGCAATCAATTTAAACAAAGAGAATTTTGAACCCAAGAAAGGTTGGGTCCAAACAAGTTACTCAATCCTTCCAGAACAGTCTTAGGAATCTAGATCTATCTGGTTCCCTTCCTGTGAACCAAGTTTTTGTTTTTAGCATAGAAAGTTTTATTTGTTTCAGTCATTGGATTTTGATGAATTTTGTTCTTGTTGCAAAAGGAATTGTTCCATTTGTAAGCATTTCTTTGTGAATTTCTCCAGAATCTTTGATGACTGAATTTCTCCTGTGAATTATTAGAATGTGCCCAATTTGGTGTATAATGATTCCCGTTTCTGTTTTGATTGGGCCATTTGTTCTGTGTCCACTGCGTCGATGCATAGGTGTTATTGCCTCGACGCACCCCTTTTTGAAATCCAGAATTTGCTGTGTTAGTGCCTGCATGCCTTGATGTACCAGTCTGCCTGTACTGATGCAATGTAGATTTGTGGACAGTTTTGCCATGACTTTTAAATTTAGGGAAATTTGTTTTCATGGTTTGTTGAACATTGTCATTGCTGTTTGAGATGGATGGGATGTCTAGCTTTTCTTTCCCTTTTTCCTAACAGAATGTTACTGTTTTAAATTCAAAGGGCTTTTTGTTGGTGGGATCGTATCCCAGACCTTCCCTATTGAAGTTAACTCTCATACCTAGCATGGTATCTAGGTTGGATTTGCCCTGCACAAATTTCTCAAGTG
This sequence comes from Amorphophallus konjac, assembly GCA_022559845.1. Classification (NCBI taxonomy): domain Eukaryota; kingdom Viridiplantae; phylum Streptophyta; class Magnoliopsida; order Alismatales; family Araceae; genus Amorphophallus; species Amorphophallus konjac. The sequence goes on from CM040127.1 coordinate 112,725,040, forward strand.
TGTTTTGTTTCTCTTCAAGCTCTTTTTGGACTTCCTCACAGTGTTTTTGAACTTCCAGATTAGCCATTTTCATAGCTTCATACTTCTCTAGAATAAGAGCGTTTTCTTTTTGAAGTTATTGAAATTTCATTATGAATTGATCCAAGTTCTTGTTAGTGTCTCCAACTTGATCTTGGAGTTTTTTATTCTCAGCTTCCAGAGAGTTAGATTCTTCAAGTTGTTTCTTTAGATTATCGTTTTCCTTCTTCATGCTTGTTTGTTCCTCCAGAGCATTACTCAGTTTTCTTTTTAGCATTTTATAGTCTTTGGTTTGACAATTGAACTTGTCTAATAGATCAGCATAAGCATCCTCCCAGTCATCTATTGTATAATTTTCAAAAGGAATGTTTACCTCAGTGTCTGTGTCAGCCATTAGACATAGTCCTTCCTCTTCCTCTTCAGAGGAGCTTTCTTCAACATCTTCCTCCTCATCGCTCCATGTGCAGACCATAGCTTTGTGTTTCTTTTTCTTCTACACCTTTGGGTTCTTCTTCATGAGCTCTGGACATTCGCTTTTCATGTGTCCTGGTTTTCTGCAGTGATAACATGTAAACTTGTCAGAGCTTTTATTCTTATCAAATTTAGAATTGGATTTCTTACCATCCTGTCGTCCTCTTCTGCTCCTGAAGGTCTTACCTCTGGTTTTCAGAAATTTCTGAAACTGTCGGGTGAGCATAGCCTACTGCTCATCATCGAGACCTGAAAGATTCTCATATTCATTACTGCTCTCACCACTACTTCTGGATACCTTAAGAGCAATGTTCTTTCCCTTCTTGTTATTTTCTTCAATATTTCTTTTAAGGTTCATTTCATAAGTCATTAGGGATCTGATTAGTTTTGTGACTGTCATGGTTGACAGATCCCTAGACTCCTCTATCACAATGGCCTTAGTGTGCCACGCGGGGGTTAATGACCTAAGTATTTTCCTGACAAGATCCCCTTCTGGGACCTGTTTCCCAAGACCTTTAAGGCTGTTGGTGATCAACGACAGTCTAGCATACATCTCAGTGATAGTCTCCTCAAAATTCATCTTAAACAATTCATACTCAAAGATTAGCATGTTTACTTTTGTAGCCTTCACCTGGGATGTGCCTTCATACATAAGTTCTAGTTCATCCCACATTTTCTTTGCAGTCTTGCAAGCTGATATCCTAGCATACTCCTCAGGATGGACTGCGCACTGCATTATATTTAGTGCCATCCAGTTCACAGTGGAAAGCCTGATTTCTTCCCTTGTCCAAGTATTCTCATCCTCTGGAAGTTCGAACGGTCCTGAGGTAATCACTCTCCAAAGTTCGTGACTTTGCGCTCTCGGGAATACCTCCATCCTATTTTTCTAGTAAATATAATTATTACCATCAAAGAAAGGAGGGCGGTTTATAGAATGTCCCTCAGTAATGAAGCTGCGAGGGTTGCCAGATCCAGGTCTACCCTAGTCAGTGGACCACATGTTGGGTAACTTGCTCTGATACCAATTGATATACACCAAGAGTGTGATCGAGAAGGGGAGGATGAATAGATCACTCCCAACTTTTACCGATGATGGAGCTTAATCGATGGAGGTAGAATCACAGCGAGTAAATTAGCTCTCAAGTAGCCCCGTCCAAACCAAAACAACAAATATTACTCGAAGAGATTAGACTAAGATGGAGCAGTGATCGAGCCAGCCAGAAACTAAGGATCAGACTCTCTCAGGCATGCATGACTTATCGTTCGAGCTGCAACTTAAAAGACCTCCTGGGCACAGCGTAATCACACAAGCAATCGCAGAGTCGAATAAAACAAACCACACGAGATGGGACATAGGATTTTTAGGTGGTTCAATTGCTACCCGCAATCTACGTCCACCCCTCGCTCACACCGAGCAAGGATTCCTTCCACTTAGATGAAAGCTTCAAGCAGACTCAGTCTACAATAAAACGCTGGCTCACAGCTTGAAATCCGAGGAGACAAATCCCTCAACCCAGGTTCTGCTACCCACAGAATCCTGGCACCTGGGCTTGCTACCTACAAGTCCACTACTGGAGAACTATCTCCCTTCCTCTGAATCCTCAGAGGGAACTCGTGAAAGTCACCCTGACTTTCACAAATGGAGACTTCAGTCTCCCTTCCTCCAAATACCCTTGAAGGAAACAACACGATTAGCCAAAACAAGAGCGAAGTGGAAAATACAAGAAAAACTGGAAAAAAAAAGAAAAGAGAGAATGTAGCTTCGTAGAAACACTTTGAAATGAACGAGGCTGACAGTCTTCAAGTTTCTCTTCTCACTCTATTTCTCTTTCTGGCGCTGCGCTACTCTCCTCTCGAAAGGGATCTTCTCACTAAAAGTACTATTGCAGCTTTCCGTGGTTTCCCGCGCTTTCATCCAAGGGCAAGGCAGCCTTTTTATAGGGACAGAGCCTCCATAAGAAAGAGGCAGAAAAGCCTGGTGAAGATCCATTGGTCCACGTGGCACTGAAGTTTTCTTTCTCTACAAGCTTCTAAAACTCACGTGCCATCCTTTCTTGGATGTCGTCCCACCTTTGACGCTGTCGCAACAGTTGGTCGGACTCACGTGCCAGCTTTGTGTGTTCCAGACGAGATGGACTCCTCAGTTATGGGATCATGTGACTACTTAAGAGGTTGATGTTTCTTACCCACAAGGTGTTTGGTAAGACTCCTACAAATCAGAAGACAGTCATTTAGTCAAACACCTTGTATGCTAGAGCTCACACTTAGGCAATAGTCAGATGAAAGACATATGCTCAGACTCAACCCATGAATGTTCTGCAAAATACCTCAGAGAGTGGTCAATAGTGCACAGACTTGATGACTTAAAACTAGATGAGCATAGACTTTGGTCTAGCATGTGCATCGACCTTGACATTTTGCATACAAGTGAAACATTTTGTACACAGGTGAAACATTTTGAGTTGGAGTGAAATATTCTGTATACAAGTGAAACATTTTGTACACAGGTTAAACATTTTGAATTAGAGTGAAATATTCTACATACAAGTGAAACATTTTGAAACATTTTGTATACAGGTTAAACATTTTGAGTTGGAGTGAAATATTCTGCATACAAGTGAAACATTTTGTACATAGGTTAAACATTTGGAATTAGAGTGAAATATTCTGCATATAAGTGAAACATTTTGTACACAGGTTAAACATTTTGAGTTGGTTCATCATATGCACAGACCTTCAATCGTGCACAGACCCTTGCATGCATTCTACGAAATGTGCTCAGGCCTTATGTGTAGTTACATAACATGTGCACCGACCTTATATGTAGGCAGATGAAATGTGCACCGACGTTACATGCTGAACAACAAAATGTGCACTGACGTTGTATCGCTCAAGCGTAAGTGTGCACCGACCTTGTATCGCACAAGGGCAAGTGTGCACCGACCTTATATGCATATTGTCTAAATGTGCACCAACTTATGTGCTAGTTGAACAGTAAAGTGCATAGACTTAGTATGCTGAACGCAAAGTGTGCACTGACTTCAACAATGTATGCACGGACCTTAACTTGTGCTAGCAGGAGGTGCACTGACCTTGATATGCAAGCTATATGCATTTGCTTCGACTATGAGTGTGCATGTGAATAGTGATGTGCACCGACCCTAGCAAACTGACCAACCAAATGTGCACCGACCTTCTATTGAAAGAACAGGAATGTGCACCGACCTTGGTATGCAAGCTATATGCATTTGCTTCGACTATGAGTGTGCATGTGAATAATGATGTGCACCGACCCCAGCAAACAGACCAACCAAATGTGCACCGACCTTCTATTGAAGGAACAGGAATGTGCACCGACCTTGGTATGCAAGCTATATGCATTTGCTTCGACTTTGAGTGTGCATGTGAATAGTGATGTGCACCGACCCCAGTAAACAAACCAACCAAATGTGCACCGACCTTCTATTAACAGCAGTCTAGCAGATTTTGACACAACAACCAGATGACTTACGCAAGCTCCAATGCACATTCTCATGAGGACTTATGGTGTTTGACTTATTGACTTATGTTGCTTGACTTATTCACTTATGATGTTTGACTTATCAAAACCACATGGATGCAACTGACCCGCGGTCGGGCAGATGCTTCAGTATTGTGATTATTATCGCCAGCAGGGGCATTTGGTTGAGGATTGCCCCGAGTTTCGGGAGTATGTTTATGGCTTGGAAGCCGAGAAGAGGATCGATTGGTCCGCGATTCACAAAGTTGTTATTTATCTCCGTAGCAAGCAACAATAGCAAGCGTCGCCCAGGCAGCGTCTCCACTACAAGACCAGGGGCACCCCTGCGGTTCTTTATCTGGCATTGCACTAGCTCCGTCACCTACTCCATCACCTGCACCCTTACCTATGCCATTGCCTACCTCGTTGCCTACCTCATCACCATCTTCATCTCCACCTACCCCATCACCTTCACCATCTCCTACTCCATCTCCACAACCTCTACCAACCCAAGTCTCTGCTCAGACTAGTGCCGCCCTTTCCTCCATTTCCATTACCACCACTTCCACTCCTAACGCCACCCGGTGGGTCGTGCCGATACGCCGACGGTGGGCGCCGCGACCCTCCTCTTCATCATCTCCACCACCGTTACCATTGCCTAACCCTCCCTCACTGTCACCGCTTCCTCTCTCCAAATTGCCTACATCATCTCCATCCCCATCACCATCCCTATTGCCTAACCCTTCACTACCTCTGCCGCCTTCACTACCTCCATCACCATCTCCATCATCTTCACCGCCTTCTCCACCTCCATCATCTATGCCCGAACCTGAGCAAGCTTCACCACTATCCCTACCTACACCTCTACTTTGCCTCTTCCACCTACACCTTTGCCCACACCCATGCTTGTCATTGCCGCTATTCCACTACCACTTTCTACCCCACCTTCTAAGCCTTCTACCTCCAGTCCACCTATTTCCACCCCACGGAGCGGGTGTGCGCTACCTTTGGTGCCCCTCGGGTCTGGTCCCCAGAGAGACAATGAGTCAAGTCATGATGATTCCGTGCCGGTTGTGCATTTCAAGCTTCAAGATTTTATCGACCGGATGCCGATCCACATCCTGATCCCTGGCTATTTTGGGGATGATTAGCCTGAACTTCCCATGACGGTTGCCAAGAGGAGCTCTATCACATTAGCGCCGGTTTCTTCACAAGCGAGGCCGGTGGCAATCTCATTGCTCACTAGAGGTTCGATTATTGATGCTGTTATCACGTCTCGCTCTATTACTGTTCAATTCACTGGCCAAGAGGGGTTCTCTACTTGCTTCGTGCTAACACATACGGCCGCCAAGGGTCTGGTGGATTCCCTATTCAAAGGGCAATTGGTCATATTTTCAAAGTTCTCTAAGGACATCTTGCACATCTTATGCAATCTTCCTCAGTTTATCAGTAAGTCGGCCATGTCAACACCGCGCATTACTCTCCCTCAGTTTCATCATGCTCTTCTAGTAAGGGAGTTATGCTTCAAGCTTGATTGCCAAGTGGAGTTTCCGAATCTCCATGTTCTGGTGCCCAGTGACAAAACTCTGTGGTTTTTTGATTTTCATTCATTTGAGGAGTTATTTGTTCAAGAATGTCCACCTATTGTTAGCACCGGGTGTCTAGGGACAACCGCCCCAATGAGGCTTCATGTTCATGATCGAGCCAGGCCATCCGCCAGATGGGCTCGTTATTTGAGAAGATGTTACAAGTTAAGAAGGCCGAAGATCCAAGCCCGTGCCAGGCGGGTCCAGTACAAGTAAGTTTCTGCCAAGAAAAGGCAGCGGCGCAAGTTTAAGGGCCGTCAGTTGTGCACTCGGGGGTCCACTTCTCCTCCTTCTTCTTCATTTCATTCGTCATCTTTTCTCCTGCTTAGTTCCCACCCTTGGGTGGTGTATCTCCCCTCTTCTAGCTTTGTTTCCACGATCCTCTCCTCTCTTCCGAGGTCCACGAACCCTCACTTCTCTTCTTCTCGTTCGGGGCCTTTGAGTTTTCCCCATTATCATGATTTTAGGCCCCGGCCTATGTCCTCCTCTCTTCTCGATCCCGGGACTTCTCTTGATTCTTCTCCTCCGGTATCTCCGGGTTCTGTCTCTAATTCTCCTTCCCCGACCCCGTCGGGTGATTTTCCTTCTCCTTCCCCGACTGTGTCAGGTGATTTTCATCCTTCTTCCCTAACTCTGTTGGGTGATTTTCATTCTCCTTGCCCGACCATGTCGGGTGATTACCCTTCTCTTTCCCCGACCCTATCGGGTGATTCTCATTCTCCTTCTCCGACCCTATCGGATGATTATCATTCCTTTTCTCCGACCATGTCGAATGATTTTCCTTCTCCTCTTCCTATTCATTCTTCTTCCCCCTTTCGGGGTTCACACCCTTTTTCTTGCTGCTTTCGAGGCTTTAGCCCGCCTTGATCTTAGCTGATCTTTGTTCATTTTGTATCTGGTTCTGTGTTATCAGGGTCTCTACACCTTAACGAGGGAGTTCTAGCCCTCGTCTCTCTTCCTTTTTATCCTGCTTCGTCCAGTTTGGTGTCTGCCGCTCCTCCGTGTAGATGAATCTTCAATCCTTATCATCCTCTCCACTTTTGTCCTGTTAAGCAAGGAAGACAAAGCTTGCGCTACTCAAAACTTGATGATCAAGGTTGCTTTAGGACGCTACTTTCACGCTATGGATTTGCAAGGTGTCTTTATTTTGTGCGAGAATATGCTTTCATTGTCATTGTTTCTATTATTCATGTGCATGCTTATAATGCTTATTTCCTCACATGATTGAGTGACTTTAGGAGTCTTTGTTTAATTAGATCTTAACTTTGTGTCAAATAAAAAAGTTTGCTTTTACAGCATCTCAGGCTGGTGATAGCTCCATGCTGAAAACTAATTTCTTTCCCCGATCATTGAGGGTGACCTTTAAGCATGAGTTTTTCACACACTTCACGGCAAGCTATAGTCGATTCCTCTTAGGCAACACCGTTGCTGCTTTGGCCATACTATGGATATGCACGAAGGTCTTTTCTTTTCTTTGCTCGGCCGAGTGCAGGGGCAAGAGATTGACGGATGAGATAACCAACCAAAGTGCTCCCTAATACGAGAGAGGTCTCAAATAGGGACAGTCTTGACCCTCAAAGATGAGCTTTCATGCTAAATCTGGCCAATAAGGGCTATCAAATTCAATGAATCAATATCAAAATTATGAAATCAAAGGCATGGCAAGAGCGGCAAAGTCCCCGCGGGTCATCATAAGCCCGGTCGTATGCATGCCTAGTAATGGGTCTAGAAATTAAAGACATAAAACCCTGACTCAACAGACCTACTCTTTGAGGGGTAGTGCCCTGGAAGAAATTCGAGTCTTGATGTCTCCTATCCTGCATAAAGCTTATCTCCAATTTTTCTTATGCTTCTCCCTCTTAGGCTGAGTTGAATCCCGGGTATGGCCTTAGTAGGGGCACCGTTCATTAGAGGCGGCTGGTTGTGGTAAGCCACCCTCATATGCACGCCCTGCTTAAGGGAAGCCATTAGTGAGAGGGGGGGGATGACAACCCCTGGCCAGTAGTTTGAGCCCGTCTTTAGGTGCTGCAGGTAGTTTTATATCAAAATCCACAAAAAAAATTAAAAAAACAAAATCATATATTTTTAAAAATCTCCCCAAAAAAATTCAAATACTTCAAAATCTAAAAAATCATATATTGTCAAAATCTAAAAAAAATCAAATACATCAAAATAAAAAAATCAGATATTGTTGAAAATTCCAAAAAAATGAGATATTGTCAAAAAAAATAAAAATAAAAACAAAACAAAAACTAAAAAATCCAAAAAAATCAAATATTAACTAATAAAAAATAAAAAAAATCAATATTCAAAGATATTTATCTTTTGTTCTCTTTTTCATGAGTTTTCTACCTATTTATTTTGAACAGATATATAATTCGTTTGTTAAGTGTGCAGGTCGCAGGTGTTCAAGCTCTTCCTTACCCCTTATCATTCGCTCTGCCTCCTGTTCACGTGCTTTTGATCTATTATCTTTTCTTCAATTTTATCTCTCGATCTATTCTGAAGCTTATGTCCTTCTCATACTTTGCTTAGCATTGCTTAGTTGTTGATCATATCTTTATGAGAGGGCTCTTTGCCTCACGATTATGAACCCGACGATTCTGCTTCGTCTGATCTTGGGCTTGATTGAAGAGCATATCTGTCATGTCTCGTGTTGTCACCCCGCATGTGTTGTTATGCCTCGTGTGTTGTCCCAACCATGTGCTGTCCCACCGCGTGTTCATGTCCCAACCGTGTGTTGTCCCACTGCATCATTGCCTTGTCCCACCATGTTCATCATACATACATGTTGTTGGTTCATGTCTTGCATGTGTTGCTGGTTCGTCCTTTGTTATGTTATGTTGTGTTGTCTTTTTCGTTCGTTTGTTCATTACGTTATGTTCATGTTTGTTGGTTGTCTTATTTGAAATTCATAAAAATCTGAAGATTAAAAATCTAAAAAAATGCCGCTTCGCTTGACATGTAAGTTAGGTATGGCTCTCTATCCCTACTCATTGTTGCATTACTATATGGTATCTACATTATTATAGCCTGTCAAGGACCGGCTAGTTATCCGTGTGTTCTAGGATTTGATGTTCCCCTTTAACAAAAATGATGATGATCTAGGAACATACTGTTAATCATTAGATAGGCCGTTAGCTTGAGTCGGTTGGGGGACGGTGGACTCTGTCTCGCACACCGTGGTTGAAAGAAGACTCTTGACCCTATCTTGCTCAGTCTAGCAATAGTATCCTTGAGTACTTTCTATTTTATGCTTTCTTTGCATTCATTTTGATGATTTCTTTATTTTATCCAAGCATGCATCATGTCATTTTGAGTATTCACGTCTTGTGATCCGTTCAAGGTTTCTCCTTAGCAATGGTTGATTACGCTTAATTTCTCTTAGATAAGAGATTCTCATTCCACTCCGAATTTGAACGATCTCTCTGATCTGCCCGCTTGGTCTAGTTGGCTAGCGTGATTCCTATCTGGATTTTATCTCAATTTTATTTCTCTTTTCCAGCTTTTCAGCTGTGTTCCTTCCGATCCCCTCATTATCCGTGGATTGTGTCCCCGATGAGGTTGGTCGTGTTTCCTTTCCCTTAGTTTAGTTCGCCATGCATGTCTCATCCTTGTCATCCATTCCTTGTGGTTAGTTTGACGTTTTCGGGAGAACTCCTATCGCTTGATGGTTATGACGGGTGTCTTTTGCCTTGATGCCCGCTTTTCAGTTCTCTTTGCTTCTTCTCTGCGTCATCTCCATTCCTCATCGCAGTCGCTTTCGCTCCATGTCCTTTCCATTTCACCTCCGCGCCACTTTCGCTCTTTCCCTTGCAAAGTAGACATCAAGGAGGGGCATCTGTTGACACCCGTTTTTAACCCGCAAGTTGCGTCATTTCTCTTATTCATCATTTCTGATGTCCCGAATTACCCATTGTTCAGGAGCCTTCCTTGGATGGATTTCGAGCCCATTTCATTGTTCCATTCCCTTTGAGCCTTGAAGATCATGATTTCTTAGAGCCTTGGGGCTTATTTTAATCAGCTTCCGGCTTTCCAAGTTGACTTACGGCCCATTTAGGTCGACTTCCATCAAGCATTCGGCCCCTTTCACTGTGCAGTCCTGAACGTGGCCCATTTTTATCCATTTATATTCCTCTATTCATTAAGTGTCCTTCACTGAAGTTGTTCGCTTTTTAAAGCTCTACAATTTCTTCTTCTATGTCATTAGCCAGTTCTCCACCGTTTTTATGTCTCAACATTTTTTATGTTTTCGACCCATTTTCTCTCTCTTCCACTCGTTTTCTCATCTTAGTCTCTTTATGAAAGTTGTTCATGTTTCAGTTATCTACAATTTATCTTTCTACCACTTTCACTAGTTCTGCATCGTTTTCGAGATATTCTTTGATTTCTAAAGTCGCGCGAGCCTGGCAGCCACCCCAAGATAGTGGTCAACTGTTGACCGCTACTTAGAGGTGGCGGTCAAATGTTGAACGTCTAATGAAGAAAATGGTCAACAGTTGACCACATATGAATAGTAACTTTTTATTTTTTTATTTTATTTTTATTATTTTTAAAATGTCAAATGACGGTCTTCTTGAGACCTCCACTTTCAAAAAATGGTCTTCGGATGACCGTTTCTTCAATTTTTGAGCCAGAAGCCTCCCGGTCGCCCCCAATCGCCAGGCGGTCCATCCCATGACCGTTTGGGTCCCTTTGGCGGTCCTCACTAGACCGTTTTCTTCATGAAGCGGTCACGCGATAGACCGTTTCTTCCCCATAGAGTCCAGATGATCCTGAACTTTGATTTCTTCACCGCTAGACTCTCTGGTCGATTTGTGTACGTCGGGGTCTCCTTGTCAGGGCTCTATCTTCCCAAATATTCAACCAAATCAACTCCCATTTGTTTCTATTTCTTCTATTATCTCAAGTTTAAGCCGTAGAACTCAAAATTTAGTGGAATATATCTGCGGGAATCGTGGACGCAAGTTCTGGGTTTACACATTTTCGTGCAACAAATTCTGCCAAATTAGGCTCCGGGCCCTTCTTGCGACGCGAATATCTTCCAGATGCTTCCACCAAATAGAGTCTCGTTTGTTCCTAGCTCTTATCCTAACTATTATCTCGATATTGATCCATAGATCTCTAGATATGGTGGTCTCTATTCTTTGGAATCGTGGGGGAAAGTTAGGGTTTTCAGCAACTTATATAAATTCTGCCCATTTTGCAGTTCGCGGGAGGGCTCTTTCTGGACCTGGGGCGAAGCCATGACAGATCGTCGTCTCTCATCTTCGACCCCAAGCTGTTAAGGGAAGTATTATCATCACATCCATTCTTTTTGGGCTTCATTTCATCATCGTTTGCCCTCTCTTCTTCACCCTCACTTTTCCATTTCGTCACAGATCCTGGGCTTTCTGCACATCTTCTGAACCTGTGCGATGGGGCGCTCTTCGACGGTTCGGGGCGGAGCCATGCTGCATCGTCTGCCTTCAACCTTGACTCCAATGCGAAGAGGGAAGTATCATCTTCATTTTCCATCTCTTTGGGCTCGTTTTCATCGCCCCTATCCTTATTTCTCATCTCCTACATTTTCAAAATCATCACAAATCACATTGTTTCTACATATCTGTATTTTTCTCTATTTTGCACATCACTTTTCTCCTCATTCTCTCAATCATTTCTCATGATTTCAAATCCTATACATGCACAATATATCCACCTTTAATTTGCACCCGTTTACAGAGGTTAAAAACCCTCCCCCGGTGCGTTCTCCCCCTTTCTTCCATGCTATTTTATCATTTCAGGACGCATACGACACTTCATGTTCTAATGGGTTTTCTTTTGTGTTTGTGGCTTTGTTTTGCAGGAGATTGTTGATAGAACGTGAGGCCCTTGCTTCCTAGCTGGCTGGAAGGTGAGGAGGTGCACCCACGATCGTTTCCCCGCATCCCTTTCCAAGCGCGATCACGTTGTAGCAGTTCATCTTCGGGCCGCGATTTTCTTCTTCTTTTCCCAAGGTACGTAGTAGGTTGTTATTCATTATAGTATCTATTTCCTATTGCTAATCCTTGGGTGGCGATCACGGTCACTTCTATATCCCCATCGCCCTTTTCTTTGCCCATATTGATGCATGTTCATGCATATGCATATATATATATATATTAGCTTTGGCGGCGGGATAGATTAATTTATCTACACATATAAGTGAACACACCTTGTTGGGTGTTGGCCCTTAAACCCCTATGCAAAGGGTGGGTAAAAGCATGATGATATGAAAATAGGAGGGTGCAAGTGTTGCACTAAGGGAGATGTGCTAGAGTGCACAAAAGGAGGATCTCAATTGTATTGAGATGAAAACAATAAACTAGGAATATGATGCATGAACATGAGTTAAGCTAATGAAAAGAAAAAAAGGATAGAGAGAAGAGATTGGCTTATTGGTTTTCTCCAATTGGGCTCCAATGGATGAAGAGGCACCAAATCTTCAAGAGAGGAAGAAGAACTCCATGGATGAAGCTTTAAGGATGTGGGAGACTTCTCCTTGAGCCTCCAATCCAGCAGCACCTCCCCTTGAGTTAGTGTTGATGTCCTTTGCACAAGGGAGAGAGGGGTCCTATTTATAGGGCTGAAATTCGGAGTTAAATCTAAGAAAAATTAGGAAATCATGTTTAAGTTAGATTTAGAAAGAGATAAACATTAGCCAAGTGTCCCTTCATCCTTAGAAAGCCTTAGGACTCCTTTCTCAAGTGAAAAGGGGCTCAAAACAGAGAAGGAAGGAGGTTCTGCCGGAGTTCAGAATTCTAGAAGAAATGGCAACCACACAGGTGGTCGCTATTCAAAAGGACGACAGACAGAAGCGTCACCAATTCCAAAGCGTTTCAAGACGGATTCAGACTTTCTAAAATTTGAAAAGAATTGGCGACCATGAGGTGGTCACTAATTAGAAATTAATATGAGTTTTGGACGGAGTTAAAAACTCAAAATATAGCAAGGGAATTGGTGACTTTCCACACAGGCGCCCATGCATGAAATGGCGACCTTCTGGGAAGTCGTGGAATCAAAAATAATCCAAAATTGGCTCAAAATGTGAAGAAAAGAATTGGCGACCTTTCGCACGGGCGCTATTTAAGGAAATAGCAACCTTTCAGAGTGTCACTAATTCTTAGATTCCGAAAATCAGACAAATGGGAAGCTGCATGAAATTGGCACCCTCTAGGCTGCCATCTCTTAGAAATTGGCGCCCAGAGAGCTGCCACTTCTCAGGGAATTGACGCCCAGGAGGCTGCCATCTCTTAGAAAATGGCGCCCTCTGGGATACCATCTCTCAAAGAATTGGCGCCCATCTGGTTGCCACGTTTTAAAAAAAGCCCCAGAAAAATGGAGAAAAAGCTCAGAAAAAACTGAAAAAATAGGAAAATATGTGGGAAAGCTAAGGAAAGTTGAATATTCAAGAAAAATGAGGAAAACCACTCAAATAGGTCGATTTGAGGGTCAAATGGGGCATCACAGTGTAATATGAGATGCGCTCAAAATGATGTCAATTTTAGCGTGTCTACAACTGCCCCGCCTTGGCGTCTACTTTGCAAGGGAGCAACACGAAGTGGAATGAACTGAAACGTAGATGCCAAGGTGTGATGAGACACGTGATCAACATCACTTGATAAGAATTGAATCAAAAGCTCGAGATGAAGCAATCTTGGGGAGATTAAATGAAAGTAACAATTGTTTGGATAAATGGGTGTAGTGTGCATACGGGCTCGAAGGAGATAAAAGGAGCGATCAACTTCCAGTGCGGTGGAAGTATCCCTGGTCACAAACCTATATGTTTCACTATTACGGAGTAGTTACCAGGCAATGTGGACGTGCTGCAACCAAGGTGGATCAAAGGAAAATGATTGAATAAGAGGATAGAAATCCAAACAAAGGAGTTTTCAAGGCATTGGCCCAGAATAGCAACAAGGCGAACTGATGACACAATTCGGCATATAATATCTCTTATCTTGAAAATTAACGATCAAATGACCTTCAAAATGAGTTATTAAAAGGGTTTTCTAACGTTAATTCAAAGGCCTGCATGAATGCATACTGGGTTTAAAGGAAAAATAAAAACAAACAAAAATATAATCTAATCAAGGACAATATTGTTAAGCTGTCCAGACAGGGTCAAGAAATCGATTTTGTGAGCTGATACTAAGCCGAAGTCCGTTTATCTGTGCACCATCTCGTAAAAGGGAACCATCGTCCCCAATCTTGGACGGCTCAACGGCCTATCCGTATGACTAAGACTCCTCTTAAATCATCATTATTTTTGATGAAGGGGAATTCAAATTACAGATTTACCAAAGTCACAAGGTCCTTGATATAATCTAATAGCGTATGTAACATATAGAAAAATGCATACAGAAGAGATGGTGATCAATAAGCATGAGGGGACCTTAGGAATGAAGTACAAGCACCGTGGGACTTGGATGGTGATGTCCGGACGGTGGGACCAAGAGCTTCTTCCTGCACTCCAAATGTTGATTAGCCAAGATATAACGAAAGATAACAAGTAATGGATTAGGCATTTAAGCATAGCAAGTATAACATGAATCAAAGCATCAATAAGCAATCACAACATAGGCATCAAAGCAATCAAAGCTTGGTGTAGATAGTATTCAAACATGTATTAAGTATGAAAAGCAAAGCATGAATCATGAGTTGAAGCATTGCGTTGCATGAAACATGCAAAGCATCATTGTTTGTTGTTTGTCATGGGGATGACAATCTTGGCATATCATGAGATTGAGATTGAATGATCAGGATCAAGTAATACCTAGTGGCAGGAATAATCTAGTGAAGTCAGCAGGAGTTGGTTAAAAAGATTTAAAGATGATCGATCAATTGATGCCCAGCGTGGCGAAGCATGTTGATTAATATAGGGAAGGATCAAAAAATGATAGCAATGAACGAAGAGGACTCATCCCGTACTCTTGGTCCTTGTAAAAATTATTCCTGCAATAACACCATCAGAAAAATACAATGCAATTTTTTTTAGATTTTTGAATATGCAAATTTTTATGAGTTTTGGCAAAGTATTCAAAAGTTTATGTGGATTTTGGAAAGATATTTGAATTTTTTTGGAATTTTGGAAATATTCAACTTTTTTTGGGTGATATTCAACTTTTTTAGATTTTTGATTTAGACTTTGCTAAAGCAACATCAAAGGATGTTTAAACCATTGGCTAAGGCTCCTTGTTCCTTCCCCTTTCCCTAAAAACTGCCCAAAGCTGGGCGTGCATTGAGAGTGGCTCCCTATAACCGGCTACCCTTGTATAACGGTGCCCCTACTAAGGCCACACCCGAGAAACACTTGGTCTTGGAGGGAGAAGAGAAGAAAAATTGGGATAAGCTTGATATAAGTTAAGAAGATATCGGGTTTTGACTTCCGTCCATAGCACGACCCCTAGAGATTCGGTCTGTTGCGCCGGGACTTTGTGTCATATCATCGAACCTTTAATTCTCTTATAGGCACGCATACGATCGGGCTCATAACGTCCCGCGGGGAAACTTTACTGCCCTCTTGCCATGCCAAATTCATCAAATTTTCTTTTCTTTTGCTCATCATTTTTTCCTTTTTTGTTTATTGCTTGATAGATAATGCAATTAAACTTTTGGTGTCCTTCGGATTTGAGAGATATTATAATTTGAAACATGATATTGAGAATAAGGTCATAACAGACTGCCCCTATTTGAGACCTCCTCTTGTCGGGGTGTTTTTAGGTTGGTTATTTTACGCATAATATCTCTACTCTCATATTTTAGCCGAGTGAAGAAGAGAAAAAGACCTCGTGCCCTCAAGCATGGCCCAAGTAGCAACGATGGTTTACTAAGGGCACGGCTAAGGATGCTGTGAAGTGTGTGGAGTGCCCAGCTAAGGGTTGCCCTTAACAAGCGGGGAGAGAAATGCCGAACTCCCAGCGCGGGGTTCTTATTACCAAAGAATGCAGCATAGCAAGCCTAAAGACTCATTTTTTTTTCGAAACTTGACTTAATTAAACAAAAGCTTAAATTAAAGGCCTAAAATACCACTCTTGATCAAGTTAAGAAGCGCTTCATTTTGAAAAACCGTGCGTGAATAAGGTGATGAAAATGCACAAGAATGCATACTTATGCAAACATATTACCTTGCAACCTTGTAGAAGCAGCTGCCGGAGGCGATCTTGATGAATGTGAGATTTTTCCTCAAGTGGCAGAAAAAAGGGATTGTAAGCAAAGGTTTGAAGTGGCTTAACAAGAAGGAGTGGTACCAAGACCAGACTCAGACAAATGAGGAGAAAAGGAAAAGAGGCGAGGGCTAGAACTCCCTCACTAAGGCGCAGAGACCCTGATCACATGGAAAGGTGTATAGAATGAAAGGGAAAATTAAGAGGTGGAGTGAGGACTAAAGTCTAGGAAGTAGTGGGAGAACGGGCAGATGCCTAGAGCAGTTAAGGTGGAAGAAGTTGGGTCGGACCCGGGATCGGGAGGAATGAAGAGAAGGAATTAATAGATGGAAAGAGGCAGATCCGGAGGATCCGGAGGCAAAAAATCATGATGAGAAAGGGAATCATCCGGAGGTTCCGGAGGAGGAAGATGCTGGGGGACGCGATGCCCCAGGAAAAGGTATGGAAGAAGATGATTTAAGAGGAAGAAAAGAACAAAGGATGAGATGTCCTGAAGGAGTAGGAGGATAAATCGGAAGAACGATAGGGGGTCCGAAGACTCCGGAGGGATAAAATGAGAAGGGGCCCGATGTCCAGAAATCGAGGAATGGGATAAGAGATCCAGAGGTTCCGGAAAGATGTGGAGAAGGAGGGCACGATGCCCGACAAGTAGAGAGAAATTTGGAGGATCCGGATACAAGAGTTGAGAGTGGGCATGATGCCCTGAGACAAAATAGGAGGGGGCGCAATGCCCGGCAAGTGTAAGGGGACCCAGAGATCCCGAAGATGGGTGTGAATAAGAAGGGAGATGTAGAGGATTCGGAGGTTCCGGAGGTTCCGGAGGAAGAAAGTGCCATGGGACGTGATGCCCTGGGTAATGAGATAAGTCCGGAGGCTCCGGTGGAATAGAAGGAGTAGGGACGCGATGCCCTGAGTAGAGAGATGGAAAATCCGGAGGTGCCGGAAATCGGGGAGAATGAGTAGGGATGTGATGCCCTAGTGAGAGAGAATAATCCGGGGATTCCAGAAGATGGGGAAGATACGGGTTTGGGAACTCAGGAAAGAAAGAATGAAAATGCATGCGATACAATGAAGGTGATGAATGCGTGGAAAGGATGCAAAGAACATTTGGAATTGAAGAACGATATCTTTCTCCTTAACCCATGAGTGGCCCATAAGAAGGAATTGGTGTTTGGTAAGATGAAATAGAATAAAGGATGAGTGGATTAGCAGAGGACCCTTCAATAAAAGAATGCCCGCACCTCCATAGTAAACCAAGTGCCCGGCCGAACGACCCATTGGATAAAGTCAATGCCTGAGTGCTCTCATCAACAGTAGAATGTGTTATAGTAATGCGCGAAGAGAATCCCTTAGGATGTTGTATAACAATGGAGCGAGGGGTAATGAGAGCGTCAAAAGAATGTCGTCCAATGAGCAAAGTGATTTTGACAATGGCATTAGGCCGACATGGCATCAAATCTTGTGAACCTTTCGTGTCATGAACCGGCATACGGCAAATGAAATCTTGAAGTTTGAATGACATAGCCGTGGCCAAATCCTTCTTGCCCGACTCTTGATTATTTTCAGCACAAATACTCGTAGAAATACACCCACTCCGAGGGGGGGTGGAAGGCGAGATGGAAGTGGTAGGCTCAGTAAGTAATGGAGGTTTAATGGAGAGTGTTAATGGAAGGGTAAGTGGAAGCGGAGGCTGAAGCACGTCGGGCTTCTCCCCTTGCTCGGAAGTGAACGGGATTGGCTTGAGTGCAAAGATAGATGAATCATGCTGAAGATTAGCCACGGGTTCGGGTAAAGGTTTAGATGGAGGGATAGACAAAGTGGGGTTTGGTGTAATTGGCTTTGGGGGTATGTGAATAATGGAGGGCCGAGGTGGCGGCAATGAAGGGTTATTTGATTTAGGAAAAGGTTTAACGGAAGGTTCGGCGAAGGCCGATTGTGTGAAGGTAAGCTCGGATGGCTTAGTGGAGGTTGGTGGTGTAAAAGGAGAAGGTTTGGTGCGTAGGAAGCGCCGGATAGGGCGAGAGGTATTAGGGATAGGAGAAGACGCATGGGGTGCCGGTGTGGGTGATTGGAGTATCAACCCATCATCATAACACCAATTGGTCTCATAAACGGGGTTAGGGACAGTGGCTTCATCCTGCAGGGGGTTCATCGGGTGGCAGTGGAGGGAGAGAAAAATGAAGGAAACTCGGAATGGGTGCCTCTTGAAGAACTTCTTCAAATTCTCGTGCCGACTCCAAATCTTCATAAAGAACTTGCAATTCATCATCATCATTGAATTCAAGTGGATGCCGTGGTGGAGGCGTAATAATGGGTGGTAGAGTATAATGTTGTGGTGTAGAATTTTGCGGAGGTGAATATGAAGGCGGAGGAGAAGGCGAAAGGCCATATGGATGAACGGGATATATAGGTGGAGGGTGGACGGCGTCCACTTGATCATCGGTATCTTGCTCACACATATCATTGATGCCATTATCTCTCCTCTCCTTCCAATCTTTTTCTATCTTAGTAATATTATTCATGAAATCGTGAAGAGGGTTGACTTGAGGAGGAGGAGAACGAGCGAGCCGCGGGCTTGTGACCCTCTTTAACTGTTCCTCCATGGAAGCAATTTTATCAAGAAGAGTTTGTTGGAGGGGTGTAACGTGAATATTGGAGGGTTGGCATAGCGGCCTTGGAGGAGCGGCTTGATGTAAAGGTCGTGGAGCTTGGAGGGGTTGACTCACAAAAGGACCCGAACGGGTCGGGTTGCAAGGAACATGTGGGCCTTGGGGCCGTGGAGAAGGAGATTGAATAGAAGGCGACGGGTGATGGATCACCTGAAGAGGAATATGTGTAGAAGGAGGAGATGAGTGATGGGCCACCCGAACGGGAGGAGGTGGGTGATGGGCCACCCAAACGGGATTGGTAAGAGGATGAGATGAAGAAGATGCACCTTCAACAATAGCCTTAAGGGCTTGAATTTGTTGAGGGGTGAGATGATCTAAGGCATGGAGGACTTCAGAAACCTTCTCATCGTTGGGAGGAGATGGTTCCGGGGGAATAGTTACTCGTGATGAATGCGAGGGACCATGAGATTGAAAATTACCCATGGGTCGGGCAAGATCATAAGAGTGAGGACGTGGCCCCTTAGATGAGTTGTGGTGAGAACCATGATGAACATGTTGAAATTGAGGAGTGTAGGATGTGCTAGGTTGTGCATCCTCCTGGTTATAATTAGGATTAAATATGTTGGTTTGATTATCAAAGAGAAACATCATGCAATCAAAAAATGGTTCAATCAAAGCAATTCCAAAGATATCAAACAAGTGGGAATGCTTACGCTTGATTTCTTAAGTTAAACCTTGATGAATTAGATGATTTTGACAAGATTTGAATATGATTCACATATGGTAGGAACCTAGTTTCAATGTGATTTTCTTCAATACCAACTAGGTATGCTCTTTCACCACGTATTAGGCCAACTAAACCCGGGGAACTTTAAGGTACAACCTGCCCGACATCTGTAGGGGAATCCACGGGTGCGGGGACTTATGGAGGCTTGGTTTAGGAAATTTTGGTCCAAAGAGACGGAGTGCTCAATAGAGGGTGATTCCTTCACCAAGAGGGGGGTATGGAATATAGAGAGAGGTCGTCTCCCAAGCTAAATGCAATATGAATGCAGAATTAATGCAAAATGAAGAGAATATATATGTATGAACAGAAATATGAAAGAATGATACAAAATAAGTCACATAAGAACAAATCTGTGAAAAACTCAGGAAATTGGTGCCCTGACAGGTGCCACCAATTCCTGGAAGGGCACCCTCTATCTGGGTGCCCATTCTGTGAAATTTTTTTTAGAAATATGTAAATGGTGCCCTCCTCACTGCCATCAATTCTTTAATGGGCGCCCATCTAATGAGCGCCAATTCTAATTTTTCGTTTTTTTTAATGGGGCAGGGAATTGGCGCCATGCACCCTGCCACCAATTTTTAAATTGGCGCCCCCCTGTGTGGACGTCAATTCCTGCTGTTGCAGAACCCCCAACAGCGGCAAGAAAGCTTAAACAATAAGGAACAAAAAACCAATGAAAGTGAAGAAAACATTCACAAACTCAGAGTATGGATCATGGCAATCAAGAATTATGAAACAAAGCATGACATGTGCATTTTTTTTAGAGATGGATAAACAAATGGAATTTCTAAAAACCTATCAAACTAACAATCACTTAGGGAGAGTGCTATGTGGAGCACAAAAAGGGGGTGTGTGCACCGTGGGTGCAAAGGGGAGATGGCACACGTGGGTGCCCAAGGGGAAGGGTAAACAAAAGAAAAACAAGAGGTGTCCCACCCTGATCGCCAATTTGTAGATCTAAGAAAATCTACTTAGAGAAAATTAATTAACAATAAGGGAAACTAATAAAGGGGAAAAATGGGGAAAGAGATAGAAAAGGGAGCAGGCGTAGGATGCTAAGATGGAGTGTGATCGCTAGAGGGGTTACCTCAAAAGAATATGACAATAAGAAACATGTAGGGATCGCGAAGATTACCTTTCAAAAGCAGGGGAGATTGTGAGTGTCACCTTCTCTTTCTATCGGCCGGCCGATGAAGAGAGTTCTTCTTATTTGATTACCCTTGCAAAAATCAACAAACCAACAAGGAAAAGATATTGATTAGGAACAAGTGTGTAGCATCAAATTCTCATGAATATAAACATGGAAAGCATATAAGTGAACACACCTTGTTGGGTGTTGGCCCTTAAACCCCTTTGCAATGGGTGGGTAAAAGCATGATGATATGAAAATAGGAGGGTGCAAGTGTTGCACTAAGGGAGATGTGCTAGAGTGCACAAAAGGAGGATCTCAATTGTATTGAGATGAAAATAATAAACTAGGAATATGATCCATGAACATGAATTAAGCTAATGAAAATAAAAAAAGGATAGAGAGAAGAGATAGGCTGATTGGTTTTCTCCAATTGGGCTCCAATGGATGAAGAGGCTCCAAATCTTCAAGAGAGGAAGAAGAACTCCATGGATGAAGCTTTAAGCATGTGGGAGACTTCTCCTTGAGCCTCTAATCCAACAGCACCTCCCCTTAAATTAGTGTTGATGTCCTTTACACAAGGGAGAGAGGGGTCCTATTTATAGGGCTGAAATTTGGAGTTAAATCCAAGGGAAATTAGGAAATCATGTTTAAGTTGGATTTAGAAAGAGATAAACATTAGCCAAGTGTCACTTCATCCTTAGAAAGTCATAGGACTCCTTTACCAAGTGAAAAGGGGCTCAAAACGGAGAAAGAAGGAGGTCCTTCTGGAGTTTAGAATTCTGGAAGAAATGGCGACCACACAGGCGGTCGCTATTTAAAAGAATGACAGACGAAAGCGTCGCCAATTCTAAAGCGTTTCAAGACGGATTCGGACTTTCCAAAATTTGAAAAGAATTATGGTCGCTAATTAGAAATTAATATGAGTTTCGGACGGAGTTAAAAACTAAAAATATAGCAAGGGAATTGGCGACATTCCACACGGGCGCCCATTCATGAAATAGTGACCTTCTGGGAAGTCGTGGAATCAAAAATAATCTGAAATTGGCTCAAGATATGAAGAAAAGAATTGGCGACCTTCCGCACGGGTGCTATTTAAAGAAATAGTGACCTTTCGGAGTGTCACTAATTCTTAGATTTCAAAAATCGGACAAATGGGAAGCTGCATGAAATTGGCGCCCTATGGGCTGCCATCTCTTAGAAATTGGCGCCCAGAGGGCTGCCACTTCTCAAGGAATTGGCACCCAGGAGGCTGCCATCTCTTAGAAAATGGCACCTTCTAGGCTGCCATCTCTCAAAGAATTGGTGCCCATCTGGCTACCACGTTTTAAAAAAAGCCCCGAAAAAATGGAGAAAAAGCTCAGAAAAAATTGTAAAAATAGGAAAAGATGTGGGAAAGCTAGGGAAAGTTGAATATTCAAGAAAAATGAGGAAAACCACTCAAATAGGTCGATTTGAGGGTCAAATGGGGCATCATAGTGCAATATGAGATGCACTCAAAATGATGTTAATTTTAGCGTGTCTACAAACATTAATTCTCAAACTGTTGAGGAATCACCACACATTGTCTTTGATGAATCTTCTAATAAAACAAAAAATGGTTTCTATAGAACAAAGTTGTTGGAGAAATCCTGGAAAACAAAGAAGAGTAGAATGCAGAACCTGCAGAAGAAGGTGAGACTGAAGGATCTGGAGTTCAGGGGGAGGTAAGTGAAAATTCAGGTGATGCGGGACGGACTGAGGAGACGACGCTATATGAGACGGACACGACTCGACCAGCAACGACACGACTACTAGAGCGACCTCGGCTTAACACTAAGAGCTCCTATAGGCTACACGTCGCTAACAGAAGTGCAAACTCACTCGTCGTCCCATGCGAGGGAAAGCGTGGATCGTGCGCGGTTAAGGAACCGGCAGAGTTCAAGGTAGTCTGACTCAACTTCCGGACTCGGATCGAGTCGCGGGACGGGTCACTCTCGCACTCACAGCGGTGACATGGACACACGGGCTAGGAACCTACACTCTCGCAGTGGCATAAGACCATATACTAGCTAAGCAAAGTAACGCCGAGAAGTTTAGACCGTTACCTCCACGCACCCGACGTGGCAAAGACAACCCCGGCCGATTTACGGACTCCCGGTTAAACAATTTTACAGCGGTACAAATATTTGACCCACTCCACGCAGGGAGGTAATAGGTCACATGTGGGGCCCGGGAATCACGTGAATCGGGTTGACAGGCAGCATCTTGATGTCACCCGGTGGTGCCGAACTCTGCGTTTTCGTGTTGTCCGGACGGCGCGTTCTACGGGCTCGTGGGGCCCACAGATGGTGCTGTCCTCCCGGCCTGCTGGGGTGGGGCCCATTGTGATGGGGACCCCTGGTGGTGTGCCTCCCTGGACGGCGGTCGGTCGGAAACTCCGGTCGGTGGCCGATCGGCCCCGATCTCCAAGTCTTGAACTAGCTGCCCACGGATTTCAGGTTCTATTTTCCGGTGCGTGCTCCGGCGAGAACGGCCGCTGCGATCAATCCCGGCGTTGGATCGGGACGCATGAGCTATCGTTGGAAAGTTCTCTTCAACTCCTTCAATCTAGACCTATAGAGATCTACTGGATATGGTCGGATCTGAACTTTATTGAATTTTCAAGTTCCTATTGTACAGTACCCGAAACCTCAGATCTGCAGGTGAGCTGTCTGAGAACTGCCATTGACCGTAAGGTTGATGGCCGATTCAGCTCCTGAGCTCTTCACAAGAGTTATAGGATTTTGAACAAGGAAGATGGAAATATTTTTTGTGGACTGATTGAAGGTGGCTGTGATTTGTTATGATTTGTTTACTGGAGGGTGATCGGATCTGGGAACAGGTGGACAGCACTGTAGCTAGCTCTAAAAATGGATTTTGAAAAAATAGGTGGAGGGCTGATCCAAATTCAAGAAAATTCGTGGTAGGAGGGGTTGATGGACAGAACCCCCAGTAAAATTGGGAGCCCTAGAAAAAATCACAAAGGGTCCGAACATGGGAAACACAGGGCGGGTGGAAATTGAAACAGAAAGCAGACAGATCTGGGAAAGGAGGTTGGACGAAAATGGGAAATTATCAAATCGAAGATTCATGACCCACCAATTTTTGTAGAATGTGGGGAACACCTCTGGAACATCCCCTCAAAATTCCAAGTCGATATGAGCTCGTGGCTGATAGCAGAATTTCGTGGAAGTGGCAGTAGTCGGCTGAAAACAGAACTCCGACGAACTTGATGGCGGTGCGATGGCGGTGCGATGGCGGCTCGTGGCGGCGGCGATGATGACCGGAACCGATAGGGGAGGCGTCACACCTCAGAATGGCAACCGTCTCAGCTGCAAGGGGGAGAGGGAGGAGAGAGGAGGGGTGCGCCCAAGGGCTGCTCCAAGCAATTTCAGATTTCACAATGCATTAATTGTATCAAAAATGGAAATTACAAGCATATATAGGTCACCAATCTAATCAATCCTCCACCGTTGGATCTAGGGATGGGAGATGCAGGGCTGGGATTGCATGTGACCTTCTACAAAAATTACAATTAAAAAATAAAAGGGGGGGGGGGGGCGGCCTATTGACTAGAATGGCAAGGGGGGACATGATAGGTGGGGATGGGTTGGAATTGTTGACCTTCTTGGTCCAATGTCCCCCATGTGGACAATTGACTAGTCCAAGGCTTCTAGATGTCCACCTAGGATATTGACCAACCCCACAAGATGATATGGATCAATGGGAGGGGGTTGGGGGCCCGTGGGACCCTGGGCCCCAATTTTGCAAATAAGCCCCTCTTACAATCAAAATTACATACCGAATAAAATGAAACAAACACACATTACACACAATTAACGTCTAAACAAATATGATAAATGGGGAGACTCAAGGAGGAGTCTCCAGGCTGTCTTCGAGCCAGATCGATGCTGAAGTGGCTCGGATTGTGCTCCGCGTGCGGTACCGGTGGCTTGGCGTGTCGCGCCGCTCAACTGCTCGGGTGTCCGCACCATCAGGTAATCAACTTACCAACACTAGAGTTCTTAGAGATCATCCTCTAGAGAATGTGATTGGTAATCTGAATTAACCCCCTAGGACTAGATCACATTTCAGGATAGAAAATGAACTGAATTCTTTTGCACTTCTCTCGTAAGTAGAACCCAAGAACATTGAATGTGCCTTAAAGGATGTGCATTGGGTAAATGCCATGCATGATGAATTGAATCAATTTGAAGGGAACAAGGTATGGCACCTAGTTCTTAAACCCTCACATGGCTTAGTTTTAGGGACTAAATGGGTTTTTAGAAATAAAACTGATGAGCAGGGAAAGGTAGTCAGAAATAAGACTAGGCTTGTAGCACAGGGATACAATCAGAAATTTGGGGTAGACTTTGAGGAATCATTTGCTCCTGTAGCTAGACTAGAAGCCATTAGGATACATCTGGCTTTTGCTTGTAGCCTAGGAATAAAACTTCAGTAGATGGATGTGAAATCTACTTTCTTAAATGGTTTAATAAAAGAGGATATTTTTGTTAAACAACCTCCTGGATTTGAATGCATTGACTTTCCTGATTATGTGTATAAGTTAGATAAGGCATTATATGGGTTAAAGCAAGCTCCTAGGGCCTGGTACGACAGGTTGAGCTCCTTCCTCACAGGTAAAGGATATTCAAGAGGTGAGGTTGACCAGACTCTAATTACCAAGGTAAATAATAAAGATATCCTTGTTGTTCAGATCTATGTAGATGAAATAGTGTTTGGGTCAACTAAACCTTCGATGTGTGAGGAATTTTCTAAGTTAATGACTGCTGAATTTGAAATAAGCCTAATGGGAGAACTAGAGTTTTTCCTTGGATTGCAGGTCAATCAAACTTCAGAAGGAAGCTTCATCACACAGTCCAAATACATCAAGGATCTACTGAAGAAATACAAGCTAAAAAACCTCAAAGAGATCACTACACCTATGGGCACATCAACTAGTCTTGATACTAACCCAAAAGGTAAATTTGTTGATACCAAACTATACAGAGGTATGATCGGATCCCTTTTGTATCTTACTGCATCTTGCTCAAATATACAATTTTTAGTGTGTTTAAGTGCTAGATTTCAAGCTAGTCCTAAGGAATCTCACATGAGTGTAGTGAAGAGGATTTTTAGGTATCTATCAGTCACCCTTGACTTAGGACTATGGTATCCTAATAGGTGGAGTTAGAACTTGTAGCTTACACTGATGTAGACTATGCAGGGTGTAGGATAGATAGAAAGAGCACTAGTGGGTATTGTCAACATCTAGGTGGCTATCGAGTGTCTTGGGCATCTAAGAAGCAAAACACAGTTGCTCTCTCCACTGCTGAAGATGAGTATGTTGTAGCAGGGAATTGTGCAGCCCAAGTGCTCTGGATAAAACACCAGCTCATTAACTATCGCATAAAATTAGGATGCATTCCTATTCTGTGTGATAATACCAGTGCTATCTCTTTGACTAAAAATCATGTTCATCACTCTAGGACTAAGCATATTGAAATAAAACACCACTTCTTAAGAGATGAAGTAAGTAAGAATGAAATTGAGCTGAATTTCGTGGTATCAGAAAAATAAATTGTGATATATTTACTAAACCTCTTGGGAATGAAAGGTTTAAATTCTTAAGAAGAGAACTAGGTTTTTGTAAATTTTAGCATGATGATTGATTCCTTAGTACATTCTTGTCTAAAATAAATGCCTTCTCTATGATGTTTCATATGCCTATGATTCAGTCTATCACATGGTATTAGTGGTTGTCATTGCAGACAAGGTCTTGCATTGTGTCCATCTTGATCTTAAGGGTATATCAAATGGTGTGCTGGGAGAAGGGCAGATGTCTTCTATCTGGAAACCCACACTATGTGTAGAGACTTGTCCTCCGTCAAGTACCATGAGTCAAGATTTTGTCTGAGTCTTGCATTTCATTATTTGCTCATAGTTCATAATGTAGTGTCTAATAATAATGCACATAGACAGGGGGAGTAAGGGTTAAAAAAAAATTATATATCCTCTCATGCATGTTGTTAAGGGGAGTTCAGAATAAAATTGAGTCAGATCAGGTCCAGGTTGTTACATCTAAGCACCAGTAAGTGTTTCTGTAAAGTCGACACCTTTTTGCAACCCTGACTCTATCTTTCTGATCAATAGGTTTTCTCTATCTTTCCTATGACTTTAAAATAATGACAATCTGATAATCAGTTCATTACTCTAAGCTACTAAAATTAGAAATATTCTCTTATAAGAATTTGTAATGCTCCATGAATGAACTGATGGTTTAAGCTTCATAAATTTTAGAGTCTAAAGACTGAACTCAATGAACTAGGATGTTGAATACAATTAATAGCTCTCAACCATTTCTATCATATCATGTCTGGTAAGGTCTTCTAGAGTCTGAAAGTTCTTGAATTAATGATTTCTTGGTTGAGAATCTTGAAGTGTGTATTATTTTTAAACAAGTCTTTCTATAAAACCAAAGGGCAGCAATGTCAAAATAATGAGTCAACATGATTGTAGGCATAGCAATGGCTGAATGCACCGAGAAACTGGGTACTTCATCAAAGAAATTGAGAAAAACTCATGTCATGAAGTGCTTCAAGTTATCTTTGTTCAAAAGTCAAAACAAAATGTTTAGCTTCACTGAGTAACTAGGGTTACTGACGTCTAATCAACGTGTACCCTTATGCAAAAAGGTGCAAACTACTCCTAATGTTTTGATACATGAAACAGAATGGTAAATTCTACTGAGTAACTAGGGGTAATGGCATCTAATCAACGTGTACCTTTACATCAAAAGGAATGAATGATACCTAACTGTTCTGAACTCTTTAAACAAAAAAGAAATTAAAAATTTTGCTATAACCCTAAAGTGAAAAATCAGAACTATTAAATTGTTTAACCTCAATACATATCCTAGTCACTCCTATAGAAATTCACTGATTTTTGGGTGAGTAGGATAAAGTAAGACTAAATCCGTCATGATTCATATGGTTCTGGTTTATTACTATTAAGGGTTAATACAAACTTATTCAGAGAGTACAGTTGCTAAACTCTAACCTTTATTATTCTTAAACCAGACTTCTACCAAGAATGCATTATATAGAATCTTATATTTGAAGAATTTGAGCTATGTATGCTTGATTAATGAAAGATATATGCTTGATTAATGAAAGATAAATCAGTTTGTCTATCAGATCTCTCCTGCAATTTCACAACCTTGATATTGTCATATCATTTTTTTTTGTCACTTCACTGATAAAATCCAATTATCTCTATCAATTCCTTGTTTGCTGATGACAAAGGGGGAGGGATTTTGATGGCAGGCAGAGTTTCTTGTTTCTTGATGATTGATGGCTCGGGATAGCAGGTAAAGGGGGAGAGACTGGCAAAGGGGGAGATATTGCCTTGTTTGTCTGTCTGTGTCTATGCAAGTCGTGTCTATGCATGTCTATCTATGCATGTCGTGTCTATGCATGTCTGTCTTCTACTGCACTTGACGGTGACCTTTGCATATTCTGACTCATAATGTAATATGTGTTGTCATCAAAGTAAAGTAGTGTTACTATCATCAAAAAGGGGGAGAATGTTGTGTCTCCTATAGATTTGATGTCTAGTTTTGATGCGGGCAATAGTGTGTTTGACCTTAATTTATCTCTGGCAACATTGTTATTTTAAAGTCTTTTCTTTAGTCAGAATAAGTTCTTGTTCATAACAAGGTCAATGCATATTCATATTGTTGCATTGAAAGGTCGGTGCACACTTGCATATTGTTGCATTGAAAAGTCGATGCACATTTGCATATAAGTCTATAAGGTCAGTGCACATGAAGAAATCCTGCACTTTTAGGTCGGTGCACAATCACTTTATAGTCTATCAGGTCAGTGCATACATTCGTTCCAGTCCAGAAGGTCGGTGCATTTGTAGAAGTCTTGCACCAGAAGGTCAGTGCATTTGTAGAAGTCTTGCACCAGAAGGTCGGTGCATATATAGGTCTGTGCATATTTGGTTTCTATAGACAAGTCGATGCATGTCATAGAAAGGTCGATGCTAGTAAGCTAGCGACTGCAGCTTAGGTCAATGCATGTTATAGAAGGGTCGATGCTAGTAAGTCATCACTCTCAAGGTCGATGCACCTTGTGCATTCACTATAAAGACAGGTCGATGCACCCTCATTACAGAGTCAGCTTGTCTGGCAAACAAGGTCTACCTGTATAACTCTTAGGTCGATGTTTCTATTCAAACATGCTGTATGTGTTAGCTATATAGGTTAATGTATCTCATTTATGCATCGATGCTCTTAAAGAATTTTATGCATACACTTATATGAATTGCCTGACCTTGTGAAGCATCTAAAACTGCATTTGCTAATAATTAATACATGCTTCATAAGTCTCATAAATCTTTGATTCTGTTTTGGACAGAAAGGAAGAAACAACCCAGATACATGCTCGAACACCTGGGTTGCATAAAGGCAAACCGCATTACTCTCACGTGGAATTTAAAGTGAAGCGGATTAAAGGCACATGATCCAAGGTGGGAAGCTAAACTAGTATTTTGCCACGTGGATCGTCTTATTTTCTACTCCTGAGACATGGGCCCTCGAAGTGCGCATTCTGGATAAAATTATTAGGCGGGAGTGTGTCTTCCACACGCCCAAAATTTGAGAAGCTTGTGGGACCACAGACTCACGCTCTCCTGTATAAAAGGGGATCGAGCAGTCAAATTCGAAGAGAGGGAATGCGAGAGAAGCTGATCAGAATAGGAGAAAAGAGCTGAAGAGCAAGAGAGTTCCAGAGATCGAGAGAGAAGAGTCTAAGAAGAATTCGAGAGTGAAAGAGTCTATTGCAGAAGAGTAAGAAGAAAATAGAGTCCCGTAAGTTTGCTAGAGAGAGAGAAGTGAGATTGAGCAGAAGAGTATTGTCCTGACTTCTGGATCAAATCAAGAGTCAGATCGCTCCAGTGGAGCTACAATTTGTTATGTATGTTATTATTTTTTCATTGCCTCTTTAGTTTTCTTTTGAAATTATTATAAGTTGTGTATCAGCAGAGCAAGCTGTGGTGCTCAACGATGAGGTGTGATACTCGGACAACAAGCTGTGTTGCTCAGCGGGAAAGTAAGCTGTGAGGCTCAGCTGTTTGTAAGGATTTCATCCACGAAGCTGTGGATCAGCGGAGTTCAAGCTGTTTGGCAGCGGAAGCCTTACTCAGTTGAGTAAGGGGTGGACGTAGATCTCAAGCTCGAGATCGAACCACCTTAAAAATTGATCTGTCTTCTGTGTGATTACACATCTCTCTTTACTGCAACTAGATGAATGCATAGGATCGTCTACTGCAAGTCGTTAATGCTTTCAATATATTCATCTGTTGCTTACGCCCGAGTACCCAACCGGATTGTTTGAATATTTTCTAAATTTTCTGTGCTAAGTCATCATAAGTTGATATTGTCTTGAATCGTTCAGTAGATTTACCATCTTATATCTAATCTGTGATCAATAACTCAGTGGTATATAAAAATGGCTCAGTCAGAAGAATAGATTAGGTCTATCTGGAAAACTGACCTTTGCATGAGGAGATTTTCCAATCAAACCTCTGCCAGGTACTATACTGAGTTGACTGATCTATTGGTTTTGGAGTTTTAAGTGTTTGACAGCTATTCCATAGAAGATTCCCTTGTTGTTAATTCAAACTATTTTAGTGGTTTTGTTCACAGTAGTTTCTTTTAATTCCGCATTGCTATTAACTACTGTAGAATTTGAAATTGGGGTAGATCTATTCACCCCCCTCTAGATCACCCGTTCATCCATTCACACATCACAGCAAAGACCAGCCAGTCTCTGGATCCACCCTAAAGTCTCGAGCTACTCGGTTGAGGGCCGATCCATTGTCGCTTCTACAACAGCAACAAGTTTTCGATGGCACAACCTACATGTAACGTCCCCTAACAGCGACAAGCTAAGGATGACACCCGCAAGGCTTGCAGGTACCAAAAAAAAACACAACAAAAAATGGGGCTAAAAAAATAGAGATGCCCCGGTGAACTCAGCCACTCTCTCCATAAGGAACTGGCTGGGGGCAAAAAGGCCATAAACCCAGCTGAGGTGAAAACCCGTGAGCGCGCCTCAGGCAAAATCGGGTTACCCCTAGGTGTGAAAACCCATAAGGGCGCACCAGAAAAAGTAAAAGGGGGTCAGCTCTGGCGAAAACCTGAAAGGGCGATGGAGCTGGTAAAGAGAAAAAGAAAAATCTCTCTTCCTCACTAGGAACAGTCAGCCACCTCACCCTAAATCCCTGATCGGTCCGCCCCAGCAGTGGGTCAGCATATCTTCTTCTAGCCGTCACACCATGATGGCTGGTCTACATCAAGTCTTTGACCAATACACCTTCACGGTCGGTCATCTCCCAGCATCTACGTCAATAAACCATCACGGTCGACCCACCTATTTCCTTCTATCCTTACACCAGTCTAGCCAATCTCTATCCCCTCGACCAATACACTTATATGGCCGTTCGGCCATCACCCCAGCCATACACCTCTACGGTTGGTCTGCACCTACTCTTGACCAAAACACCTCCACAGTCGGTCAAATACCTAATATCTGGCCAAAATAGCACAATGGTTGGCCTACACATCACCCAGTCCCTCACCAGTACACCTTCCTGGTCGGTTAAATCCCTAACCTTTGGCCAATACACCTCTTTGGTCGGCCTACGTCAATTCTTGGCCTATATGCCACCACAACCCCGAACCTCAGCCTTTGCATCATCAAAATTGATCCATTCAAGATTTAGTCCAAGCTCCAGCTGCAAGCTACACGAATCAACCAGCCTGAAGGTCTACATGAAGCTCTAGATTATTGGGCAACCAACCAAGCCCCAGCGAGCAATCCCAGCATGAACACAGAGGATCAACAACAATGATCCCACCAACAGCGTCCTTCGACAGCAGCAAGCCAAGGACACCCAATGCCAGTCACCGAACAACCAAAAGGCTCTCAAGTAAACGAAAAAAAATAACAACAAAAAATGGGGTTAAAAATAGAGATACCCCGGCGGACTCAGTCGTTCTCTTTCTCAAGGAAGCGGTTGGGGGTAAAAAGGTCAGTAACCCAGTTGAGGTGAAAATTTACAAGAGCACCTCAGGCAAAATTGGGTAACCCCTCGATGCAAAAATGTGTAAGGGCGCATCGGAAAAAACTAAAGGGGACCGACTCTGGTGAAAACCCGAAAGGGCGACAGAGCTGGTAAAGAGAACAAAACAAAATTTCTCTTCTCCCCCAGCGGGGGCAACCAGCTACCCACCTTCCAGCAATCATACCCCTTGCCAATTGGCCCATACTAGTCTCTGACTAATGTCCAGCTCCAGTTTTTAAATCCTGCACCTCCCTTTCGGCCATATACCATCACGTTCGTCCTAAGCCAGCTCCCCGAGCCACTCCCCTCCCTTGGTGGCCTATGATGAGTGTGTATTTTTACATGTTAATTTATGATCCGCACACTGTTTAAGAGCCTTAATCTTAATAACTCTGCACTTATCACAATTAATCACAATCTCATATTAAAATGTTAAGTTTGACATAATTAATTGAATTTTGAGTAATAAAATATGTTTTTGGCATGTACTCAATCAGAGAGGAAGATAGCAAGAAAAAAAATACAGAAGTCCACCACAAAGGGGCCAAAGTCTATTAGCATGAAAAGGAAAAAAATAAGAAGACAAAAATTGGCCCATGATCAATGGTTTTCCCTCATACGGCCAAAGACCCATGCAGCAGCAAAGTTTCTTCCCATGCACATCTTCACGTGGGCCCTCCCACATGCAAAGTTCCCACACCAGCCAACCACCCATGCCATTCTTCAACATGGCCAAAAGCATCAATGCATGGGCCACCTTCGCAGCGGACCTTCTCATACGGCCCAAGCCTCTTCAAAGCATGCAGACGGGGGCATGGGGCATGTGCCCTCTTCAAAATTGCAATAGCCAAAGCTGCTTCACGTAGGCGAGCCCCCCTTTAAACCATGCATGCAACGCAGTCGCCAAGCCCCATGCATTCAACACGCGGGCCCCCCATGCACCCTCTCCCCGTAGACTTTCGAACACCCCTTCATGTTTCTCACGCGGTGGCTTCAACACGGCCAGCCACTTCTTCACATGCGAGCCTCCCCCAACAGCAAATGGCAACAACATTCGAAGTAGGAGGTTGATGTTTGTAGCAGTGTCGGACGTGATTAGCGATGGCTTTCGGGGTGGCTACAGTTTGGGTGTGGATGGGTTTCAACGGCCGCATGCGGAAGATGGCAAAGTTTTTCTATTTTTCAAGGGAGGTATGAGCTTTGCGTCAAACGTTCCAGTGCAGGTCACAATCATTCCAAGAGTGGCTCCCCATCCAGAAGTGTTGCATTGGTCAGCAAAAGAGGCAACGTGATTTTACGGCAAGCTGGGCACCGTTCGTACACAAAGGGAGGATGGCGACTGTGAAGGTTTGAGTGTAGAGGATTAGCCCTGTAAATGGGTCTCCCATTGGCATTCTGGAGGGGGTTTTTTTTGGAGAGTTTTTGGGAGTGCTTTGTGTTTATGTTGCTTTGTGAGTTCTTCTTTTTCTTTCTCTTTTTCTTGTTAGCTTGGAATCTCATCCTTCTTTCTCCCACTACTTTAGGTCACCGATTTTCTCCCCCTTATGCTCCTCTTCTCCTCTTGCTTCCTTCACAAAAGTTGGTCTTTGTTTCATGCTCTTCAATTTCTTCTTCTCCCTATTTAGCTAGTTCTACACTGTTTTCAATTTATTTCTTTTTTTCACTATTCTATCCTGGGCGCTCGCAAAATAGCATTTTTCTACGTTCTTCCCAATTTTTCTCCATCTTCGGATCTTTATCTCATCTTGCTCCTTTTATAAAAGTTGTTAATATCTCTATCCTATACAATTTCTTCTTCTTCATCATCTTCTAATTCCTTCTGGTGTTCAAGTTATGCTCGACTTTTCAATGCTTTGTCTCTGGTTTTCACGGTTGAGTTTTAAAGCATTCTTCTTCTTCTTCCATCTCTCTCCCTATCTTCTTAT
This sequence comes from Amorphophallus konjac, assembly GCA_022559845.1. Classification (NCBI taxonomy): domain Eukaryota; kingdom Viridiplantae; phylum Streptophyta; class Magnoliopsida; order Alismatales; family Araceae; genus Amorphophallus; species Amorphophallus konjac. The sequence continues at coordinate 112,758,402 of CM040127.1, forward strand.
CCCTCCTCACATCTCTCTTTGGCGGAGGTTCTCTTCTTCGGTGCTCTCAAAGCGGCTTTCATCTCCAAGGTGGGGCGATCCACTCAAAGGCTTGGAAAGGAGGAGACATCGGCATTCATCATAATCTCTTGGCTCTAGTTCTTCTCTTGTTGCTTTTAAATTGTCACTACTTGTAATCTTTACTTTCATAGACTTGTAATCTTTCCTGTTACCAATAAAAATCAATTTTTGCAATTGTGTTCTTCTCTCTCTCTCTCTTCATATCCTCCTAATTTCTCTTCTCAAACCTCTCATATTCTCTATATAGGTTTATTTCCATGTAATTTTAATTTCCTTTTCATAAGCTCACTCAAAATTCTATTTTCACAAATATAAGTGTTTTTCAACTTGCTCTAATTGAAAATATTCCTCCTCGTGAGATCGACTCATACTCTCACTTTACTTGGATTTAAAATCTCTTTCGTGACTGAGTGCGATATATTTTAAAAATTGTGGCACGACATTTTAACGACGAGTGTTGGTGTGCATCAATTTTTGGTGCCGTTGCTAAGGAGGAAATGATTTTTGATAGTTGAAAATTCTTGTGTTTGATGTGTATATTTGTATACTAATTTTTCTATTTTTATTTTGCATGAAAAGAAAAAAAATCAGAAAATATAAAAAATTCAGACCTAAAATTCCTATGTCGCTGAAGGCTGAATCTGTCACCAAAGGAAGTAGAAAACTTGAAAATCGGAATATCTTGGAAATTAAGCGTCACCAAAGGTCAGTAAGCGTAGGAACATGTTCTGTTTTGTGAATTTTCAAAAAAATTCTGAAAAACTCTTGAAAAATCTAAAAAATTAGAATTTTTCTTTAAAAATCTAAAAAAATCAGAAAACTAGAAACCTAAAAAGGCCTGATTTTTGGCCCTATTTTGCAATAGATTTTCATATTTTTTGGTGTTTTTAGTTGCTAGTTTTCTCATATTCATCTTCCTTTGAAAAAAAAATAGAAAAAGATTCCTTAAAAAAATAAAAAAATAGAAAACAGAAAAAAAAATATTATCATCATGATATCATGCTTTCATGCAAGTTGTATCTCTTTCATGCATTATTACATTTAGATAATTCTTTGTTCATTACTTGCATCATTTGAAAAAAAAATTCTTATCTTCTTCTCTCTCTTTTCCCTTCTTAAGGGCAATTTAGGCACACCCCTCTTGGAATTAGAAGGACCCTCCACTGGGCACTCCATCTTTTTGGACTGGAATCTTCTTTTTCAACACCTCCATAAGTCTCCGCACCTGTGGATTCACTCACGGACACCGGGCAGGTTGTACCAAGAAGCACCTCGGAGTTAGCTTGCCCTTAGAAGTTTAAAAAGAAAGAAGAGGAGTTTTGAAACTTGTTACTACATTGGATAAATCGGTGTCTAGGCTAGAGGTTGAGTGGCAAACGCCTAAGCGGGCTTGTGGTTAATTAATTAGGACCCTACGAAAGTAGGGGGAGCCTCCCACAACCCCACCTCTTACGTGGCCAGTGGACCAATTTGGTAGTGATTATCAATTCCCTTTTTGTTAAAAAAACCATCATTTTGTATACATCATTCATATAGTGGTTGATTCATTGATTGCATTATTTTGAAAAAAAAGCCGCACTCATTTTTGGGGTCCTTTTTCATTGCATGCACGGTAGGAGATCCCTACATCCACACTTGCTAGGACCCATTAGTGAAATTGAGAGGTTAGTGCATCTTAGAAATCAACATCAACCTAACCTCATGGCGGACTAAAATCAACAAGTAACTCCCAAGCAAATGAAGGATTATTTCATGCCAAATCAATATCAACAATCCTTCTATGTTCAAGCACCCCAAAACCAAGCAATTCAATATGAGATTAAATCAAACACCATTCAGATGTTGCCATCCTTCTATGGCAATACTAATGAAGATCCATATAAACATCTTGATGAGTTTCTCCAGATTTATTCCACAGTCAAAATCCAGAATTTTTTTGATGATGCTCCCAAATTGACTCTCTTCCCATTCTCTCTCAAGGATAAAGCTAAATATTGGTTAGGAGCCTTGGGGAAATCAATTGACACATGGGCTAAAATGCAAAAAGAGTTTCTTAAGAAGTTTTATTCCATAGGTAGAACCAATATAATGAGGAGGGCAATCACGGGGTTTACACAAAATCCTAGAGAACAAATTCATGAGGCATGGGAGAGATTAAAGGGTTTACTTAGGAAATGCCCCCATCATAGATTATCAAGGTGGCAAATTGTTCAAGCTTTCTATGAGGGATTAACCGACAACTATAGGCAAATGGTGGATGCGTCATGTGGAGGGGCCTTCACGAGTAAGAGTGAAGATGAGGCATACGACCTATTTGAGATGCTTAGTGAGAACTCTATTAGTCATGCCTCACTCTCATCATATGAAAGAACGATTAGACCATCTAAGCGGGCAGGACTTTATGAAGTAAAGAATTAAGGTGAGTCAGATAATAGAATGGATGTCAATGCCCTCATACAAAGGTTGAATAAAGTGGATATGTTAGCTCAAAAGATGGAGAAGGTTGATTTGATGAATCAAAAGTTAGATCAACTTTTAGCATTGAATAGACAGGAGCCCACCTTTCCATCTACCTCACAGTCTTTCTTCAAACCCACCAATCAAGAAGCTTGTGTTCTTTGTGCTTGCCCAAATCATATTGTCTATGAATGTCCCACGGCGGCCCAACTCCCTCCATTCATCCAAGAACAAGTCTTTGCTACTCAAGGTGTCTCCAAACCTGCATACGATCCATATTCTAACACCTATAATCCAGACTAGAGGAATCACCCAAACTTTTCTTGAAAGAATCAACAAGGACCATCTCAGCCACCCAATCCCTCCAATCATCCAGTTCAAAAACAACCATTCCAAGTTCCGTTCCGGTCTCATCAAAAAAAAAATACACCTCAAAATCAATTTCATCAACCTCAAGTTCAACTTTCACATGTCCCATACCCTCAAGCTCAATTTTCTCAGGGCCAATATCATCAATATCCTCCATTTCGATCTAATCAAGCTCAAGTTCCATCTCATCCCCCTCCTCAGCCTAACTTTGATGACAAATTTTAACAACTCCAACAACTGATTCTTACTCAGCAACAATCCATCTCTAAGTTGGAAACTCAAATCGAGCAACTCGATGTTGCTAGCATGAGGAGGGATGTAGGTCAGCTTCCAAGTCAACCTGTAGTGAATCCAAAGAATCAACCTTCTGGCTTTCCTCAAAGATCTCCTCTCCCTCCTCAACCTGGTCCACCCCAGCCTTCCCTGCCTGTATGTCCTCAATTCGAGAATGCTAAGGCCATATCAACCCTTAGGAGCGGAAAGATTTTAGAAGATCCATATAAGGCTAAGGAAGTGAGCAGTAGTTCGGCCCAAGGGGCCCAATAGGAAGAAAGTGATAGTGAGGATGAGGAGCCCATGATCATAAGAGAAGGAAAAAGGAAGTCAGAAGATGAGGAAAATAAGATGAAAAAGGATAAAGGAAAAGGAAAGCTTGAGGAAGAACCCCATGATTATGTGCCAAAGGTGCCTTTCCCACATGCATTGAAGTCTAAGGCTAACAAGAAACCGCCGGTCCAACAAGAGGAGCTGACGGAGTTGTTCAAGCAAGTGAATATCAACATCCCGCTCCTAGATGCGATTAAGCATGTGCCGGCATATGCGGAATTTTTAAAGGTGCTTTGCACACCAAAAAGGGAACCTAAGGTAACTACCCAAAAGATCTGTTTGTCTGAGGATGTCAATGCGGTGGTGATAAACCACCTTCCAAAAAAGTTGAAGGACCCCGGTGCCCCGTTGATCTCTTGTGATATAAGTGGAGTTACTTTTGATCGGGCATTGTTAGACTTGGGAGCTAGTGTAAATTTGTTGCCCACCTTCATTTATGAGCAATTTGATCTAGGGGAGTTGAAGCCAACATCTATAATCCTTCAATTAGCAGATCGATTTGTGAAAACACCAAGGGGTTTACTTGAGGATGTTATTGTGAAAGTTCATGAATGTTATTTCCCAGTGGATTACTTGATTTTGGACATGGCCTCGTCCCAGGAGCTTAGACATACACCAATTATTTTGGGACAGCCCTTTCTTTCCACAGCTAAGGCCAACATTAATTGTGCCACGAGAATTATGGATATATCTTTTGGAGAAGAGAAAGTATCTCTGAATATTTTTAGGGCATCACAATACCCAGACCAAGAGGAGGAATGTCATCCTGTTGATATAATTGAAGACTTAATGGATGAGAGTCTGGATGATGCTAAGGACACCATAGAAGAAGGTAGCATGCTGTAAGACTCACCTCTCTCTTCTGCACCCTGGTCTAGGGTAGAGAAACTTCCAATATTACAGTCCAAACTTGTCATGCCAGTGTAAATGAACATCCTCCTACTCTTGAACTCAAACCTCTCCCGGACTCCCTAAAATATGCGTATCTGGGCCCTGATCACACTCTTTCTGTTATCATTGCCTCCAATCTCACCTCGGCTCAAGAATCCAAACTCTTAGATGTTCTTAAGGAGCATAGAGGGGCAATAGGTTGGTCAGTGGTAGACTTAAAAGGGATTAGTCTGGATGTTTGCATGCACTACATTTATTTGGAGGAGAATGCTAAACCAAGCAGGGGGATGCAGTGGCGGCTAAATCCCAACATGAAGGAGGTGGAGAAAGAAGTGGTGAAGTGGCTGGATGCTGGGATTATTTATCCCATATCGGATAGAAAGTGGGTCAGTCCAACGCAGGTGGTTCCGAAGAAGTCAGGACTGACGGTGATTAAAAATGAGAAAGGATAAGAGGTGGCCACGAGACTACAGACGGGGTGGAGAGTGTGTATTGATTATAGAAAATTAAACTCACTGATAAAGAAAGATCATTTCCCCCTCCCCTTTATAGATTAGATTTTGTAGAAATTGGCTGGGAAAAAGTATTTTTACTTCTTGGACGGATATTCTGGGTACAATCAGGTTGCTATATACCCAGATGATCAAGAGAAAACCACCTTTACGTGTCCTTATGACACGTTTGCTTTTAGGAGAATGCCATTCGGGCTCTGTAATCCCCCGCTACCTTTCAAAGATGTGTGATGGCAATATTATCGGAAATGGTGAGTGAATTTTTGGAAATCTTTATGGATGACTTCTCAGTGTTTGGTGACTCATTTGAAGGATGCTTGGAAAATCTAAAAAAGGTGCTGAAACGATGCATAGAGTCGAATCTGGTACTTAGCTGGGAGAAGAGTCACTTCATGGTCAGAGAAAGGATAGTATTAGGCCATATTATTTCGAAATGGGGAATAGAGGTCGACAAAGCCAAGGTGGATTTAGTTTCCAATCTTCCTCCCCCTACTTCTGTCAAACAAATTCGATCTTTTCTTGGTCATGCTGATTTCTATAGAAGGTTCATCAAAAACTTCTCTACCATTGCTCATCCTCTCACTCAGTTGTTGGCAAAAGACACCCCATTCCAGTTAAATGATTCTTGTCTTGAGGCTTTCCATTCCTTGAAGGCAGCCCTTACTCAAGCTTTGATTCTTCAGTCTCCCAATTGGTCACTGCCATTTGAAATTATGTGCGATGCCTCGGATTATGCAATTGGAGCTGTCTTAGGGCAAAGAATTGATAAGAAACCTGTGGTGATCCACTATGCGAGTCGCACCCTCGCCGATGCTCAGATGCACTACACCACCACAGAGAAGGAATTACTGGCTGTCATTTTTGCCCTAGAGAAATTTCGCTCATATCTTTTGGGGGACAAAGTCATTACCTATTCCGATCACGTAGCTCTTAAATATTTGCTTTCCAAGAAGAACGCTAAACCCCGTCTTATTTGTTGATTCTCTTGCTGGAAGAATTTGATCTTGAAATCAAGGACAAGAAGGGGTTAGAAAATGTTGTTACTGACCATTTATCTAGGATTATGATTTCTGCTAGCACTCCAATGTCTGATTCCTTTCCTGATGAGCAACTTCTTGCCATTTCTTACACCTCAACCCCCTAGTATGCTCATATTGTCAATTATCTGGCTGTCGGTCAAATTCCGGGTGGGTGGACTAAGCAGGAAAATGATCACTTCTTTTCAAAGGTCAAGCATTATTTTTGGGAGGACCTGGAGCTATTTCACATGGGTCCTGATCATATAATTAGAAGGTGTGTCCCTGAAGAGGAGCAACAATCTGTGTTGAACTTTTGTCACACCCTAGCCTGTGGAGGCCACTTTTCGGGAAATAAAATTACGGCAAAAGTTTTAGAGAGCGGATTCTACTGGCCCACGTTATTTAAGGATGCATATGAATTTGCAAAAACATGTTTGAGGTGCCAAGCTGTGGGTAGTAATTCAAAGAAAGACATCATGCCGCTGAATCCCATTCTGGTTGTAGAAATTTTTGACGTTTGGGGTATAGATTTCATGGGACCGTTTCCACCATCTTTTGGGAATGAATATATTTTGGGGGCAGTTGACTATGTCTCAAAGTGGATTGAAACAATAGCCACGAGGACCAATGATCATAAAGTTGTGTTGAAGTTTGTGAAGAAAAACATTTTCTCTAGATTTGGCTGTCACAGGGGTATTATAAGTGATGGGGGTTCTCATTTCACACATTCTCAATTCTGAGCTTTACTCCGCAAGTATGGCATCACTCATAAGCTCGCCACCCCCTATCATCCCCAAACGAGTGGCCAAGTGGAGGTTTCCAATAGGGAGATAAAGAACATCTTGCATAAGACAATTCGGCCTGATAAAAAAGATTGGTCTGATAGACTAGATGATGCATTGTGGGTCTATAGGACTGCATTTAAGACTCTCATTGGTATGTCACCTTATCGTCTCATCATTGGAAAGGCCTTCCACCTACCAGTTGAACTTGAACATAGAGCATATTGGGCCATTAAACAAGTCAACTTTGATCTCATTCAAGCTGGGTCCCAAAGAGCTCTACAATTAAATGAACTTGAAGAATTGCGTAATGAAGCCTACAAAAATTCCAAAATTTATAAAGACAAGACAAAAGCTTTCCATGATAAACACATTCACATAAAAAGTTTCCAACCCCATCAAAAAGTCTGGCTTTTCAACTCTAGGTTGCGCTTAATTCTCGGTAAATTGAAGTCCAGATGGGATGGACCGTTCATTATTGTTAAGGCATTTGACCATGGCGCGGTTAAGATTTTAATTCCTAATAATGGTCAAATTTTCACTGTTAACGGTCAAAGACTAAAACCTTACTTGGAAAATGTTCAGTTAATGCCAAAAGAATCCATTGTCTTGTGTGATCCAGAATAACTATTCTTGAGCTTTCATGTGTCTGGCTGAAGACGGAAAACTTAGCGCTTCTCAGAGGCAACCCAATGTTTGTTATTTGATGCTGTATTTTAGTGTGTTTTTCAGTAGACATGTCAAGTCCAGGATATGAAGCTGTCACCGTCCTTATCAACGATGGAAACTCGCCCCGAATATCATGTTGTATCCTTCCTCCTCAGTAATATTTATTGTTACATTGTTCAGTTATTTCTCTTGCTTATATATGTCATTGAGGACAATGTCATTTAAGTTGGGGGGGAGCGGAGAGAAAAATTTCTTGATACATATAGTACAACCTGATAGGAGTGCAATGTCATGCATATTATTCTATCTTACAATCTGCATGAAAGTGGAAAGATGAAATCTCCGACTAAGTTTTCTTAATTCATGCTCTCATTGAAAACTATTCTGGAATAGAAGAGGCTATGGAAAGGGATGATGGAGATTGTTTTGTAATATAGACAAGGAAAACTGACTTAGAATCTTCTAAAAGTTCATTAGCATTGACAAAAAGAAAATCACTTATACACTAATGAAGTAAGCAGGACAAGCCTTCTGTTGTTTAAGTGGGGTGTCTAATAGTTTATAGTTTTCAGTGAAGAAATCTTTTTGGAAAAAGTTGCATGCCAAATCAAGTGTGAAAATCACACCTTGAAAAAAAAGTATGAAAAAAAATAAAAACATGGAAAATGTCCTAGATCTTAGTAACCAGGCCTACTTCTCCTAAGGCAAGAGATGAGGTTCACGTCAAACAGTGAAGGGATGTGCAGCGTCATGGGTTTGGAAAAAAAATATATTTCATGTAAGCTACCATGCTCAATGTTCTGAACTGGAAACTATAAAGTTGAATGACACCTATCTGGAATAGCAATATGAGGGATGCAATTGTCTGGCTGTGAATTTAGATCATTTCACGAGCACGGGTGCTACTCAACTTTGGGCGTATTCTCAGTTATGTCAATTAATATTTCATGTAAGGCTAGTATGCTTAATGGATCCAGAAATCCTTCTCCTAAGTCAACTCTATGAAAGATGATCTGGAAATGAGGCCTAGATATTTTAAACTCTAGGTGGTGGTCTTAAACTTTAAAATTGTTTGCATTGCTAAAGGACTAGCAATAAGTAAGTTGGGGGTGCGATAAGTGTGAATTTTTACATGTTAATTTATGATCCACACACTGTTTAAGAGCTTTAATCTTAATAAATCTACACTTATAACAATTAATCACAATCTCATATTAAAATGTTAAGTTTGATAGAATTAATTGAATTTTGAGTAATAAAATATGTTTTTGGCAGGTACTCGATCAGAGAGGAAGACGACAAGAAAAAAAATATACATAAGTCCACCACAAAGGGGCCAAAGTCTATTAGCATGAAAAGGAAAAAAAAAAAGAAGACACAAATGGGCCCATGATCAATGGTTTTCCCTCATACGGCCAAAGACCCATCCAGCAGCAAAGTTTCTTCCCATGCACATCTTCACATGGGCCCTCCCACATGCAAAGTTCCCACACCAGCCAACCACCCATGCCATTCTTCAACATGGCCAAAAGCATCAATGCATGGGCCACCTTCGCAGCGGACCTTCTCATATGGCCCAAGCCTCTTTAAAGCATGTAGACGGGGGCATGGGGCATGTGCCCTCTTCAAAATTGCAACAGCCAAAGCTGCTTCACGTAGGCGAGCCCCCCTTTAAACCATGCATGCAACGCAGTCGCCAAGCCCCATGCATTCAACACGTGGGCCCCCCATGCACCCTCTCCCCATAGACTTTCGAACACCCCTTCATGTTTCTCACGCGGTGGCTTCAACACGGCCAGCCACTTCTTCACATGCGAGCCTCCCCCAACAGCAAATGGCAACAACATTCGAAGCAGGAGGTTGATGTTCGTAGCAGTGTCGGACGTGATTAGCGATGGCTTTCGGGGTGGCTACAGTCTGGGTGTGGATAGGTTTCAACGGCCGCATGCGGAAGATGGCAAAGTTTTTCTATTTTTCAAGGGAGGTATGAGCTTTGCGTCAAACGTTCCAGTGCAGGTCACAATCGTTCCAAGAGTGGCTCCCCATCCAGAAGTGTTGCATTGGTCAGCAAAAGAGGCAACATGATTTTACGGCAAGCTGGGCACCGTTCGTACACAAAGGGAGGATGGCGACTATGAAGGTTTGAGTGTAGAGGATTAGCCCTATAAATGGGTCTCCCATTGGCATTCTAGAGGGGGGTTCTTTTGGAGAGTTTTTGGGAGTGCTTTGTGTTTATGTTGCTTTGAGAGTTCTTCTTTTTCTCTCTTTTTCTTGTTAGCTTGGAATCTCATCCCTTTTTCTCCCACTACCTTAGGTCACTGATTTTCTCCCCTTTGTGCTCCTCTTCTCCTCTTGCTTCCTTCACAAAAGTTGTTCTTTGTTTCATGCTCTTCAATTTCTTCTTCTCCCTATTTAGCTAGTTCTACACAGTTTTCAAGTTATTTCTTATTTTTCACTATTCTATCACGGGCGCTCGGAAAATAACATTTTTCTACGTTCTTCCCAATTTTTCTCCATCTTCGGATCTTTATCTCATCTTGCTCCTTTTATAAAAGTTGTTAATCTCTCTATCCCATACAATTTCTTCTTCTTCGTCATCTTCTAATTCCTTCTGGTGTTCAAGTTATGCTCGACTTTTCAATGCTTTGTCCCTGGTTTTCACGGTTTAGTTTTAAAGCATTCTTCTTCTTCTTCCATCTCTCTCCCTCTCTTCTTATCCCTCCTCTCATATCTATTTGGTGGAGGTTCTCTTCTTCGGTGCTCTCAAAGCGGCTTTCATCTCCAAGGCGGGGTGATCCACTCAAAGGCTCGGAAAGGAGGAGACAGTGACATTCATCATAATCTCTTGGCTCTAGTTCTTCTCTTGTTACTTTTAAATTGTCACTAGTTGTAATCTTTACTTTCATAGACTTGTAATCTTTCCTCTTACCAATAAAAATCAATTTTTGCAATTGTGTTCTTCTCTCTCTCTCTCTCCACTTCCTCCTAATTTCTCTTCTCAACCCTCTCATATTCTCTAGATAAGTTTATTTCCATGCAATTTTAATTTCCTTTTCATAAGCTCACTCAAAATTTGATTTTTACAAATATAAGTGTTTTCCAATTTGCTCCAATTAAAAATATTCCTCCTCGTGGGATCGACTCATACTCTCACTTTACTTGGATTTAAAATCTCTTTTGTGAGTGAGTGCGATATATTTTTAAAATTGCGGCACGGCATTTTAACGACGAGTGTTGGTGTGCATCAGCCTATACCAGTCCCTGTCTAGTACACCTCTCTAGCTCATTGATCTTACACTCCCCATTTAGCCATACACCACCCCAGTTGGCTCACACTTCCTACGGCCTCACACCACCATGGTCGACCCATATACACCAGCAACTCATGCACCATTCCAGTCATTCATTTCAGCAGACCTCAGCCTACACACCACCTCGATTGGCCTCTAAACCACATCAACCTTAAATCCATCTATCATGAGGATCCATCAACCCATAATTCCCAGTCACCTGCCTGTCATGGTCGAGTCACCATGAACCTAGTCATGACTCCAATAATACGCTGTAAAGGCGTACAAGTTCCCAGATCCCAGTCATGATTCTAGCAATACGCCACCAAGGCTCACCGGTTCCTAGATCACCAGTTAAACTTCAGATTACTCAATAACCAGTCAAAGCCACAACCATGGCTACAACGACGACAAACCATACACAGCATAAACTTCAGGTCGTGTCCCCTAACAGCAGCACACTACGGACGACAGCCACAAGGTTCCCAAAAAAATGGGGTTAAAAATAGAGATACCCCGGCAGCCTCAGGTGCCCCTCTCCACGGGATTACTAAGGGCAAAAATTTCCACCACTCCAGCTGAGGTGAAAATCTGAAATGGCATCTTAGGTAAAATCGGGTTACCCCTCGGTGTGACCGAAAAAAGTAAAAGGGGACTAGCTCTAGTAAAAACCCACAAGGGTGGTAGAGCTGGTAAACAGAAACAAAAAAATTCTCTCCGTTTCTACTTCTCACTGATGAAATCTGTCAACCGCGACATCCCGCTGACGGTGACCTCGGCATCACTCCACAACAATGATGGCCACTACACCCATGTGGGTCGGTCATCCCCAGTTCCATTTTCCAGTTCCAGTCTCGAGTTCCAATTTTCAGTCCCAGTCTTCAGTTCCAACGTTCGGCTACCCACCTCAGCGGTCAGCCGACCAGTTCCAGTCTCCAGCTCCAATATTCGGCTACATACCTTAGTGGTCAGCCGACCAGTCCCAGTCTTCCGGCTACTATGCATTAGCAGTCAGTCGGCCAGCCCCAGTCCCAGCCCCAGTAATCTCTGGCTACAACACCTTAGCGGTCAGCCGGCCAGCTCCAGTTCTAGTCTCCGGCTACAACACCTTAGTGGCCAGCCGGCTAGTTCCAGTCCAAGCCCCAGTCTAGTCTCTAGCTACAATACCTTAGCGGTCAGCCGGCCAGCTCCAGTTCCAGTCTCCGACTACAACACCTTAGCGGTCAGTCGTCCAATTCCAGTCCCCGCCCCAGTTCCAGTCTCCAGCTACAACACCTTAGTGGTCAGCCGGCCAGTTCCAGTCCCAGCCCCAGTCCAGTCTCTAGCTACAACACCTTAGGGATCAGCCGGCCAGCTCCAGTTCCAGTCTCCGGCTACAACACCTTAGCGGTCAGCCGGCCAGTTCCAGTCCCAGCCCCAGTCCAATCTCCAGCTACAACACCTTAGCGGTCATCCGGCCAGCTCCATTTCCAGTCTCCGGCTACAACACCTTAGTGGTTAGCCGGCCAGTTCCAGTCCCAGCCCCAGTCTAGTCTCCGGCCACAACACCTTAGCGGTCAGCGGGCCAGCTCCAGCTCCAGTCCTAGTCTCTCGCTACAACACCCTTGTGGTCAGCTGGCCAGCTCCAACTTCAGCTCCAGTTCGAGTCCCCCAAGTACAGCATCGTAGCGGTCAGTCCCTAGCAACATCTCTGTCACCAGTTGGCCAGCAACTGATCTTTGGCTAACATACCTCAGGATCCACCAGCAACTCCAGCAACACGGGCCGACACACCCTTACGGGCTGGCCTCCAGCCTCCAGCAACTCCAGCAACACAGGCCAACACACCCTTACTTGGCCTCCAACTTCTAGTCCCCAGCAACATGGGCTAATGCACCCACACGGGTCAGCCTCCAGTAACTTCAGTAACATGGGCCAAAACACCCTTATGGGTTGGCCTCCAGCCTCCAGTCTCCAGCAACACAGGCCAACACACCCTTACGGGTTGGCCTCCAGCTTCTAGTCTCCAACAACACTAGCCAACACACCCTCACGGGTCGGCCTCCAGTCTCCAGCAACACAGGCAGAACACCCTCGCTGGTCAGCCTCCAGCCTCCAGTCTCCAGTCTCCAGTAATGTGGGCCAAAACACCCTCGTGGGTGTTATGTCTCCTCTGGATTTGATGTCTAGTTTTGATGGTTTTGATGCTAGCAACAGTGAGATTGACTTTGATACTGGCAAAACCATTTGGATTTATAATATGTGTGCTGATTGTTATTTCATTAAGTCAGAATATGATTCTTGCATTTTAAGGTCAATGCATACTCATGCTGCTGCAATATAAGGTCGATGCATATTCATGCATTGAGAAAGTCTGGTCGGTGCACATATGCATTCTAGTCTAGAAGGTCGGTACGAATGCTGAAGTCTTGCACTATCAGGTCGGTGCACCGAGTACACAGGTCGATGTTGCTAGGCACTATAGGCTAGATGTTGTAACATCAAGTCGATGCACACTTTTGATAGGCCGATGCTTGTGAGCCAGTGATTGATGTATAAGGTCGGTGCGTTAAAGGGTATCTTTCTTAAGGTCGGTGCACCTTGTGCATCTGCCTTGAAGTCAGGTCGGTGCAATAAAGTCTTGCGTCGATGCTTTAAGCATTTCCTTATATATCACCAGGATAGGCCGACACGCCTCAATGGCACGTCTATGATGTGATACATGCAGTACTACCTTATGCTTTGACAGGTCGATGCTCCATCATTGCAGATAAAGCATTTCTGACTGATTGAGGTCTACCTGTGCCAAATACAGGTCGATGCTTGTTTTACTTGTTATTGCATTTTTCTCTCCTCATCAGTAAGGCAGGCCAGTGCACTGAGACTGTGCATTGATGCTTGTGCATATTATTTTTAAACACCAATTTACATGATTTGCCTGTCTTATGAAAACATCTGAGGCTGCATTCTTTAGACACCTATTACCTACTTCATGAGTCACATGATGATGAGATTAATGAATCTCTACCTTTATTTTGACAGGAAAAACAAGGTCATCAAGGAATAACCCAGATTCATGCTCAAACACCTTAGATGCATAGAAGGCAACTTAATTGATTAACTGGAGGCAGCATTTCTGATTGTCACGTGAGTTGAAAGTGAAACTGATTGGGACACGTGATCTGAGGCTACTTCCCAGTACCTTGCAGATCTCTAACGAAATGTCCTCCACGTGGCTGAAACTTAAAGACCGTCAGCTCTGAACCTAACACGTGGACTCTCGATGGGCACTTTTCAGAAGAAACCTTGGGCGGGAGCATTCCTTCCACGCGCCCAATCTGAAAATCTCGTGGGGACCACAAGAACTCCTATTCGTGAGGAAAAATAGAGGCCAGAGCTCAAGCGGCAAGAGAATCAACTTTTAGAAAGAAGAGAACCAAAGTAGAAGAGCTTGAGAGAAGTGAAAGCCTGAGAGTGAGAGTCCCTACTCTAAGAAAAGTCTGAAAAAGAGAGCTCGTTGCAGGAAAGAAAGAGAGTGAGAGAAAACAGAGTATCGGAAGAAGGTGAAGAAGGCTGAGAGAAAAGAGAGGGAGAGAGAAGTTGTGCTTGTCTCGACTTCTGGATCAGATCCAGAGTTGAATTTCTCTAGAGAAAGAGCTACATCTTTTATTTCTGTCATCGTTTTTCTTTGTTTCTTTCAGAACTTTGTGAATTACTGTAAGCTGTGTAATCAGCGGTTCAAGCTGTGAGGCAGCGGCGAGGATCTGATCCTCGGACAGCAAGCTGTGAAGCTCAGCGGGTTCAGCAAGTGTTGACACCCATTTTATGAGCAATGAGTTGGGTCATCTCCTTATTTATCTTTATGATGCTCCGAGTTATACGCCATTTATTGGGTCATCTTGGTCAGCTTTGAGGCTTATTTCATGGGTCATTCTCCTTGATTGGGTCTCGCTCCTTATTCATTTTTCTGTGGGTTGAAGCTTAGTAGGCCTTTCATTCGTTTTGCCATGCCAATGTCTCTGGCGATCTATCATATGGCCACTTGCTGACGTTTGGCGGTCTATTTTAAGGCCGTTTGCTGATGCCAGAGTCCAGAGCCAACACCTTTCCATCATCCTTATTCTTTCTTATCCGTTGAGCTCTGGCGGTTTATCGTATGGCCGTTAGAGACATTATGGTGGTTTTACCTTAGACCGTTTATTGTCTCCAGAGTCCTGTTCATGAAATTTTCACCCGTTGACCTTATCTTCTGGTGGACGACCAAGGTTGGCGGTCTATCTTTAGACCGTTTGCTCCAAGTGGCGATTTATGGTAAGACCGTTTGTGGTGACAGAGAGTCCTCCTAGAACTATCTTTTCTCTGCTGCGTCGTGGCCGAAGTAGAGTTTTGATTTGATCATTTCTCTCTCGATAGTGATCCTTAGAAGCTACCGTTTATTTTTGTGGACTCTTGGGAGTATTATCTTCAAGAGTTTGCTAAGCTTTGCCCTACGTTTTCGTTGGAATCTCTCCAACTCATCCAGAGAGTTTTAGGGTCTATAAATAGAACCCTTGAGTTCATGGGTTGAAGAGGAGAATTCTGGAGCTTACATCGAGGTGCTGCCACATTCTGGAGCGAGTACCCATCAAGGAGAAGTGATGTCCACGTCTATTAGCCTTCAAGTCTAGGGAGTATTAAGATCTAAGGGTTTAATAGGTTGTTTTCTTCTTTAGCTTCTTCCCTTTTTTCATAGCATTCACAAGCATCTCCCTCTTCCTCTGCCACGTTCCATCATTCTTTGCATCATTTTTAAACATCCTCCCATCTTTTTCCATGCCCCACAGGGGTTTAAAAACCACCACCCCAGGTATCCACCATTCCTTTCGCATGCACTTTAGTTTATTTGCATTATAGTTACCACACTTGTCATAGGGCTAATCTGGGTTGTTTTTCTGTGCTTCTACACATTTTTGCAGGTTTACAGGGTTCCTAGCACGAGGCCCAACTCTTTTGGCCGGCCAGGAGAAGTGGAGATTCAAGTCCCAAGTTGCTGTTATGTGTTCTCTGGCGGCTCTATCTTTGACTGTTTACGAAGCTCTGGTGGCTTATCGTAAGGCCGTTTCTGGTTCGTTCGCGGCCTAATAGAAGACCGTTTTAAGGCGCAGATCTCTGGTTTTCATCTCGCGTGGGCGGGTGTTTCATCCTCCTCTTTCCAAGGTATTTACCTTGGCTTTTCTATTTTAATTACCTTGGTGGCGATCACACTTCTTTTGTTTGGGCAGTAGTCTTCTTCATCTTCCTCATATCTCTCTCTCTTTGCTTTAGTTTAGTTGCTCCACACCTACGGTGTGTGTTTAGATTTATTCCTTTGCTCCACGCCCTAGCGTGTGTTTTTCTTTTCTTTGCTTATTTCTGATGAAGATGACAAGCCCATGTGCTTATCTTTTCATGCTGATTGCTTGAGTTGATGTTGCATTTGTTCATGAGTTCACATCATTCATATCAACTTGATCATCATCATATCTTCACCATTGAAGGGACCATTTAGAAAAATCAACATCCCTAATTTTTTGGCGATCATGGTGGGACATCTGGTGCCAATCGTGTTGAGCTTCTGTTTGACCTGCTGTTGTTGATTCAACCCAGTTGCCCTTGTGTTTTCCTTGGATTTTTCGTTTAATTTCCTGCTATTTTCTGATCTCTGGTCACCTTGGCGGTCCACTGTTCGGCCTTTTTCGGCTTAAAAGCGGCCCATAAATAGGCCATCATATCTCTCTGGCGGTCTCATCTCAGATCGATTCTCCAGTCACAGGTACGCATCCCGAGGTTGAGTTTATTTCTATAGTTTTTGCTGTGATTTTCATGCTTGGGTGTTATCTGGTCTTCTCTTTGGTTGTTATACATATTTACATCATTGTTTGCATATTTGGTTGTTAGTTTTTATGCTAGAATTTGCATGCACCCCGGTGTACATAGGATCATTCATATTCATATCATAGTTGCATTTCCTACCTTGGTGTGTGAACCTCTCGTCTCCATATTCCTTGGGGCCGACTAGGTGATCACATCCGGGACCTCCATAAGTCCCCGCGAGCTGTGGATTCCCTCACGGACGCCGGGCCGGTTGTACCTTTATCACACTGTGTCTAGGTTGCATAAGTGAAGGAGAGTTTACATCTAGAGTCAACCAAGTTCCCCATATCCTTTCCTTTTAGGATCCTATTGCTGGAGAGAACATATTAAAATCAAATCATCAAGGTTCTAAAGGAATAAACAAGTAAAATTTGTGCATCATTACAACTTGGTTGACTTTGATTGCCTCTCATTCCTTTCTTTGTTTTCATAAGTGTGAGTCTTTGTTTTATTGTCTCATTTGGTGTTTGTTTGCGTTGTTTGTCTTTTGTCAAGGTGTTCCATTGCATGTGGAGTTGCTTCCGGTCCATAGAATCATCCTCTAGGAGCAATTTCTTCTTCACTTCCTATTCCAATCCTCTTTTCGAATCCGCCATGTCTTCTTATGATCTTCCCCGTTCTCATGAGGAATCCCTTCCTCAAGGTCTCTTGGAGGACCCACCTAGGGTCACCCAGTTCCAATCAGGAGAAGGGATCATCCCTCCTCCATCTACTATCTCCATGGAGGGCGCCCAACCCTCCCTTGCTTCTAATAATCCTGCAGGCCAGATCTTGCAAATTATGGCCCAATTGGATCCGGCCCAACTTTAGGCCCTCTATCAGACCTTGCAGGGGTCCAATGCCCCGTCTCCCATGATTGTACAAGGTCTGCCCAATATCTCTGTCTCTGGACCCAGGATTTCACCCACTCCAATTGATCTTACTCCGGTCCAGCCCAGGACCCTCCAATTCTCCAATATGGAAGCGGGCCAATCATATGGATCGACCCATCAAATTCTTGATAAAGGGAAGTCTATTCTTTCCTCATTTACTCAGGCTGAGTCTCATAGGCCCATCTCTTCAGTGCATCAAGTTCTTATCGGCCCATCCGACTTTTCTCGCCCTCAGCAAGGGGCGGCCCCAGTCCATGCCAGTTTGGGTCATCCCCCGGCCCAATATCCTTCTTATGGGCTTCCCACTCCTTCGGTCTATCCTTCGGCTCCCCGCTTTGAGCCCACTCCTCTTACGTTGCCCACACCATCTCAGGAACAAGAACTTCTTGATAAATGGGCCGCCATGCAACAACAACTCGACTTTCTTCAAAAGCGGGTTGGCCCACAATCTTTGGCGAATGTTCCGGTTCCTAGCTTCCATAACATCCGGTTCCCTCCTCAGGCCGAGCTCCCCACATACCGTAAATACGATGGGAATAGCAATCCCTTCATTCATGTGAGGGACTTTATTTATGAATCGGCGCAATTCCAATATGATGATCGCCTTATGGCATATTTATTCCGCCGGTCATTAGATGGAGTGGCTCTGGAGTGGTTCTATGCTTTACCACTCGAGGATGCCGAAAGTTTCAAGGTGGTGAAAGAAAAGTTTATTCAGTGGTTCCAAGACTGGGTCGGCCCGGAATATTCTTTTACGGATCTAGTGGCCGAGAAGATGAAGGTGGATGAAGATTTTGCCACCTATGCTGACAGGTGGAGGCAGATGGCCGCCCACGTGCCGGGCCACATTCCGGAGGAAGAGAAAGTCAAGTTGCTCATCTCAAATGCTACCCCTACTTTCTGCAACATCCTGGCCATGAATGACATTTCAAACATGCACCAACTATATAGCCGGGCGCGCTTTATTCAAACTCAATACAAGGACTCCCCCATCCATACTCTCTTTGAAGCGCAAAAGCCTAAATATCACAAGAAGCCTCAGGGGCCCGTCACTGAGGGAGTCCAAACAAACGAACAGGTGCAAGCCGTTGCATTCCCCTTCCAATCTGCGCCATTCCGCTTTCCACAAAACTCCCGTAATCCCCAATTCTCCACGCCACAAAACGCTCAACCCACTTTCTCCACTCCGCAACAACCTTCGGAACCCCCGCAATACCATAATGTCCCTCCACTCAACGGCTACACCAACAATAACAAGCACCCAGGTCCGAAGAGAGCTCAGTACCCTCCTTTACACGAGTCTCTTACAGACATATTTTCGACTCTTATGTCCATTAATGCCATTCAGCTTCCTCTGGAACGGCCTAATTGGAACCCGACCGTTGATCAGACAAAATATTGCATGTTCCACAGGCAGCCTGGCCATACAATTGAAAGTTATTTTCAATTCAGAGATTTGGTGTATGACCTGCATGAAGGGCAGCGTATAGATTGGGCCAAGATGCACAAGGCCATCATGGAAATTAAAGAGAAGAGAAGTGTTGACATGTTTTCCCACCCTCTTCCTTCTCTTACCTTCCCCTTACTTTTCTAAAGTATCAAAATGCAAAGATAATCAAAATGAAGGAAAGAAAGGGTGAGAAGGGTGTGTGTGTATGATCATGATTGCCACCAAGACACGGGTACCGAAGAGTACTACGCACCTTCGAAAGGGAGAAAGCACTCGCCCAATATGTAGTGCTGCAGTGGTACACGGTCCAGGATGAACCGCTCAACTGATGGAACGGCCGCTTAATAGAGCGCTCACAGCGCTGAACAAGGAAGCGGGACGAAGAAGGGCCTGGCTTTAAACGGTTTGCAGACGGCCGCTTGTAGGATCTGAACGGTTCTTGAGGAGCCGCTCTTATCTGAAGACGGACGGAAGAAGGCTGTTTAAAGGCGCCATACTCTACGTTGTAGGACTTGATCCTCCACCCCTTCCGGCCGGCCAGAGGGGATGGGCCTCGTGCTATGCTGATGCTGACCTGCAAAAGAACGTGGAGAACACGAAAATGCAACCCAAATTAGCCCTAGGAAGTGTAGTAACTATATAAAAGAATGGAAAATAAACGTAATAACATGGAATGGGCGATACCTGGGGGTGGTTTTTAAACCCCTATAGGGTGTGAAAAAGATAGGAGTGGTGTGAAAATGATGTGAAATGGTGCAAAACATGGGAGAAAATGATGAAAAGAAGCATGCAATGGGTGAACTAAAGACCAAACACCAAGACTAAAACTTAAAACAAAAGACTACTCCCTGAACCAGAGGCCTGGAAGGATGTAGAAAGCCTCCCTCCCTGGCTACAGTTCGCTCAAAAGTTCGGCAGAGTTTCGCCGTCGACGTTGGATCTCCCCCTTTCAAGCTTGGACTAGGGGTTCTATTTATAGAGCCCTGAAAGCCCAACCTCGAAATTGGATTTTCCAGTTGATATTAATCTGATATTTCAAAATAAAAAATGTAGATAATATCTCTATCCCCCGCCCAAATCAAACGTCATCCCATTTGGTTGAGAAACCGCGGAGAAATTGGTGGAGGAAGTTGGGGGTTCACACACGGATAGAGAAAGAAAATCTCAAACAATCCACAATTTTCGAGCCAGTAAACGGTCGCTCGATAGGTCGCCCAGACAATTAAACGGTCTATTGCTAGACCGTTCAATACTGTCGGTGATAAATAAATAAAAATGGAAATTATCTAATTATCCATCGAACTGACCGGCCATCACGGTGTTGGACTCTTTAAGATAAAACGGTCTACTACTAGACCACTCAGTTAACGGAACGATCCAACGCTAGGCCGTGTACACATGCCGATGATAAATCCAGAAAAATAGGATAAATAGATAATTATCTAAAAAATCAACTGGCTTAGGACTCTGGGAACCGGACGGTCTAACGCCACATCGTTCAATGGCAGTGAACGGTTGAAAGAAGACCGCGCAAAGGCTTGTCGGTGGAAATTCAGAAAACCAAATAAATATCCCATAAATAGGTAAACGGTTCCAAGAAGACCGCCCAGTCACTGAACGGCCAGTCGTTAGACCGCGTATAGCCTAGACATTTAAAATTGATAAAATTAGATAAATGAGCCCATTCAACCCCAAAGTCAAGCGAAATCACGGTCCATTAAGCCCAAATCTGAGAGCAAACCTAACCAGGGAGGGAGATACCCATAAAATGAGCCCAAAGACGTGCATGAAAATAGCCCAATGAGTAATGGATAACTCGAGGCATCAACAAATGGTGATAAGAGGAATGACTCAACTCATAGGCAAAAAATGGGTGTCAACAGATGCCCGTCCTTAACTTCCTCTTTCCAGGGGAGAGAGCGGAGGTGAAGCGAAAGCGAAATGGAACATGGAGATGAAGCGGAAATGAAGCGGATTGGACTAAAAAGCGGGCGTTAAGGTAAAAGACACCCGTTTCATTGCGAACGAGCGATAGAAATCTTCTGAAAAACTCCAAACCAAACACAAGGAACGATCGAACCAAAATGACGCCAATCTGGAGAAACTAACTAAATGAAAACAAAACACACGATCAACCTCATGGGGGACACAATCCCTCGGACTAATGAGGGGACCGGAATCAGCAGCGAAAATGTAAAGAAACGGACTAAAAACTCCAAACAAGGACCTCCAGTCAATCAGACCAGGTGAGTAGACCAAAGAAAACCTTCCAACTCCGAGTGGAATAGTTCCTCTTACTCGAAACCATGAACACACAATCATCCATCACGAATGAGACGTATTCAGACAAACCATGGGTCATTAATGCTCGAAAGATGAGTATGATGCATGCTAGGCTAAAATAAAAGAAATCATTAAATCGAATGCAAATAAAGCTACAAAAATAGAAAATACTCGAGAATAATATTGCTAGACCAGAAGAATCAGGGTCAAGATACTATCCGCAACCACGGCGTGCGAGGTAGAACCATCCTCCCCTAGTTTTTCCAACCTAACGGCCTATCCGATGATTAAACACATGAACTTGGATCATCATTATTTTTGTTATAGGGGAACATCAGATCCTGGAACACGTAGATAACCAACTGGTTCTCGAGATAATATAACATAATACCATATAGTAATGCAATAAGGGATATAGGGATAGAAGGCCACACCTGACTTACCTGCCAAGCGAAATGGCATTTTTTTCTTCTTTTTCTTATTTTCTGATTTTTATGGGTTTTTCATCATAAGACAACCAACAACATGAACGAACAAATATGAACATAATGAACATAACAACCACATGAACGAAGGACAACATAACACAACGAAGAATGAGTGATCAAGCAACATATGCAAGATATGATATGCATGAATAAGGTGAGACGAGACAACGTGCAGTGGGACAACACAAGGTTGGGACAAGAACACGCGAGACAACAACACATGTGGGATGACAACATGAGATGAGACAACATGAGACATGACAAATATGCTCTTCAATCAAGCCCAAGATCAGACGAAGCAGAACCGCCGGGTACATAATCGTGAGGCAAAGAGCGCTCTCACAAAGATATGATCAAAAGTTGAGCAACGCTAAACAAATCATGAGAAGGACATAAGCTTCAGAAAAGATCGAGAGACAAGATTGAAGAAAGAGAGAACAGATCAGAAAAATAAGAACAGGAGGCAGAGCAAAAGATAGAGCTAGGAAGAGCTTGAATACCTGTAACTTGCAACCTGCACACTGAGCAAATAGATCATATCCATCCTCGAAATAAAACAGATAACAAGGAACAAAAGACACATATGTTTGGATTTTTTTGACAATTTTTTTGATTTTTTTGGAGGGTTTTGACTATCTGATTTTTTTTGGCTTTTTTTTTTGGAATTTTGGCATATCTCATTTTTTTGGAATAGCAATCTGTAGCACCCAAGATAGGTTCAAACTACTAGCCAGGGATCGTCGTTCCTCCCCTCTCATTAAAGGCTTCCCTTAAGCAGGGCGTGCATATGAGGATGACTTACCACAACCAACCGCCTCTAAAGAACGATGCCCCTACTAAGGCCATACTTGGGATACAACCCAGCCTAAGAGGGAGAAGTAGAAGAAAAATTAGAGACAAGCTTTGTGTAGGATGGGAGACATCAGGATTTGACTTCCTTCTAGGGCACTACCCCTCAAAGAGTAGGTCTGTTGCGTCGGGGCTTTGCGTCTTTAATTTTGAGACCCATATTTACTAGGCACGCATGCGACCGGGCTCATGACGTCCCGCGGGGAACTGTACTACCACTCTTGCCATGCCTTTGATCTCCATAATTTTGCATTGATCAGATCATTGATTTATTTTTGACAGCCATTATTGGCTAGATATTGCATGAACTCTCACTTTTCAAAGGGTCAAGACTGCCCCTATTTGAGAACTCTCTCGTATTAGGGAGAGCCTAGGTTGGTCATCTCATCCGTTAATCTCTTGCCCCCTACACTTGGCCGAGAAGAGAAAAGGAAAGACCTTTGTGTATACCCAAAGTATGGATAAAGCAGTAACGGTGTGCCTCAGAGAGATTGGCTATGGCTCGCCATGTAGTGTGTGAAAAACCCATGCTAACAAGGTCACCCCCAACAATTGGGGAAAGAAACTAGATCCCTAGCACGGAGCTATCACCAGCCTAAGGATGCTGCAGAAGCGAACTCATTTGACTAAGCAAACTAACTAAGGCCTAAAGCCACTCAACCATGTTTTAAGGAATCAATATAATTATAACCATGTGCATGAAGAAACATAAGCCATAGTGATAGTAGCATATTCTTTGCACAAAATAAAAGATACCTTTGCATACTTCATAGCGTGAAAGTAGCATTATGAAGCGTTTTTTATCATCGAGCTTTGAGGAGCACAAGCTTTGTATTCCTTGTTTTCCAAGATAATGAAAGGAGTGCAAAGGATTGGATTCCTTGACACAGAGGAGCAGCATACATCAAATTGGGCGAATAATGATAAAAAGGAAGAGAGACGAGGACTAGAACTCCCTCGTTAAGGCACAAAGACCCTGATAACAAGGAACCAAATACAGAAGAAACCAGATCAACTGAGATCAGTGCGGGCTAAAGCCTCAAAAATAGCAAGAAAAAGGGTAAGAACCCTGAAAGGGTGAAGAGGAGTGAGTAGAAAGAGGAGGAGGAAAATCATCCGACGTGATTAGAGAAAAGGAATTAGAATCACCCGACAGGGTCAGGGAATGAGAATGAGAATCACCCGATAGGGTCAGGAAAAGAAAATGATAGACACCCGACAGGGTCGGGTAAGAAGAATGATGGTCACCCGATAGGGTCGGGGAAAGAAAAGGGTAATCACCCGACAGGGTCGGGGAAAGATCAGGAAAATCACCCGACAAGGTCGGGGAATAAGCATGAGAAACCTCCGATGGGGTCGGGGAAAATGAATGAGAAGTGGAATCCGGACATGCCTGGGGAGAAAAAAATGGAAGAAATCCTTAGATCTGGAGAAGAGGAGGACATAGGCCAAGACCTAATACGGTGAGGATAGGAGAAGATAGTAGGAAGGTGACCGGGTGATGGAAGATACACCACCCAAGGATAGGAACTAAGCAAGAGAAATGATGAATGAGAGGAATCAACATCAGGTGGAGTGGACCCTCGAGTGCACAACCGATGGCCCTTGTACCGATGCCGCCGTCTCTTCTTGGCAGAAATTTCCTTGAACTGAACCCGCCTGACGTGGACTCGGGCCTTCGAGCTTCTTGATTTCCCGTTCTTCTTAGGTAACGGGCCCACCTAGTAGATGGCCTGGCCTGATTATGAATATGTCGCTTTATCGGGGCGGTTGCCCCTAGACACGCGATGCTAACCATGGGCGGACATTCCTGAACAACTAACCCTCTGGGATGAACTTTAGAAAACCATGGAGTTTTGTTACTCGGCACCAGAAGTATGAGATTTGGCATCTCCACTTGGCAGTTGGGCATGAAGCATAACTCCCTTACCAAAAGTGTAGGACGATACTAAGGGAGAGTAATGTGTGGCGTTAAAGTGGCCATCTTCTCAACAAATCGAGGGAGATTACATAACAAGTGCAGAATGCCCCTAGCCAACCTTGAAAATACGGCCAATTGCCCCTTGTATAAGGAATCCATCAGGCTCCTGGCAGCCGTGTGGGTTAGCACCATCTGAGTGGAGGATCCTACTTGGCTAGTGAACTGAACATCGATCGAGCGGAGAGAAATAACAATATTGATAGTGGATCCCTCGACGAGCAAAGAGATTGCCACCGGCCTTGCTCGAGAGAAAACTGACACTAGCGCAAAGGAGCTTCCCTTGGCAACGGTCGTGGGAAGTGCAGGCTGATCATCCGCAAAACAGCCAGGGACGAGGACTCGGACCAGCATGCAGCAAATGAAATCTTGAAGCTTGTAATGCACAACCGGCATTGAACTGTCCTGACTTGGCTCGTCATTTCCCTGAGGACTAGACCCAAGGGGCACCAAAGGTAATGAACACCCGCTCCGTGGGGTGGAAATAGGTGGAGAAAGGGGTGGAGAAGGCTTGAAAGGTGTGGGTGAAGGTGTAGAAGGCATAAGTGGGGGTAAAGGCAATATGAGTGGTGTAGGAATGACAGGCTCTGGTGGTGGCAAAGGAAAAGGTGGAGGTATAGGTGTGGGCTTAGCCTGCTCAGGCTCAGACGACGACGGCAAAAGGGGTGGCAAAGGAAAAGGTGGAGGTATAGGTGTGGGCTTAGCCTGCTCAGGCTCGGACGACGACGGCAAAAGGGGTGGCAAAGGAAGTGGAGATGGTGGTGGTAGAATAGGGATCTCTGGGGAGAACGATGACAAAGGCGATGGTGATGGCGATGAGGGTAACGGAGGTGGTGAAGGTGGAGAGGGTGAAAGTGGTGGTGAAGTGGAGGAAGTGGCAGGTTGCAGCGCTCTTCGACATATCGACACGATGTGTCGAGCGGCCTTGGGGACAAGAGTGGTGGTGGAAACAGAGGGTGAAAGAGGGGTATTTGCCTGAACAGAAGCTTGGATAGGTGAAGGAGATGGGACAGGAGAAGGGATAGATAACGGAGCAGGTGCTTAACTAACTGAAGAGTCACAGGGATGCCCCTGGTCTTGAAATGAGGATGGCTACCTAGGCGGCATTTGCTACTGCTACTGCTTGCTGCGGAGATCCAAAATAACTTCATGCACGACAGCCCAATCAATCATCTTCTTGTCTTCCAAACCATAAACAAATTCCCGGAATTCGGGGCAATCCTTGACCAAATGCCCCTACTGATGATGAAAATCGCAGAAATGGAACAAATCTCCGATCGCGGGTCGGCAAGGCATAACCGGAGGGAGATGTAACACATGATTGGCCATCAAAGCCCTAAAAATCTTTGTAAACGATTCTTGCAATGGAGAGCGAGGAGCCGGCTTCGGGCGAGGTGGATGCCGAGGGATATGAGAAGGTAATGGAGATGGTTGTGGGGGTTGCATAGGTATGGATGACTGTGTAGGTAGAGGCGCAGCGCTAGCGGATGGACTTAGTGAAGGCGTGTGTGGAGCGGGGATATAGTGGATGCCATCTACCTGCTCAGGGTGTAAAATTCCCTTGACCGAAGGTGGTGGTTCATGCGGGTATGAAGACGCGGAGGGTTGACTCATGGAGGGATATGTGGAGGGATATGTGGAGGTATATGGGTGTGGGGGAGCAGAAGGCTGACTCATGGAAAGACATGTGGATGTATATGTGGGAGATGATGGATAGGAGGCGTATGTGGGCATAGAAGGTGAAAGAGACTCGGGGTCAAGGGAGACTAGAAGTTTTTGGCAGATGAAGCGGGCTCGATTATAGAGATGTTGCCAGGATGCGATATCATTCAAGGGTAAGATGAACCGATACTAGAGCGTTGCATTAGAAACGAGCATCTTGAATTGCTCTCCTTCCGGGATATGCCTTGGGACTTGAGCGGCCAAGCGACGCCAGCGGTCGGCGAACGTAGAGAACTCCTCATCGGGCTTCATCTTCTCATGGGATAGATCAACCATGGAATACCTGGGCCCAACCTGGTCTTGATACTGCTGAAGAAATTTCTCCTGTACAACTTGAAAGGTCATCACTTGCTCTTGCGGTAATGTAAAGAACCAATCCCGAGTCGGGCCCTCTAAGGACAGACCAAACAAATAGGCCATCAAGTGTTGGTCATGCTGGAATTGGGCCGACTCATACAAGAACTCCTTCAAGTGCACATAAGGGTCACCTACTCCACCATAGCGACGATATGTAGGAATCTACGAACGTGGTGGAAGTTGAAGACCTTGGAATGCAAATGGGACGCTCGATGAAGATTCGGGATCGATCCGACGTTGAAGCTCATCAAGCTGGCATTGGGCTTGAGCAATCATCTCCTCAATGGGGAGAGATCGATAGGAATGCGAGCCAAGCTACGCAAGGGAATGTGAATTTAGACCAGGACTATGGTATTGGGCCAGATAAGGGGATCCAACCGGAGAAGAGGAAAAGCCCATCCCAGGAGTGGAAGGATACCCGGGCCTAGAAGAATCATAAGAATGAGGAGAAGGACCCACTGGGCCAGCAGTATAAGCGAAAGAGGGAGTGTGCCTATTAAGAGAAGCGGGCCCATTAAGGGAATAAGAAGACCCATTATAAGAGTGAGGCCCATTCAGATGGCTGGCAACGAGCTTCTGGGCCTGGACAGGGTCAAGAAGTGATAAATGGGCCGAGAGACTCGCTTGTGTCTCGAAAGGGCCATGGGAAGATGGGCCTGCGTGGGAAGAGGAGTCCACGCGGGAATAGGAAGGCGAATAGGAATGGTACAGAGGGTTGATGCGATGCTCCATGGCAGAAATGGAGAGTAAATACAAGGAAAATAAGGGGGGATACAATGAGGAAAATAGGCCTAGGACAATGAGACTAATCAAATAGCAACACAGAATGAGCTAGCCTAAATGGGCCCAATGACAAAATGAATGATGGGGGATGCAACACAAACACCACAAATGGGGCTGGATAGGCCCCAAACAATACGAACAATATGAAGAGGTCACCCAAGTCAAGCAAGTTTGATGTGATGGGAAATATTTTATTGTCAAAGTTCTGGGCCTTTTAGTGATTTGAATTATGATTAACTCCCTCAAGATAGGAAACCTATAGGAAATAAGGCCCTAACTTTGGGTTTGACTAAGGTTAATTCCTCCCAACGTATGCAAAAAGTGAGCCTAA
Organism: Amorphophallus konjac; assembly: GCA_022559845.1. Taxonomy (NCBI): domain Eukaryota; kingdom Viridiplantae; phylum Streptophyta; class Magnoliopsida; order Alismatales; family Araceae; genus Amorphophallus; species Amorphophallus konjac. Next base: position 112,786,041 of record CM040127.1, read on the forward strand.
AGGGTGGGAAGGTACAACCGGCCCGGCGTCCGTGTGGGAATCCACGGCTCACGGGGACTTACGGAGGTCCCAGATAATGTCACCTAGTCGGCTCCAAGGAATATGGAGACGAGAGGATCCCCTACCAAGGTATGAATGCAACTACAAATGATAAAGATGCATGAACCTATGCGCACCGGAGTGCATGCAAAGTGTAACGACCCGACAATCCGATTACCGAGAAGGCCCGATAACCCGAGACTCGTACCGCCACCCACGAGTCCGAAGACTCGGAAGGGTTAGAAGGATGGTGCGGAGACTACACAAGTATCACAGATAATTACAGAGATTAAACAGTTTATAAATTAAGCAGGAAATGAATAAACAACAATATAATTAATACATGGTCCACAAGATAACAACAATAGTCCACAACTAGTACAGAGACAAGAAAAGAAAGTACAGCTACACGGGGCATACCCCGGCTCTGACCTCTGGCACCAACGCTGGGCACCCGAACCACGCTGAGCCTCGGACGCGCTCCCCTGAAGCCGCGCCTCACCTGAAACACGGTGAAAACACGCAGGGAATGAGTCTCAGAACAAGACTCAGTAGGGATCACTCGAACCCTACCTCGCAAATGGAGAAACTGCTACACTAGCAGTAAATGAGTACCTCGAAAAAGGAAGCCCTGCCATCTACAAGTCACCTGTCTCACGGCATGAAAACCAAGACACGAGTCACGGGGAAAGAACCGAAACACTCGGATGGCACGACAAAACTCGAAGGTCGAGGTCGCGACGATTGACAGTCTGCTACTCCCTGACTTGACAGGAGTACCTCCCACTAGAAGCACAGTCGGTAGCGTCCCCTGACGTCTTACACCGCACCGCAGGTGAACTGCCTGACGTGGTAGCGCCTACCAGAGGCACGGACACCGAACAAGAACCACAACGAGTGACTAGCTGGGGTCACGCTCGTCAGCGTAGGTCCAACCGCCCCCAACCATGTGTGCACACACAGACCATGCATCCTAGGTCTGGCCCTCTGACCGGTTTTGCCCTCAGCCGGACTCTGGCTACAAGACGTGGGGCCCGACGGAAACCGGTCCACAAACCGTCTCTAAGGGTAGCCTCTCCACCACTCCCTGGTGGGACCACATGCGTGTAAGCAGGCTACGACTAGTGGAGGGTCACTGAAGGAGTAGACTCTCAAGTCAATGGAAAACCACGTCCGTATCCGACAACGTACGGGGACCACCCCAAGTACTGGAACCGTCGCACGGTGACCACGGTCGGACAAGAAAACAGGACTGCGAACCGCTCGAGGCAGTCCAATCCTGACGGTCTACCCTAGACGCATCACAGGCCTCCGACGGTCTAGGTGGGACCGTCACAGGAAGCCTGACGGTCCTAGACTGGACCGTCATAGACACCTGATGGTCTGACGCCGGCCGTCACGTTACCAGTGCAAAGCAAGGTGTAACGCGCCTGCCCTGGCGTGTTACAGGCTATGACTCCCCTACGCAGGCGCGTCACGGGGTGTAACGGTCCACACCAGGAGCGTCACACCGCCTGGGGGTTCAAACGCTCAAAAGCGCCCTGACGCGCCCACCCTGGGCCGTCATAAGGATGTGATGCGCCAGGTCTGGTGCGTCACATGCCTTGACCCCCAACAGTCAATAACAACGGTCACATGCCAATGGTCGGATGCCTCTGACGGCCCAACCCAGGCGCGTCACACGCCTGTGGCGGTCTATCGCGGGACCGTCACAGCCCCTGACCCCCAGCTGGCTAACAAAGGCCGTGACGCACCCTCCCAGGCGCGTCACGCGGTGTGACGGTCCCTGGAAGGACCATCACACCCGCCCGATGGTGAAATGACGCGATAGCCCAAAAAAAACCAACCACGCCCCCATGCCTCCACCGTAGAGGGAGAAATCAAAGGGAAAGACCCCTGGGGACCCCTAGCATGATACTAGGCCATCAAAACGTGAAATCGCGGGCTAAAACCATAGATTGGGTGAGCTCTCCCAAATCATGGAAAACCCCGAACCCGCTCAATCAAGCCCCTCTCGGCCTCCCTACGGCCTATAAACCACGGAAAAGAACGGCGGGGAGCTAGGGAACGTCACCCTACCTCAATGGAGCCGAGATCGCAAAGAACACTTTGAAAACCTCACCTCTTCACGCTTCCCACGCTCGCCGCACGCCCACGAGATCGCCTCGCCACCACCCACGTCGTCGCGCCGTCGCCCCGCCGCCGTCTGTAGTCGGAAGGGAGCTCGCCGCGCTCGAATGGGAGGAAGAGAGGGAGAGGGGGCCGCGGTGGGGAGAAACGGAGGAGGAAGAAGAAGAGGAAAGAGAAGGTGGGGGAGAGAGAGAAAATAGGGGGTATTTATATGAAAATCCAGAAATTCCAGAAAATATCAAAAAATAGAAAATTATGTTTCCAGGATCCTCGGAGCGCACCGATCGCAACGGTACCACTCATGCCCAGGTGAACGACCCGGTTCACACGCAGCGAGGTTCCGAAGGAATTACCGAAACACACATCGGTAATCGGAAAATACACGCGGAAAAGTCGCGGAACATTCCCGGGCCTCCGAAACAACTCCGGATTGTGCCGATCCGAACACGAAAGATGTCTGAAACGACATTTCGGACACGACGGAGCCAGACACTCCGAGAAACCAGATCCGGGACCCACGAAGAAAGATCCGAAAGGTCCGGACATTACAGCCCTCCCCCCTTAAGAAATTTCATCCTTGAAATTAAGAACAACCCAAGGGGAAAGAAGAGGAAGACTCACTCAAACAGATAAGGGAACTGCTGACGCATCTCGTCCTCACGTTCCCAAGAAGCCTCACCACCAGAGTGCCGCTGCCACACCACCTTTACCAAGGGGATGACCTTGCTCCGCAGGCACTGCTCTCATCTGTCCTCAATGCGGACGGGAAACTCTGGGAGAGAAAGATCTGGAGTCACCTCTGGCCAAACAGAATCCTCGAGAACATGAGAGTCATCGGGCATATACTTCCGCAACATCGAGACGTGGAACACGTCATGCACCGACGCCAACTCAGGAGGTAATTGCAGCCGATAGGCTACCTCACCGATGCGCTCCACAATAAGGAAAGGACCAATGTAGCGGGGACTCAGCTTCCCACGCCGTCCAAAGTGCATCACCCCCTTCATTGGAGAAACTCTCAAAAACACACGATCGCCCACGGCGAACGCGAGAGGCTGCCTCCTCCGGTCAGCATAACTCTTCTGCCGACTTTGGGCCGCCAACATGTTCTGACGAACCAAGTGTACGACATCTACACATTGCTTCACCAACTCAGGTCCCGTCAAAACACGCTCACCAATCTCGAACCAATCGAGTGGAGTCCAACAAGGATGCCCATACAACGCCTCATAAGGAGCCATACCGATGCTCGAATGATAGCTGTTGTTGTAGGCAAACTCCACCAACGACAGATGGTGAATCCAACTCCCCTGCCACTCCAGGCAGCAGGATCTCAGCATGTCCTCCAAAGTCTGGATGGTCCTCTCTGACTGACCATCTGACTGAGGGTGATATGCTGAGCTAAAAGCCAACTCCGTGCCAAGGGCTCGCTGGAAACTCCTCCAGAATCTAGAGGTGAAGCGCGGATCCCGATCTGACACGATGGAGATGGGGATTCCAAGTAACGGAACGATCCGCTCCACATAAAGACGAGCCAACTTAGACACGCTCCAGCTGACCTTGACCGGTAGCAACCGAGTCACCTTCGTCAGCCGATCAACCAGCAACTAAATACTATCCTGCCCACTCAGAGTCCTCGGCAATCCCACCACGAAATCCGTGGTCACGTGGTCCCATTTCCACGTTAGAACATCCAAGGGCTGAAGAGTACCTCCCGATCGCTGATGCTCCGCCTTCACCTACTGACAGGTCAGGCACTTGGCCACGAACTCGGCCACATCTCTCTTCATGCCAGGCCACCAGAACTGTCTCCGTAAGTTCCGATACATCTTCGTCGCACCCGGGTGTACGATGTACCTTCTCCCATGAGTCTCACGCAACATCGCACGATGAACTTGCTCCTCAGCTGGGACGTACAGCCTGCCACGAAACCTCGCAGCACCATCCTCGCCGAGCTCCACATCAACCATGGCCAAAATCTGGGGCAACTCAGGGTCCGCATGCTGAGCCTCTGTCACTTGACGGTGGATCGTGGGAGTAACAGTCAGACTCGCAAGCACTGCTAACCCTAGCTCCTGGGGAATCTTGAGCCTGAATGAAACCCCGGGCACTTGTTCCCAAAGCCTCCACTTCCTCAACATCAAGGCACTGACCGTGACCTTCCGACTCAAAGCATCGGCGATGACGTTCATCCTGCCCGGCTGATATAATAGTGTGAAGTCATAATCTTTCATGAGCTCCATCCAACGCCTCTGCCTGAGGTTAAGGTCTCTCTGCGTGAACACATACCTCAAACTCTGATGGTCAGTGAACACCTCGAACTTCTCACCATACAGATAATGCCTCCAGATCTTCTGCGCGAAGACCACAGCCGCCAGCTCCAAGTCATGGGTAGGCTAGTTCTCCTCGTGGCACTTCAGCTGTCGAGATGCATAAGCCACCACTCTACCATGCTGCATCAACACAGCACCCAATCCAACATCGGAAGCATCTGTACACACCACAAAACCTCCCGATCCAGAAGGTAAAACCAGCACCGGAGCCGAGGTGAGCAATCTCTTCAGTTCCCTGAAACTCTGCTCACACTCATCAGTCCAGACAAAAGGCACGTCCTTTCGCGTAAGTCTGGTCATCGGGGCCGCAATGCGAGAAAAATCCTGGATAAACCGGCTATAATAACCCGCAAGCCCCAAGAAACTCCGGATCTCCGTCACAGACCTCGGCTTCGGCCATTGCATTACTGCCTCGACCTTGGCAGGGTCCACGAAAACACCATCACCAAAAATCACGTGCCCCAAAAAGTGCACCTCACGAAGCCAGAACTCACACTTACTGAGCTTCGCATACAACTGGTGATCTCGCAGCGTCTGCAGCACCATACCCAAATGGTACGCATGCTCCTCACCAGACCATGAATAAATAAGGATGTCGTCCACAAATACGACCATGAACTGGTCCAAATACAGACGAAACACCCTCTGCATCAAGTCCATGAAGGCTGCGGGGGCATTGGTGAGCCCAAACGGTATCACCAAGAACTCGTAATGCCCATACCTCGAGCTGAACGCAGTCTTCTCCACGTCGGACTCACGAATCCTCAGCTGATAGTAACCGGACCGTAAATCAATCCGCGAGAACACTCGGGCAGACTGAAGCTGGTCGAACAAATCATCAATCCACAGTAATGGATATTTGTTCTTGATGGTCACATCATTCAGCTGCCGGTAGTCAATGCACAACCGCAAGCTACCGTCCTTCTTCTTCACAAACAACACGGGCGCACCCCAAGGAGAAAAGCTAGGGCGAATGTACCTGATGCGGGACGAGACACGGACACGACAAGCTCGCGATCATCCCTTGATGAGGGAAGCGTCGGACGTGCATGGTTGAGAAACTGGCAAGAGCTAGGGTGGTCGGCTCGCACTTTCGTGCCCGGACCGGGTCACGGGATGGTCTCGCTCACTCTCTCGTAGCAGCGGTGATATGAAATTATAGCGAGCTAGGTCCTAAAACATGCTCTCTAGCAGTGACATAAACAAGCATATATGAAATCAAGCAAAATGCCAAGTAAGGAGCGAAGACGATACCTCCACGCGCTCGGCGTGGGGACGACGGACCCGGCCGAAACTCGTACTCCCAGAACAATATTACACAATATTACATAAATGCAAGCCACTGCCCACTCCACGTAGGGTGGTAAAGGGCTACACAATGGGGTCCGGGAGGGCCGAATTCGGGTTGACGGGCAGCTTCGTTGATTCGGCTACACGCGCGATCACGACCGTGGGGCCCACGTGCTGTCTGGAGGGGCCGTGTGGGACCCGGTGGCACCGCTGTAGTGTGGACACTTAGGGAAGTGTTCCCTGGGCTGGCGGCACACCGGAACGTCACCCGGAGGTCAGGCGGCTCCGATCGGCACCCGTCGGGTTTGCTATCCACGGACTGGTGGTTGCTGTTTTATAGCGCGCGCTCCGGCAAGAATGAACGCTGCGATCAGCCCCGATGTCGGATCGACACGAGACTGGCGCCGTTGGAAAGCTAGCTTGAAGTTCTTCAACCTACGACCAAAGATCTGGCCTGGATCTGCTCGGATCTTGACTTATGGAATTTTCAATCTTCTATTGTACAGTAACTGAAGACTCAGGCCTGCAGAGAACTTGACTGTGGATTGCCTTTGACCGTGAGGTAGACGTCCGAATATGGGGTTGTATTCTTCAGAGAAGTTGTTGGAAATGGAGTTGCGAAGACATCAAAATTGGTTTGGACACGTTTGGATGTGTCTATGATTTTCTGTGATTTGTTTACTGAACAAAGGTCGGATCTGGGATCTGACTAAAAATACTGTAGCTCCGGTAGAACATGAATTGTTAAAAATAGGTAGAAGGATGATAAACATTTAAGAAAAATTTTGGTGGTAGGGGACGATGGAAAGAACGCCCATTTAAATTGGGAGGTCTAAAAAAAAATCAAAAGGGTGGTCGAAGGTGGAGAGCTCAGGGCTACTGTCACTGTAGATAGTGACAGAACAGATCTGAAATTGAGAGTTGAACGAAGAGGAAACAATATGAAACGATGGCTTTTGAACCTGGATTTTTTTTTGGCGAATGGGATAGAAGATAGGAACCAACCCTCAAAATTTCAAATCGATCTGAGCTCGTGGCTGGCTTCAGGAATTCACGAACTGCACCTCTGTCCAGCAGGACAGAAAATCGAAGACGATCCCGTGGCGGCTCGAAGGCAGCACGAACGGCGGCGGCACAGACGATCACCGGAGGTTGAGAGGAGATGAAGGGAGATATAAACACTCTAGAAATGGAGGTTGGGATGAAGAAACCAGAGGGAGAGAGGGAGGAGGTCGAAATTCACTCAAGGCATTCAACAAAATTCTGATTTTTCATTGATTTTCTCATGAAAATACATGGTTATATATGACTCCAATCAAATCTAATATGGACCCTTGGATCAAGGGTTGGGGATTGAATGGCTGAGATGAAGTGTGAATAACACACCAAATACAATTTTTTTAATCTATCTTGACCATTCCAATTCAAACTTGGACTAATTCCATTCCAACCTCACCTAAATCACACCTAACTAGCCTAATAGAGCCAAAGAAGGGGGCGCCCCCTTCATGGGCCTCCCTTGGGCCAAGTGTGGTCAAATGCCATGTTACAAGCCCACTAACCATGCTATACTCTTCCACCCTTGGTGGCCCATGAGAGAGAGAAGCCTATTTGGGCCTAAGTGGCTATTAAGGTCCATAATGATGGCCTTAAGACCCAATATGGAATAAGCTCCTAATGGACTCTACTAATGGCAACCTAGCCATGGACTCTACATTACAAATGGCCCATTGGCTTGATATAAGCCTTACAAGGAGCCCAAATGAAAGAAATGACACAATTACAATCTCATACAAGTCGTAACACACAAATACACTACCGGTATAGCTGTTGATGTCCTCATCAATTCTCCCCGGGTGGGAGGAACTCGACCCCGTCAAGTAGGGGTATGGATGCTAGAGTACTCCGTCGGATCCGTCACCATGCCAAGTAACGCGGGTACGCTCCACTCCAAGTGATCGTCACCTACTCATTCCATATATACTCGATATGCGAACTGCTATGGGCTAAAGGTGGTCACTCCGAAGGGGCACTCTCAAAAGGAAGGAAACAGCTCAAAGACTCACTAGGAATCACCGCTGAGTTCCTATAGGTGACTGATCCGGGTATAGAAGTAGAACCGATCCCATACTCATCAAGTGAGTCGTCTCGCTTCACCCTCAGAAGGGACTGACATCGACGAGCTTGCACAAGACACATGCAGACAAACAAACTACACACACGTATGCAAACCACACAGATAAAAACACACGGACTCACCTATGACTCTAGACACACCTAATGTTCGTCCGACCCGGACATGGGTGACAGCGGACCAGTACACCCGAATATGTGCCATGCATGCATGTTATGCAACTGGGAATGGATGGCATGGGGAACACCTATACGTCGGGTGGGGTTATGCGTGGATGGTCTTTTGTATGTGGGTGACTCGGGTGGTTTAGAAGGGCCGGGTGTAGGTGGGTCGGGATTGGTGGATGTAGATGGACCATCCCGAGGGGAAAGGGCATAAAAGTGGGCTCCCTTGGAGAAGGGGAGTACGGGTGGTAACTCGGGAAGCCTAATAGTGAAGGGGTCAAAAGGGTCAAAGAAGGTATGACCCCTTGTGGTGGGTTCCCACAAGTCACGGTCCCACATGTAGAAGGTTTGAAGATGTGGGTAGTCACCTTCTTGAATTGTAACGGGTGGGACGGGGATCGTAGGCAAGAAGTATGATTCCTCCCTCGGATAAAAGGGTATGAATTCGGGCTCGTCCGGTAAGGGGAGGAGTAAGAGGACCTCCGTGGTGATACAACCTACGGTGCACTCGGAGGTAATGGACCCTAAGGCCGGATGGGTGAAGCTAAGACTAGCGGGTTGGTCAAAGCCTCGGGCCAATAAATGTGTAAAGGTCAACTACCGGTCTAACCCTTTAAGAAGGTCGTCCAATGTGTCCACATAGTGATGAGACCGGAAGGTGGTGTGAAATGAGTTGCTTGACACTAGAGGTAAGGTGGGGTCCATGGATGGAAAGGGATGTGGGACCGAGCCTTCCTTGAGCCATCTAAGAAGTGGCTCGGCTATGTAAAGTGTTCCCGTAAGAAATGCGGGTGGCTCGGGCCTTGGTGGCTCCAAATGGGATAGTTCCGAATCAAGTTCGGAAATAGAGAGTGATGACATTGGAGCTCTCATGGGTGAGGAAGAAATGTCCTTCTCATGGTGAAGGGGTCCTTGGGGTGGTTCCGGGAACAACCAATCTACCCCGATATACCGATCTAGGCTAGTACTAAACCGATCTAGGCTTGTACTAAACCTTTGCACTTTTCCCAGCATGGCTTGGAACATTGTGCCCACTTCATCTGGACTATAGGCTCGGGATGTGGCCATGGTGGCCAAGATGGGGTTGGGTCCCCTAGGAATGGATATGCAAGGCCATTTGGACAAAACACTAGACACAACCCTAAGTAATGCAAAGTTGGAATGTGACTCGACGACAACCTAGACACAACCAAGACTCGGTACGTGGCGGAGATAAGCGATCCGAAGATCACTCGCGCAAGTGTGCGGCCTTCCCGATAGGCGTAGCCTAACGTTCGGGCAACACCTTTTGATATACCGAGTAAAGGGATGCGATGCAAAAAGACACTTTTTTGTTTGTTTTAAAACAATGATGACCCTAAACACGACTTAGATAATGACTAATGACTAGACGTACATGACACTCTTTTTTTTTTCTTTTAGACACCCTAGACTCAAACTCGCCCTGATACCAAATTGATGCGGGACGAGACACGGACACGACAAGCTCGCGACCGTCCCTTGATGAGGAAAGCGTCGGACGTGTACGGTTGAGAAACCGATAAGAGCAAGGGTGGTCGGCTCGCACTTTCGTGCCCGGATCGGGTCACGGGACGGTCTCGCTCACTCTCTCGCAGCAGCGGTGATATGAAATTATAGCGAGCTAGGTCCTAAAACATACTCTCTAGCAGTGGCATAAACACGCATATATGAAATCAAGCAAAATGCCAAGTAAGGAGCGAAGACGATACCTCCACGCGCTCGGTGTGGGGACGACGGACCCGGCCGAAACTCGTACTCCCGGAACAATATTACACAATATTACAGAAATGCAAGCCACTGCCCACTCCACGCAGGGAGGTAAAGGGCTACACAATGGGGTCCGGGAGGACCGAATTCGGGTTGACGGGCAGCTTCGTTGATTCGGCTACACGCGCGATCACGACCGTAGGGCCCACGTGCTGTCTGGAGGGGCCGTGTGGGACCCGGTGGCACCGCTGTAGTGTGGACACTTAGGGAAGTGTTCCCTGGGCTGGCGGCACACCGGAACGTCACCCGGAGGTCAGGCGGCTCCGATCGGCACCCGTCGGGTTTGCTATCCACGGACTGGTGGTTGCTGTTTTGTAGCGCGCGCTCCGGCGAGAATGAACGCTGCGATCAGCCCCGATGTCGGATCGACACGAGACTGGCGCCGTTGGAAAGCTAGCTTGAAGTTCTTCAACCTAGGCCCAAAGATCTGGCCTGGATCTGCTCGGATCTTGACTTATGGAATTTTCAATCTTCTGTTGTACAGTAATCGAAGACTCAGGCCTGCAGAGAACTTGACTGTGGATTGCCTTTGACCGTGAGGTAGACGTCCGAATATGGGGTTGTATTCTTCAGAGAAGTTGTTGGAAATGGAGTTGCGAAGACATCAAAATTGGTTTGGACACGTTTGGATGTGTCTATGATTTTCTGTGATTTGTTTACTGAACAAAGGTCAGATCTGGGATCTGACTGAAAATACTGTAGCTCCGGTAGAACATGAATTGTTAAAAATAGGTAGAAGGACGATAAACATTTAAGAAAAATTTTGGTGGTAGGGGACGATGGAAAGAACGCCCAGTTAAATTGGGAGGTCTAAAAAAAAATCAAAAGGGTGGTCGAAGGTGGAGAGCTCAGGGCTACTGTCACTGTAGATAGTGACAGAACAGATCTGAAATTGAGAGTTGAACGAAGAGGAAACAATATGAAACGATGGCTTTTGAACCTGGATTTTTTTTTGGCGAATGGGATAGAAGATAGGAACCAACCCTCAAAATTTCAAATCGATCTGAGCTCGTGGCTGGCTTCAGGAATTCACGAACTGCACCTCTGTCCAACAGGACAGAAAATCGAAGACGATCCCGTGGCGGCTCGAAGGCAGCACGAACGGCGGCGGCACAGACGATCACCGGAGGTTGAGAGGAGATGAAGGGAGACATAAACACTCTAGAAATGGAGGTTGGGATGAAGAAACCAGAGGGAGAGAGGGAGGAGGTTGAAATTCACTCAAGGCATTCAACAAAATTCTGATTTTTCATTGATTTTCTCATGAAAATACATGGTTATATATGACTCCAATCAAATCGAATATAGACCCTTGGATCAAGGGTTGGGGATTGAATGGCTGAGATGAAGTGTGAATAACACACCAAATACAATTTTTTTAATCTATCTTGACCATTCCAATTCAAACTTGGACTAATTCCATTCCAACCTCACCTAAATCACACCTAACTAGCCTAATAGAGCCAAAGAAGGGGGCGCCCCCTTCATGGGCCTCCCTTGGGCCAAGTGTGGTCAAATGCCATGTTACAAGCCCACTAACCATGCTAGACTCTTCCACCCTTGGTGTCCCATGAGAGAGAGAAGCCTATTTGGGCCTAAGTGGCTATTAAGGTCCATAATGATGGCCTTAAGACCCAATATGGAATAAGCTCCTAATAGACTCTACTAATGGCAACCTAGCCATGGACTCTACATTACAAATGGCCCATTGGCTTGATATAAGCCTTACAAGGAGCCCAAATGAAAGAAATGACACAATTACAATCTCATACAAGCCATAACACACAAATACACTACCCGTATAGCTGTTGATGTCCTCATCAGTACCCCTTGGCCAGCAGCTCCTGCAACTGCGCCCGCAACTCCCTCAACTCAGCGGGGGCCATACGGTAGGGAGCCTTCGCCAAAGGTCCCGTACCCGGCACCACCTCGATAACAAAATCGATTTCCCGCTGGGGAGGCAATCCAGGTAAGTCCTCCGGAAACACATTGGGAAACTTGCACACCACCGGAATGTCCTCGACATCCGGACACGGCTGGTCTACCAAGACCACAGAAGCGAGAAAATCCTGACAACCCGCATCAAGCAAACGACGGGCTCGAATCGCCGAAATAAGGAAACGGGAAGAGGAAGACCTGATACCTTGGAAATAAAAGGTGGGTCCACGAAGTCGCCGAAAATAAACCCTCTTCGAGCCGCAATCTATCAACGCATGATGTGTCTCGAGCCAATCCATGCCCAAAATCACATCAAAGTCCTAAAGCGACAACGCATAGAGCCTAGCCGGTAAACTCCGCCCTTCCACTCACATGGGAACCTCATCGAAGCAATACAAAGTGATCATAAAATCACCTGAAGGCAACTCCACTGCCAAATCACAGGACAACTGGGTCACCGGCTCCTCGATACTCAGCGTGAAATCCTCCGAAATGAACGAATGAGACGCGCTAGAATCAAACAAAACCCGAGCCGCACATCCTAAAATTTGAACGGTACCTTTCACAAGCTGCGACGCCACTGCCTCTGCCCTGGTCATATGTGTAATCTAGCCTCGAGCTCTCTGCCTGCCTCCCACACTAGCTGACCTGGGTAGCAGCGGATACTGTCCCTGCTGCTGCTGCTGCTGTGGCCTCTGCGGCTGGGGAACATGCTACTGCTGAGAGAACTACTGCTGCTGCCTCTGAGGACAGTCACGCGCCATGTGCCTTGGCTGGTCACACCGAAAATAGATAATCGACGCCGTGCACTGCCTCCCTAGGTGAAACCCGCTACACCGTGGACACGGTCCTTGCGATCCACCCATTGACCCATGCCGCTGCAAAGGTGCCGGCTACTGTACACTACCCGATGATGCCTGCCCCTGACCCTTGGGCTTCTTCTTACCTAACCCCTTCTTGAAGAACTTCTTGACCTTCGAGCCGAAAGACACGGATCATGTCACTGACGCTGCCGGTGCCGGCGCTTTTGAACCACCCGACGCATGTTGGAAGGAACCCTGCTGCTGGGTAGCCGACTGCTGGCAGCGACCTGACAAGGACTGTCACTGGCTAATCGATCCTCGAGTCCTCTGTATATCCATCTCCAAAGAAGCCGCAACGCAAGATGCTATCTCCAAATCGGTGGCAGCATTCGCGATCAAGTGGTGCCTCAACTCCAGCCTCAAGCCCTGAACGAACTGCGCGGTCTTCACCTTCTCATGCTCCATGATGTGAGGTGCATACCAACCCAGCTCAACAAATCGGGCCCTGTACTGCAACACGGACATGTCGCCCTGAACCAGCTCTAAGAACTCACGCATCCGCTATGTAGCAATGTACTCTGGACAGTACGTACGCTCAAAAACACTAACAAAGTCGCTCCACGCAATCTACTCAAGGGGACGCGACTGAAAGGACGTCTTCCACTCGGAAGACCACCATGCTCAAGCCGTACCCTGCAACTGGTTACAGGCCAATGTCACCCTATCCTCTGCAGCACACCGCGCGGAACTGAACACCCGCTCCCTCTCGTCGAGCCAATCACGAGCCGCATCGGGGTCTGGCTGACCGCCATAATAAGGAGGGTGGAACTGCATGAAATCCCTCACTGCTCGGCCTGGCCCACCCCTGGTCGACGAGCCCTCACCAGCCTCTCCGCCGAATTACTGCGACACAAGCTGGTACATGCCACGAAAGAAATCCTCGGCCCCCGGAAACCTCGCAGTGTCCACTGCCTCGGTGGCCGCCGGTGGCGCTCTGCTATGCTCCTCCTGCAGGATCTCCTGACCTCCAGCCGACTGCCCCTGCTGAGAGTGAGTACTCCGCCTCGGCGCCATACTCGCACCTGAAGTAAAAGATAGAAAACACGGAAACAGCAAGGTCAAGAAAAATGCACGATGCCCGATGCCAGTGTCAACCGTACATCATCGCTGTGGACTAGTGGACCACTACAATTACCTATAATTCTCATATAGCTCCACAACCGCGCTCTGATACCAACTGTAACGACCCGAGAATCCGATTACCTGGAAGGCCCGATAACCCGAGACTCGTACCGCCACCCACGAGTCCGAAGACTCGGAAGGGTTAGAAGGATGGTGCGGAGACTACACAAGCATCACAGATAATTGCAGAGATTAAACAGTTTATAAATTAAGTAGGAAATGAATAAACAACAATATAATTAATACATGGTCCACAAGATAACAACAATAGTCCACAACTAGTACAGAGACAAGAAAAGAAAGTACAGCCACACGGGACATACCCCGGCTCTGACCTCTGGCATCAACGCTGGGCACCTAACCACACTGAGCCTCAGACGCGCTCCCCTGAAGCCGCGCATCACCTGAAACACGGTGAAAACACGCAGGGAATGAGTCTCAGAACAAGACTCAGTAGGGATCACTCGAACCCAACCTCGCAAACGGAGAAACCGCTACACTAGTAGTAAACGAGTACCTCGAAAAAGGAAGCCCTGCCATCTACAAGTCACCTGTCTCACGGCACGAAAACTGAGACACGAGTCACGGGGAAAGAACCGAAACACTCGACTGGCACGATAAAACTCGAAGGTCGAGGTCGCGACGACTGACAGTCTGCCACTCCCTAACTCGACAGGAGTACCTCCCACTAGAGGCACAACCGGTAGCGTCCCCTGACGTCTTACACCGCACCGCAGGTGAACTGCCTGACGTGGTAGCGCCTACCAGAGGCACGGACACCAAACAAGAACCACAACGAGTGACTAGCTGGGGTCACGCTCGTCAGCGTAGGTCCAACCGCCCCCAACCACGTGTGCACACACAGACCATGCGTCCTAGGTCTGGCAATCTGATCGGTTTTCCCCTCAGCCGGACTCTGGCTGCAAGACGTGGGGCCCGACGGAAACCGGTCCACAAACCGTCTCTAAGGGTAGCCTCTCCACCAGTCCCTGGTGGGACCACATGCGTGTAAGCATGCTACGACTAGTGGAGGGTCACTGAAGGAGTAGACTCTCAAGTCAACAGAAAATCACGTCCGTATCTGACAACGTACGGGGACCACCCCAAGTACTGGCACCGTCGCACGGCGACCACGGTCGGACAAGAAAACAGGACTGCGAACCGCTCGGGGTAGTCCAAGCCTGACGGTCTACCCTAGACGCGTCACAGGCCTCTGACGGTCTAGGCGGGACCGTCACAGGAAGCCTGACGGTCCTAGACTGGACCGTCACAGACACTTGACGGTCTGACGCCGGCCGTCACGCTCCCAACGCAAAGCAAGGTGTAACGCGCCTGCCCTGGCGGGTTACAGGCTCTGATGCCCCTACGCAGGCCCGTCACGGGGTGTAACGGTCCACACCAGGAGCGTCACACCGCCTGGGGGTTCAAACGCTCAAAAGCGCCCTGACGCGCCCACCCTGGGCCGTCACAAGGATGTGACATGCCAGGCCTGGTGCGTCACATGCCTTGACCCCCAACGGTCAATAACAACGGTCACATGCCATCGGTCGGATGCCTCTGATGGCCCAACCCAGGCGCGTCACACGCCTGTGGCGGTCTATCGCGGGACCGTCACAGCCCCTGACCCCCAGCTGGCTAACAAGGGCCGTGACGCACCCTCCCAGGCGCGTCACACGGTGTGACGGTCCCTGGCAGGACCGTCACACCCGCTCGACGGTGAAACGGAGGGATAGCCCAAAAAAAACCCACCACGCCCCCATGCCTCCACCGGAGAGGGGGAAATAAAAGGGGAAGACCCCTGGGGACCCCTAGCATGATACTAGGCCATCAAAACGTGAAATCGCGGGCTAAAACCATAGATCGGGCGAGCTCACCCCAAATCATGGAAAACCCCAAACCTGCTCAATCAAGCCCCTCTCGGCCTCCCCACGGCCTATAAACCACTGAAAAGAACGGCGGGGAGCTAGGGAATGTCACCCTACCTCAATGTAGCAAATGCTCTGCCGAATAGATGCCGAGATCGCAAAGAACGCTTTGAAAACCTCGCCTCTTCACGCTTCCCACGCTCGCCACACGCCCACGAGATCGCCTCGCCACCACCCACGTCGTCGCGCCGTCGCCCCGCCGCCGTCTGCAGCCGGAAGGGAGCTCGCCGCGCTCGAACGGGAGGAAGAGAGGGAGAGGGGGCCACGGTGGGGAGAAACGGAGGAGGAAGAAGAAGAGGAAAGAGAAGGTGGGGGGGAGAGAAAAAATAGGGGGGTATTTATAGGAAAATCTGGAAATTCTAAAAAATATCAAAAAATAGAAAATTACCTTTCCTGGATCCTCGGAGCGCACCGATCGCAACGGTACCACTCATGCCCAGGTGAACGACCCGGTTCACCCGCAGCGAGGTTCCGAAGGAATTACCCAAACACACACTGGTAATCGGAAAACACACGTGGAAAAGCCGCGGAACATTCCCGGGCCTCCGAAACAACTCCGGATCACGCCGATCCGAACATGAAAGATGTCCGAAATGACATTTCAGACACGACGGAGCCGGAAACTCCAAGAAACCAGATCTGAGACCCACGAAGTGGGATCTGAAAGGTCCGGGACATTACATAAAGTCTAGCGTAAAACTAACAATCAATGATCAAATCAATATGGCAAGTATAGTATAATGATACATGGCAACCAGGGAGAGATAAGAGGCACCCAAAATGAATATGAAATGATATGAAATAACACACAACTATCAGTTTTGGGGTGCACTGTAGCGCAGATAAACGGTCTTATGAGAGACCGCTGAGGGAGGTAAACGGCCTAGGTAGGACCGCGCAGTGACAGGGAGCAGTAAAAGAACAGTAAAAACACAGAACTAAGGTGAACCGAAATGAAGACTAGACGGTCTATCCACTGACCGTGCAAACTATGGAACGGCCCTGGACCGACTGCAGAGAGTCAGCACAAGCCACAAGTGTATGAAGACAGCAATGTACCTGGGCCAGCAGATGTATACGGCCTTTTGAGGACCGTGTAAACCAATGCACGGTCCTTTGAAAACCGTTGAAGCTAACAGGCTCACAGAAACATCAGCACCGGGGCCAGAATAGCACGGCCAATCGTACAACCGCTCTAAGACTTGGACGGTTTTGAGAGAACCGTGTACACCTCCGAGGACAAAAATGCCCGGTGGAGAAGATGACAACCTGAAACAACTCAAAAGAAACAAACCTAACCACGGACAAGAGTAGGTCAGAAAAACACAAACACGACTGGCACTAGGGGTCCCACCGTGATCGCCAAAAAATTGGGTGTTGACATGTTTTCCCATCCTCTTCCTTCTCTTACCTTCCCTTTACTTTTCTAAAGTATCAAAATGCAAAGACAATCAAAATGAAGGAAAGAAAGGGTGAGAAGGGTGTGTGTGTGTATGATCGTGATCGCCACCAAGACACGAGTACCGAAGAGTACTACGTACCTTGGAAAGGGAGAAAGCACTCGCCCAATATGCAGCGCTGCAGTGGTACACGGTCCAGGACGAACCGCTCAACTGATGGAATGGCTGCTCGATAGACCGCTCACAGCGGTGAAGAAGGAAGCAGGACGAAGAAGGGCCTGGCTTTAAACGGTTTACAGACGGCCGCTTGTAGGATCTGAAAGGTTCTTGGGGAGCCGCTCTTATCTGAAGACGGACAGAAGAAGGCTGTTCAAAGGTGCCAGACTCTACGTTGTAGGACTTGATCCTCCACCCCTTCCAGCTGGCCAGAGGGGATGGGCCTCGTGCTATGCTGATGCTGACCTGCAAAAGAACGTGGAGAACACGAAAATGTAACCCAAATTAGCCCTAGGAAGTGTAGTAACTATATAAAAGAATGGAAAATAAACGTAATAACATGGAATGGGCGATACCTGGGTGTGGTTTTTAAACCCCTATAGGGCGTGAAAAAGATAGGAGTGGTGTGAAAATGATGTGAAATGGTGCAAAACGTGGGAGACAATGATGAAAAGAAGCATGCAATGGGTGAACTGAAGACCAAACACCAAGACTAAAACTCAAAACAAAAGACTACTCCCTGAACCAGAGGCCTGGAAGGATGTAGAAAGCCTCCCTCCCTAGCTACAGTTCGCTCAAAAGTTCGGCAGAGCTTCGCCGTCGATGTTGGATCTTCCCCTTTCAAGCTTGGACTAGGGGTTCTATTTATGGAGCCCTGAAAGCCCAACCTCGAAATTGGATTTTCCAGTTGATATTAATCCGATATTTCAAAATAAAAAATGTAGATAATATCTCTATCCCCCATCCAAATCAAACGTCATCCCATTTGGTTGAGAAACTGCGGAGAAATGGGTGGAGGAAGTTGGGGGTTCACACACGGATAGAGAGAGAAAATCTCAAACAATCCACAATTTTCGAGCCAGTAAACAGTCACTCGATAGGCCGCCCAGACAATTAAACGGTCTATTGCTAGACTGTTCAATGCTGTCGGTGATAAATAAATAAAGATGGAAATTATCTAATTATCCACCGAACTGACCGGCCATCACGTAGTTGGACTCTTTAGGATAAAACGATTTACTACTAGACCACTCAGTTAACGGAACGGTCCAACGCTAGGCCATGTACACATGTCGGTGATAAATCCATAAAAATAGGATAAATAGATAATTATTTGAAAAACCAACCGGCTTAGGACTCTGGGAACTGGATGGTCTAACGCCACACCGTTCAATGGCAGTGAATGGTTGAAAGAAGATCGTGCAAAGGCTTGTCGGTGGAAATTCAGAAAACCAAATAAATATCCCATAAATAGGTAAACAGTTCCAAGAGGATCGCCCAATCACTGAACGGCCAGTCGTTAGACCGCGTACAGCCTGGACGTTTGAAATTGATAAAATTAGATAAATGAGCCCATTCAACCCCAAAGCCAAGCGAAATCACGGCCCATTAAGCCCAAATCTGAGAGCAAACCTAACTAGGGAGGGAGATACCCATAAAATGAGCCCAAAGACGTGCCTGAAAATAGCCCAATGAGTAATGGACAACTCGAGGCATCAACAAATGATGATAAGAGGAATGACTCAACTCATAGGCAAAAAATGGGTGTCAACAAGAAGACAGCCGCCGAGGCAGCAAGTGCAGCAGCAACAAGCACCGCCGCCATAGCAGCAGCCGCAGCAGCAACAACAGCCTGTTCAAGACTTGGGGATCCATCAGAACCCCATGCCAAATCATCCTCCTGCTCCACAGCCGCAGCCACCGGCACCGGCCCAAGTTAATCTTGTCCATCCCCCGGCTCCCGACGCTAGGTGGTCTTATGATGATGACGCATCAGTTCAATGGCTCATGGCCCTCCACCACAACCACCGTAGTTCTTCTCCCTCCGTTATCCTCCCACTTAACCAACAAATCCTACCATCCTCCGCATTCACCATACCCCTCATTCTACCATCCACATTCCCCGTTAACCCGTCTATTTCTACTCCCTCACCGTCTACATTCGCTACCACCACACCTCTAGCCAACCATTTGCTCATTATCCTTCTTCCATCTACCTCTACCCCATCACCGACACCCGCACCAATTATCACCCCGCCTCCATCAAACCCCTCGCCTATCATCTCCATGACACTTTCCCCCGCGCCACTCATTCATCCCAATGGGCCCATTAAGCCGCTTGTTTTGAGCCCATCCGATACCGTACCTACCCATAACCTAGCCCTTCGGAGCGAGCGTTTGTTTCACAGGAATTATGCTTCCACTGGTGCACCCGCACCCAATCCCCAGTCCACTCAACAGGCTATTGATCTGGAGGAGGCAGATCCGCTACCCGGCACACAATATGATCTACTCCATCATCTGGACAGAGTACCCGCCAAGATCTCCATGCTGGAGTTGATAAAGAGATCCACCCTTCATCAAGATGCACCCAGGAATTTTTTACAGAAGGTGATTGTTAATGAAGACATGGCAGTAGATAGCTTGCCAACAGCTCTGGCTACAATTTCAAAGGGGCCGGCAATCACTTTTTCTGAAACTGAACTGGCACCCCCGGAAGCCCGACAAATGCCGCTATGCATTTCTATAACTTTGAACAAAGTCAGCATATATGCAGCACTGGTGGACACAGGGGCATCTATTAATGTTTGCCCACTTAGCACCTTGAGAGCCTGCAATTTATCAGAAGATCAGTTGAGGCCGACCCCTACAACCATAGCAACATATGACAACTCCTGAAGGGCATGTCACGGGGTGGTCACTATTCAGGCTGAGCTGGGGCCTCTCACTATGCTAATAGAATTCTATGTGCTGGACATCGACCCTATGTTCAAGGCTATCTTGGGTCGTCCGTGGATCAACAACCTCAATGCCGTACCATCCACTGCCAACCAATGTCTCAAACTCCCTTTCCAAGGGAGGGTGGTTAAGGTGAAAAGCATGTTCACAGTCTAGTCTATAAAGGCCGTCTTAGAGAAGATTCTACCAACACTATGGCCTAGCAATCGGCCGGTTATTTTAGTTTTAGATCTAGAGTTCCCATGGGCATATGCGCCACGCAAGCCTGTCTCTGCAGCAGTAAACATTAAAGTGAAGCCCCAGATTCGAGATTCAAAGGGCTGGGATATTATATTGAAATTGGGCTATCAACCGGGGAGAGGCCTCGGCGCACAACTGCAAGGGCGGACCAAGCCGGTCCCCAAAGGAAGAAAGATGAATAGGAGAGGTCTCGGTTATCGAGAATCTTCATTTTCAATTTTGGGCGACTCTGGGCCCCTGACATGGGACTACTATAGACACGCCATTCCTGATATCTCCTGAGAAAGTCTCATATTACTCTACGACGCCCCGCAACGGCTTACGCATTTCGAATCTCTTAAGTGCTTCCTTTTCTTGGGTCTTCTTCTGCCTTTTTCGGCATCCGGAATCGTCTCGTTACGGCATTCGGACGGCATCAACACCAGTCAAACGCATCAGAGGTTCCGAAACCAGGAAGGGTGTCTGCCGGGCGGCCGCCAACGCCTGAACTGAGGACCCGGGTGGGTCTTTATGGGGGCGTCCAGACCCCTGGACGCCCCCATTCTTTTAATTTATTTTTCAAAGCCCAAAACCAAATAAAAAATAATATATTAATGGAGGCGTCCAGGCCCCTGGACGCCTCCATAAAAACAAATATAAAAAATATAAAATGCCAGTTGGCATAAAAAACAAAACAAAAAAAAATAATATATTTTCTTGGAGGCGTCCAGGCCCCTGGACGCCTCCATCAACTCACTCACGGGGCGCCACCCACTGAACGACAATTTGTCGTGTGTGAAAAAATCCAAATTGTGGAGACGTCCAGCTGGCTGGACGCGCCCATTTCCAAATCACGGGTCGCCGCTCCAAAACCACGCGTTGTGCCAAACCGCGTGCGTCTTTCGGTGGAGTTCGGTGGATGTTATAGAGGCGTCCGGGACCCTGGACGCCCCTAAGAAAATATTCAAAAAAAATGAATAAAAATAGATTAAAATATTAGTTCGGCCCTGATGGAGGTGTCCAGGGTCCTGGACGCTTCCACCCTCCGGAGCCCTATAAATAGAGGCCCACCCCCTCAGTTCTGGGGGAGCTTCTAAGAGATCCGATAGGCTGCCGGAGCCCAGAGGCTACCAGAGTCATTTCTAACCCGTGGGGTCTTTTGTAGGTGGAGGTTCTACCGGCTTCTCGGGTGCCCACGCTCGCAAGAGGAAGGTCGTCTTCATCCACCGCGCTTCCACGTCGTCCCCACGCTGCCGGAGCTCCGCCGGATTTCACCATCGGCACATCCAATAAGCCAATCCTTTCCTTTCTTCGTAGTTCTTTTGCATTCATCATCTCGCATCCTCTATCCCCCTTCATAAAGGCGCCTCTTCTTATATACTTCTTGCATCCATCATCTCATTTTCCTCCTACTCGAGTCCGAGAGGGGTTTAAAAGATAACACCCACCAGGTGTGTGTCTTGCCATCATTTCGTTTTTTTTATCGCAAGGATTTGAATACTACACCTTCATCATTCTAATCCACTCGTTACTTGTTTGTCGTTGTTTTGTAAGGGTACCCAAGGAAAGCCCTCTCTGTCGACCGGCCAAAGGGGGAGGAAGAAGCAACCCGCCATCTCCCGCTCTTGAGGTAGGCGCGATCACTTTCTTTATTTTGGGGTCTTTTGGCCCCTGGCGATCACATCATGTTCTCGAGGCCGCGGTGAGTCACTTCCCCAATGGCCGTTTAAATTCCCATTCTTACATTCTCTTTATATTCTGTTATATTCTTATCTGCTCATAATCTCGAGGCCGCGGCGAGTCACTTCCCCAATGGCCGTTTAAATTCCCGTTCTTATATTCTCTTTATATTCTGTTATATTCTTATCTATTCATGTTCTCGAGGCCGCGGCGAGTCACTTCCCCAATGGCCGTTTAAATTTCCGCTCTTATATTCTCTTTATATTCTGTTATATTCTTATCTATTCACATTCTCGAGGCGGCGGCGAGTCACTTCCCTAATGGCCGTTTAAATTTCCGCTCTTTATATTCTCCTTATATTCTGTTATATTCTTATATGCTCATATTCTCGAGGCCGCGGAGAGTCACTTCCCCAATGGCCGTTTCAATTCTTGCTATTTAATTTCTGCACCATTCCCGTCCCCCCGAGGCCGCGGTGAGTCACTTCCCGCTATGGCCGTTTAACCCCCATATCTTGCTATATTACATTTGTCCCGCTCGCCCCGCCGGAGCAATCTCCCGTGGTGGCCCCTTCTCTTTTCTCTTATTTCTGTGTTGCAGCAAACAAAAGAGGAGCCCGCGCGCTCCGCGTCTTCTTCGCTCCCCGAACCGCGTGACGTCGCTCACAGATTGGCGATCACGGTGGGACTTCTACTGCTTCCTTTTGGCTACCCTTGCAAGTTCGGCACCGTCCGTGCCTCTCCACCTTGGCGCCCTCGCGCGCCCCCGTTGTGCTTACGGCAGCACTATCAGTTGTGATTGGTTGGGTGTTTATCATATGTTTGTTATTTCTGTTATTTTCTTACTCTATATCTCTGTCAGCATTCCATTGCATACATCCATCCCTCTTTTATATCCTTTTTCATTTTTTCTAAGGATCACCCTTTCCCGGTGAAGGAAGGACTCTCCGTTTGAGAATTCCTCTCAACAGACTAGAATCTCCTCCACTGGGACCTCTGTAAGTCCCCGACATCGAAGAATCTCCTCTTCATTCACTGGGCTGGTTGTACCATTGAAGTTCCCCGGAGTTAGTCATCCCATTCGTGATAAGATGAGAGACCCTAGCTGACACGGCGGTGAAACAAAAATAAACTAGGGTCCCTATTTTGTGTGAACTTCGGATCTCGCTAAAAACACAAAAAAATCATCAAAATCAAAACACAAAAAAAGGCGTAAAGGCATCCACTTGTTTGATAATCTCTGCTACCTACTTGCTAGTGTATGTTTTTGCGTTCTGGGAAAACTATGAGCATGGCTCACGAGTCTTTTGAGGAGAACCACCCTAGTCGTGGTTTGTCAACCGACCCGCGAGTCTATGCTATGGACTTGGGTCCTTCTCATGAGCCCTCGCATGAGGTGCAGGTTATTGCCGGGGACACATCCCCACCACGGGATATCTCTTCCTTACTAGGCGTCCTCGCCAACACGGAGCTTACCTCTGAACAGCTCCGGAGCTTCCAGGCCATTCTGAAGGGGAAATCTGTTTCCCCTACGCCCCAGGAATCAACTCCGGCCATCGCACCTCTCCAAGAGTCCGTGTAGGCCATTCCATCTCCTTCATTGGCGCAAGCCATCCAGTCTCCCTCGCTTCAAGGACAAGCGATCCAACAACCACCCTCATTCCGGTTCCCGTCACAATCCCAAACTCCCGTTGTTCCCCACATACCGCTTCAGCCAGGGCCAACTGTCGGCGGTCCGACAGCTCCCTCCCATTCGGGGTTCCCCCCTCAAGTCTCTGGGAGACAGTTTCTCCCCCAGTGGCAAGTGCCACCTTCACCTCCAGTGGAGCTCGCCCAATCGCTCCTCAATAGGTTCAATCGCATGGATGAGCAGTTTCACAATCTGAGAAGAATGGTGTGTTAGGGTGCTTGGCCCGGATACAGAGGGGGGGTGAATGAATCCTTCTACGAATAATGGCCAAATTTAAAAAATGGATGCTAGATAAGGAAACAGAATAGAACCAATTCTATTCTACTCAAATACAAACCCATTGAGCGCACCTATTCAAGCATCTAGCGGAAGCAAACCAAACAATCAAGCCACTGCTCAAAAGATTTTTTAGGTGGTTCGGTCCTTCAGACCTACATCCACCCCTCACTCCCAACCGGAGTGAGGCTTCACTAGCACACGCTAGAACCAAGCAGACTCAGTCTGCAAACAATTGCTGCCACACAGCTTGACCAGGGGAACAACCTCCCCTCTTCCTCCAAACTGGAGGGAACCTCTGGACTTAAATCCACAAGCCCAGAACCGGAGACAAGTCTCCCTTCCTCCAAACCGGAGGGAACCCATAAGTAGCTCCCAGCTACTTGCAACTGGAGATCAGATCTCCCTTCTTCCTAACCGGAGGGAACCCGACCTCAGACCAGAGGATCGAAAAGCACAGCAAACCAGAAAACAAAGAAACGATAATAAACGAAAAATAGCTTCAGCAAACAGAAGCTGAAACACGAGAAGCACAATTTGGCTCCCACTGGAGCTGACTGGCCTGGATCTGATCCAAGGTCCAGTGAAGACAGATCTTCAGGTAAGCTTCTTTCTTCTTCTCCACGAACTCTCTCATTCACTCTCTCTCTAACTTTCTTTCTCTTAAACTCTCTTCCTCTTTCACACGATCACTATCTCTCTCTCTTTTCCTTTTTCTTCTTCTGCTGGATCGAGCTCTCTGTAACACTGCCTTTTCTTTCTTAGCTCTGATCACCCTTCATCGGTGGGCGAAGGTTTTTCTTTATAGCCGCAGTAGATGGATAGGGCACTGAACGCGTGTGCCTCCCACGCTCGATCCTAGAACCTTCCTGCCACGTGCCCTCTTTGTATTTGTTCCTTCAGCATTGGATCATGTGCACCCAGACACTGGTGAATGTTCTTCCTTGGACCTGCAACGAGATAAGAGCCATTAATATTGAGTGTCATAAGAACTAGAACTGCATGAGGTTAGTGGACACGACAAGAGGTACTAAACATAGAACGACACGAGATAAGGTGGTGACACAATGAACATTACTAAGAGAACTTTACGAGGTAGACAGAAAAACAATGCAAAGACACGAAGACAAGAACAGAAACCAACACTAAGTATGGTTTCAATACAAGAAAGACACGAGGACTAGGAAGAATAAAAACGACACGAAGATACAACAAGACAAATGAAACGAAAGTGAAACAGGAAGCAACATGAAGTGCTGCGATGTCCTGTACGCACTAGAACAAACCCGACACGAAGAGACGAAAACAACACGAGGTGAAGACACAAGGAGACAACGACACGAGGTGTAGAAAACACGACACGAAGTTATGAGAGGAGAAGCGACACGGAGTGTGGTCAATGTGATAAAGACACGAAGTTATGAGAGGAGAAGCGACACGGAGTGTGGTCAATGTGATAAAGACACGAAGTCTAAATAACGAAAGATCAACAAGAAGACAGAATACAAAGAAACAACACGAAGACAGAACAGTGATCAGCACGAGGTGTGATTTTAACATAAGAGAGACACGGACTGATAACGACACGAAGTCGAAACAGTAATTGACACGGGGTAAGACGACACGAGGTAAAAACGACACGAAGACAAAATTGACACATACTGAAAACAACACGAAGTCGAAACAGTAATCGACACGGGTTGAAAATAACACGAAGTCGAAACAGTAACCGACACGAGTTAAAAAACAAGCAAGACACGAGGTCTACGTAAAGCAACAAGGAAGTGTGGTCAAAGCGAGAACGACACGAGGTCTAATGAGAAAGATCAACACGAAGACGGTGAAAACAGTACGAAGTAAAGATCAATGACACGACGTGTCACTGAATCAAGACACTACAGAGAAAAACGACACGCAATGTAGTGAAAACAACACAGACGCACGACCTGAAGGACAGTACACATAAACAACACGTGGTAAGAGAAGACGACACGGCGTGTTGGAAATACAAACAGTACTTAAACTAAAGCGACACGAAGACAAACAATTCAACACGAGGTGTTATATACAAACATGACGAAGTGCCAATCAACACGAATACAGTCCCTAAAAAATACCTGAAGTGAAATGAAGGTTCATTCTTCAACAAACATGTTCTTTGTTCATTTTCACAGAAAAATATTTTTGTTAAATTTTCACATAGACATAATTTTTGAAGACCACTAAGACTTATAGTGTTGTCATCATCAAAACATGTAAAGATTCAACAAGACTCAACAATCTCCCCTTTTTTGATGGATGGCAACACTATGAGTCTTGAGTCTTTGCAGAGAAGGAAAAAACACTAAATAGCCATTCGCAATGAATATCACAAACACATTTTTCCTGATTTCTCCCCCTTTGACATCATCAAAAAAAATGAAAACAAGAAGAATGCAACAACGCAAATGATATGAGTTAAGTTAATTTGTCCAAGAGTCTGAGGGAGAAGGCCTCAAAAGGGCAACAAAATACAGAGCATAGACTTTTCAAGAAAAGTATCTGGCTTGTCTGCTAGAGGGGCCACGCGTCCTGCCTTGAGGTGGTCTCCCCCTTGGAGAAGCAGAAGAATGTTCTTGAGGTGGAGTTCTGCTGGAAGAGGCGTGACCAGGTGTTGAACCCAAGATAGACTGAAATTCCTTTAAATCATTTGATAGCTCAGCAAGCCAATACGCCACAGTGCTTCTGACATTTGCCACTTCAGAAATAATGTTATCTTGGCGAACACTGACAGTTTCATATCTGTCAGTCAGAGTTGTCATTTCTGATATGAAGGCGACCAACTTATCATAGATTTGCTGAATGCCTGGACCTAGGGCACTTGAAGACTTCTTCAACAATTCTAAAGCTGTTCTGATCTCATAGCAATGATCTATTATGGTAGAAGACATTTTGAAGGAGGAAATATTAACAACATGTGACTCTCTCAGAGCTTTTGCAATTTTTGAACAAATCTCCTGTAATCCTTCCATCAAGGATTTGATTGCATCATCTGAAGCCCTTTTGTTTAGAAGGAATCGTCTCCATTCAGTGAGGAGAGATATCTCAAGCTTCCGTAATCTGGTATGTACCTAATTAATGTTGAGAGTGACAAATGTAAGCAGATCATCTAATTTCTTGTCTTGTTTTTGCATCTGCTGAGTCAGGTTTATGAGAAGCTCTTCAATGTTGGGCGCCCGAGTAGATTCAATGTTGGGTGCCTCTGCAGATAAGAGTCTAGGTGGACCTAGAGGTGTACCAAAAAATTCACTGCCAGGTGCAGTTCTCTCAGCTGCTTCCTCTTGTACTGGCATTTGACTGCTCTCAGCTGGGACCTGAACTTCATCTTCAGCTTGAGTTTCTTTCTGAGGGAATACATCTTCAGGTTCCTCTTCTTCACTTGAAGATTTTGTATCTAGTTCTATGACAGGAACCTTTTCTCTATCTTCCATGAGTTCCTGATCTGCAGGGCTGCCAACAAAGGCCTGCTCAAGACTTTCAGATATGACCAAGTTGGTAGCCTCTTCCAAGCTTCGCTCAACAGTTGCTCTTAAAATTTCATTAACAAAAACAGCAAGATCTTGATCAGTACTGTCTTGCTCTTTAGCTGGCTGTTCTTCAGGCACTATTGCCTCTTCAGATGTCTTCCCAAACGAATCAAATAGCCCAGCAATGGTTGCATCTAGATCTGTTTGAATGCTTTTGTCAGACAATCTGATGTCCTCAGATGCAGCCTCAACTAGCCTCTGAAATGAGAAGGGTACTTCGATGGGTGCAGCTGGCAAGGTAGACACTGGTGGTTCAGCTGGTGTTTCCTGTTGAGCAATCTCAGAAACCAATTGCTCACCAGCTTGGGCTAAGACTTGAAATTCTTCTAAATGCTCCCCCTGAGATTGTGATTCCCTGGCCTTTTGGACCTTAGCTTGTCCCACCATAGAGGAGTCCTCTAACCCCAAAAATACTGAAACAAAGTTCATATTAAAAATGTTTCTGGCCTTCACTTCTGATGCGGCCTCTCCATCCAAGCAAATCTCAGAGTGCTTGAATATCTCAGTCAGATGGGCGGCATAGGGAAGATGTCTCTTGGATCCAATGCATCCCTTCATGACCGAAAAAATAATCTCTGGCAGACAAATCTTTACATTTTGAATCAGACAAAACAGTAGAAATCTCTGTGTGTCTGTAATTCTTCCTCTAGCCCCAGTCTGTGGGGTGATAATGGAAGCGATGACATTCTGAAGGAGCTTGTGAAGAGGAGGAAATGACGATGTCTGATAAGCTTTTAGCTTTAACTGCCCCTTATCATGAATATTACTGGGTTTACCAGTAATGACTGAGAAAGCTTCATGGAGACTGTATCGAAAGCTTCCCTCTACCTCCCCTTTATCTGGAACACCGAGGGCTTTGTGGAGGGACTCACATGTAACAGTTAACTCGACCCCTTTAACAGATGATAATAAGGCAGACTTGTCTCGGCTCAAGGACAAGTTATTATAAAATTCCATTACCGGCCTAGGGTAATAGACACGGTGATTTTCTAAGAAATCTCTCCACTCCTGAAACTCAAAGATTCTTAACAGTTCTGGGAACTTCGAGACCAAAGTTTCATCTCCGAAATCTATTAATCTAGGAGGAATGATTTTCCCACTTTCTACAAACACGGTAGACTGAGACATCCTGGTACCTTGTTCGGAAGATACTTCCGCAGCAGGTTCTGGCACAAGACATCTCTGTTGCTTAGATGAGGGCTCTTCAACAATTTCTTTTCCCTTCCTCTTCCTGTCACCCGGAGCTGCTGACCTTTGCTGATCCATCTGTCGGAACTTCCAGAGTATCAACTCTCTCTTGCAGGCTGCTATTGGACGCGATGCTAGACTGAAGAGAGGAATAGACCTCTGTGGGGGGAAGAAGGTGAGCGGGAAGAGATGGAGATGGGTTTGAAGAAGACGCTCAAGGTGGAGTGGCACGAGGATGAATAGGAAGCGGCAAGGGGAAATAAAGGGTTTGAGGTTGAAGGCGTGAGAAACAAAAAAGGTGTTGTCGAGTAGCTTTTTACTCTTATCACACTTTTTCTGTAAATACCCAAAATACCCTTAGTTCTGATGTAACACAGCTACACCATATTAAAGTTAGCCCTTCAATATGTGGACGGGTTATATTCTTCCAAACACCAAGGTCAGTTAACTCAAGATATTAAATCAGCATAATCACAAAATTAGCTGTTAAAATTGCTTAACCTAGAGAGAGACACGATTAAATTGCACCTTATGTTTGTCAAGCAACGAAATAACACAACAAAGTCAAGTAGATTTCATTTCTTCATTTAATGGACGAGAAGCCATACAGGGTCAACCAATTTGTTGAACACAAGGTAGAATAGTCCCTTTTTACACAAGGAGACATGTTTATCAGACACCAGAAACCCTGGTTACTCAGGACGAACTACCTTAATGCCAATGATATTTTTCTTTTGAGGATTTTTTTCCCCCTTTTTTTATTTTAACATTTCTACACAGAGATAGCTAATTGTATCATGACAGAGACTCTGGACTTCATTGATCTAGAGTGTCTATTTCTCCACAAAAGCCATTGCTCTGCCACAAATAATGGCGTATTCCCTGGAAGCACTTCTCATGATTTTAGACAAAAAGAAATCTTACTTAACACAATTTTATCTCAGAGCTCTCTTTACATAAGTTTCAGTTAAGTCGAGATCCTCAATAAGTTTTTCTCATTTAACAGGAAGTTTTATAATATGTTGACCAACACTTGAGAAGATAACTTAGAAGGATCAAGGACCAAATATAACCCCCAAACATTGAAATTCTTTATTAACAGGTGTAGATTGTTACACTTGATATAGGGTGGTTTAAGGTATACAGATCTTATCTGATAAGAGCAAGAAGACTGAAACCATAATTTCTTCGAGAGAGAATCTGAACCAATAGTGAGAGGTGAGAGATAATGAGGTGGCTGATTGAATAGAGAGAGATGAAATGAGATGAGCAGCACTCCTATCAGCAAGCCAACAAGTGAGAGATCACTCAAGACATTAGGCACTAAGGACATATCCAAATATAGTATTTTGAAGTAGTTCTGTCTCACATCTAGAGAAACTCTTGGGCAACAGACTGCAACCTCTTGAGATGACTGATCTTAAAACCACATTAACTGCATCGACTGACAAAAATCTTCAGAAACCAAATAGCCTGACAAGCTCCTCTTCAGCCCACTCAAGGACATCTCACACACGACTCTTGGAAGTGTTAATTATTTAATGAATGCAGTGTTTGCCACGAAAGAATTATGCAACATATAGTTTTCAACCAGCATTCGCTTTCAGTTAAAGATTTCAGAAATTTCAGAGTGCATGTTTTAGAAAATAATACAACTTGTAGATGATGAATGAATATGCAAGACCAGATTCAATATGCATGCACTAGATGAAACTAATAGCAAGATATGCAATAATGCATCAAACCAGATATGCAGTAAGTTTCAAAATGGGACATGTAGAGAGATTACTTGAAAATTGTGAGAATGGGGTTTTCATTCTTGAGTGCCTTGGATCATTACCCCTTTTATTTCAGTCCCAAGGCACACCTGTAAAACAAGGTTTATTTTGCACAAACAGGTACCCAAGAGGTCTTGGGTCCTGACATGACATTATTATGTTTAGCAAGTTTTCTCAGCACATTTCCAGGAGTAGTTTTAAGATCTGATTTATGCACATTCTTATTAGCATGAATTCTATGTGCATACACATGAGATTTTCTGTTAACAGGGTAAAATTTCTGTTTACCAAAACTGATTTGGTTTTGATATCCTGCCAGCCAACAGGTTGCAGCCCTGTGACCTGGCTTCCCATAGTGATGACATGAAGGTTTTGCTGATTCTTTTACAGGGAATTTGGCATGTTTGAAATTCATATTTCTATCCTGAATATGCCAACAGTCATTGACTGTGTGGCCATGCTTTCTACAGTGAGAGCAAACTAGAGAATTTCTTCTAAAAGAACCTGACCAGCATTCAGAGGCCTTGTGACCAATTTTGTTGCAATTAAAACATATAATGTGCTGGTACTTGTTAAAGGCATGCTGATTTGCAAAGTGTTTTGTATGATATGAACATGATTTTTCCTTACTACTTGCAAACCAACAATGAGCAGTAGTGTGTCCTACTTTATCACAATTAGAACATATGACATTCTTTTTCTGACCAGACACAGATTTTCTAGCATGCTTATTGTCATCTTTTTCCATCACAAAGTAGTTACTCATAAGATGTCCATACTTACCACAGTAATGACATGAGCCATTTGATTTCTTTAAAACGTGGCATTTATCTGATGAGTTTTTAGCATGCAGATTGTTCCTTTGAATTTCTGATGTTTTATGATTTTTATTTTATTTTTCTGTTTTCTTAGCCTTATACTGAGGTGGAGATGAGACAGAAGGTTTTTCCTGTTCAGAAGATTTGACAGACAGTTTTCAGGTTGACTCCATCAACCTTCCTCATGACTGGACTGTAACCCAGTCCTTCCTTGTTAAAGTTAATCTTTGTTCTCCGTATTTTCTGAACAATGGGCTGTTTGTCTTTTGATGTAGTGGCTATATTTGAAGTATTTACAAAGGATGTCATTACTTTGTTCTGCAAAGCCTTCGTAGTTAGATTATTGTAGCCCAACCCTTCCTTTTTGACATTGACTTTTACACCTAACAGCTTGTCTAGGTTTTTCTGCCCATCAACAAATTTAGACAAGGAGGCTTTCAAATCCTGAATTTCATTTTCAAGAGATGCAATGTGTATTTCATAACTAGTGATCTCTTGTTCACTACAATTGACAGCTTCATTCAAAACCTTGTTAGCTGTTTTGTATTCTTCAATTTCCTTTCTTAGCTCATCTACCTCTTCAGTCTCGTTTGTACAGATAGCTTTTCCTTTTTCCAATGTGAGAAGTCTTTCAGACATGGCACTGTTTAACAGTTTTAATTTTTCAACTTCTTCTTTAAGCTTATCATTTTGAACTAGCTCATTTATTAGAAGCTGATCTTCTGAGTTAACCATGCTTTCTCTCCTAGCTTCAAACTCCCTCAATTCCTTTTGTTGTTTTTCAAAATCTTTCTGTAATTCTATGTTTACAGATTTTATGGCGTTAAATTTTTCAATCAGCAACTCATTCTCTCGTTTAAGTTTCTTTAGTTGTTCATCATTTTCTTTAGAGAGCTTTCTGAGGAAGTCATCTTCAGATTTTAAATTGTTCAGCTCAGAGTGAACACATTCAAGTTCCTTCTTCAGTTCTGCATTCTGGTTTTTATACATATGATTATCAGACAGACATGCATCATGAGATTTCTTCGTACTTGAACAATTTTTACATGGAGAGCTAGAACTATCTACCCGAATACTCTTTTTCAACTTTTTATACTGTTTTCTTAACAGTTCATGAGATTCAAATAGTTCAGCATATGCATTCTCCCAATCTTCTAGAGAGAAATTCTCGAAGATATTTACCTCATCATCATCATCTTCTTTAGTTTGATTGCTGCCTTGATCGCTGGCACTTTGATTTCTTCTGTTGGCCATCATGCATCTGTACACATCTATCTCCTGAGTTCGCTTCAGTGCATCCAAAATATCTTTAGCAGAACTGGATTCAAAGAAACATGAATGAAAAGCTCTATCAGTAGCTGCCTTCATTAAATTTATTGCTATCTGATTTTCTTCATGCATGGATTTGTGACTGTCAGTCCATTTGGACTTTTTCCTAGGTAGTTCATGAGGACCATGTGAAATTACTTTCCACAGGTCTGGATTCACAGATTTAACATAATTCTTCAAAACAGCGAACCATGCATCAAAATGCGTACCACTGAAGATCGGTGGATGGGCCATGAGAACACACAGATTAACGCACAAGAATATTGATGCACTAAAAGAAAATAAGCACATAAGATTGCAAGATCGATCTGCAGGTCGCTGGACCTTGTAAGCAGACACCCGCTCTGATACCAACTGTTAGGGTGCTTGGCCCGGATATAGAGGGGGGGTGAATGAATCCTTCTACGAATAATGGCCAAATTTAAAAAACGGATGCTAGATAAGGAAACAGAATAGAACCAATTCTATTCTACTCAAATACAAACCCATTGAGTGCATCTATTCAAGCATCTAGCGGAAGCAAACCAAACAATCAAGCCACTGCTCAAAAGATTTTTAGGTGGTTCGGTCCTTCAGACCTACATCCACCCCTCACTCCCAACCGGAGTGAGGCTTCACTAGCACACGTTAGAACCAAGCAGACTCAGTCTGCAAACAATTGCTGCCACACAGCTTGACCAGGGGAACAACCTCCCCTCTTCCTCCAAACTGGAGGGAACCTCTGGACTTAAATCCACAAGCCCAGAACCGGAGACAAGTCTCCCTTCCTCCAAACCGGAGGGAACCCACAAGTAGCTCCCAGCTACTTGCAACTGGAGATCAGATCTCCCTTCCTCCTAACCGGAGGGAACCCGACCTCAGACCAGAGGATCGAAAAGCACAGCAAACCAGAAAACAAAGAAACGATAATAAACGAAAAATAGCTTCAGCAAACAGAAGCTGAAACACGAGAAGCACAATTTGGCTCCCACTAGAGCTGACTGGCCTGGATCTGATCCAAGGTCCAGTGAAGACAGATCTTCAGGTAAGCTTCTTTCTTCTTCTCCACGAACTCTCTCATTCACTCTCTCTCTAACTTTCTTTCTCTTAAACTCTCTTCCTCTTTCACACGATCACTATCTCTCTCTCTTTTCCTTTTTCTTCTTCTGCTGGATCGAGCTCTCTGTAACACTGCCTTTTCTTTCTTAGCTCTGATCACCCTTCATCGGTGGGCGAAGGTTTTTCTTTATAGCCGCAGTAGATGGATAGGGCACTGAACGCGTGTGCCTCCCACGCTCGATCCTAGAACCTTCCTGCCACGTGCCCTCTTTGTATTTGTTCCTTCAGCATCGGATCATGTGCACCCAGACACTGGTGAATGTTCTTCCTTGGACCTGCAACGAGATAAGAGCCATTAATATTGAGTGTCATAAGAACTAGAACTGCATGAGGTTAGTGGACACGACAAGAGGTACTAAACAGAGAACGACACGAGATAAGGTGGTGACACAATGAACATTACTAAGAGAACTTTACGAGGTAGACAGAAAAACAACGCAAAGACACGAAGATAAGAACAGAAACCAACACTAAGTATGGTTTCAATACAAGAAAGACACGAGGACTAGGAAGAATAAAAACGACACGAAGATACAACAAGACAAATGACACGAAAGTGAAACAGGAAGCAACATGAAGTGCTGCGATGTCCTGTACGCACTAGAACAAACCCGACACGAAGAGACGAAAACAACACGAGGTGAAGACACAAGGAGACAACGACACGAGGTGTAGAAAACACGACACGAAGTTATGAGAGGAGAAGCGACACGGAGTGTGGTCAATGTGATAAAGACACGAAGTCTAAATAACGAAAGATCAACAAGAAGACAGAATACAAAGAAACAACACGAAGACAGAACAATGATCAGCACGAGGTGTGATTTCAACATAAGAGAGACACGGACTGATAACGACACGAAGTCGAAACAGTAATTGACACGGGGTAAGACGACACGAGGTAAAAACGACACGAAGACAAAATTGACACATACTGAAAACAACACGAAGTCGAAACAGTAATCGACACGGGTTGAAAATAACACGAAGTCGAAACAGTAACCGACATGAGTTGAAAAACAAGCAAGACACGAGGTCTACGTAAAGCAACAAGGAAGTGTGGTCAAAGCGAGAACGACACGAGGTCTAATGAGAAAGATCAACACGAAGACGGTGAAAACAGTACGAAGTAAAGATCAATGACACGACGTGTCACTGAATCAAGACACTACAGAGAAAAACGACACGCAATGTAGTGAAAACAACACAGACGCATGACCTGAAGGACAGTACACATAAACAACACGTGGTAAGAGAAGACGACACGGCGTGTTAGAAATACAAACAGTACTTAAACTAAAGCGACACGAAGACAAACAGTTCAACACGAGGTGTTATATACAAACATGATGAAGTGCCAATCAACACGAATACAGTCCCTGAAAAATACCTGAAGTGAAATGAAGGTTCATTCTTCAACAAACATGTTCTTTGTTCATTTTCACAGAAAAATATTTTTGTTAAATTTTCACATAGACATAATTTTTGAAGACCACTAAGACTTATAGTGTTGTCATCATCAAAACATGTAAAGATTCAACAAGACTCAACATGGTGGACGTGAAAGTCACCCCGGAGGTTGCTTTGCCAATCCTTCCCGTCATTCATCTTCCTCCCTCCGAAATGCCCACGTACCGTAGATACAATGGTACCGACAACCCCTTCATTCACCTCAAGGATTTCATGTATAAGTCTTCCTATTGGCAAAACGATCAGAGGTCCCTGGCATACCTCTTTCGGAGATCATTGGATGGTCCCGCGCTTGAGTGGTTCTATTCTTTGGAGCCCCGCGAGGCCGAGAATTTTGAAATAGTCCAGAGAAGGTTCTTGCAGAAATATAGGGATAGGGTCGGTCCCTCACTCTCCATTACCGACCTAGTGGCCGAAAAGATGAAGCCCGACGAAGATTTTGTCCGCTATGCTGATAGATGGAGGTCTCTGGCGGAAAGAATAAGGGATACCCTCTCCGAGCCCGAACAAGTGAAGATGATTGTGTCTAATGCAACCCCACAGTTCAGACACGTCCTGGCCATGAATAAACTTACTACAATGGAGGAACTCTATGAAAGGGCCCGGTACATCCAAACCCAGTTAAAAGACTCCCCCATTATGAATATGTTTGAGTCACCGAAGCCCAAAGTGATCAAAAGATAGGCGCTGGTGTCCCGGGCGGAGCCACAGAAGGGGTCGTGACAAATGAGCAAGTGGGTGCAGTTAACAATGCCAATTATGCAGTCAACCCAAGGCCTCCACAAATGCCCCGACTTCCCCTCCAACCAGGTCCTTTCCCTCTTCGTCCTCCACCCCAAAATAATCCACCCCAGGATAATATGCCTCCATTATGTCAACCCCAGCAACAACAACCACAACCTCAGCAACAACAACCACCGCTTCAATACAACCAAGTTCCACCCCCGGGGAACTATGGTCCCCAACAGCAACAAAGGAGGCCGGTCGGTCCCAAGAGAGCCTACTATCCACCATTGCCAGAAACCTTAGCAGACATTTTTAATACCCTCATGGCATCAAACCAACTCGCCCTGCCGAGAGAAAGGCCCGTGTGGCCCCCGAATGTTGATACCTCCAAATACTGCGTCTACCATAGGCAGCCAGGACACACAGTAGATTACTGCTTCCATTTCAAAGATTACATCCACGATATGAATGATGAACATCAAATAGATTGGGATGAAATGAGACGATACGTCGCCGCTCTCAAGGCTAGGAGACCTCCTCATAGGCCACAACAGCAGTTACAACAGCAATAGTTACAACAACAGCAGCAGCATCAACCACAACAACAACAACAGCCTCAGCAGGCCCCACAACAATAGCCCAACATGGGCATAATCCAGAATCCATTACCGGACCACCAACAGCCCAATCATCAGGTTAACCCCATCTCCTCCTTCCCGGAAGTCGGGAGAGAGCAGGTGTAGCACCCGGAAAGTACCTCTATTCTTTCTTCCTCCAACCCTATTGTCATGCAACACCCTTGTCTTGCCCGGGTAGCACCTCTCTCTCATCAACCCGCGTCAGTATCACCTTCACCATTTCCACTACCATTACGCCCTCTCATCCGCACCCCGATCCCCTATCAACCGACACTCTCCACTACGCCTTCACACCCTCTCATCTTCTCCCACTCCCCCACTTTACCATCCACCTCTACCACATTTACCCCTACGCCTTCTAAACCCCTTATCATCCGTCAACCATACATAACCCCGTCTTTCTCCACCATATCACCACTAATGCCTTCAAAACCACTCATTTACCCCTACGCCTTCTAAACCCCTTATCATCCGTCAACCATACATAACCCCGTCTTTCTCCACCATATCACCACTAATGCCTTCAAAACCACTCATTACCTATCATCCACCTCAAAATCATTGCCTGCTTCAAGCCCTACCCACTTCTACTTCGTCTCCACCTCCACCTTCCAGACCCCTTATCCTTCATAATCCGCGCGATATCCCCTCTACCTCCACCATGCCTCCACCTAACAA
This sequence comes from Amorphophallus konjac, assembly GCA_022559845.1. Classification (NCBI taxonomy): domain Eukaryota; kingdom Viridiplantae; phylum Streptophyta; class Magnoliopsida; order Alismatales; family Araceae; genus Amorphophallus; species Amorphophallus konjac. The sequence goes on from CM040127.1 coordinate 112,823,275, forward strand.
ACCCCTCATCAGAATCCCTGCTCCCGTCATCACCCCTGCTTCATCAACCATTCCTCCACCACTACCCCTCAAATCCCTGTTAAAACCCACTGCTACCCCCACAGAGGTACAAAAGCCGCAGGTAATGGTGCTCCGGAGTGGAAGGATTTTCCACAGGGTTTTCCCCCACAACAGTCAGAATCCTGAGCGATCTCAGCCAGAGAAGGATGATGGAGAACAACCAGAAAGAGCTATCCCTGGAACACAGTATGATCTATTGAAACACTTGGACAAGACGCCTGCTCGGATCTCCATCCTGGAGCTACTTCAAAGATCAACATCCCACCAGGCGGCCTTGATGGAATATCTTCAAAAAGTCATGGTTAATGAGGACCTCCCCGTGGAGAAGATTTCGACCGTCCTGACCCCAACAGACACACAACCGGCCATCATGTTCCACAACTACGAGCTCGCTCCCAAGGAAGCTCGGAAATATGCATTGTGCATTTCAATAAAAATTAATGGGGTATCCATAAACCCGTGTCTTGTGGACACGGGTGCGTCCATAAATGTGATCTCCATGGACACCCTTCAGATGTGTGGGGTCAACGAGGAACAAATAAGACCTTCCTCGATCACGGTCACGGCTTATGACAATAGCAAAAGGCCGCCGCAGGGGATGATTATTCTGAAGGCAGAACTAGGCCCCATGTCAATTCCCACGGAATTCCATGTCCTCAACATGGACCCCACATTCAAGGCTATACTGGGTCGCCCTTACATCGAAGCCATGGACGCTGTGCCTTCCACCAACCATCAGTGCCTGAAGTTTCTTTACAATGGGAGGATTATTAAAGTGGTCAGTACACCTGTCCTTTACACAGTGGATGCTATCACCACCTCTCTGCCCTCTGTGTGGCCATCTCATCGGCCCATATTGTCATTGCTGGACGTACGTGAACTATCTCACGTTCCACTAGCACCAAAGGAGCCAGTCAGGGCAACCACAACATCATATCTCCCATTTCACTCCAAAGGGTGGGAGTTTATGAGGAACATCGGCTATCAACAGGGTAAAGGTCTGGGCGCACAGTTACAGGGTAGACTCAAACCGCCAAAGGAAATTAGGCCGTGTTGAGTCCCGAAACGTGGCAATCAAGAGGGGAGGGGTGAATTGATGGCCAATAAAAATAACTATCTAATAGAACTCTTATAACAATTACATTAACAAGCTCTCACCTCGCACGAACATGAACACACTTGTGGAAACGTATGCAACGGGTGTGATTGATAGAAAAGTGGTGTAAGCTCAACTCACCGCGAAGCCCACTTGACAAGTAAACGTATAGGCAAACCACAATGAACACACGGAAATTTTTAGGTGGTTTGGGTACACTGCCGTGTTCCCTACGTCCACCCCTCACACGGAGGATTAAGGCTTCACTATGAGTGAATCACACACACACACACGCTGTAAGGACAGCAACCACACACACGTTTGTGTTACCGAACACAAGCACACCACACACACACGTTCGTGTTACCGAACACGAACTCAACACAAAAGTATCTGAGATAATGTTTACAGACGAATACTCAAGCTTGAATCAACTGAACCAGAATGAAAAAGGGTGAGGAAAGAATGAAATTATCCTTGTTGGAGCTCCCCCTTTCTCTTTTCGGAATTTAATCGAACACTTGTGTAGCAGGAAGATGTTCTTGACGATCTTGAATCGGATGAGCTTGAATCTTGATTTCACTCGCAGCCAACAGTAGATGATTGATTGGAACTTCGAATCCTCCTTCTTCCCTTCACTTTCACGCACAAACACAAGAGGAACAATGGCTGGAGGTGGCTGCTGCGACCTGCACAAGGAAGGGTTAGAAAGAAACCCAAAAACAGTGTTTATAATTATTCCCTTAGGGTTTACACCCTTAACAAGATGATTTATACTCCTAGACAGGACAAGGGACGTTCAGGGGACCAGATCCATGTATTACGGAGTGATTCCCGGAGTCCCTAACAGCTGTATGAGCCCATGTGGCTCGAAACCATCAAGTCAACAAAATCGGCGCCGCCCAGAACAGAAGGGTCGACCCTTGGGGTTGACCCTCGTGCTGTGCTAGAGGTCCAGAAGGCATGGGTCGACCCCAGGGGTCGACCCTCTCAAAACTAGGTTCTGGTTCAACAAAAACAGCAAGAGGACCTATAGGGGTCGACCCTTGGGGTCGACCCTTTCAGTTGGGCAAAAAGGGAGCCGACAGGTTTTAAAAAAAGATTGCTAGGGGTCGACCCTTGAAGCTGGGGGTCGACCCTTGGGGTCGACCCTTTCAGCAGGGGTTAAGAACCCTTGCTAAGTTGCTCCGATTGGCTTGGGGATCGTCCCGAAGGGTCGTCCCACGCTCCACAACAATCACAAACCATGATTCTAAGTCCAAGAACACATCTTGATGTTTTTATGATGGTTTATCAAAATAAACATGATTTAGCATGAAAACATAAACCATTTGACATAATTAAACTCTTGGATGCTTCCTAGATAAATGGACTTATGGAAAAGAAGGAATTCAAACCACATTGCCATGATTCAAAAATGATTAGATCTTACCCATCGTCCCAGAGTTGTATTCGACTGTGGCCATTGTTGATTGTCCTGTCAAAACAGTTTTTGAATTGGATTTCTATCATGAAATTCAAATGATAAACACTTACCCTTGAAGTGAAGTCCTTCAACCGTCCAAAACCTTATATGAGCAGCACTTACAAAGTCATCAGAGAATCTCATTTTCAGTTCAAGAAACATCATTTGGTCATCATCAAAATATATAAGACATGATAAAAGAGGAGGGGGTTCAACAGACCGAACCGTAGGTTTGGCCTAGGCTTCAAAGGACCGTTCAAGGCGGATTGGAAGCCCCTCACATGGACTCTATCAAACCACTTCAACAGAGGGCCCGTTGTTCAGATGGGAGATTACCCACGAGAAGCATATGGGAGATCACATGCTGTATATTTGGCTGAAAAATGTTCGAGGATCACCAAAAGAGGCAAGATCAAAGATCCGGAATGCGAGTGGAACAAATGGTTCGACATACGGGACATTTCCATTGCACTGGAAATGATGTTCTCGTTTTCGCAGCTTGAAGGACCACCATTGATCTCCGAAATACCAGAGAATATTACCACTCTTGCCAAGGTTCCAAACTATCCTCATCCTCGCCAGAAGGACCCTGTCATCGACGGATCTTCATCCGTCCTCAACATTGCCGTCGACGGCTCATTAGCCGCCATCTTCTCCATCCACTCGTCTCAGCCTTTGCTGATATTTTCTTCCTGTGCCAGACAGTTGTCTGATGATCTTCCCAGGTCCCCTTCTTTGCTTACATACCTACGCGGGCTTTTCAACCCGCGCCAGGTCTTCAACCATGATCTGCTCTATGAGCCTCACAATCCTCTAGCCATAACCACTTTTCTCTCTCCTCCAATCCCTTTTCACTACTTTGCCATTAAAAATGAAAATGAAAAAAAAACGTCAATTTTCAAACTCCCCAACAACACATCTTCGTTGAGGAAACCTCCTACATCTCCCAAGGGTGCGTCCCGCCCTGTGGACCACCCGTCCAAGGTCCGATGAGTGACCTTTTCTACTCCTCCTCTGAGGGGTCTTCTCCAGTACATTCTACACCATCCTCTTTGTCTTTCTCTTCTTCTGTAAATATTGTCAGTCAATCTAGGAATGATAGGCCAAGGGTAGTACCTAGGAAGAAACCCAAGGGTAGGCAGATCCCTCGTCGATTCCTTCTGGATTTAGCCGCCAGGTGTCAGGCCCTTCTTGCCATCCCCCAGTTGTTAGAAAATCCCATCCAGCTACCGGAAATAGAATATGAGGGCGACTGTGCATTTGATGAAGGGTATGGAGTCTACGAGATCACGGATGAAGAATGCCCCACTGAAGATGAGGGTGAAGAATATGAGGATGCGGCGGGCGCATACGCTAGTGGAACGAGGAGATTCGACGAGCCGTCAACCGCCCTAGAAGAATCCACCAAAGAAGTCAACTTGGGAACTGAGGAAGACCCTAGGATCATCCTCATAAGTGACAACCTACCACCCTATGAAGAAGAGGCATTAATTGAGGTTCTCAAGGAATATAAGGACACGTTTGCATGGAGCTACGAGGATATGCCGGGTCTAGATTCAACCTTGGTCGAACACCGTTTAACCCTAAAACCAGGGTCCGTCTCGGTAAAACAAAGGTTAAGGCGTTTCCACCCTCAGATGGCTTTGAAAATGAAAGAAGAGGTCGATAAGCTCCACAAAGCCAGGTTCATTAGAGTCGTTCTTTATCCTCAATGGGTGACGAACATTGTCCCGGTCATGAAGAAAGATGGAAAAGTCAGGATTTGTATCAACTTCCGGGACCTTAACCGCGCGTGTCCAAAAGATGATTTTCCCTTACCTCACATTGATGTGTTGATTGATAACATGACAGGCTACGAAACCCTCTCATTAATGGATGGATTTTCAGGATACAATCAAATTCGTTTGGCAGAAGAGGATCAGGAAAAGACGTCATTCACTACCCCTTGGGGAACATATTGTTACGTGGTCATGCCGTTCGGATTAAAGAATGCTGGAGCTACTTATCAAAGAGCTATGATGGCCATATTTCATGACATGATGCACATATACCTGGAAGTGTATGTGGATGACTTGTTGGTGAAATCAAGGACCAAGATGGAACATCCAGAAGTTTTGGCTAAGGTTTTGCAGAGGTCAAGGGAGTTCTAATTGAAAATGAACCCGAAAAAGTGTGTTTGGTGTGTCGTCGGGTAAATTGCTGGGGTTCATTGTGAGTAAAAGAGGGATCGAGATAGATCCCGACAAAGCCAAGACTATCAGGGATATGCCGCCTCCCAAGAATTTGAGGGAAGTCCGAGGTTTAATCGGGAGGTTACAGTTTATTCGTCGGTTTGTGTCCCAACATTCACAAAGGTGTAGACCTCTCTACGAGTTGACCAAGCCAGGAGTAGAATTTCACTGGAATTCTAAATGTCAGAAAGCTTTTGAAGGGTTGAAAGAATATTTGACTAGTCCACCCGTTCTCATTCCACCCAAACCAGAAAAACCTCTGATCCTTTACGTCTCAGTCTTGGATGACTCTGTGGGAGCCGTCCTCGCACAAGCTGATGAAGAAGGCAAGGAACGGGCAACCTATTACTTGTCCAAACTTCTCAATCCCTGTGAGCAGAAGTACACCGTCATGGAGAAAACCTGTGCTGCCCTCGTTTGGGTAGTGCAGAAATTGAAACACTACTTCTTGGCTCATGAGGTCCACTTGATTGCTCGAATGAATCCTATCAAATCCATCCTTACGGATAGGCTAGCACGCTGGCAAAGTTTTCTCTCTCAGTTCGACATCACCTACATCCAACAAAAGGTGATTAAAGGCTATGACATAGCCGAGCATCTCGCTCATCATCCTCTCCCCAAGTTCGATCCCGTCCAATCAGAGTTTCCAGATGAGGAACTAATGTCCGTCAACCAATCAGATGAGCCAATGTGGACGCTATATTTTGATGGAGCTCTGAATTCTCAAGGGAGAGGAATCGGCGTCGCCCTCCTGTCGCCTGAAGGCCTCACATTCCCATTGGCATACCAGCTCAAATTTCCAGTTACCAATAATATAGCTGAATATGAAGCTCTTCTAGCTGGCCTAGAACTCGCTCATTCTTTTCGTATCACTGAGTTACGAGTCGTAGGTGATAGTCAACTCATCCTTCGCCAGGTGCTCACTCGAAGGAAGCTAACATGTGCTCACTTATGTATTTTATTCAAAAAAGTCGGTAGCATCACCTACGGTGGGGCCCCACCCAGAAGATCTCTGGAAGCTGTAATCTTTATTCTTTTCTCTTCGACCAAATGAGACAGTCGACGCCCTTAAAATGCTGAGCATGAGAAACCGAAACTCAAACCCCAAGGGCAAGAGTAGGATCCATTTCCTCGAGCATCGATCAGAGCACGAGAAGAGGGCAGTGTCCCCGCAGGCATACGAAAGGGAGCCCACAAACGTCAAACGACTATATCTCCCTCACAAAAGAAATACAAAATCAAAATCAAGAGCCTGGTCGTGACCGTGCCTGATGCGATAAATGGAACCCCTCAAAGCAAATGTTTGAATCCACAAAAGGGGGGGGGCTATGGAATGTAAATGCTCGAGATTTGGTCTGAAGTTGTCCGAAAGGAAAGAGTTAATGGGCCCTTATTTGCTCGCCGGGTTAACGGCTTTGCCGGTCCTCTCAGGAGGTTTATCCCCTACACTCTTCCTTCTCCCTCTAAAGATGAAGGTTCGATGGAGTTTCTGAAGGGTGAAAACTACCCAGGGTCTGCGACCTTATTTTAATATACACGTTTGGTTGCCTACTTTGAAAAGCAAAAGCTATCGCTGCGAAGGAGTCTCCGTGTTTCTGGCTGGTCAAGACCCCTATTTACCACCTTGATGTCTTCTTGCTTAACCTTGGGCTTAGGCCAATGCAAGCGCGTCACCTATGGGTGCGACGGCGTCTGATTCCGGGTCAGCGTCGCGCGGTTGGTCGTTAGGGTTCCTGGGTGTTCCATCATATACCATCTAGAGTTGTGAGGAAACAGACCCGGGTCGGGCAAATCATTTACCTCAAACATCTTTTGGGTGAATCCCTGTGGTCGAAAGCGACTGGGAGCCTAAGCATGGCATGACGGTATTGTCATCAGGGTAAGTCTTAGCCGGCGGGATCATCATTCGAGGGGTCTAGAGGCCCAAATCAACCTAGATGTGCACTTAGGATATCTGGGAGGCTAGTGAGAAACCCCTGTTCTCACGTAGGTTAGGTGCCATTTGGGTGCTTGCCGGGCGTTAGCAACAAAAAAATTGAAATAATAAAAACAACAAAAAAATGGAAAAGAGAAAATGTACATATTTGCAAACAAAAAAATCTTTTTAATGATAAAATTAAACAAAAAATGCCAAATATAAAAAAAACAAAGAAATCAATTTTGCATTATTGTATTTGCGTGCAGCATCTCACTTTTAATACCGCTTGCATTCGTATGTTTGCCTGTCGTATTTATCATCACCGCATCTTTCCCTTGCCTTCGCTAAATAAAGGCTTGGCCCCTTGACCAGTTATCAAGGACAGTCACAGTGACCATTTGCTTATATTGAGCAAGGGGCAAAGTCAGAACATAAGTTCTGATTTGTTTGTTTCAGTGATGTGTGCAGGGATTCGGGCAACAGAAGCAAAGGTGAAAACTAAACAAACTGAACCTTGTATTTTATTCCAAAAAAACCAAAAAAAATTACATCAAGTTCCGCCCTCTCTCTCTGTATTACTCGTCCCACTACTCTCCGGGCAAAACGCTCTCAAAGGTGCTACCCAACTACGAAAAGCGGTACTCCTACCGCTCTGTACTCCCCTTCCTATTCCCACACCCCGGCATTGATCCACAGAAGCAGCATAGAAGCTACCAACACGAAAGCCACGCTCTCGTGCTCTTCGGTAGCGCTCCTCACCATCTCTCAGCCACTATTCAGCAAGACCAAGGCTGATTCGGAGTTTGAATAGTTTGGCCTCCATGGCCCTTCGTTCCTCCCTTTCAGTCAATCTGTTGGCTCTTTCTCTCTCTGCGTCTCTTTCTCTCTCTACACGTTCTCTCTCACGGTCTTCCCTCTCCAACTGGAGAGTGATCCTCAGTTCCACGGCATCCCTAGAGGAGTCGTCATCAGGGTGACACCGCAGTTCCCTCTCCAGTTCTGCTATCCTAGCCTCCTTCTGCGTAGCTTGGGCAAGCGCTTCTTCCGTCTCCTTTTCCTGCCAGATGTACCATCTCAAGATACGCAGTAAGGCATAAACAAAGAGAACTCAACACTAAACTTTTACCTGTATACAGAGCATCCCTTCTACCTCCGCAGCACGCTGTGTGGCGTGAGCAAGTTGCTCAAGAAGCAAGTCAAGTTCTGAGGTAGGAATCCACAAGCTGGAAGAGGCACCACCTACTCCCATTGCTGGGGAAGCCGCGCCAATCTGGGCATGCTACGACCGCGTGAATTAGCAGCCAACATCTGGAATCTGCGGTTCTAATTAGGAACGCACTGTACACCTACCAAGGCGCTCGTAGCTCTGCGGGCATCGCCTAACCGTTGCTCCATCTCTGCCAAGCGAGTTCGTAAAGTCGCTATCATCGTATCATGGATATCCTGTAGCCATACGAGTCAGCATTTCCACCAGAAAACCAAAAAAAGGAGAAAGAAGAAAAGAGAAAAAGGGGAAACCTACCTCCACAAATCCCCGGGGTTGGAACCGCTCTGCGTACCTTATCTTGTATAGACGCAGGTAATCCTCGCTATCCTGTGCCTGCGATTCTACAATCGTGCCACCCCGTTGCCAGTCTTCATACTATTCAGGGAACCGCACGCGCCAGTCAATGCAGGTCGCCGGTCCTCGAGTCTTTCTCCCGACGCGAGGTGGCGCAGCTGAATCCACCCATTCTTGAGCCAGTCCCAAAGTCCTCATAACCAATCGTAGTCGAAGCGGCTCGATTTCATTCAGGTAGTGCATCCACAGTTCCCGTCCGAACCGGGCACGACTTGCTAGAACCCACGGCTGGTCGGCATCGACCATGTCTGAGTAGGGTCTCCAGTTTACCATCGCTACAGGGAACTCCTGTAGCTCCCGCCTTAGCACCATCAGTTGGTAGGTTAGGGGTGCCGCACTCATGATGAGTTCCCACCGCCTGGCTAGCGGCACCATCGCGGGTCTCCAATGCCGAGCTCTCCCCATGGGGAGGTAATAATAGCTCCACAGCTGCTCGGCGCAGGTCATCAGTACCTTGCAAAAACAAGAAAAAATATACAAAACAAGCAAAACCAAAAATATCTGGATAAATGGTGTAAAACCACTCACAGCCATCTCACGATCCGCTTCTTGGAACAGGCCTGTAAACAAGTGCGCCAGCATGGCAGCTCCCCAGACGTAGTACCCTACTCTTCCAAGGTCTGACAGCAGCTCCAGGAAGCGACATTGGATACCGTCCCCTTTCGAGCTCAGTACCAATCTCCCTAAAAGGAAGAGGAGAAATCTCTTCAAATCTATGTTGCATCTTTCCCAATTGCCGAAATCTGTGCAGTACACGGCATGGCATCCTATTTTCATCCTTTCCATGAACTCTTCTGAGGATTCATCGTCCCGTCGACGAGTGTCGGTGAGCCCTAATGCATCCATGAGGGACGCCCTAGCTACCGACCTATTTTTCCGACCATCTAGGTCCAAACCCAGTAGCTTCCGAGCACCTTCTCGGTAATCCGAATAAGTGACCCCGGTCACTGCCTCGCCCTCCACCTTTAGGCTTGTGATCTGGCCTTCTGAAAATCCGGGAGACCCCTGTATGCGGCCACTGCTAACTCCCATGAAATGTGTGATTTCATCACACTCTGTGCGTGCATAAGAAATGGAGAAGGGTGTTGTCAAGAGGAAGGAAGAAAGAATGAGAAAAGGGCAGGAACGCTCAGCTTACGAGTTGTGATTGGGCCCTTTCGCTAAAGTGCCCTTCGAGGTCCGAAAGCCTCCTGGAACTACTACCACTGGACCTGCTTCTCTTCGAGGAGTGGGAAGATTCGCCCTCCATCCAACTCTCAGAATTTTGAACTCCTCCTCTCCCGTGAGAACTTGTGCTCCTCGAGTTAGCTCTCGATATACCTGGGAGGATAAAAGGGACAGGAATTTATAGAAATGGAAGGAGTACAGGCCAAGATTGCCTTCATCACCTTTAATGATAGCCCTCGCAATGAGGCACCTACCATGCGGTCCCGTGTGTCACTTCACCGCTCGCACAGGGTGATTGATTGGACGAAGAATATGACGACTAGCCCCCTATGTTGTCTAGGGATACCCTATCATGTTTTGAAGGACGTCCGCAAAATTTGACATAATATCCGGGAAAAGGGACTAGGACCGTCATTATTGACTTCGACGGCAGATTCCCGTGGAAAATGGTCACAACAAGATGCGATTCTCCGCTCGAGGTGGAGTCTCGACAGACCCATCACATGAGAACAGTGCAAAGGAGAAGAAGTGTAGGGAAGAAGGAACGCACAAGAGAACAAACAAGCAGCAGAAAATCAAATCACTCCATTCATAATTCTACATAAGCTGTCATAAACATCACAATCATAGAGAGGAGGCGGGTCCACTAGCTCGCCAACTCTTGCCATTATCTTCATGCTCGTCCCTCTAGGTGTCCCTCTCCTCTCCCCTGAGGTGAGGGTCCCTCAGAAGCCTCCGGAATCCCCGTGCAGTAGCAGCCACCTCGCCTCGTGGCGCCGGCTCCACAGCAATGACTCGCTGCTCCTCCCCTGGCGTGGCAAAGATGCCACTAGCGGCAAAGCGACCAGACTGGCGCAGTTGCTCCCCAAACTCTCGCGCTCTCTCGTAGCGCGTCTCCATCCCTCCTAGCCTCTGCACGACAGCCTGAAGGCCCAACTAGAGCTCCCTCACTTGGGCCTCCAAGGCCCTCCTCTCGGTCTGATCCCGCTGTCGCTCGGACCTTCTCTCAGCTTTCTCTCTCTCTCTCTGCCTCTCTCCTCATCATCTGCAGTAGAACCCTTAACTCCAGGATGTCTGGAGAAGGTCTCTCCTCACCGCGATGTCGCAGCTCTGCTACAGTCGCCACCCAGGCATCACGCTCCTCTTCCGCCCGGGCAGCCCGAGCCACCGCACCAGCAAGTTACTCCCGAAGGGAGGCAATCTCGAGAAAAGGGGCCGAGGAACTGGAAGATGCGCCGCCAGCCACTCCCACCATCGTTGTCTGCTGGGCACGCTGGAACGAACAAACAACAGCCGTCAGCTAAGCTCCATATTTAAAAATAGAAAATGCAGCACTTAGCTTACCAGGAGTGACAGTTCCTGTTGAGTGGTGGCCAGCTGCCGCCTGACCTCGGCTAATTGGGCACACGACCCGTCGACGTCGCACGTATCCCCGGCTTGGGGAAGCCCCGTATAACTCTCTCTCTACTGCCGCAGGAAGTCGGCACTGTCCTGCACCACTACGCTCCCTTGCTATCCAGGGAGACTTATGCGCCAATTCTCGAGCTTCACCTTGCCGCGACTCTCCTTCCTGACGCGGCTCGGCTCGTCTGCACTTGCCCACTCATCGGCCAGGCCCAGAGTCCTCGCCATGTCCTGCACCAAGAAAGAAGGGCCTCGTATCATAACAAAGAACGCGTCCCCTATCTAGGACACGTCCATCATTTGAGTGCAACACTAGTCGAACCATTTCCCCCCTCGCACGCCTCGCTTCAAAACTCAAAATGGATCAAAGAGGAAGAGATTGGAGGACCTACCAGACCATGTTCACCTCCCTCCGCAACATCGGGCCCCTTGGGTCCCTCGGGGGCCCGAAGCGGCCCTTCCTCCTCCATGGACGCCGTTCCGTGCTTTTGTGTATCCCTCCTCAGGCGAGGGGTCCCGCGTCCCTCTCCACCTTCGCCGTGGTCCGGACCGCCAAACTCCATCGATCGAGGGGAAGAAGACAAAGACGGGTGAGCGAGTTTCGACGGAAGGCGGGCTTGTTTGCGGGTAAGGCACGGGAGAAGAAAGGCCACCCGACGCTTTAAATTTGAATTCAAGGATTAAGACTCGTCCTCGCGCCTGGACGCGCCCAAAAAGGGATAAAGGAAATAGAATCCCCCCGTGCAAAGCGTAGTTCCCCGCTGTTCAGGGCAAGGTCTCGTGGAGCGTGCTTCGAAGGACAAGTGCAAAGAAAGAAAAGTGAGAGAGGAAATGTACACATAACACAAGAAAGCCATTTCATTTCATTTCATATAATAGTCAAAGTACATCATGCAGTAAGGAGGGTGGAGTGTACAAGCAACTCTCTAACTCTCGCCATCCCCCTCCGGGTCATCTCTCTCCTCCCTCCTCTGACGGGGATCCCTAGGGGGCCTCTACGAACCCTGAGAAGCCGTGCTCGCCTCCCCAGGTGGCACCATGCCAGCCTCCAAGGTGCGGCGACGCTCCTCGGCCGAAGAAACTAGAAAGCTGCCCACGGAAAAGGAACCAGACTGACGAAGTCGCGCCCCGCGCTCCTTCGCCCTCTGATACCGCTCCTCACTCTCCCGAAGTCTCCCCTCCGCCGTGCCAAGACTCAGTCGGAGCTCCCTCACCTGGGCCTCCAAGGCCCTCCTCTCGTCCCAATCTCCATGTCACTCTGCCCTCCTGTACTCCCTCTCTTTCTCCATGATCTCCCTATCCCTCTCCCTCTCTCTCTCTAGGATCTCCCTATCCCTCTCCCTCTCCTCTCTCTATCTCATCGCCTCTCTCCTCGACAGCTCGAGGGCAATCCGCAGATCCAACACGTCACGAGGGAGCTCCTCAGCCTCCCGTCGCCGCTCCTCCTCCAACTCCACAATCCGGGCGTCACGCTCCGCCACCCGAGCATCGCGCTCCTGCTCGGCACGAACAGCACGGGCCAGGGCCTCCCGAATCTCGGCCACCTGTCGAAGCACGCATGCACCGTGAGAGAGCAGTGATGGAAGGAAAGCAGCTAGAAGAGGGTCAGGGCCAAGCAAGCACTCACTCGAGCCTCGCGGTCATGCTCGGCCTCCTCAGCCCGAGCCACCGCATATGCCAGCTGCTCCTGAAGGGCATAGATCTCCGTGGGAGGGCCCCACGAACTGGAACCCGCTCCACCAGCCGTCCCGGCTGTCGCTGTCTGGTGGGCCCGCTGAAACACGGGGCAAACGACAGTCAGAGGCTAAGTATCAAAAATCTAGGTCACAAAAATGCATTTCATAGACTCACCAGGATCTCCAACTCCTGTCGGATGGCCACCAACTGCCGCCTGGCGTCCGCCAACTGGGCCCTCAGCTCGGCGATCATGTTGTCACGAGCATCCTGCATTACACATAAGTTAGTGCCACAAGTATGAACATATAGAAGGGTGAAGCATTTTCATTTCACTTACCCCTGCCATACCACCAAGGAAGAGGCGGTCCCCGTACGTAGCCCGGTACCGTCTCAGGTAATCAGTACTGTCCTATACATGGGACACCACTGGGACCCCGCCCTGCTGCCAGTCCTGGTACTGTGCCAGGAAGCGCGTACGCCAGTCCACAATCTTCGCCTTCCCCTTGGTCTTTCGCCCGATGCGGGCCGGCTCATCTACATCAACCCACTCCCGGGCTAGCCCCAACGTCCTCATAACCAGCCTCAGCCGAAGCGGCTCGATCTCGTTCAGACAATGGACCCACACGTCCCGTCCGAAACAAGGAAGACCCGCTACAACCCAAGGCTGGCCAGCGTCGCCCATGCCCAGGTAGGGTCTCCACACCACCTGCATCACCATACATACATCATGTTAGTTACCATTCAGTCACATGCATAAAAAACAAAAAATCATACGCATCATACCATGGCCTCGGGATACTCGCTCAGCTCCCGACGAAGTGACGCCAGCTGGTAGCTGTGTGGTGCCGCTACCACGACCGGCCTCCACTGTCGCGCTAGAGGAACGGCTCTCCTGTTCCCCTGCCTGGCCCTCCCCATCGGGAAGTAGTAATAACTCCACACCTGCATCCATCATACATCATTAGCACGAGTGATTGCATATTTAACTACGGTAAAATGCATAAATAAATTGTGTACCTGGAGAAAAGGTGCGAAGCCACTGACTGTCGTCTCCCTCTCTGAAGTCTGGGAGAGATCAGCAATCAAATGGGCAAGCAGAGCCGCTCCCCACGCGTAGTGCCCCACTCTGTCAAGGTCCGCCAGGATCCCGAGGAAGTGGCAGTGGATGCCATCCCCCTTCGTCCCCAGTAGAAGGCGGCCCAGGAAGAAGAAGAGGAACCTCCGGAGGTCTAGATCCACCAGCTCCCTCTCGCTCGGGTCCTGGGTAAAAGCTGCACGGGCATCTCCCTCCAGTCGTGCCAGAAACTCCGCTCCAGTCTCGCTAACCCGCTGGCGCGGGTCGACGAATCCGAGCGCCTCCATAATCTCCACTCGGCCGACTACCCTGCTGTCTTTGTCGGTCACGCTCGTCTCTAACCACAGCAGGTCCAGGGCACTCTCTCGGTAGTCGGGGTAGGTGACCCCGCTGACCGCCTCTCCGTCAACTCGTAGCCCGGTGATCCAAGCTACGTCCTCTAGTGTCGGCACCATGTGCCCCCAGGGCATCAGAAACGCCCGACTCGGTGCGTGCCACCGCTCCCTCAATGCCTGGATAAGAGGAAGGTCGAGTCGGAAGGGCTCGATCCTAAGGAAAGCTCCAAAACCCATGGCGTCTACACGCGCCCTCTGGAAGTCCGGCAGCCCACGGTATGCTGCCACCACTAGGGACCAGCTGATCCGGCCCTTCATCACACCCTACACACCACAAAACCAACAGGGCAACACATCAACAGCATGGATAGTAATAAACAATAACACTATATATGCTACTTATTTATTTTATTTTTTATTTTATATTTAAAAAAATATATTTATGTTTTCTTAGAGGCGTCCAACCCCTTGGACGCCTCCTCTTTATCTTCTTTATTTTATTTTAAAAAAAAAACTCAAAAACAAAAATAAAAACAAATAAAAAATATATATATTATCATGGAGGCGTCCTAAGTCCTGGACGCCTCCTTATTTTTAATCCTATTTTATCATTTACATAAATAAATAAATAAATAAAAAGAAAATGTGGAGGCGTCCAGGCCCCTAGACGCCTCCTTCCCTCACTCACCGGCCCTCACCACACGGCCTCTCGTCCGCCTATCCAGCCTATTAAACCAACAGATTGAAGTTCCGAAGGGCTTACCGGGTCGTGATCGTCCTCTCCCGCGTCGCCAGCATCTACTGCAGCCTCTACGGCCAAAGGAGGAGCTTCCTCCTCCACGGCAATCTCCTCCGCCGCAGCAGCCTCCTCGGCATCATCCCTCAGCCTCCTCGGACGACGAGCCCATCGTTTCCGCTTCTCTCCACCCTGGCTCGGGCCTCCTTGCTCCATTGGGACTAAGAATGGGTCGTCTGGTTTGACTGGGTCGTCTGAATGAACAGTAAATGAGCAAGGGGGGGGAGGCCACCCGTATATATAGAATCCACCTTATTTGGGGCGTCCAGGCGCCTGGACGCCCCCACGTTTTTTATTTTTTTTCAAAATTCAAAAAAATTAGGGGCGTCCAGGCGCCTGGACGCCCCCAAAACAAAAACTAAAAAAAATTTAAAAATAAAAAAAATTAGGGGCGTCCAGGACCCCGGACGCTCCCAAAAAAAATAAAAATTTCAAAACGAAAAATAAAAACGTAGGGGCATCCAGGCCCCTGGACGCCCCCATAATAAAAATTTCAAAAAAATAATAAAAGAGAAATAAGACAAGAGTATGTATATAATCCAAACAAAAGCACAAAATAAAAACACAAAGAAAAAGAAAAATCACCAATAAAAATAATAATTAAGGGGACAAGGGTCCAAAACATCCAAATGCCAGATTTTATTCCATCAGAAAAGCAGAATGAGCTACATCAGGGGCTTAGGCGCCTTAGGCCTTAACTTCCCCAGTTCGGTTACATAAGCCCTCCACAACTCGCACTCTTCTCCCACATGCGCTAAGGCCTTTCCCGCAACACTTGTCTTCCAGGGTGCTTTGACGGCCTTCGCTTCCTTCGCGTCCACGTCAGTGCCCAACTCCTCTTCTTCAAAGGAACGATGCCAGTCGATAGCGGGAACGAATGGCGTGGGATGCCAATCTGGAGGCAGCACCGATGCGCATTATAAAGGACGAACTCGGTCGCGCCGATCAGTTGAAGATCAACTTCGGGAGAAGGCCTCATGAGGAGATCAAGCAAAAGTAAACATGTCGGTGCGCAAGTGAAGAAGCTTTGTGTCACGGTGCGGAAGTGAGACCGCCAGTCTTCACGTTTCTTCAGCCACGGAACGCGGTTCACTACAGTACCACCGAAGCCTAACACGTCGGCTATGTGATGAAGAGGGCTTTGTTGGAAAAGCTTCGAAGCAGTTGGCATTCCCTCACGGTGGTCGAATTTGAAATGCAAATCCAGCCAGCAATTCAGGACAAGTGCGCAACCAAAAGGAGGCTTACCCATGCTCGAGGTAGTAAGGCCACTATATAGGTAGGCAAGGACAGCGGGTCCCACCCTCTTTCCACGCCAGATCCCACAGATAGCACTCAATTGGTCTTCCTCCACCATGTTGTTGGTATAAGGAAACAAGAGAGCACCCGCCAGACAAATGGTGAACCCTTTCATGATTCCCTCCAAATAGCCATCGTCTGGTAACCCTCTCAGGGCCTCCATGACCCATTCCGCGAGCTTTTGCAAATCAATTCCCTTTTGAGTACGAACCTTTTGGGCTGCGTCGGGCGGCATGAAGCTTCCAAGGACGCTTTCGAAGTCCCCCGTGTCAGCATCCGCATAGCCTTCACCTTCCCGTCACTCTTGAATTTCTTCAATCCGAGCAGAAGTTCCACCTCCTCGAGGAGGATGGTCACCTCGAAGGTCGGGAAGATAAAAGTGTGGGTCTGGGGATGCCAGATCTCCACTAGTGCGCCCATAGCCGCCCAGTCCATACGAATCTTCTCGTAGTGTTTGGCGTGAATAAGGAGCCCCTGCAGATGCCACTTCGAGAGTATGGCCCTCATGCCGATGGAGATGTTGGAAGTTAGCTTTGAAAGCCATGGCAGTTTGGAAAACTTCCTCGGGCCTGGGAAGAGTGGATATGGCTGGAAGAGAAAAGAAAGAAGAAGAAATGAAGAAGTAAGAAGAAGGTTCACGTGGAGAAATTTGAAAAGAATCAGCTTACCATATGCGACATGATCGTCCCACTCAAATGACCCTCGAGGTCGGAGAGTCGCCTGATCTCGCTGCTAGGCCTGCTCCTCTTCATAACGCGGGAAGACTCTCCTTCCATCCTGAAATCTCTAGATTCTCCTCTCTTTCCTCTCCTGAGCTTCCAAAACCCACCTTGATGCTTTTGAATGAACTAGCCTAAGGGGAGTTCTTATAGGAAGGGTAGGGCGCTACAGGACGGAACATGTCACATCAGCGGTCAATGTCAGGATTTTGGCTAGATCTCCTTTCCATTGTGGTGCAATTCTGTTACGATTCTGTTACTTTCTGATGTTATTAATCCTTGCTGGCCTGTGCAGGTTTTACTAACGGACGTCTTTATCCTATCTCCTGTCCCACCTTTCAATGGTTGGTCCCACCATGTCATGCATCGTAGTATATGATACCTACGCTACTAGAACATGTCAAGGACCTTGCGGCCCGAACGAATCTGGGATTTGAGTTCCCCTTCAACAAAAACAGTGATGATCCCGGAAGAATTTGGGTTGTACGGATAGGCCGTTAACTTGTGGTAGCATAGGGACGACGGTTCCATTCAGTGAGTTGGTGCGTGGATAAACGGGTCCCGGCCCAGTACCAGCTCACCGGATCGGTATCTTGACCCATTCTTAACAAGTTGACAATATTATCCTTGACTATTTTCTATTTTAGTTTGTTTTAAATTTTTCTTTAAGCCCAGCATGCATTCATATAGGACTTTGATTTATTGCGGAAGATCATTCAAGTGATTCGATTGCGAAAGCCGCTGTGCTTCAATCCTTACAAATATGAGATATTCCACTCCGAATAGAATACTGAATTTCCTTGAAATGGCCCTACACTGCTCTTCCAAAGGAGACCCTTGTTTGGACAGACCCTCAGATATTCCTTTACTTTTTACCTTGCTTGACCCACCTTGGCCGCAGCACTTCCACGTCGGCTGGTAACCGCTCCCCAAAGGTGAAACCTGCAGGTTTATGACCCAGGTACTTCCACACTGAGAAGTTGGTCTCTTTTTATTTCGTGCCTTAGCGCACATCTCACCCTCCCTTATTTGATCTCCGTCCAAGCAAATCGTCAAAATTTGAAAAGACCTCCTTCAAGGTCGCCTCATTGAAACTTCAGGACAGATTCCAAACAGTAACGTCAAAAGCGTGTCTCATCACACCTTGGCATCAACTTATCAGTCCGCTCCCACTTCATTTCACTCCACTTCGATACCATTCCACTACGTGTCACTCCCTTGCAAAGCAGACGCCAAGGCGGGACAGCTGTAGACACACCATTCCTGACGTCTCCTGAGAAAGTCTCATATTACTATACGACGCCCCGCAACGGCTTACGCATTTCGAATCTCTTAAGTGCTTCCTTTTCTTGAGTCTTCTTCTGCCTTTTTCGGCATCCGGAATCGTCTCGTCACGGCATTCGGACGGCATCAACACCAGTCGGACGCATCAGAGGTTCCGAAACCAGGAAGGGTGTCTGCCGGGCGACCGCCAACGCCTGAACTGAGGACCCGGGTGGGTCTTTATGGGGGCGTCCAGACCCCTGGACGCCCCCATTCTTTTAATTTATTTTTCAAAGCCCAAAACCAAATAAAAAATAATATATTAATGGAGGCGTCCAGGTCCCTGGACGCCTCCATAAAAACTAATATAAAAAATATAAAATGCCAGTTGGCATAAAAAATAAAACAAAAAATAATAATATATTTTCTTGGAGGCGTCCAGGCCCCTGGACGCCTCCATCAACTCACTCACGGGGCACCACCCACCGAACGACAGTTTGTCGTGTGTGAAAAAATCCAAATTGTGGAGACGTCCAGCTGGCTGGACGCGCCCATTTCCAAATCACGGGTCGCCGCTCCAAAACCACGCGTTGTGCCAAACCGCGTGCGTCTGTCGGTAGAGTTCGGTGGATGTTATAGAGGCGTCCGGGACCCTGAACGCCCCCAAGAAAATATTCAAAAAAAATGAATAAAAATAGATTAAAATATTAGTTCGGCCCTGATGGAGGTGTCCAGGGTCCTGGACGCCTCCACCCTCCGGAGCCCTATAAATAGAGGCCCACCCCCTCAGTTCTGGGGGAGCTTCTAAGAGATCCGATAGGCTGCCGGAGCCTAGAGGCTACCGGAGTCATTTCTAACCCGTGGGGTCTTTTGTAGGTGGAGGTTCTGCCGGCTTCTCGGGTGCCCACGCTCGTGAGAGGAAGGTCGTCTTCATCCACCGCGCTTCCACGTCGTCCCCATGCTGCCGGAGCTCCACCGGATTTCACCATCGGCACATCCAATAAGCCAATCCTTTCCTTTTCTTCGTAGTTCTTTTGCATTCATCATCTCGCATCCTCTATCCCCCTTCATAAGGGCGCCTCTTCTTATATACTTCTTGCATCCATCATCTCATTTTCCTCCTACTCGAGTCCGAGAGGGGTTTAAAAGATAACACCCACCAGGTGTGTGTCTTGCCATCATTTCGTTATTTTTATCGCAAGGATTTGAATACTACACCTTCATCTTTCTAATCCACTCGTTACTTGTTTGTCGTTGTTTTGCAAGGGTACCCAAGGAAAGCCATCTCCATCGGCCGGCCGAAGGGGGAGGAAGAAGCAACCCGCCATCTCCCGCTCTTGAGGTAGGCGCGATCACTTTCTTTATTTTGGGGTCTTTTGGCCCCTGGCGATCACATCTTGTTCTCGAGGCCGCGGCGAGTCACTTCCCCAATGGCCGTTTAAATTCCCGTTCTTATATTCTCTTTATATTCTGTTATATTCTGCTCATATTCTCGAGGCCGCGGCGAGTCACTTCCCCAATGGCCGTTTAAATTCCCGTTCTTATATGTTATATTCTTATCTATTCATGTTCTCGAGGTCGCGGCGAGTCACTTCCCCAATGGCCGTTTAAATTTCCGCTCTTATATTCTCTTTATATTCTGTTATATTCTTATCTATTCACATTCTCGAGGCCGCGGTGAGTCACTTCCCTAATGGCCGTTTAAATTCTCGCTCTTTATATTCTCCTTATATTCTGTTATATTCTTATCTGCTCATATTCTCGAGGCCGCGGCGAGTCACATCCCCAATGGCCGTTTCAATTCTTGCTATTTAATTTTTGCACCATTCCCGTCCCCCCGAGGCCGCGGCGAGTCACTTCCCGCTATGGCCGTTTAACCCCCATATCTTGCTATATTACATTTGTCCCACTCGCCCCGCCGGAGCAATCTCCCGTGGTGGCCCCTTCTCTTTTCTCTTATTTCTGTGTTGCAGCAAACAAAAGAGGAGCCCGCGCGCTCCGCGTCTTCTTCGCTCCCCGAACCGCGTGACATCGCTCATAACTACTACCAGCATTTTGTTAAAGGCCCTCTTCAGCCAGGCAAGTTAAAAGCATCTCCGAGTCAGCCCAAGGAAGAGGTAGCCCATGCAGTCGACAGCCCGCCATTGCTGCCCAAAGGACTTGTTGATGATATGATTGATTGTAGCCAGGCATTTGGAAGAATGTTCTATGAAGAAGAAGCTATCCAAGCAAGTCAGGAGGTGCGGCTTGTGTGTTATGAGCCACAGCAGCCAGTTCACCGCTCACAGGAAAGGGAGAGCTCACCCATCATATTCACTTGGTCTCCTTCCTGCCTATCTTTACTATTCCAAAAGCTGGCATCCATGCCCCCCTCACCTCCTATAATGATTGATCCGATGCTATTCCAAATCCCCACTGATTTCTTCATCATCAGGACATGCACTTGATGTCCTCCAGTTGATCTATCTACTCCATTCTTCTCCTCCTCTGATCCCTTCCTCGACATCTTCTGTCCCTCCAAGTACCCTCTCAGGCTTCCTCCTCCACCTTCTTCTTCTCCCTCTTGCTACATGATCTCCACTGACTCTCTCCAAAAAAACCGTCAAATTTGAAACGGAGATTTCAGTGGAAGATTACGCTATCTTTACTCCATCCCCCTCCCAGGGGTATGAGGCCCCTACTGCCTCTTTCCCATTAGATTTCCTTTCTCCCAGGTTAGATTTAGGGTCTATCGAGTCTAAGGTAGAAGATTCTGTTAGGCTTCGAGAAGTAGGGTCTTGTTCTAGGTCCTCCAACCCTTCCTCACCTGAGCCGCGCCTGCTTGCGCGTCATTCTAAATCTGTTCCTGATAGGTTCTTGCAGGATCTAGCTCAGCGATGTCACGCTCTTTTGAAGTGCCCGGAGTTTATCGCTATGGTGATTGTGATAGAAGAAGATGAGGAACAAGAAGGAGTGTGGAGCGACGACGGACTAGGTGTTTATGAAGTCATGGATGAAAAAGACCTGGTCGATGGTGAGGACAACGACGTAGATGACACTGCCTATCTGTATGCGCAAAGACTAAAGAGCTTTGACGAGCCATCGTCGGCGGTGGATGAACCTACGAAGGAAATAAATCTGGGAACTGAAGAAGACCCCAGGCCCATTATTATTGCCGCTAATCTCTCTATAGAAGTAGAAGAAGATCTAATCAAGGTTCTAAGGGAGTATAGCGATTCTTTCGCCTTGTCTTATTAGGACATGCCGGGTCTTGACCCCTCTTTAGTGGAACATCTACTCGTGCTTAAACCAGGGGCAACACCCGTGAAACAAAGATCAAGAAGATTTCACCCCCAAATGGCCTTGAGGATTAAGGAAGAGGTCGACAAGTTGTACAATGCCAAGTTTATTAGAGTTGTCTTATATCCCCAGTGGGTGGCGAACATAGTCTATGTTTATCAAGAAAGACGGTAAGGTGCGCATTTGCATTGATTTCAGGGATCTTAATAAGGCATGTCCCAAAGATGATTTCCCACTGCCTCACGTAGATGTTTTGGTGGATAATACCACCAGGTATGAAGCATTGTCATTTATGGATGGTTATTCAAGATACAACCAAATCCATCTCGCTCTTGAAGATCAAGAGAAAACCTCCTTCACCACGCCCTGGGGTACATATTGCTATGTGGTTATGCCGTTCAGTTTGAAGAACGCCGGTGCCACTTATCAAAGGGCAATGATGGTTAAATTCCACGATATGATGCATGTTTACATGGAAGCTTACGTGGATGATATTTTGGTGAAATCGAGAACCAAAGAAGAACACCCCTCTATTCTGGCTAAGGTTCTCTAGAGAGCTAGGGAGTACCAGTTAAAAATGAATCCGAAGAAATATGTTTTTGGAGTCTCTTCAGGGAAGTTGCTAGGCTTTAAAGTCAGCAAATGGGGGATTCAGACCGATCCTAACAAAGCAAAGGCCGTCATGGACATGCCTCCGCCCAAGAATATCATGAAACTCTGAGGACTGATTGGTAGATTGCAATTCATCAGAAGATTCATATCCTAGCATTCTCAGAGGTGTCACCCGTTTTATGAATTGCTAAAGGCGAGAGTTAAGTTTGAATGGAATCAAGATTGCCAAAAGGCCTATGAAACCTAAAGGAATATTTGACCAATCCCCCAGTTTTGCAACCTCCTGTCCCTAGGAAACCCCTAATCCTATACATTTCTGTCATTCAGGACTCCCTAGGGGTAGTTTTAGCACAAGTAGATGACAAAGGCAAAGAGCGGGCAGCTTATTACCTCTCCAGGTTATTCAACCCGGTAGAGGCCAAATACACTGCTATGGAAAAGACTTGTGCCGCCTTAGTGTGGGTAGCTCAGAAACTGAAACATTATTTTCTAGCCCACCCAGTCAGGTTGATCTCTAGAATGGACCCGATCCGCTATCTCTTAGAAAAGCCAGTCCTTTCTAGTAGGTTAGCTCGCTGGCAGAGCTTCCTCTCTCAGTTTGATATCACATTCATCGTTCAGAAGGCAATCAAAGGATATGCTATCGCTGAGCATCTTGCCCATCTTCCCATCCCTTGCACAGACCCTATTCAGGACGATTTCCCTGATGAGCATCTCTCTGTTCTTACCCATCATACCTTTTGGTCTCTGCACTTTGACGGTGCGCTCAACTCCCAAGGCCGAGGGATAGGTGTTGTTCTGCTCACTCAGGAAGGGGTAACGATTCCTTTTGCTTATCAGCTCCGCTTTCCTACTACTGACAACATCGCTGAGTCTGAGGCTCTCTTGGCCAGATTGAAGCACGCCTATCTCTTGGGCGCCCTCTATTTAAACATCGTAGGAGACTCTCAGCTTTTCCTGCAACAGGTTTTGTTCACTTACCGCACTCGTGGCCCGAAGCTCAAGCCATATCAGGATTTGGTCACGCTCTTGGCTAGGCAATTCCGTAAGTTAATCTATATCCATACTCCCCGATCTCAGAACATTCATGCCGATGTGTTGGCATCACTTGCTTCCTCTTTATCTTTCCCTCTCAGTCGAAGCACTGAGACTATCGTCATCCAGAGATTAGATGCTCCCTCTCTTTAGGATCCTTGGTATCACAACCTTAGGAAGACTGTAGACGCTAGGGCTGAGAAGGAAGATTTGAAGGAAGTGTCTTTAACAGAATTGGAAGAGATCCTGGAGGAAGAGGAATTGCCATGGTATCATGAGATTGAGCTGTATTGCAAAGATGGATCGTTCCCAGAAGGGGCAAACGCTGAGCAACGTAAGACTATTAGAAGAGCTGCCTCGAGGTACACTATCATTGCTGAAGAATTGTACAGGCGCGCTCTCAATGGAATGCTCATGAGATGCCTAGATGACGATGAAGCTTGGAAGGTGGCTGAAGCAGCCCATTCTAGTGAGTGTGGAGGTCATGTCAACGGCCAGTCTCTAGCTAAGAAGATCCTTAGGCAGGGTTACTATTGGTCCACTCTAGAGGAAGATTGCTCCCTCTATGTCCGGAGGTGTCTTAAATGCCAGCTCCACACTGATAAAATCCATGCTCCAACTTCATCTCTTCATCCTCTCTCTGCTCCTTAGCCATTCTCTATGTGGGCTTTCGACATTGTCAGCCCGCTCGGTGATCCCAATTCTCAGACCAAACCAAAATCCTTTATCCTTACCGCCACTGAGTACTTCACCAAGTGGGCCGAAGCGGAGGCGTACGTAGAGATCAAAGCAACCACGGTGTGCCGCTTCATCATGAAGAATATCATTTCGTGGTTCGGAGTGCCAAGCAGCATCGTCACCGACAACGGGCCCCAATTCATCTCTCAAGAGCTCAAGGACCTATGTAAGAAGTTCAATATTGCATTGCATCATTCATCTCCATATTATCCTCAAGACAACGGTCAAGCCGAGGCCACTAATAAAACCCTTTTAAAATCATAAAGAAAACATGTGAATATTATAAATTTTCTGATTGGCCTGAACGGTTAGTGGAAGCTCTATGGTCTTACCGCACCTCCGTAAGCACTCCTACGGGGCAAACCCCCTATGCTCTCACCTACGGGATGGAGGCGGTGCTACCATATGAGATCCTAGTCCCTTCCCTAAGGGTACAGCTCGATAAGAAACTTAATCTCGATAAACGTCGAGAGGCGTTGCTCGTCCAGTTGGAACTCTTGGATGAGAAGAGGATGAATGCGGCCGATCACGTGTCTGTTTATCAAAAGAGAGTTTCGCGTTATTTTCAAAAGAAGGTAATCGAGCGTAAATTTCAAATAAGAGATATGGTTTTGAAATGTAAATTCATTCGGTTCGGAGGTCCCAGGTCCAAATTACAACATAACTGGGAAGGTGAGGAGCAATCTCACGCTTGGAATGGGTTGTATCTTAAGCACTTTTATCCTTAGAGTCAAGCTAATGAATGCCCGGTAGCGAGATGTCCCTTTTCTCAAATCACGAAGGAGGATCCTGAGTTCGGCAAATCACACACTTCACGACATCCTTGGTCAGGTTTCTCAGTTTTGTAAACATTGTTTCTCCTTGGCCATGCCCGGGAGAAGTCAAAGTCCCTGTCCGTTTCTCTCCTCGGCCGAATCTAGGGGCAAGAGGCAAATAAGGAGGCGATGACTAATCTAGACACCCTGATGAGAGAAGGTCTCAAATAGGGGCAGTCCGTTATGACCTGAGTCCACAAGAAAAAAAACAACTATAGCATCAAAAGCAAAAAGGAGCAAATCAAAGCAAAATTAAAAGCTCATCTCAAAAAACTCGAAGTTTCAAAGTTAAAGTTCTACAAGTATGGAACTAGGCATGGCAAGAGTGGCAGTACAGTTTCTCCGCGGGACATTATGAGCCCGGTCGTACGCGTGCCTAGGGTGGATAAGGGTTCGATGATGGACACAAAGCCCCGGCGTAACAGACCGAGTCTCTGAAAGGGATGTCATGAGAAGGACTCAAACCCTAAAAACATCGGTACCTGGCCTACGCTTATCTCCTTATTTTCTATTTATATTTTAGGACTAGATAGTACCCTCGGTATGGCTTCGGTAGAGTCATCATCACTGGCCCTGGCCAGGGATTGTCACCTCAAAAGCACGTCGACCTCAGGAGAATCCTAGTATGACAGGTAGGGCTCTTGTTGCTAGGACGGAATTAGCTTTCGAAATCCAAAATCAAAAAAATCATATATTTCAAAATTAAAAAAAAATCATATATTCCAAAATCAAAAAAAATCATATATTCCAAAAAACAAAAAAATCATATATTTTAAAATCTAAAAAAAATCATATATTTCAAAACCCACAAAAATCAGATATTTCAAAACCCACAAAAATCAAATATTTCAAAACCCACAAAAAAGCAAATACTTCCGAAATCCAAAAAATACCATCATCTTGCATCGCATGCATTGCATTTTTTTTCATTATATTTCTGCCTATTTAATAAGGCTCCACCCCTTGACCAAATATCAAGAAATGGTCATTTTCTAACTTGCTGAAGGCAAGGGGTTGAGTCTAAGAACAGATCTAACTTATTTTTTGTCTAAGTGTGTGCAGACGCAAGATCAAGTGCCCAAGATTCAAAGCTCACAACTCTTCTGTTTCTGGTTTCCTAACGGTCTATTATTAGACCGCTAAACATATTTGGCGGTTCATAATTAGACCATTTTGATTTCCCGAAAGCTAGAAAAATCAACTCTCAGTAAAACTGTCCCTAGCGGTCTTACTTTAGACCGTCAGAGTCTTCTCACGGCCCATTATTAGACCGCTTTTATCTCCCGAAAATTGAAAACTCTTAGTTTTCCTGAGCGCTTTCTCTGGCGGTCTATCGTAAGACCGCTCGTCTCTGGTTAGCGACCCTTTAATGAACCGTTTGTCAGACAATGAACCCTATTTTAAACTGATTTGTCCATCCATTCAAGTTCAATCAAGCAATCCACTGCACATTTTCCAACACAAATCTCTTATTCCATTCAATCAAGTTCATTGAACATTATTTTATTGATCATTCCAAGTACATCAAGAAGAAAAGCTCAAATTACATTCATTCTTTTGTCCGCGCAAGGTCAGATCTTGCGCAATTCCTTTACAAAAGCACGGTATTCCTCTTCATCCTCTGCCACTTCTGCTTGAAGGGCACGCACCCGGCTGATTTCCAACATGATTAAAGCGTTCCGGATAGCTCGCTCATCCTCCTCGGTCCCTATCTTTCTAGCTAGAAGGGGAGGGAAGTGTGATAGTGCAAGAACCGTAGTACGGGATAGCCCAACTTGGAGATGGCACCGGTGTGGGTTATAGATCGCCAAGGTAATATTCCCTACTAGCTGCAGGTCTAGGCCCGGTCGCCGAGGTACTCTGAGGGTAGTGCTTTGAAGTGCTCTTGCTCGCATCACGAACTTGTCAATTGGCAAAGTGTTGAGGTAGAGGCGCCAATCATCTCGTGTTTTCTTGTCCGCCATCCGACACTCAACCTGTGAAGAAAATCTAGATGCGCCTCTTATGAAGGATAAAGGTTGGCTCCCGAATATGTGGCTAGCTGAAGGCATGTCCTCCTTAGGTAAAAACTTATGTCTCACTCCCATCCAACACTCAAGGATAATCATTGACCCGAAGAGTGGCCCTCCTAGACAAGCTGAACTAAGGCCTTCATAAAGGTAAGAAAGGACCGCTTGAGAGATAGATAAACCCCGCCACAACCCACTAATAATGTTGAGGTTTTGGATGTCCAAGAGGTGGTCGGTGTTGGTGAAAAGAAAGACCCCGCACAAGCAAACCGAGGTAGCCTTGGCTATAGCTTCAAATCTCCCGCCCTTGTTCTTACAATAAGCGGTGATCCGTTGAGCCATGGGTATTAAATGGACATGGTGCGGGCTGATCATAGTCCTAACATCTTTTGGGTTGTGAATGAAATCCCCTAATATGAGTGATGGGTCTATAGGTTCCACCGTATGGCTCACTAAGTCTTCATCCCCCGCCTTAGTCTTAAGAAGGGCTAGGTAGGTCTCTACCTCTTCTAATAGGACAGTGGCCTCAAAGGTTGGGAATATGAATGTATGAGTTTGGGGATGCCATAGCTCTACAAGGGCTGAAATGCTTGGCCAAATTAAGGAGATTTTCTGGAAATTTTTGGCTAGAACCACTAAAGGGTGAAGGTGCCATGCCCTTAGGATGGAAAGTACCTCTAAAGGAAGTTCCTTTATCAAGGGAGCCACCCACTTAAGGCTAGAGTAGCATCTTGGGTCGGGAAGAAGCTGGAAAAGAAGGAAAAGAAAGAAGGAAAAGAAGAGAGTGATACGAGAAATATAACGTGATCTAGAAGGGGAGGGGATGAATAGATCACTGTTTTCAACCGATTAGAAATTACTGAAGAATGATTCACTTAAAACAAGCAATCTCGGAGTTGAACCCACAAAAATGCAGTGCGGACAATAGCTCGAGTGGATAAAAGGCACACCACAAAAAAAACACCACAGACAATTACACGAGTACTCAGAGGTTTTTAAGGTGGTTCGGTCAGACCTCCAATCTGCCTACGTCCACCTCTCACTTCAAATCGAAGTGAGGCTTCCACTAGCACCTGCTAGCAAAGCAGACTCAGTCTGCGACAACGGCTGATTCACAACTTCACCAGGGGAACACCCTCCCCTCTTCCTCCACACCCGGAGGGAACCCTAAGGACGCCAAGTCCCTAGAAACCAGGAAACAAGTTCCTCTTCCTCCAACCGGAGGGAACACTAGTGATCTGCAGTCACTAGAACCAGAGACCAAGGTCTCTCTTCCTCTGAAGCCCAGAGGGGAACACCTCTTCTACGAGAGGGAACAATACTGCAACCTCTGTTGCAAGTGAACCAGAGAGAACATGTCTCTCTCTTCCCCTGAACACCAGGAGGTAACATAGAGAACTTTCAATCAAGAAAGAAAAGATAGATAAAAATGAAAACAATAAAGACGAAAGTGAAATTTCAGAAACTGGAAACAATGTAGCTCAAAGTGAGCAGCAGACTTCGGATTTGATCCGTAAGTCAATACCCATCTTCTGATCACTCTTCTGCTCTCTCTTCTCTCTCTCAACTGGATCACTCTAGTTTTCTCAGGGAGGCTCCTTCTCGTCTGCTCTCACTCAAATTTCTTTCCTGTAACCTCGGAGCTCTCTTTTACTCGTAGATGGTGAGGCAATGCTTTTATAAGCGATCAGGAGGGTTCATGCAAGGCGTGTGCTTCCCGTGCTAGATCCAGAACCTTCTTGCCACGTGCCCTTATAGCATTGGTTCCTTTAGTATTGGATCACGTGCAGTCCAGTCACTGGGGAATATTCTTCCTCGGACCACCTTCTTCTTTTTGTTTTTCTTCTTCTCCTGCAAAGAATTAAAACGATTAAAACTCAGGGCCACAAAAACTAAAACTGCACGAGGTATGTGGTAGCAATACGAGATGCACTATTCTGAGAACGACATGAGAGACACAAGATTACTACAGTACGAAATAAAGAGAGAATGACACGAGGTCAGATGAAAACAGCACGAGGTAAAGAGAGAATGACACGAGATACACAGTAATAAAGCTAACACTACAAAGAGAATGACACGAAGTATCACTGTAACAAAACAAACACTACGAAAAGAACGACACGAGATACACAATAATAAAGCTAACACTACAAAGAGAACGACACGAAGTCAGATGAGAACAGCACGAGGTGAGAAGGAAATAACACGGAGTAAAACACGCGATCAGAGGAAACCTGGACGAAGATAGAAAGAGGCAACACGAAGACATAAAACAAAACGACTCGAATATAAAATAGCTCGAACTTACGAACGACTCGAAGACGAGGATGACACGAAACGACACGGACTGAAACCAACTTGAAGACGAACACAGAAACCGACACGAAGTGTGGTCACAAAGCAAGACAGACACTTCCAACGAACAGCCTTCATATGATATCAGGCGATGTGTAGACTTTGCATTCAAGTGGATGTATAGACATGGAACGGTCTTCAAGGCAACAATGTACAGACTTTGAAATAAAGAGTGTACAGACTGAGAGTTCAAGGCCACGATGTATAGACTTTGCCCAAGGAAATGAATGTGTAGACTTTGGCTTGGAACGAAGGTAAAGATGAGGCTGTATAGACTTGGCCAGAACATAAGACTCGAAGACATAGGGGTGACACAGATGGAGCGACACGAGTTGGCACAGAAAGCAGTACGAGGTGCTGCAGTGTTCAGCACGCGATGGAACAAATAACGACGTTCAAAACGGACAACACGAAGTGTAGTAAACACAAACAACACGAAGTAAGAGAGCAAAAGTACGGACATACAAGGTACTACCTCATAGCAGTTTTCCTGTTAATCATGGAAATTTCAAATGCATAACATTACGCAAGATATCTGATTAAAATGACAATATTTAACATAGTGATGCTCATCATCAAAACACTAGGGAAGTCACAAAAATCCAACAGAGAGGGAAATGCCATAAGAAGAAATTGAGGAAGTACATGAACTTTTTGAACTTAGAAATATGTTTACCTCTCTTGAAGAACTTGAACTCAGGTGCTTGGGGATGGAAGTTAGCCGATGTAGTTCTTCGTGAACCTTTCTAGCCGCCTTTGGACCAGTGTAAGCTACCTCTCCCATGGCACTAGCTTCAAAGCCCCTCTTCATGATGTTCTTGGGTGTTTTTGCTGAAATTTTAAGGCTTGTAGCAAAGAATTTCTATGAGCTGCGAATTCTGGGCTTGTTCCTACTTATAAAGCTCTGATTTTAGTGTTGATGCATTAGGATTAGGACTGGGTAGCCTTAGCTTAAGTTAGGGTGTAATCTAGTGCAGATTAGAGGCCTTTATCCTCGGGTTCGGACTCTCACAGAAGAGTTGGGACTACACAGGGTTTCTGCACTAGCGGTCTATCGTAAGACCGCTATGAGTCTCCAGGCGGTCTACAATTAGACCGTTTTGTCCCTTCATCCATCGCCTTCCTCCGTCCCTCTGACGGTCATTGGTTTGACCATTTTCTACCTCTGGCGGTCTTAAGTTAGACCGTTTATCAGTTTTTGTCAGATTTTGGCAAATTCTTTCCCCTCTCAATCGTCAGTCCTGCCGCTCTCTCTCCCTCTCTCACTCATACTCTCTGTCAAGACTAAGGTAGTGGTCAGTTAGTCAGCATTTGCATTTTACACGCATTTGCATCTTAAATAAAAACAACAAAAAGATTTTCATTTTACTATCAAAAATCATGTACAAGTGTGCATCAAAAAGAAAAGGAAGAGTACAAATCACTCGGCCGGTCCATCTCCCAGGCCACCACTATCGCATGTGCCC
The DNA here is from genome assembly GCA_022559845.1 of Amorphophallus konjac. Taxonomy (NCBI): domain Eukaryota; kingdom Viridiplantae; phylum Streptophyta; class Magnoliopsida; order Alismatales; family Araceae; genus Amorphophallus; species Amorphophallus konjac. The sequence continues at coordinate 112,853,713 of CM040127.1, forward strand.
TCATGCCGCTTCGTCGGCGGCTCCATGGCGCTGCTCACCTCCTCTCGACGGCATCGTCGCTCCTCCTCCTCATTCATCCGGTAGCCGGAAGAACTAGTGAAGTAATCTCGGACCGCGCTGCTCGGTGCAACGCTCTGGCTCCTGCTAGACTCTGACCTCTTTCCCAGAAGTCGCAGGGCATCCTTCAGGCCCGCCACCACTCCCCTCATCTCAACAGCATGCACTCGTGACTGGTCTCGCTCACTCCTCAGTTGGGCAGCTTCTACTCTGAGATGCTCTATCTCCTCCATATCGGCACGACGGCGGGCTCCTCCTGCGCTCAGTCGCGCCACCTCCTCACGGAGATGAGTCACCTCTCCCGCCTTACTCGCCATCGCTCTGCCTCTACTCGCCATCGCTCCGCCTCGGTCAGTGCTGTGCTCAGCTCTCTCGCCTGCATAAGCATTCATTACCAATAAGCATTTGCATATCATAAGCATTTAAGTCTAAGGTTCTCGGTTTAATTTTTGCTTACCCTCTCTGCTAGAGTGGCCTCGGCATCCTCTGCCAGAGCCACCGCCCAAGCAAAGTCCGCATCTCGCTCGGCTCGGTCTCCCGCAGGCTGTTAAGAAGAGGACGGAGCGTCCGGTCTGTGCCGGTGCGCTCCCTCAGCCCGCTACATTTTATAAATCAGAGTTAGTCACATTCATCATAAGCATATAAGCATAAATCAAGTCTAAGGTTTAGTAAAGCTGATGCGGGATAGACACGCGACCTGAGACTCTAGCTCGCGGACGTCCCTAAGCGAGGGATGCGTGGGACCATGCGCGGTTGAGGAACTGACAATGAGTCGGGTAGTCGGCTCTTCCGTGCTAGGATCGAGTCACGGGATGGGTCTCGATCTCTCTCGCATCAGTGATAACAATTATATCTAGCTAGGAACCTATCACTCGCAGCGGCATATACAAATAAATACAAGTAAAGCAAATGCAGAGATGGGGAGCGGACACGATACCTCCACGCGCCGGCGGTGCGGAAGATGACCACGGCCAAGTACGGTAACTCCCGGTATAATAATTACCAAATAATTATAGAAGTGGATTTCTACTACCCACTCCACGCAGGGAGGTAAAGGGCTACAATGTGGGCCCGGGAGGACCGATCTTGGGTTGACGGGCAGCAATTTGGACACTCCGTCGGCGCAGCTCGGATGACACGTGCTGCGGGTTGTGGGGCCCACGTACTACTCAGACCTCCGAACTGGGCGGGTGTGGACGCACTTTTCATTTACATCTTAGCATATCGGTTTATTGGATTCGTTTATTGGTTTATTAAGTGCGTGGGCGTGCCAGTCACAAAGTGACGATTTATTCGGGCTTCGTGGAAGCCCATGGTGTGCTCGATCTGACTAATCAGATGATTGTGTAGTTCGTGTCGGGACCAAAACCCACCGCGCCATAAAGGTCACAGCGTTAATTATGTCCCCTCAGAGAGGGGAACACCCTTGATTAATCGCCGGGAATCAGGGCCTCGTGTCCAAGAAATTGTATCAAGAGAAATAAGTCGATAGCGGCCTCGGATCAGTCGGAAAGCCAGATGTCTAGGAAAGCAAGCATTCGAAACATGTCGGTCGCTCAAGGGACCATTTAATATTCGGACGAGTGTCCGGCTTGAGGGCAGCATGCTCGTCACGGGAAAGCCGGAGCATGTGTATGCCGGGGTACGGCAAATTTACTATTCAGAGGAACGATAAATATTCAGTTAAATCCCGGTTAAATCGGTCAGAAACCAACAAGTTTGTTGGCTCGGTGCAAGATCAAGCCGCGACCATACTGCGGTGGGCCCCCCGCGGTCGAAACAAGACTTGCATGAGCATCATTAATATTTTCGGTGCTAAGGGGCAACGAGGGAGTGTCCCGGGATCAGATCCCAGAACCAATATACGTTCAAAGGGAGCGGGCTATAGGCCGAGGATATGGGTCAGGCAATGACCATGATTGGGGGGAACCCGAGGTCTAAGCATGGCCCATGGAGGCCTTATTGATATTCCCATGCAAAGGGTCCGGGGATGACGAGAGCCTTCTCGTTCCATTCAGATTTTGTCGGTCACTCATGGACAACTTTATGTTTGGACAAAGGTCTGTATTGAAGGTATGACGTAGATGGAAACAACCCCGCACAAATGTATACCGAGTTCGCGGCAATATCAATAAAGAGCGGGAATGAAGCCCAATAGAACGAATCCGATTTGATGAACTATCGGCCCAGAGCAATGTCGGATTACGACCATATTGGGTGGTTCCCAAGGTCTGAACCCGACTTGGAGGGGCGACGTTAATATTCCCTTTATGCTAGGTCTTGAAGGGATACATGGCTGTGGAGCAGGTCTCATCGTTTTATTATTATTTAAATTTTTACCATTATTATTTGTTAGTTTATATCTTTGTTAGTGAGTTTGTTATTATTATTTATTTATTTTTCTTATGATTTATTTATTTATTATTGTTATTGTTGGGTTTGTTATTATTATCATTTATTATCATATTTTTTATTCATTTATTATTATTGTTTGTCCCCTTTTTGTTATTATTTCTTTTGTTTATTCTTTTGATTAGAACCCCTCCCTTTTATCATTGTCATTATGTAAATCCCTTTTTTATTACTATATTCCCTTTTCTCTGGTCTGGCTTTTAGATATACAGTGTGTCGAAGTGGGTAAGGTGGAGAGTGTACCGCTGGAGGATGATTTAGGGGTGTACCGCTGAAGCAGATGAGAGTGTGCCGGCCAAGGGGGGTGTACCGCTAGAGGATGAAGAGTGTGCCGTTGGAAGATGATTCAGGGATGTGTACTGCTAGAGAGTGTGCCGCTGAGGAGGTAGACTGAGGGTGTACCGCTGGCGCGTGAAGGTGTATGCCATTAGACCAGGGTGCCAGTACACCGGGCAAGGGGGAAGCTGAGGTCAGTGTAGTAGCTGTTGAGTCAATGGCAAGGTCGGTGCAGTTGTGTACATGGCCATGTGGGTCTGTGCACATACGGATTCAAGGTCTGTGCACATATGGGATAAGGTCAATGCAAGTTTTAGGTAAGGTCTGTGCACATTGAACAAGGTATGTGCATGTTTGGGGTATGGGTCTAAGCAAGGGCAGGCCAGATTGGAGTGCAAGTCAATGCAAATGAAGCGTGCCAGTAGGAGGTTGGATTGAGAATGAAAGGGGCTTGAAGTGTACCGGACAAGGCCAAACGGTAGTGTGCCGGACAAAAGGGGAAAAGGGCTAGTGTGCCGCTGAAGGAGTGCGCCGGGCAAGGCATTGGAGGAATGGGGGGCACGAGTGTGCCGGGTTATGTAGGCTGAAAGGTGTGCCGGGTTGGCGTCAATTGGACTGTGCCGTTCAAGGCTAGCCATGGGAAGTTCAGACTGAAATGGTTTGGAAGGCCAATGCCAATGGGGCAGAATCCACATAAATGGGGGACTCTTTTGCTCATGGAATTCAGATGAAGGGTCTCAAATGACAAGCCTCCAATTAACTGTTATGTGATTAAGTCCTTATCCATGTTCAGTAGTTCAATTCTTTGAGCCTTGCATGGTTCCTTTGTCTTGATTAGAAAGTTTTATTGTTGATCAGTCCATTTCTTTGTTGCTTCCTTTTGTCTTTTAACTTCTTGTTATTTCTGACAAAAATTCGGCAGCATCTCCCCTTGACCCGGATGGTAGGGGAGTAAAAGGGGACATACCCACAAGGAGTTGTATGACCCAACAATTTGAGGTGTGTGCCGAGGCAGCCACCTTTGAGAAAACTTCAGAAAACTCGGAGAAAACACCGAATAGGAAACTACTTAGGCTGACACAAATCACAGATGCACCGGGGAAGCGATAGCTAGGGTGTGCTGGGCTGGACTGACCAAGGTGTACCGGTGAGGGTGTGGTTGAGGATGTGTCGGAGGGGCACGGCCAAGGGTGTGCCGGTGAGGCATGGCCAAGGGTGTGCCGGTGGGGCACGGCCAAGGGTGTACGGGGGAGGGTCTGGGCAGGCTCATGCACACTGTGGCCCTAGAAAAGAAGACAAGGGGAATGCTCTGGGCAGTGGGTGAGTTTCAAATACTGAGTAGGGGGGGCAGTAGGTTCTAACAAACCCATATGAGAGGAGGTGGGGTAATGCTTATGCTATGGAGAACCATCGAAAAGGAGGGGAGCCAGCTTTGTGATGACAAGTCATGGAAGTCATATGTTGAGCTAAACAAACCACTGCCACGAGGGGCACGAAGAACAGAAGGGCTGAAAGATCGGGAGAGACCACAAGCCATAAACCCATGACGAAGAAGAGGCTAGCACAAGTGACAAAAATCCAGTAGAAAGCATTCTATTCATGGAGAAGCTAGACAACCTAAGATCACGGCCAAAGGGCCAACTACGATACAATGCTCCCAAACGAAAGGGGAGGGGGGAGAAACCAGAAGAAATGACAAGAAAGAACCCAAAAAAAAAGGTTAGGAGAGGGTTGGAACGAGGAAGAGTGATCATTCCCCTTCACTGCACTCCTTCCCCCTCCATTACACAGCTCTCTCTCTCTCTTTCTCTCTCTCTTCTGCTCTTTTCTACCTTCTTCCTCTTTTCTTCTTCTCCTTCGTCTACTGCTGTCTTCACACACCTTCGCCTGCATTTTCCTTCTCTTTGAAGGGCTTTTATAGGTGTGTTGTTGACGGGGAAGCCTCATGATAGTGCTGCCATCTGAGGTTGACTCCAGTCCTATCGTTGTCAGGTGGAGATCCCATGGCCGAATCAGGGGGTGACACCAAGGCAGGTCGCTAGCTGGCGCTGAAATGGCCACGCTGCGCGCCAAGGGGCTCCTCTAGTGACCATTGTGCACTTGGCCGGCTTCTGCCGTTCTGGGGGATTCAACGATGTGCCGCTGGAGGCTCGCTTGAAGCATGCCGCTGAAGCACCCGAAGGGTGTGCTGCTAGAGGACGTGAAGGCTGTGCCGCTGAGAGGGCATTGGGACTGTGCCATTGAGATGGCATTGGGACTGTGTCGTTGAAAGGGCCCAGACACTATGCCGCTGGAGGGCCTGACGATTGTGCCGCCGATGGGGCCTAGCTACTGTGCCGTTTGAGGGGGCTCCTGGGGGGCGTGTGCCGTCGAAGGCACGTCGAGGGCGTGCCGCTGGGGGCACTAGCCAGTGTGTCGTTGGAGGCACCAGAATCATGCCGTTGAAGGGCCGTTTGAGGGTGTGCCGTTGGAGGCACTCTGGGGGTGTGCCGTTGAAGGCACCTGAGGATTGTGCCGTTGAAAGGCCTGAGAAGTGTGCCGCTAGAGGGCTGTTTGGAGCATGCCGTTGGAAGGGGCACACTAAGCGTGCCGTTTGCAATGGCACAAAGGGTGTGCCTTTAAAGGCGTTGACCCCTTCTTAAGTGACTCATGACCGCATAATTCTTTGGGACATTCTTCACCGTTAGGGACCCGAGGGTGGGCCCATAGTAGTGTATAAATTCAAGAGGGTGTCCTGTGTTTTCTTTGTCATTTAATATGCCCGTGTAAATGTAAGGATTTGTCGGACGGTAGTACTCTCCCGGAGCCCTAGATGATCAGTTTCCCCGGGTCTTCTCTCTTCGACTCTGACATTAATGCGGGAGCTTGGCGGGACATATGGACGTACAATTTTATACGTCCACAAATGCCCCCCACCCACGGGCAGCGCGGGCGAAGGATGAGCCAGGCAGTGCTCGCGGGAGTATCTAGGGAACTAACGTACATTATTGAGTGTACATACTTATAATGTAGATTTTATCATATATCTGGATTTCATTATTATTACCTATATATTAATTTATTAGTATTTATATATTTTTTCTCTTTTTTTTCATTCTTCTTCTTTTTTTTATGTCTCTTTTTTTCTTCCTCTCTCTTCTTTTTTTTATTTTTTTCCTCTCCTTTTTGTTTTCTCTCTTTTTTTTCTTTCCCTTTTTTTCTCTCTTTTTTTCTTTTCTTTTCCTTTTCTCTCTTCTTTCTTTTCCTTTCTCTTTTCTCTTCCCCTTCTTTTGAAGAACCTCGGACAGCCGCCGGCGTGGCTACCGGTGATATAACAGTTGTCGGCTCAGGGGCTGATAATTGAGAAGCTGTTGGTATGGAAGCCAATAATTGGAAAGCAAGCCACGAGGGCGGAGAGAAGAGTTTATTGATTGAAAGGGGTATTCGTCGCCTGAGGGGACGGAGCGAAGAGTTCATTGATTCCATGACTTGGACGGAAGGGGGAGTCCCTCTTTTATTCTTCGGATGGATGGAAAGTCCGGGCTGAGGTGACAAGGAGATGTTTATTCTTTAACCGGACGGAAGGTTCGAACCGAAGTGAAAGGAATCTTTTTATTCTCTAGCCGGGCGGAAGGTTCGATCTAGAGTAGAGAGGGTCTTTTTGTTCTATGGCTGGGCAATGGGCCCGAACCAAAGTGAAATGATCTTTTGGTTCTCTAGCCGGACGGAAGGTCCGATCTAGAGTGAAAGGATCGTTTTGTTCTCTAACCGGACGGAAGGTCCGATCTAGAGTGGAGAGAGTCTTATGTTCTCTGGCTGGGTGACAGGCCTGAACCGAAGTGAAGGATTTTTGTTCTCTAGCCGGACGGGAGGTCCGATCTAGAGTGGAGAGAATCTCTTCGTTCTCTAGCTGGACAACAGGTTCGAACCAAAGTGACAGGATCTTTTGGTTCTCTAGCCGGACGGAAGGTCCGATCTAGAGTGAAAGGATCTTTTAGTTCTCCCGCCGGACGGAAGGTCCGATCCACATTGGAAGGGTCTTTTTGTTCTCTAGCCAAACAGAAGGTCCGATCTAGAGTGGAAAATCTTTTTGTTCTCTAACCGGATAGAAGGTCCGATCTAGAGTGGAGAGAGTCTTTTTGTTCTCTAGCTGGACAGAAGGTCCGATCTAGAGTGAAAGGATCTTTTTGTTCTCTAGGTGGAGGGAAGGTCCGATCTAGAGTGGAAATGCTATTTTTGTTCTATGGCTGGACGGCAGGTCCGAACCAAAGTGAGAGGGTGTTTTCGTTCTCTGGTCGGACGGAAGGTCCGATCTAGAGTGGAGGGGTCTGTTTGTTCTCTGGCTGGGCGACAGGCCCGAACCAAAGTGAAAGGATTTTATTTTGTTCTCTAGCCGGATGGAAGGTCCGAACCAAAGTGAGAGGATTTGATGTTCTTCAATGTGCCAGGAGTACCGACTGTGAAATCCGAACCTGGGAAAGTGGACCGCAAGGGCCAGAATCGGTGTTGCGGAAGTAGGCTGTGAAAGCTGAAATCGGGGAAGCAGACTATATAAGCCGCAATCGGGAAGCTGGCTATAAGTGCCGAAATTGGGGAGCAGGCTATGAAAGCCGAAATTGAGGAAGTGGACTATAGAAGCCGAAGTCGGGAAGCTGGCTACAAAAGCCGAAATTGGGGAGCAGGCTATGAGAGCCCAAATTGGGGAAGCAGACTATAGAAGCCGAAGTCGGGAAGCTGGCTACAAAAGTAGAAATTGGGGAGCAGGCTATGAGAGCCCAAATTGGGGAAGCAGACTATAGAAGCCGAAGTTGGGAGCTTAGCAAGCCGCAAGGGCAGGAAGTAGACCGTGAGGGCCAAGATTGGGTTGTACGAGCCAGAACTGGGAAAGTAGGCTGCGATAGCCAAAATTGAGTTTATTTTTTATTTCTTTTTTTAAACATGCAGGCAATCATCAGCAGGCATAACATAAGTATACATAAGGTAGCTCCCTCTATAGGGGATGGGATAGGGACGTCGCCCATAATTCACAGACACGGTGCGGGCCAGACGGCACAGCTAAGGGGTGGTGCACCCATCAATAGGATATCGCATGTCATGCATGCATAACTTAAATTCACGCATTTCACCCGAGGCAATTCTCTGTGGAGTGGAGGAGCAAACGTGCCAGCAAAAAGCCCTAAACATCGGGATATGCAGTTTTTCTGAGCAACACTCGAGGATTACTCTAGCACCTACACATGGGTTTCAGGCTCTCGATTTCGGTAGCTTCGCACAGCCCCCATCTGTTTATTTTGGTAGCAGATTTCACCGTTCGACGTGAGTCTCCTCATGTGTCTCAATGGAGATTCCCGGCTACTAGGATTCATCCTTATTATAGTTCTGTCGCGGATTCCACCGTCTGACGTGAGTTTCCTCATGTGTCTCAATGGGGATTCCCGGCTATTGGGCTTCTTCCTTATTGAAATTCGCTTCACCATTTCGCGCGAGTCTCCTCATGTGTCTCAATGGGGATTTCCGGCTACTCGGATTCACGTTTCTCTCTTTTTTTTGCATCATTTTCTCTCTCTATTTTTTATTTTTTTATTTTTTTAGTGGGGGCAGGCAACTTTTTACTCACGATTACCTTTCACGCGAGTGTAGGAATTCAAGCGTCCGTAGAGTGCTAAGAAGAAAGTCGGACAATCCTTATGGTTGAAGACCATTGAACACATTAAGCGCGAAGTGGGGGAGTGTTGCCTCAGGTGTATCCCGTGAGTTGGGCTTAGCAATTTAGCCATGACTCCTCCCCTTGACGTGTGCACCCGCCATAATTGGGTTCTCTTCAAGTGCGTGCTGTGACGCACATACATCCGGAATCGGGACAACATTATTTAGCAAGGAAACACGGTCCTAGAAAATTCCAAGGAGGTGTATTATTCTATATTATAAGCAAGCATGCAAGCAGGGCAGCGAAGTATTTTTTTTGTCACTTTTGCTTTGCTCTTTTTTTTTGCGTAAGAACATATTGTCGTTACGTATATGTATCTTGTATGTGCATATAGAGTCAAAGTAGCAGCCAAGGTGCTGAGGAAGGAGACCGCAAAGGGCCGAAAGAACGTTGGGGAAGCGGGCTATAAAAGCCAAAGTTGATATTGGAAGTGGGCTACAATAGCCAAAAATTGAGGAGAGTGGGCTACGGGAGCCGAATTCTAGAAAATAGGCTGCAAGAGCCAAAGTTGGGAAGCGGGCTACAGGAGCCGGAGTTATGGGAAGCGGGCCATGAAGGTTGAATTCTGGGAAGCAGGCCGTGAAGGCCGAATTCTGGGAAGCAGGCTACAAGAGCCAAAGATAATGGGAAGCGGGCTGTAAGAGTCGAAATTGGGAAGCAGGCTACGGGAGCCAAATCGGGGAAGCAGGCTGCAAAAGCCAAAATTGGGAAGCGGGCTGCAGGAGCCGAAGTTATGGGAAGCGGGCCTGTGAAGGCCGAATTCTGGGAAGCAGGCTACAAGAGCCAAAGATAGTGGGAAGCGGGCTGCAAGAGCTGGAATCCGGAAGCAGGCTACGGGAGCCAAATCGAGGAAGCATGCTGCAAAAGCTAAAATTGGGAAGCGGGCTGCAGGAGTCATAGTTATGGGAAGCGGGCCTGTGAAGGCCGAAGTTATGGGAAGCGGGCCTATGAAGGCCGAATTCTGGGAAGCAGGCTACAAGAGCCAAAGATAGTGGGAAGCAGGCTATAAGAGCCAAAATCGGGAAGCAGGCTACGGGAGCCAAAATTGGGAAGCGGGCTATAGGAGTCGAAGTTATGGGAAGCGGGCCATGAAGGCCAAATTCTGGGAAGCAGGTTGTGAGGGCCGAATTCTGGGAAGCCGGCTACAAGAGCCAAAGATAGTGGGAAGCGGGCTGCAAGAGCCAAAATCGGGAAGCAGGCTACGGGAGTCAAAATTGGGAAGCATGCTGCAGGAGCCGAGAAGCAGGCTACAAAGACCAAAGGTTGGTGAAGCGGGCCACAAAGAGCCAAAATTTTGTGAAGCAGGCTGCAAGAGCCGAAGTCGGGATATTGAAAAGTAGGCAAAAAGTCAAGAGATATTGGGAGCGGGCTAACAAGCTGAGATATGTTAGAAGCCAGCTATAAGGCCGAAAGGTATTGGAGAGCATGGTGGGACGGATGGATTAATCCAGATAGTGGGCCTCGGCCGAAATGGCTGAGTCGGAGGGTGTCGGGTAGCGGGATGTGAGAGCCGAAGAGAGGGGTCTCCTTTTTGTTCTTTGGCCGGGGAGGGGTCCGGACCAAAGTGAAACGTCTATTCTTTTGTTCTCTGGCCGGGGAAGGATCCGAACTAAAGTGAAAGGTTGATTCTTTAATTCTCTGGCCAAGAAAGGATCTGGACCAAAGTGAAAGGTTTATTCTTTGATTCTCTGGCCGGGAAAGGATCCGAACCAAAGTGAAAGGGCTTTTTTAATTCTCTGGTCGGGGAGGGATCCGAACCAAAGTGAAAGGTTGATTCTTTTGTTCTCTGGCCATGTCTGCTTCAAGGCTCACTTTCTTTTCTTCTCTTCTTCTTTTATGCGAAGGGGCGAGTGGAAAGACCACGTATGCCTGGTGACTGTTCTTTTCTTTTCTGTTGTTCTTTTTATTGTGAAGAGGCAGGTTCGAAGACCACGTCTGCCTCATGTCTCTTTTCCCTTCTTTTTTTTCTTCTTCTTTTGTGTGAAGAGGCGGGTTCGAAGACCACGTCTGCCTCATGTCTCCTTTCTTTTTTCATTCTGCTCTTCTTTTCTCATTAATGCCTCGTGCTGGGTGTATTTCTCTTAATGTGCCCCCAGGCGGGGTATGGCCTTTCTTCATCTGCCCCCCCTAGGTTGGGAGGGCATGCCTCTTTGCTTCTCTGCCCCCGGGCGGGGTGTAGTCCTCGCCTCTTATGCCCCCATGGCGGGGTAGATTCTTTGGTTCTGACACCCCCATGGCAGGATAGATCTTTCTGCCTCTTATGCCCCAGAGCGAGGTATCTTTCTCTTCACATGCCCCCGACACGGGGTGTATCTTTTGCTTCTCTTTTTCATGCCCCCATGTCGGGGTATGTCTTTTGCTTCTTATGCCCCCATGGCATGGGATCTTCTTTATGGCCTCCCTGCCCCCAGGCGGGGTGTATGTTTCTTCTTCACTTCTTCAAATGCCCCTAAGTCGGGGTGTGTCTTTTGCTTCTTATCTCCCCAGAGGGAGGTATCTTCCTCTTCATATGTCTCGGGCACAGGGCATATCTTTGCTTCTTACGCCCCTGAGGGGGGGTGTAGCTTTATTTCACGTGCCCCCCCCAGGAGAGGAGTGTTTTGCTTCTTGTGCACCCAAGGTAGAATGTGTCTTTTCTTCATGTGCCCCTAAGCGGGGTGTACCTTTGCTTCTATGCCTCCAGGCAGGGTGGATTCTTCTTCAAATGCCCCTAAGTCTGGGCTTGTTCTTTATGGCCTCTATGCCCCCGAGCGGGGTGTGTTGGTTCATGTGCCCCCCCATGGCAGGGGTACATTTCTTCTTTGAATGCCCCTAAGCCGGGGAGAGTTTCTCTCTTTGTGTGTCCCCAGGCGGGATATAGTCTTTGCTTCTCATTCTCCCATAGCGGGGTGTAGTTCTTCCTCAAATGCCCCTAAAACCAGGGTAGATCTTTGAATACCCCTAAGCTGGGGTGAATTTTTTTGCGGCTTCCATGCCCCCATGGCGGGGTATGTTACTTCTTCAAATGCCCCTTGGCCGTGGTATACCTTTTTTTTAAAAGCAAAAACATCAAGTAGGATGAAGGGAGAGTGCACCCCCATTCCAGAGGAAGGGAATGTTCTCACTCCACCAACGATCCACTCGATGCAATTTTATTTCTGTGTAAATTGGAAGTACAATATCGGAGGAGACTTTTATCTCTGTCAAACAATGAAAGAAAGGAAAAAAGAATCCTATACAAGTATCCTATGAAAGTTTGGTATACAGCAGGCGTCGGCTTTGGCATAGCCTTTGGCTAGTAAAGGCAGCTCACTATATGCTAGAAACTCCATGTTCTGTCCAATGAAAACCGCATGGTTAGCCAATGCATCAGCTAGCTGATTGGCTTCTCTATATGCATGAAGAATGGGGCAGTTGAAGGATGAGAAAAGTTGCTGTAGTGGCTTCCACCAAGGGAGGAGAGACCATGGTGGTTCTCTTTTATTGCTTAGCAGCTGCACCAAAACCATTGAATATGTGTATATAACCGACAAAGTGATTGAGTGTAATTGAGCTAGGCAAAGACCATCTAATAAGGCTCTTCCTTCAGCCACCATGTTAGAGCCATTACCATAAAAGTATGAAAATCCCAGCAGTAAATGCCCATGAGAGTCTCGAAAGCATCCTCCTCCCCCGGATGGTCCTGGATTTCCTTTACTAGCTCCATCAACATTGAGAGAATAATGAATAGTAGGGGCTATCCAGCATACAGTAAAGAATGTAATATGATGGCTGCAGACTTCAATTCCAAAACCCCGGAGGACATTGCAATAATCAGAGTTGATTCCTTGAAACTTGATATGCTTTAAATTTGGCTAATCTCCTCTAATATCTTATTTACAATCTTGGAGAGATTGATTCTGTGACCTTCATACCTGGCCATGCATCTATTTTTCCATATCTCCCAAGTAATCAAAAGAGTAACTGGCATGGAAATAAAGCCTTTTGGTCTTTTAATATTAGCCCCAATAGTGGATGACCTCAATCGGCTAAGTATATTTACAGCTTCCAAACTGGTGTTTGTAAGTAAGAGGGCAAACTTGTTCCATAAAAATTGAGCCAGCTCACTTTTAATAAAGAGATGGTCTTCGTCTTCAATTTCATGAAAGGAGGTACAACAATTGCAGCATGAAGCCAGATTAATCTCAATGTTTTGAATACGGCTGTCCACTGGGACTGCTTGGTTTAATAGTTTCCAACAGAATATGACTGCCCTCGGAGGGAATTTGATATTCCATAACTTGCTAAAGAGAGGAGAATTACTTGAATCAACTGCCTGTTCTTTCATGTATCTGTAGGTGGATTTAATACTAAATTTGCCAGAATTTGTGAGTGACCATATGGGAATGTCATTGCCCTGTTGAAATGTAATTCTTTGTAGCTCAGTCCGCAGTTGCTGATCACTCACTTTTTCCCAGATTGGGTGCTGGGGATTAGACAAAGCAGTATTAACTGAACAGTCTTCAATTGAGAATTGATCAGCCAAAGCTTTGTCTTTGAGCCAGATATCTTTAAGGAAATCTGTGCCCATGCCATCTTGAACTATCATGCGAGAGCCAGTCAGCGGAATTGCTCTGGCTTTCTCAAAATCACAAGATTTGATGCCAGCAGGAAAAGGAATTTTGCAGACTGAAATGTGTTGGCCATGGCTGTATTTATTTCTGACATATTCAGCCCAATGAGAAGTACTGTGCATGGATAGCCAAAGCATTTTGACATAGCAGCAAATTTGTATATCTGAAAGGCTACGGATGCCCAGACCACCTGTAGAGATAGGACTGCAGATCTTGTCCCAAGATATCCAATGTTTTCTATGAGCAGTATCGAGCCCCTGCCAAAAGAAGTTGGCACAAATATGCCCAATCTGTTTTTGAATGGTGTGAGGAATAGAGGCAGCACTTGCTGTGTATAATGAGAGTGAAGCTAAGACAGAGCGAATCAAAACTGCCCTTCCTGCCTGGGATAAGAGCTTGCTTTTCCAGCCAGCTAGCTTGGCATTAACTTTGTCCAGAAGATATTTAAAATGGGGGATTTTGGTTCTGCCTTTGAATAAAGGGATACCTAGATATCTTATGCTGCCAGTCTTGTTTTGATATCCAGTTAAATGCCTGATGCGATCAATAGAGGAATTTGACATCCGTTTAGCCACTACAAAGCAGCTTTTCTGTGCATTAATCCTTTGTCCAGAAGATGATTCATATCTTCCCAAAAACAGCATCAATTGTTTAATGGAAGAGGTACCACCATTCATAAAGATGATGGTATCATCTGCATAAAGAATGTGAGACAGCTGTGGAGATCCACGAGGAAGATGATAATATTCACATAAACCAGTGGAGAAAATGTGGGTGAGCCCCCTGCTCAGTACTTCTTCAGCCAATATGAATATAGCAGGTGCCAAAGGGTCACCCTGGCGAACCCCTCTTGATGATTTAAAGAAACCATAGATTTGTCCATTCAGGGATATAGAGAACCAGCAATTAACCAACATTTGGGCAATGAGAGAAATCAGTCTATTAGAGAAACCAAAGCTTTTGAGAACTTGGAAAATGAAATCCCATTCTATTCGGTCATAAGCTTTAGCCATATCGAGCTTAATGAGCATGTTATGACCTCTAACAGGTCTATCAATTTCCATATAGAGTTCCTTAGCTAACATAAAGCTATCTGTGATTTGTCTGCCACTGATAAAGCCATTCTGCTCTTTTGAAATGATCAAAGGCAGAATAGGTCGAAGACGGTCACTTAAGACTTTGGAGACAATTTTATAGGTAAAATTACATAAGCTAATGGGCCTGAAATCAACAAAGTTGACAGGATTTTTAACCTTCGGAATCATGCACATAATTGTGGATGTCACACCTTGTGGAAGGCCCCAGCCGTGAAAGAAGCTCTGAATAGCACTGATGACATCCTCACAAATAATGTCCCAACAGTGGGTAAAAAAACCTCCTGTTAAACCATCAGGCCCCGGTGAGCTGTTTCCTGACAAAGAGAAAACTGAGCTCTTGATTTCATCAGCCGAAGGAATGGAACAAAGAGAAGCATTATGTTCATCTGTGATGAGTCTAGGAATCATAGAAAAAAGGCTTTCTTCAATGCTATGAACTTTAGAAGTGAGAAGTGTTTTAAAGTAATCAACTGCTCCATTAAGAAGAGCCTCTTGATCCTCCACCCATTGATTGTCAATCTTCAGTTTCTGAACAAAATTTCTTTGTCTTTTGGCCTTGGTGTAATGATGAAAGAAATGAGTATTTCTGTCTCCACATTTTAACCATTGGATTCTGGATTTCTGAAACCAAAATATCTCCTCCCGAGAAAGGATAATGCGCATATCAGCATTGGCCTTATTTAGCAACATTCTGTTTTCAGATGTAGGGTTAACATCATAAGTAGCTTGAGCCTGCTCTACCATAAGTTCGGCATTCTCTTTGGCCTTATGAATGTTGCCAAAAATCTCTTTGTTCCAACTCTTTAAAGCTGCTTTCAGGTTTTTTAGTTTTTTTTGAAGATTATAAAAAGGGTGGATGTCCCTTTGAGTATTTTTATTCCACTGCTCTCTCACAAAATCAAGATAGCCATTGTGAGTATGCCACATATGTTGATATATGAATCTCCTCGGGGAGGGAGGGGAGACTTTAGTAGACAACAATAGCGGGGCATGATCAGATGGGCCTCTAACAAGGTGCCTGACAGATAAATTCTGATTTGAATTTAGCCAATGAAGATTATAAAAGACCCTATCCAATCGGGCTTTAATATGAGAAGCACCAATCTAATTGTTAGTCCAAGTAAAGTTGGGACCTGAGTATCCAGCATCAGCAAAACCAGTGGCGGCTAAAAAGCCTGGGAAATCAGTCATTGCAGTAGTTGAAGAAAAATTACCACCAGACTTTTCCTCTGGAGATAGAATACAATTAAAATCACCTCCAATTATCCATGAAATATTCACACCATTACTAAATTCCATCAGTGAATCAAACATGTCCCTGCGATGGCTAGGACTACAGGAAGCGTATATAGCAGTGAAGTACATAATAGCAGAGTTATTATCCTTGAGGGCAACAGTTAAGTATTGAGGATGTAGCTCTATAATGTCAAGACTAATACAAGGCTTGTAAAATAGCCATATTTTGGAAGACTCACCATTATTGCCAAGAACAGAAGGGAGATTTATACGACTAGCCACTCCCTGAGAACGATTAAAATCAATGCGGGGTTCTGAAATAGCAGCTATACTAACCTCATGAGCTTTTATGTATTGAGCAAGGCTTCTAACTGTGGCCTTGTTCCCTATACCTCTGACATTCCAAATCAGAATAGATTTAATCATGATCAGAGGCAACATGTGGATGAGCAGCTAGGACCTTGGCTTTGGCCCTTGTCAACCTGGCATCACTAAACAACACTCCAGGTAAACCGGATACCTCGTCCGACTTCATTTCTTGAGATTGTTTTACTGTGTTATCATTTGCTTGACATAGCATTCTAGAGTTTTCAGAGGCAGACGGAGTGGAGACAGCATCCGAACTAGTGATTTTGAAAACTTTCAAATCTAATCTCTGATAATTAGGTAATGGAGCAAGGTTATTATTCTGTGAAACCTCCGAATTATAGTGGATTGAAGGAAACTCTTCTAGTTCTGAGGTCTCCTCTATTATGGACAAGCCTGTTGTGATCATTTTTGTTGAGTCATTTATGTAAACATCTGAAGGAGCCCCATCTATCACCTGTGCCTCCGAGCTTTCAGAAGAAGATGCAACAAACTGATGATGAATTGGAGCATCAGAGATATCATTTTCTCCGGGAACAGTTTTATCTTGAACATTACTTTCATCGAAATCTGTATCTTCAGGTAATGTATTCAAAGTAGAAAATCTATTTACATTTCTTTATATGCTCCCAAGTCGGGATGTATGTCTCTTTACTTCTGTGCCCCCAGACCGGGGTGCATTCTTACTCTCTTTTCTTTTATACGCCCCTATGGCAGGATATATTTCTCTTCAGGTGCTCCTAGATCAGGGTGTGACTCTGCTTCTTGTTGTGCCCCAAGGTCGGGGTAGATTCTTTTGCTTTTTCTACCGCAGAGTGGGGTATATTTCTCTTCGTATGCCCTTAAACCGGGGTGTATTCTTTGTCTCATATGTCCCTAGAGCGGGGGTGAGTTTCTTCTTTTGTGTGCCCCTAAGCCGGGGTGTATTCTTACTTCTTATGCCCCCAGGAGCGGGGGGTGTTTCTTTCTTCGTGTGCCCCCATGGTGGGATGTACTTCTTTCTTTGAGTGTCCCCAGGTCGGGGTGAATTCTTTTCTTCTTATGCCCCCATGGCGGGGTATGTCTTTTACTTCATGTGCCCCCATATTAGGGTACATTTCTTCTTCAAATGCCCCTAGGCCGGGGTGCAACTCCGTTTCTTCTTATGCCCCCAGGTCGGGGTGGATTCTTCGTCAAATGCCCCGAAGCTGGGGTGTAACTTTTACTTTATGTGCCCCCAAGTCGGGGTGGATTCTCTTCATGTGCTCCCAGGCCGGGGTGCAACTCTGTTTCTTCTTATGCCCCCAAGTCGGGGAAGATTCTTCTCACATGCCCCCGAGTCGGGGTGTATTCCCTTCATGTGCCCCCTAAGCGGGGTGTATCTTTTGCTTCTTATGCCCAAGAGCGGGGTGGGTTCTTCTTCTTCTGTCCCGACACACTGGGGGATGTTTGCTTCTTGTGCACCCAGGCGGGGTGTATTGCTGTTTTTGATGCCCTCAAGGTGGGGTGCGTTTTATTTTTGTGCCCCCAAGGCGGGCGTGTCTTGCCTCTTTGCTTCTGTGCCCCCAGGCGGGGTGTACTTTGCTTCTTGTGCACTCAGGCGGAGTGTGCTTCTTTCTTTGTATGCCCCCTAGGCTAGGGTGTGTTTCTTCTTCAAATGCCCCTTGGGCGGGGTATATCTTTCTTCATATGCTTAGAGGTCGGGATGTGTGTCTCTTTACTTTTGTGCCCCCGGGTGGAGGTGTATTCTATCTCTTTGCTTCTGCGTCCCCCAGGCGGGGTATATTTCTTCTTATGCCCCCGTGGCGGGGTAGATTCTTCTTCCTCTTATGCCCCCATGGCGGGGTATGTTTGTCTTCAAATGCCCCTAGAGCGGGGGTGTAGCCTTTATTTCATGTGCCAGCATGGCGGGTGTGTCTTGCCTCTTTGCTTCTGTGCCCCCAAGCCGGTGTACTTTTTATGGCTTCAATGCCCCGAGGCGGGGTATAATTTCTTGCTTCTTATGCCCCGGGGTAGGGTATGTTTCTCTTCAAATGCCCCTAAGCAGGGCACAGTCTTTGCTTCTCATACCCCCATCGCGGGGTGTAATTCTTCCTCAAATGCCCCTTGGCCCGGGGCAGATTTTTTTTAATACCCCTAAGCCGGGGTAAATTCTTCATGGCTTCCATGCCCCTATATCGGGGTATGTTTCTTCCTCAAATACCCCTAAGCTGGGGGTGTATTCTCTATCTCACGTGTCCCCCAAGTCAGGGTGCAGCTCTGTTTCTTCTTATGCCCCCCAGGTCGGGGTAGATTCTTCTCACGTGCCCCCATGATAGGGGTGTATTTCACTTCATGTGCCCCCATATCGGGATATATTTCCTCTTCAAATACCCCCAAGCCGGGGTTATGCCCCAGGGCGGGGTATACCTCTCTTCATGTGCCCCTGAGTCAGGGTGTCTTCTTTTTGTTTTATCTGCCTCCATACGGGGTGCGTTTCTTCATTTGTGTGCCCCCAAGTCGGGGTATATTCTTTCTGGCTTCTTTGCCTCTGGGCGGGGTATGTTTCTCCAGCTTCTTATGCCCCCGTGGCGGAGTATGTTTCTTCATGTGCCCCTAAGCCGAGGGGTAGCTTTGTTGTCTGTTGTGCCCCCGAGTCAGGGTGGATTCTCTTCATGTGCCCTCGGGAGCGGGGTGTATTTTCTTTCTGCCTATTATGCCCCCATGGCGGGGTATATCTCTTCTTCTTATCCCCCATGGCAGGGTATGTGCATGCTCTCTTTGGGAGCGGTGGCCGTGCTTGGCCTCATTGCTATAAAACATTCCCCACAGCGGGTAGGAATTCATCAAGCTACATTTGTGGTTTGTTGGATCTTCTAACAGCCACTCGAGGGGCCGTCTTATGGCGGATAAGGGCAGCATGAAGGTGGAACGGACCAGGGCGTTGCACCATGGAGTAGGACCCTCCCAAAGCCGTGCGGGATGCCGGCCTTCTTCTTGTTCTCTTGGTCGGCAATGTTTGACAACCCCTTTTTTTGTCCTTTCTTTTCTTCTCTTCTTCCTCTTTTGTGCAATAGACCAAGGTGGGTGTGCAGGAGAGCGCTCACCCCCTCAAGGATGGGATGAGTGGTTTGCTCCATCGTATCAACCCCACAGTGGTCAGCTTCGTTCAGCACGGGTGTCGACTGATATGGCCGTACTATTGTGCCCCTGTGATTTTGATGATTGGTCTTGATGTGAGTCAAACACTGTGAGTCACCATGTGGTGTTCAGTCATTCTGTCAGATCATAAAGCGTTCATATATATACATCTGTAAGGTTTATGCATTTTCCTGTCATACTATGAGTCATGGTTTAAGGTCTATGCATTTCTCTGTTTATGGAAGTTCTGCACATTGCATCGCTGCATACATAAAGTCCTGCACATTGCCTTGTTGCATTTCACACGCATTCAAAGTCTATACATTCTCTCGCATGCAGGCATTCGAAGTCTATACATCGTCTGATAGCATGCACACAAAGTCTACACATCCCTCCATAGCAAGTCTGCACATCGTTTGCATATCACACGCACAAAGTCTGTACACTGTTGCATGCTCATTGCATATGAGGTCATGTCTGCACGTTATTAAGTCTGTACAGGGTCTTGTTGCAGGCACGGCAAGTCTATACATCCGTTAGCCTTGCCTTATGCATACAGCAAGTCTGTACATTCATGAGTATGGCATAGTCAGTACATTGTTCGTTGCAAGGCATTGTGCACGCATGACTAAGATCTCTGTCTGCATATGAATTGATCTTGTTTGCATGGCATTTCATCGAACATATTATGCATACATAAAGTCAAACATGTTATGCAATAGAGTCGGTACATTGCTTAAGTCTGTACAGAGTTTGCCTAGACTGCACAAGTTCTCAAGTCTGTACATTCTTCAAGGGCATAGTCCATGCATTCATCTCAAGTCTATACACTGTCTTAGCATGATCCGTCTCACGTAGCGTCTCACTTAGCGTCTTTGTGCATGCATCATTCAAAGTCTGTACAGCCTGTGTTCGCAACACTAAGTCTGTACATTGGCTGGCTGCTACATTGCATGCACGTAAAGTCTATACATTGCTGCATGAACGCAAGTCTATACATTCCTTGTGCATACATCGTCTCACTTAGCGTCTCATGTTAAGTCTGTACATTCCTTTTACATGCATCGCCTCTCAAAGTCTGTACAGCCCGTGGTCGCAAGACCAAGTCTGTATATTCCTTATGCATGCATCGTTTCTTAAAGACTGTACAGCCCGTGGTCGCAAGACCAAGTCTGTACATTCCTTGTGCATGCATCGTTTCTTAAAGACTGTACAGCCCGTGGTCGCAAGACCAAGTCTGTACATCGTCTGCTGGATGCATTACTTCAAGTCTGTACAGCCCGTGTTCAGAGCATATACAAAGTCCATACATTGCCCTGTGGAAGTTAATTTCACACGGTCCTCACAGATTACCAAATAAAGAGTCCAAATGGACTGACAGTCACAGATCAAGGCATGAAGAGAATCAAAGAGCTCTGAATCTAATGAAAGTAGCTACTGACAAGGCCTTACACTCTTGCTTCCATGACTGTAGGTCCGCTAAAGACATTCTGGATGAGCTGAAGGTAGGACACAGAAGAAGGGAGGACAGCTGCATGATGGCTAACGGAAGTAATCAAAGTGGCAGCGATCAAGGCAGCAATCAGAATGAAGACGATAATGATGAGGAGGTAAACCCTTTTGAGAACTATACTTTAGATGATTGGGAGAATTCATATGCTGACTTATTAGAGTCACATGAGAGGTTAAGAAAATAGTATAAAAAAATTGAAAAAGGGTACTGGGTTAGAAAGTTCAAGCTCTTCTTGTGAAAAATGTCTAGAGTTGAAACAATCTCATGATGCATGCTTTTCTGATATTCAAATGCTTAAAGACCAAATTGGGTTGTTGAAAATTGAAAATCAAGAACTTGCAAATGAGATTACTGACCATGAAAAGAAATTCAGAAAACTTGAAGTCGAGAAGAGTCTAATAGCTGAAAAATACGATGTGATAAAGTCTGTGAACATAAAGCTTCAGAAACACATTGAAAATATGCAAAGAGAGTCTGAAATTTCAGATAATCCAAAAATATCACATGATGAGCAGACTCTTCTTGATGAGTTAATTCAAAATGATGCTCTGTCTAAGGAGAATGAAAAGTTGAAACAGCTGAACTCTGCTATGTCTGAAAGACTTGTAGCATTAGAAAGAGGAAAGTCTGTTCACATAGAGGAGTCTGATAAACTGAGCAATCTGGAACATGAAGTTGAGAAATATAAAACTGCTAACAAGGTGCTAAGTGAATGTGTGAATTGCAGTGAGCAAGAGATTGCCAGTTATAAGTTACACATTACCTCTCTAGAATATGAAATCCAAGACTTGAGGAACTCTTTGTCTAAGTTTGTTGATGGTAAAGAAAACTTGAATAGGTTGTTAGGAGTCAAGGCAAATCTTCAAAAAGAAGGGATCGGCTACAAGCCAATTAATAAGAAATCATTTGAAAATAAACTAATGACATCCTTTGTAAAAGAATCAAATGCTGTTACAATCAATGTCAAAGCTCCTAGTGTAGCCACCACTTCACAAGTGAAACACCCCATTGTTCAGAAAAAACAGAAACAAAATGACCTTCAGAAACAAGCTGAAAAAGTGAAAAGGTATGTTCATGTGAAGAACAAGCAAAGAAACAATCATGTTGATGCTGTGCATGTGACACATAACCTAAACACACACACACATGCACACAAAAGGAAAATGTCATGCCACTATTGTCATAAACCTGGTCATCTGATGCATGAGTGCAGGTTGATGGAGAAAGATGATATGAGCGCCAGCATAATGAATGCTAGGAAATTTCATGATATATATTCTTCATCTCAGAAAAAAAATGTGAATGTTTTCACTATGGCAAATTAGGACACAACATTACACAATGCTGGTTTGCAAGTGGTAAGAAAATATCTCTTTCACATCATGCTAAATTCCCTGCAAGCCAACATGGTTTTAATAAGAACAAATCTGTTTCAATGAACCAGCACATCACTTGTTTTAGCTGTAACAAACGTGGTGACAAGGCCATTGAGTGCTAGTTTGGATCTACTAGGGGCAGAAATAGTTTTAAAAGTAAGCATATCAGATGTTTCGAGTGTGGGAAGAATGGCCATACAGTCAAGGACTGTTGGCATGTTCAGAAGAATTCTGCTAACCCCCATGTTGTGAAATTTTCATGCCATAACTATGGGAAGCCAGGCCATAGAGTTGCTGACTGTTGGTTGGCTTATTTTAGTGAACACAATTTTCTCTCTGCCAATAAATTTCATAACAACAGTAATTTACATAAAAAGAATTTAAAATCTGCTGCATCATGTCATTACTGTGGTCAAATAGGTCATTCAATGAATAATTACTACTTGATGAGATCTGATGACCTTCATGCTAAAAAACTGTTTAGAACACCTGCCAAAGGTGTCACAGTTAATTCAGGACCCAAGACCTCTTGGGTACCTGTTTATGCAAAGTGAACATTGTTTTACAGGTGTGCCTTGGGACTGAGAAATAAAGAGGGGTAAATAAGCCAAGGCACTCAAAAGAAAACCCCTTTCTGAACTTTTCAGGTAAATTCTCTGCATTTCCTGTTCTAAAATTCAATGCATATCTTGTTTGATGTGTTCATGCATATTTGTCATCCTTTGCACACTATGAGTATTCATGTCTCTCAAAGCTCATACTAAATTGTCTGTTTAGATATTAGAATGAGAATGAACTTGCACTTCTGAAAATCTGAATTGACTGAATTTGAAGCATGTATGTGATATCATGCATGACCACTATGGTATATTAAATGGTAAGCTACTAAAAGGCAGGTGAAATCTGTCTGGAGGTTCTTACTACGTGTGAGATGGTCTTTTAGACCAAGTACTCCGCCTAGTACCATAGGTCATATGTTCAGTCTTCATGGCAAACATTGCATGTCTTTGCATACATATAGTGCATTGCATCTCCTTACATTGAAAAATGCCAAAAAGATTGATTGAATGCATATTGTCAGGGGGAGTCAATGCATTGCAAGCAGGTTGTCAAATGCATACACTTATGTCAGAATTCATTGCATATTAACCTTGAAGATCCTGAAACATGTCTGACCTCCTGTTACCCTGCATGACATACATATTGAAAAATAATAATAATAAAGGTTGCATGCATGTACTCAGGGGGAGCATCCATAGGCTTATCTGTTTTCCATTGGACTTTGTCTCTCCCTCTGGTCAGTCTCTCAGTCAAGTTTGCAATAAGGACTTCAAATTGATGTCTCCATGCTGTTTCTTTTATCTTGTCAAAAGAAATTCATATGCTGAATCGCATTGGTCAGACTTGACATTAAGTTGCATGCTCTCTTAACAAAAAATTCTTGTTGTTTCTATTGTTTGGCTGCACTGTCATTGTTGATGCATTTGAAATCGAAGAGACTTAAATCTGTGTACCCTAATCATAAATCCGACATATTTCGAAAAGAAGAATCTTCTATTATACTGGTTTAAGAATGTCTGATGAATCAAATTGATTTAAGTCTAATGTATTCATTAAGTTTTGATTTAAAAGTCTTGAAAATATCTGAATCATTATGTTTAATAAATCTTAACCAATTGTCTCATGTAACTTCATGCAAAACTTTCTGAAATATGAAATTTTAAAAACATGGCTTTCTTTGGTTAAGATACATGTAGAAAGTATTGTTCTTGAGCATTTCAGTGTACCGAGCATTGTCTGAAAAATCTAAAAATATTTGGAAGAAAATAAAGTCAGAGCAATGAATTTGGTCGCAGAGAAACTGGGTTCTATATCAAAGAAATAGAGCAAGCCCATGTCATGAAGTGCCATAGTTACCTCTCTTATAAAAATGATTAAAAATCTGGCAGAGCAATGGCATGGCAGTGTCAAGTAACTGGGGATTCTGGCCTCTGATCAAGGTGTCTCCTTATGTAAAAAGACACTCCAAATTGCTAACTATGTTCTCTTATTGAGAGGTAATATGGTTGTCACACTGAGTAACTGGGTCACTTCACCTAAGACGTGTTGTGCCTCACGTAAAAAGGTGTTGACTTAACCAAACTTGCTAAAGAAAAATAAGCATTGTTCAATAATAAAAAAATTCTGAAAAACAAGTGTAATCAAAGAAAATTCAGCTACACTCATATTTACTTAATCTCAATACTATCTAGTGTAACTTCCAAAGGAGTCATTGAAATTGATTGAGTAAGATAGAAGGAGGTTAAACATGTATGTCATATGTGTAATTGGTTCATCTTTATTAAAAGATGTTTCAGATATGAGTATTGAATTTTCCTGATAAACTTTGTATACATCATTCTTAAATCATGCTTGTAAGTTTAGACTCATTCATAATCTTTTATAATAAAAGAATATGAAATTCACTTATCAAGATTTATGGTTTTGGTACCCTATTGAAAACCTTTCTGTCTTATCTATTCATTGACAATCCAGTCAAAATCTTGTGCTCAATTTCCACTCACTGCTAAATTCAAAATGAATTGTGCTCACTGTCCTTGATTCATCATGTTGATTGCCATTGTGGTCTCCTTCTCATCCATCTCATAAGACTCCATTTATTCAGGGGGAGCTTCCTTGTCATATGAATCATTCTGCATAGAAATTCTTGAAGGGGGAGAATTGTGTGCTTGCATTCACATATTTAGGGGGAGATCTTGCATTTCTTGTTGCATCTGCATCTCTGCATTCATACCTCTCCATGGTTCATCTTGATAATAACAAGGGGGAGAATTTGGTTGAGTCATAAATATGTTTGTACTTTCCTCTCAAACTATTTCCTTTTTTTGATGAAGTCAAAGGGGGAGAATAGTTTGAGTCATCAGAATGACTCACAGTGTTGCCTGTGAATCATGGAAAATAATCCACTTTTAAGAAAAATTAAGAGTATGCATAAGAAGAATAATGAAAAATGGAGTAAAAAGAGCACGTGGTGCTACTAAGGAGAGTGATCGCCAGAGGGGTTACCTCAATAAGAAGAAAAGATGATCGCGAATACCTGGTAATAATAGGATGCGGGATGGATGTGGATACCTTCCTCCACCTTCTATCGGCCGGCCGATGAAGGGGGTTTTTCCTCTTTGATTACCTTTGAACAAAGAACAAACAAATAAAAGAAAAGGAGATCAGCCAAACGTGAGTGTAGTATCAATCCAAAGATGAAAGATGGTGATGAAAAAAGAGCATAAAGTGTGCACCTTTTGTTTGTTTTAAAACCCCTAGAGAATTAGGGAGAGGAAAAGAGATATAATTATCTAATGCAGGAAGAGAATATGGTGATCGATGATGAGATGATGATGACAAACAACAACGAAGAGAAGAAAAGATCCCTGCTGTTCCTGTAAACAGTAAAGGGAAAACACTTTGCTTCGGATGTGGCAGCAGGAGGAAGCACAAGAAAAATCAATAGCTCTTAATCTTAATCGCCAGCACCCGTGAACCTCTGTGTGTGTGTATCTGTGTGTCTCTCTAACGTCGTGCGAGATCAACCAGGGCATCTTTATATAGGGTCTCGATCACAGATAATCACAAATTTGGGAAGATAAGAATAGGCAGTGGTCGTCAATGGCAAGGACTCTAGTTCCCAGATCGAGCAAGGTGATCAAGAAAGGCAGGGAACTCTTTAGGAAATGTGAGTTTAAGCAGAACACGAAAGGGTGAGACACGACCTACCAAAGGGCGTCAATTACAAATTGACGACCAGCTCCAGGGCGTTAATTCAAAACACGACCGGGATAAAGGCATCACTACCTGGATTTAATTTTGGCAACAAAACCTTCTTAATTTGAAAAATTGTAACGAGACGCCTGAAGCAAAGGCGTTAAACAAAAACACGCCCTATGGAAGGACGTTAATCATTCATTTCAATCGGGGTGGGACTCGTAAAATACCAGAATTGACGCCCTTCCTGTGGTCGTCCTTTCTTAATAACACGCCCCAGATTAGGTCGCTATTTAAAACACGCCCCTCTTCAAGTCGTGAATTCCAAAAATGCAAGAATTAATCACAAAAACACACAAAAATAGAAAAACTTTATATTATAGAAATATTGAAGTTCACTTTGGTGCGTTAACATGGTGACATGAGATTTGATCAACATAGCGTCAATTTTGGCGGGTCTACAGCTGCCCCGCCTTGGCGTCTGCTTTGGAAGGGAGTGAGACGGAATGAAGGTGAAAGTGCAACAAGCGAAATGAAGTGGAGCGAACTGATAAGTAGATGCCAAGGTGTGATGTGACACGCCTCAGACACTAAGCATTAGAAATCTTTCTAAGATTCAAAGTGAAACAAACTACGGGTGATTCCAAGGAAGCATCGATTTGCTGTATATAGGAGACTAAACTAAGTAAATAAAATGTGCACGTGGGCACGACAAGGAGACACCATTGAAGAGCGGTTACGAGCCAATGTGGACGTGCTACAACCAAGGTGGATTTGCAGAAAAATAAAGGGAATTGAGATGAAGATCCTGTAAAGGAACAGTTTCAAGGAACTAGCCTGAGCGGCTTCAAAGAGAATAAAGTACTCAATTTGGAGTGGAATTTCTCATGTCAACTCAATCAAGAGCGAGTGACCTTCATTATTACCATAATATGAAGATTTTCATCATGAAGCTCAAAGTCCTATATGATGCATGCTGGGCTAAAAGAAAAAGATAAAATAAACTAAAAATAAAAAAAATAATCAAGGATAATATTGCTAAGCCATCTAGATTTGGTCAAGAATCCAGATCTCTGAGCTGACACTAAGCTGAAGCCCGTTTGTCCGCGCATCGACCCAGAAAAGTGGAACCATCTTTCCAAACCTCTAATGACTCAACGGCCTATCCGTGTGATCAAGACTCTCCTGGAATTATCACCGTTTTTGATGAAGGGGAACTCAAATTCCAGGTTCATCAAAATCACAAGGTCCTTGATATGCTATAACAGCGTAGAATACCATATAGTAACAATGCTTACAGGAAAGAAATACAAAAACAGAGCGATGATACTCCGACACATGACCCACGCTCCTCGAACTCTGCAATCTTCTGTACTTGAAAGCTCATTAGTTCTCTCAAAGCAAAGCAAAATATGATCATAAGTGCTTAACCAAAAATAACTCCAATTAAAAGATAGCACTTAAGTTCATCAAAGCATAGAGGAACCAAACTTTCAAGCCTAATAAAATAACGACTGCGGTGCATGGCGTCAAATTTATAAGAGACGACTGACATCAGGGCGTCTAAAGATAAAACACGCCCTTCATCAAGGCGTTGATTGAGGTGAAAGTTCAATAAAGAGACGCCCCTCAGGAAGGCGCTAAATAAAAGAAGACCCCAGTAAGGTCGTCAATTTCACAATTGACGCCCTGACGAAGGACGTTAATCAACTGGAGTGCGCAACACCCCGCTTCCGACTAAGAACCAAAAGCTTGATCCTAGTACTAATTGTAATCAATCTTCCAACTTCGAACAGGCATCAGACTCTCCAAACTTCTATAAAAATGAAGTATCTTCCTCAGATCAATCAAACAGCTCGTCGAATTTCTGCTTCTTCTGCTACTTCTGTCTGTTCACAGGTACTGCTACAGCTGCCTTCTTCCTTCAGACTGCCATTGAAATAACCGTAGAAGATGGAGAGGGCAATCAAGAGATCAAAGATCTCTACTCCTAGACTCTCAGAAATCAACGGACATATAAGCAACAGAATTGCATCGAACCAGGTATGTGAGTTTGCTTTATGTTCCTTTTCATCCTTCTTACTGCATTACTTCGTTCTGTATTCTCATCCACTTCTCTGTCTTTTCCTTTTCTGCCTTCCGCAGGATTATCCAAATATTCCGGGTGCAAGAAGATTCACAAAAGTCAAGTGGTTGCCTCTTCTGCTTTCAAAATTCTCTTCAGACATGAGGGTCTACTTAGCAAGATGGCACCTCTTAGGCCTAATCACTCATGCCAAACACTATGATCAAGTTCACCTTGATTGGGCTGCCATAGGAGCTTTAGTTGAAATATGGCACCCTTCCACTCATACCTTCCTTTTCTCGACTTTTGAAGCCACAATCCTGTTAGAAGAGCTAGAGATGCTCTTGGGCCTAAAGAAGATGAAGCAAGGAGAAGAGGAAAAGATGGCCATCATGCCAAGACGAATCTCCTCACATGAGCTTCTAACAAGTTTAATTCCCAGCCTAAACCTAGTGAACCAAATCAAAGCTACAAAAGGAATCAATCTCTTAAAGCTTGCTTCTTGGGTGTACAAGAGATCCGATCAAGATAAAGAAGGCGAAGAGATAGAGCGGGTGGCAAAGGCTTTCGTGGTGTGCTTGGCGGGAGCAATCCTATTTCCATCCACGGAAGATTTTCTAGAGGAGACCCAATTAAGCGCCATAGCGAGCCTATGGGAAGGAGAGAGAGCGGGAGCCGCAATTCTAGCCTATCTCTATAGCGGGCTTACCTCGGCGGCAATGGGAAGACCCATCTATGGATCCATGCTAGCACTCTCAAGTTGGGTAGATCTCCACTTCAAGTTCGATCCCTGTGAGGAGACCCAACAACCTTCTAGAATCTTCTCAAAAAGCCCACTCTCTTACATGACCGGTTCTTTAGGAATAAGCAATAGAGTGATGAACCGGATACCTCAAATCAAAAAGAGAGTGGAATGGAGAGAACATCTCAAGGTAATGCCAAAGAACATTTTTACTTGCTCCCCGGGAATACTCAAGACTCAAGAACTCCGCGCACAATTCTCCCCCGGCACGGACCTTCGACTCATAGGCGCTTCAGAATTCATTCTGTATAACTCACATCGGTGCCTTCCTCAACTTGGGCTTCCACGGCAAATGTTTGAAGATCCATCTCATCTCCCTCCGATCAAGACACGGGACCTCGGTAGTAATGAAGATGGAGAAGAGTGCACAACTATCCAAGCTCTGTGGAAAATCAACAAGGCTTATCATCCTGTGGAGAACTTAGAAGAAGACAGAGAACAGTGGAAGTCTTATGTAATTGCTTTAAGGATCCTGAGGCCCAAAATGGCTCATTGAAGCAGTGTAATCTTTTTCTTCCAATAAATCAATGATAATATTCTGATTGAACCATAACACAATGATTCTGATCAAATCTTCCAATAACCTGCGGTTCTGTTGCAAATAACGACTCAGCCAATGTCGTCAATTCCATAAATGACGCCTCAGCATACGTCGTCTTCAATGATTGATCTCTCATAATTGACGCCTTCACCTGTGGGTGTTAACTGAATAACGACTTAAGACAAGGCGTTAATTTATTCAAATTCCCAAAAGATATTCGTTGAAATTCCAAAAGTAACGCCTTCAGCAAAGCCACGTTTCATATGAACAACGCCTCCAACTCAGACGTTAATCAAAAATAGTAATGATTATTCCCATCGCATCAATCAATCTTTATTTAATGCCTCTGACGACGGTTATCATTCCCCATGCAAAAGAAATTAACGCCCCAGATAGCGTCGTCCATTGTCAAGAAACGCCCATGGTTTCAGTCATCAATTCCATAAGACACGGCCTTCCTTAGGTCGTTAATTCTTTTTGACCGTTCAACTTTTCTTTCCCTCCTTTCTTCTTCTTTCTTCGTCCTCTTTCCCTCTTTCCTTTCCTTCTTCTGCAAACCCTAACCGAAGAACCCCCCCTTTCCTCTCTCAGTCTCTCTCATTCTCTACACCCCTCTCTACACCGTAGCCCTAGCCATGGCCGGCGGACAGAAACTTCAGAGGGTTATGGCCCTCGATGTGGTAGACCTGGAAGATGAACAAGTAGCCGCGGGTGGCCCCCCCCGGCGGCGGTTGAAGATGTACCGGCGGCGGCGGCCGGCGACGATGAACACAACGAAGAAGGAGGAGAAGCAGGCGATCGTGAGAAAGAAGACAAGGATGACGAAGAAGATGAAGAAGAGGAAGGGGATGAAGAAGAAGAAGGAGAACAACGGGAAGAAGAACAACCACCGACGTGGTCGTGCCTCGCCGCGGCCAAGTCCGGCGGCCACGTCAGCCAAGGCCTGAACTCCAGGGAGAGTTGACGGGACCCAAACGCCAGAAGGTAAGCTCCCCATACCCTATTTTCCATTTTTGTTTTCATTTTTGTTTTTATTTCTTCCATTTCCATAGCCCTCGGGCATGAGAAAACTAGAGCCACAGTCAAAAGACGCCCCTAGGGGTGTCATTAATTAAAACAACGTCCCACATTGGGTCATTAATTATGATTAATGGCATGAAAACCACGCCCTGCAGCATGTCGTCATTTTTAATTCCATCATGTTTGCCAGCATGCTACTTATTTTCCTGTTATTTTTATTTATTTTAAAAGCATGTATTTCCGTTTATTTCAATTTCGCACATAAAAACCATGAAACCCCAGGACAACCACGCCCCCTACCGGGGTGTCAATCAACAGAAAACGACCATAGGGATGGTCGTCCATTTAAACAAAACCATAATATATTTTAGGCCCAAAAACTTATTTTAAGAAAAACGTCCCCGTTAGAGGCGTTACTCAAGTAAATGACGACCCTGAGATGGGCGTCAATTAAAAAAACCTTTGGGAATTTAGAAATCAATTTCAAACCACGCCTCCCACCGGGGCGTCTCTTAGATAAACAACGACCTTGCGTAGGTCGTTAATTCAAAGCTTCCTTAGAAACCACGGCCCCCTCAGGGGCGCTAATTAAACAAGCCACGACCCAAGGGCCGTCGTTAATTAAATCAATCATCAACATCTCAAAAAAAGGCAATTAAGTGAATTCACACATAAAAATTCATACCCTCAAACAAAATTCTTTCTTTTATGCATGCATGGGTTGATGAGGACGCGCATCTCGTGGGTCATGGTCCGGGCAGCATATCACGGCCTCCCCGAGTTCCAGCGAGCGAGGGTAGATGCTATGGGGTTCGGGGCTTTCCTTACCATAAAGCCAGTCAGACCCCACCTACCACTTATCCAGGTTCTGAGGGAGAGGTGGGATAGGACTAGCCGGGTATTCCTGATGCCTTGGGGTCATATGGTCCCTACCCTGGAGGATGTGGCTAGGATTACAGGGTTGAGGGTAGATGGTGAGGCAGTGCGGGGATCACCTTACCAGACTATACCGAGCTTGCCCAGAGACTGCTAGGGTTAGAGATGGTCTACGAGACACCTAGCGAGTGTAGGACTATCTTCCGTACCGACCTGACTACAGTGATGGGCTTAGGGGATGCTAGGCATAGGTCAGGGGAGTCCTTAGAGCAGTTCTCACAGAGATTGACCGAGGGGGCTAGGGCAGTCTATTGCCAGGACCCGACTGATAGGGAGAGAGCAGACCGGGACTTGAGGAGGTTTCTACTGCTGCTGCTCAGGAGGCTATTGCTTGGCACGAAGGGCGACGTCATCAACTGTCGATTCCTAGGGATCCTCGAGGACTGAGAGGGAGTCGGCAGATACGCCTGGGGAGCGGCACTGTTGGCGCACTTACTAGCCTACCTGTCCACGGGGACAGGACGAGAGACGACCGTCAGTGGCTTCTCACCTTTTCTTCAGGTATGCACTTATATATTTTTTCCTTTTTTTTCTTTTTTTCTTCTTTTTTATGCATGTGAATGCCACACTAATGCAATGCATGGATGCAGGTTTGGAGCCATCTGTACATGTCGATGGGGCGCACCGACCCACGGCCAGGAGGTGAGGGACTTTTCCCTCTAGCACGGCGCTGGCTGCCAGTCATTTTTGGTGCCCCACTCGCCTACGAGTTGTGGGTGCTACGGAGAGAGTTCCGAGACTTCCCTCCCTCGCTGGTATGAATGTTATGCATTTTTTTATGTTTATTTGAATTTATTATGATTATGATGAGATGACATGCATGTTCATGGATGCAGGTGCGATGGAGGCCTTACGAGGGGATGACCGACGAGGGCCAGCCATGGGTCGTAGCAGGGCGACCTCGCTTTGAGCATGAGCTTTGGGTTCACTGCTTGAGCGAGATCGAGCCGTTATGGCTTAGGCTGGTGATGAGGACCTTGGGCTTACACCAGGAGTGGATAGAGGTCAGGGAGCCGCGAGGGATCAGGAAGAAGACGCGCGGTCGCACGAAGGCGATCGACTGGAGGGTGCGGTTCGAGGACCAGTACGCCGACTGGCGGCGAGGCGGGACCCGAGTCACTTCCCAGGCGACCGACAACTCCGAGTACCTCCGGCGCTACTGGGAGGTATACGCCGGCCGACCCCAGATGAGGGTCCTAGGGGTATGTATGAATGCAATTGCTTCTGAACTAAATGCAAATGTTTATGTATTTCTATTATGCGACTAATGTGAAATGGATGCAGGATGCACGGGACATAGCGGCGATGGATGCACAGGCCCATCTACACAGCCTGGAGGACCAGCTAGCTGCCACACGGGCCGACCTCGAGATCCTGGTGAGTGTTTAAATTATTTCTATATGCAAATGAATTTTTGTTGAATTATTGATGATTAGCCACTGACGATTTTAATGAATGCAGCGTGCCCAGCAGGGAGCCGTAGGGAGAGATGCAGGGGAGGCCTCTAGCTCGAGGGGACCCAGTGCAGAGGCGACTGCACTAGCAGAGCAGCTAGCAGGGAGCGGTCACACGGGCCGAGGCTGCAGAGCGCGACCTCGCCTCACGGGTAAGTTCCAAAACTCAAACCTCATTCAATTATTGATTATATATTTCATTGTGCACTGATGAAATTCATTTTTCAGACTGAGGAGCTTCGAGCCGCTCTCACTTGCGTCTGCGAGGAACAGCAGGCGATGACTGCCCAGGTGAGTTTTACTTTCAGCCATGTATTGCTCACTTCATGAATTATTGAACTGTGAAACTGATGATTTGTTTACCTGTTTGCAGACCAGACAGTTACAGGCGGCACGTACCCAGGCTGCTCTGGCCGGGACAGAGCTGGCGATCCGCGAGCAGTGGATTACAGAGCTGGAGCGGTCCCTGAGGCGACGAGAGGAGCTGCCTCAGGACGTGGCAGAGCTGCGGGTTGCTCTTGAGCTGGAGCGGAGGGAGCGCGCTCGAGAGCGAGAGGAGCACCTGGCGGACCGTGACCGGCACCACGAGCAGCAGCAGACGGACCGTGCCCGATACCAGGAGCAGGTGGCGGCGCGCGAGCGTGAGCTGGCGGACCTGAGGACGCAGCTGGTCGTCACCCAGGAGCGGCTACGAGCGTCAGAGGAGCGTCTCCAGTGAGGGCATGAGCGAGCGCGTGCTGCGGGGTACTCCTTCACCAGCTCCACCTTTGTAGCAGGTTCTTCTCTTCGAGAGAGGAGCGAGGCAGGGGGCCAGGTTCGAGTTCCATCTTCTTCACGGGGGCCCATGCCCCCTCCACCAGCGCCTCCTCGGGACGGCGAGGACGAGGTAGAGAGTAGGAGAGAGGAGGGTGGAGGCGAGAGCTGAGAGACTGACTTGTACTCCCCCACCCTCACACCTGTACTCAGACATTCATGATGCATATATATATGAGATCGAAATTTTTGTTACCTGAGCACTTGTGTAGTTGTGTACTTGTGGTTGTGTACTTCGCTTCTTTTCCACGTTCTTGGCTTTTGCTTTTATTTTCCCTTATGCCTGCAGCTGTAGTTCACACTTAAACAAACAGGTTAATTCATCTGTTCGACTTGGCCCCTTGCTCAATAGGCAAGGGATGTCTTTACTTTTGACCTTGATGACGGGTCAAGGGGCCAAGCCTTTATTCAAATAAGGTGAATGAAATAACCAATAAGGGGAGACGCATCACACAAGCACACATATGCAACCCATAACAAAAGATGCCCATGCAAAAATGCAAGCACGCATCATGAAGGATAAACCACCATTTCCTCTTTTCTTTTCTTTTCCTTTTATATTTATTTTTCTTCTTTTTTTTTTTTTTTTTTTTCAAAAGACGCGCCTTAGATTAGGTCGTTATTCAAACAAAAGACGCCCTAGGTGACGGCGTGAATTTTGAAAACGTTTTTGAATTTTGTTGAAAAGACGGCCCACACAAGGGCATTATTTAAAAAAGGACGACCTTCTCCATAGGCGTTAATTTCAGAAAAGGCGCTTCATTCAAAGGCGTTAATTTTCCTACTTTCAGCATTAGGTTGACAAAGCTACTAGGGCATTGGGTCCTACACGGTCATCATTGAGGATTCATTGACCTTTCTTGATTAATCAAAAGGGAGTCGACGTGCCAGTGGTTAAACTTATACGCAAGATCTCACCCGGTGCAATCTCCTAGGTCAGTCTCGACCATTCTGCTGGTTTATGACTTACCACAAAGAAAGAGATGGAAGAAAATATAAGGAAGCCCATAAGGGATTCTAAAAGCTCAAGGTAAAACTACCTCCCCTATCCTATGCCTGTTGGGGTTTGGTCTTTGGCATAGGGAAATTTTATTGCCTTTTGCCTCTTTTATATTGCATGCATACGCCCAAGGTTTTCCTTGCGGGGACTTTGCCCTCTTGACATACTTTTCTTTCACGATTTGACTTTCACTTCGAGACTGATTTGCATTGATAAAAAAAAACCTAATTGTACTTGGGCTTTTGTGGCATTTGTTCCCTTTTGGGCCCTGACTTCCACCTACTAGGGCGGCAGATAGGCTTGGCGGGTCTACCCCGAGACCTTCCTTCCTCCCTTATGGGCCGAAGAGGAAAAGAATGGGTATTGCCTTCACCTTTAGTCAGGTTTTGACTTTCCATCAGATTTTGCACCGCTTGAGTTCAAGGGTAAGCGTGTAGTGTGTGTGGGTGTCGACCCCATTTTGAGTTAACAAGACTGATGAATGAATACTGGATTTTAACCTTTCAGACCTTACGTCCTTACAATCATGGCAACCATCTCGAAATTTTTTATTCTTTTTGGTTTTTTTCTTTTTTATTATTATTATTTATTATTGATTTTGGAGAATTTCTATATTTTGTTTTGGACTTTGGAAAATTTCTATTTTTGGATAGATTTTGAAAATTTCTTTTTTTTTGGTTGGATTTTGAAAATTTCTATTTTTGTTAGATTTTGAATTAGGGGTAGTATTTCTTAAGGTACAGACCATTCCAAGGATGAGTTAGCTCTTGTCCTTCAGTATTAATCAGTTTATAAGCATTGCCAGGATAAACATCTTTTATGACGAAAGGTCCTTCCCAGTTTGGTTGGAGTTTTGAGCGGGGTCCACCAGGCTTTACGAAGATTCTCTTGATTACCATCTCACCGACTTTGAATTTTCTCTCAATTACTTTCTTTTGATAAAAACGTGACAGCCTGTTTTGATAAACGCGCGCATGCTCAGCGGCGACTAGACGCTTCTCATCTAGGAGTTCCAACTGGGCAAGGAGTGAATCACGACGCTCATCAATAGAGAGTTCCTTGTCCAATTGTACTCGCAGAGATGGAATGAGAATCTCATAAGGGACTACCGCCTCCATTCCATAAGTAAGGGCGAAAGCGGTTTGCCCAGTAGGGGTACGAATGGAAGTGCGATAGGCCCAGAGAGCTTCAACCAGCTTGTCTGGCCAATCTGAAAATTTATTAGCCTCACACGTCTTTTTAACAATTTTGATCAAAGTTTTATTAGTGGCCTCTGCCTGGCCATTACCTTGCGGATAATATAGGGAGAAGAATGATGCAATGTAATGTTATACCTGTTGCAGAGATCCTTGAGCTCTTGAGAGATGAATTGAGGTCCATTGTCGGTGACGATGGTACTCGGGATGCCGAACCTTGCGATGATGTTCTTCATTATGAACTTGCAGACAATTGATGCTTTGATCTCCATGAATGCTTCCGCTTCCGCCCACTTGGTGAAGTATTCCGTTGCCGTCAGGATGAATGACTTTTGCTTGGTCAGGAGGTTCGAATCACCAAGAGGTCCAATGATATCAAAAGCCCACATGGAGAAAGGCCATGGGGAGGACATAGGATGGAGTGAAGAAGAAGGAGAATGAATTTTGTCGGCGTGCAGTTGGCACTTAACACACCTTCGAACATAGATGGAGCAATCCTCTTCTAGAGTTGGCCAATAGAAACCTAGCCTAAGGATCTTCTTAGCTAGCATCTGGCTATTCACATGACCACCACACACTCCTGAATGCGCCTCTTACACAACCTTCCAAGATTCATCATCGTCGAGGCATCTTAACAAAACACCCGTGAGCCCTCTTCTATAGAGCACACCTCCAACCAAAACATAACGTTGAGCCACTCTTCTAATTACTTTCTTCTCTTCTGATGTGGCCTCCTCGGGATAGGATTGATCATTGCAATACCTGGCAATCTCATAATACCAAGGTTTCTCTTCGTCAGCCAACTCTTCTTGCCAATCCAAAAGCATGACCTCTTTGCCTTTAAGAGCTTCACTCCGCCTGACCTTCTCGAGCACCTTATCCCTAATATCGAGGAATGCACGATCCTTAATAGTTGGAGTGTCACGCTGATGAATTAAAGGAACATGAAAATCATGCTCAGGAGGAAAGACTGGAGCAGAGGCCAAAGAAGCAAGAGCGTCGGCTAGGATGTTCTGGCTTCGAGGGACATGAACAAAGATTAACTTGGTAAAGAGTTTGGCATAAGCTGAAGCAAGTTCCTAGTAGGGCTTGAGCTTAGGATTGATAGTGCGGCACTTGACAAGCACCTGGCGTAGAATGAGCTGACTATCACCAACAATTCGTAATTGGGTAACACCATATTTATGAGCGGTTTGAAGACCGGCCAAAAGGGCCTCATACTCAGCTATGTTATTCGTGACAGGGAAAGTAAGCTGAGTAGCAAATGGGATGGTGACCCCTTCTGGTGTTAAAAGAACCATGCCGATCCCTCTTCCTTGGGAATTTAGAGCTCCATCAAAATGTAATGTCCACATAGGATCATGGGGTTGATTGATGGACATCAGTTCTTCGTCTGGAAACTCTGAATTGACAGGATCAAATCGGGGTAGAGGGTGGTGAGCAAGATGTTCGGCAATGGCGTAGCCTTTGATAGCTTTCTGTTGAATGTAAGTGATGTCAAACTGTGAAAGGAAGCTTTGCCAGCGTGCTAATCGATCAGTGAGGACAGATTTCTCAAGAAGGAATTTAATCGGATTCATGCGAGCAATGAGGTGAACCTCGTGAGCTAAGAAATAGTGTTTTAACTTCTGAACTACCCAGACTAAAGCAGCGCAAGTCTTCTCCATGGCTGAGTACCTCTGCTCACAAGGGTTGGGAAGTTTAGACAAATAGTATGCTGCCCTCTCCTTCCCTTCTTCGTCCACTTGAGCTAGGACAGCACCCACAGAGTCATCCAGGACAGAAACATAGAGGATAAGCGGTTTGCCTGGAATTGGCGGCCTCAGGACAGGAGGATTGGCCAAATAATCCTTCAATCCGTCAAAGGCTGCCTGACACTTGTCATCCCAATTAAACTTGACTTCCGGCTTAGTAAGCTCGTAAAACGGCCTACATCTTTGTGAATGCTGGGAGACAAAGTGGCGGATAAATTGCAACCTCCCGATTAATCCTCGAACTTCCTTCAAATTCTTGGGAGGAGGCATGTCTCTGATGGCTTTCGCCTTATTGGGATCAACTTCAATTCCCCTTTTGCTAATAATAAACCCAAGCAATTTCCCTGATGAAACGCCAAATACACACTTCTTGGGATTCATTTTCAACTAATACTCTCGTGATCTTTACAAGACTTTAGCTAGAACCCCAGGATGCTCAATCCTTGTCCTTGATTTTACTACCAGGTCATCCACATACACCTTAATATAAATATGGATCATATCATGAAAAATTGCCATCATAGCACTCTGATAGGTAGCTCCAGCATTCTTGAGTCCAAAAGGCATGACCACATAGCAGTAAGTACCCCATGGTGTAGTGAACGATGTTTTCTCCTGGTCTTCTTCAACCAGGCGAATTTGATTATAACCCGAAAAGCCATCCATAAAGGAGAGAGTCTCGAATCCTACCGTATTATCAATCAAAACATCAATATGAGGGAGGGGGAAGTCATCTTTAGGACACGCACGGTTGAGGTCCCGAAAGTCTATACAGATCCGAACCTTCCCATCTTTCTTCATGACTAGGACGATGTTAGCCACCCAGTTAGGATAGAGGACAACTCTAACAAACCTAGCCTTATGAAGCTTGTCGACCTCTTCTTTCATCTTTAAAGCCATGTTAGGGTGGAAACGCCTCAACCGTTGCTTGACCGGGACAGACCCTAGCTTAAGTGTAAGCCGATGTTCAACGAGCGCAGGGTCTAATCCAGGCATATCCTCATAACTCCACGCAAACGTGTCCTTGTATTCTTGAAGTATCAAAATAAGCGCTTCCTCTTCGGAGGGCGGCAAATTCTTGCTGATGAGGACAATCCTAGGGTCTTCCTTGGTACCCAAATTTACTTCCTTGGTAGGTTCTTCTGCGGAGGCTGATGGTTCGTCGAATCTTCTCATGCCACTAGTAAAAGCGTCAGCCTCGTCCTCATATTCTTCATAACTTTAATCCCCCTCTTCAATAGGGTCTTCATCATTCATGATTTCATAGACACCAAAACCCTCATAAGAAACATCAGCATCCTCATATTCCAACTCTGGCAGGATAATCGGATTCTCCAAAAATTCGGGAAGAGCTGAACAAGCATGGCACCTTCTGGCTAACTCCAACAAAAATCTACGGGGAATCTGCTTACCCTCGGATTTCTTATGAAAATCTACCCCATGAATTTTATTAGAAGAAGAGGAACAACTAGCTTGATCAGAATAAGCTGAAAAGGAGGAAGGAGGTGAAGAAGTGGATACAGAAGGAGGTACAGAAGGAGACCCCTTACCAGAGGGGGAAAAAGATTTATCAATGAATCATGAAAGAGTGGCCCCTGGGTCGGGACACACTCGGAAAAGAGATAAGAAGTCTCCTCAACGGAGATGGAGGATTGAAGAGTTAGAATTTTGGCATTTTTTTCATTTTTATCTTTATCTTCATTTTTATTTTCCTTTTCTAGAAGAAAGCAATGTGAAGGGAGAATAGCAGGAGGAGTGGAGATTGAAAGATTGGAGAAAGATTGAATCAGCGATGACCCGCGCGGGGGTGTGATGGAGAGTTTGGAGAATTGCTCGAGGAGCAAGGGAGGAATCGGGAGAGAGACTTGTAATGAATATGGAGAAAAGCTGATCATAATTGTCGGCGGTCTCGGCACGCGAGAGAACAATTGAGAATGTAGAGAAGCCAGAAGAGACGGATGCATAGAAATGAGAGAGAAAAGGCCGGCCCACAGCCTGTCTATTGTAAATCCTTCTTCATATGGAACATCTGGCTCTCCAGTGTCCGTATAATCACTCAGCAGCTGCCTTTTGTCTGTTATCACCACAGGCTTTTCAATCAAGTCGTGGATCAATGGCGGCCATTCCGGATCTGTCGGCATGAAGAGACGGCTTAAGGCAATAGTAATGTCATTCAAATCAAACCATCTATACCAGTCACACTCTGGATCATCCATTTTCCTTCTCTTATCAGGCCTTAGAGATTCCAGGGCTTTGTATGTAACCAGTGGAGCAATATGTCGAGCAAACTGTCTAGCATGAACATCTTGACAGTCTAACATGGAAGTGATTATCGTAGTCTGCTCATTATTTTGGACGCCACCTTTAATAAAATGTGTCTGTAATGTCCAAGCGGCTGGCGATCTGTCTTCAAGGTGGATGTCATAACTGCCCATGGTTCTTCTTCATTCTTGCTTGGTCCTTTATAGCCTAGGCCGCCCCGTGCAAGCAATCTTTGTGGCTTGACAGGCTTAGTTTTGCCCTGACAATTGACACCCAGGCCTTTGCTGACCTGATACCCCATTTTCATTAGAATATTCCAGCCAGGGGTGTTTATCATGCTTTTCTTCTTCTTCCCCTTGGAAGTTAGGGGTGTCATGGCAACTGTCGTGACTGTCTCAGGTGGCATCGGCCTTGGGTGAGGGATGTCCAGCACTGACAGCAACGGCTTGTTGGCAGGCCAGATGGAAGGAACTGATGAAGCCAAGTGTATATCTTCCTCTGGCAGAATTGGCATACTGGTAACTTTGATGATGCGGCCCTTGTGTGGAAACTTGAGGCACTGATGATTTGTGGAGGGTACTGCGTCGAGCTGTTGAATATAGGGGCGGCCCAAAATGCCATTAAATGTTGGATCCATATCCAAAATGTGGAAATCGACCGTGATTGTGGCTGGACCCAAACTGACTTTTAATGTGATCATGCCTAGAGGAGGCTTCTTGGTATTGTCGTATGCTGTGACCGTTATGGTAGATGGCCGAATCAGGTTTTCGGGAATGCCGCACATCTTCAAAGTGCTTGGTGGCAAAACATTGACAGATGCCCCAGTGTCCACCAGACATTGTCTCATCGCCACCTTATTAATATCGACCGTGATGCACAGAGCATATTTCCTTGTTGAGAGTGGTGCCAGTTCATGCTCATGAAAAGTAATCGCCGGCTGACTGCTAGCGGGCATTAATACTGTGGTTATCTGCTCGACCGGAATGTCCTCGTTGACCATAACTTTCTACAGATATTCTTTCAGGGCCATCTGATGAGTGGTTGACCTTTTGATCAGTTCTAAAATTGAAATCCTTGCTCGAGTCCGGTCCAAATGTTTCAATAAATCATATTCAGTGCCCCGCACGGACTCTTGCTCTTGCTCTTGTTCATTCGGCCCCTGCACGGGCTCTTGCTCTCTTTGAGGGAAAATACGGTGGAACATCCGTCCACTGCGGAGCGGTGCCACATTCTGCCGTGCCTCTGTCGGGGCAAGTAAAGGAGGAGGGTTGGAAGAAGAAGAGGGTGTATTGGCGTTAAGAAGTGGTGGAGGGGTGTTTGAAGAAGGAGCTCCCGTGGGTGGTGGTGGAGAGGAGTTCAACAAAGAAGCCCCCACAGGAGGCGTAGGAGTAGGAAGGGGCGCCCGAGCGTGGGAAGGGTTAGTGGGCGGAATGAGGAGAGATCTGGGTATAAAAGATGGCGGAGCTGATGGTGGGGGGATCCTTGCCGGTGAAGGAGTAGTGGTGGCGGGTGTAGCGGGTGTTGGCGACGGGCGGATAAGGAGTGGTCTAGACGGCGAAGGTGAAGGGTTGGTGGTGGATGGTGGAGTTTGCTGCGTGGTAGGCTGCGGAGGCAGTAAGCGGGTAAGGAGAGATCGGGTTGGCAATGATGGAGAATTGGTGGGAGCAGGTGGATTAACGGGGCGTAGAAGAGCTCGGCTCAATTGGGGAGTAGAAGAAGACGGAAGGGTGCGCAAGAGGCGCGGAGGTTGATTTGGATTATGATTAAATGCCCCGACAGAGGTGTTTTCTTCATGCCATCCCTGTCCTCTCTCCACCTCACGGAGAGACGTGACAGGGTTCACGTGCTGATTTGGCGGGTGCTCTGGCAGTGGGTTGTGGACAATCCCCATATCCTGCTGAGGTGTTGGAGCTTGCTGTTGCGGCTGTGGAGCTGGTTGCTGTGGCTGCTGAGCCTGTTGTTGCCGAGGAGGCTTTCTTACTTTCATAGTGGCAATAAACTGTCTCATCTCGTCCCAATTAATACCGCCCTGGTCATTCAAATCATAAATATAGTCCTTGAAATGGAAGCAATGGTCGACATTATGGCCAGGAGAGCGGTGGAAAACACAATAGCGGGACGTGTCAACATTCGCGGGCCACACTGTTCTTTCTTTTGGCAACATGAGCAGGTTGGCGGCCATTAGGGCATTAAAAATATCCGGGAGACTTTCTGGCAATGGCGGATAATGGGCCCTTTTGGGGCCAAGTGGTCTCCTTTGCTGTTGTTGTTGCGGGCCATAGTTAGTGGGTGGCGGAACTTGGTGGTATTGTTGGGGAGCTGAGGGATCTGCGTGGGGTGCTTGGTTTTGTAGAGGAGCAAGGGAAGGTTGAGGAGTAAATTGGTGTTGTGGGGGTGAATTGAAGAGGGTGCCTTGTGATGGAGGTGGCGGGGGTCGTGGGTTAGATTGGCGAAAAGGTGGGGGGTTGCCGACCGCGCCAACCTGCTCATTGATGACGGTGCCCTCAGTCGTGGGCCCGCTATTGTTGACATTTGTATTTTTCTTGAACAACTTTGGCTTTGGTTCAAACATGCCCATGATGGGCGAATCCTTCATTTGGGTTTGAATATAACGAGCTCTTTCATAGAGCTCCTCCATGGTTGTCAATCTGTTCATGGCTAATATGTGCCGAAACTGAGGGGTTGCATTGGATATAATCATCTTAACCTGTTCCGGTTCAGACAACATATCTTTCAACTTTTCGGCCATTGATCGCCACCTATCAGCAAATATTATGAAGTCCTCCTCGGGCTTCATTTTCTCTGCAACCAAATCTGTAACTGAAAGGGAGGGTCCAACCCGGTCCCTATACTTCTGCAAGAATTTCCTTTGAACCACATCAAAATTGCTGGCATCTGCGGGTTCCAAGGAATAAAACCACTCGAGGGCTGGCCCCTCTAAAGATCTTCTAAACAAATAAGCCAAAGAGGCATTATTATCTTGCCAGAAGGAGGTCTCGTACATGAAATCCTTCAAATGAATAAAAGGATTGCCAGTCCCATTGTATCGCCGAAAATTCGGCATCTCAGAAGGCGGCAGATGGAAAACTGGTAGTGTAGGGAGAGAGATCTCCGGGGCATTATTGGCTGCAGTAACTTTCTTAAGTTGCTCTTCCATGCTGGCCAACTTTTGGAGCAGTAGAACATTGGTGTCGGACTCGACCGGGGCCGGATTTTGAATGAAAGAATTCGGTATAGGCGTCCGTAGAATTCGGGGAGGTTGGAGAAACTGAGGCCTAACCGCTGAGTAGCTTACCTGTTGGACCGGCATGGCCGCACCAGGCGTTGGTGGACAAGAGGGGGGTTTGTGCAAGACCGCCTGGTCATTAGTGAGGTGATGGCCACTCTCGGCCGGAGGGGGATTGGAGGATGAAGAGGAAACGGACTTCCCTTTCAAAGCGGCCTGAACTGCCTGCCGCTGGGAGTCATCTAATTGAGATAGAGCATTAATCAAATTGGTAACATTGAAAGATGGGGAGGGGTTCCCCGAAGTGTTGGAGGGTAAAGCCTGAGAAGAGGGCACAACCTCTTGGGTAGTGGTATCAACCACATGAACTTGAGGATAATGAGAATGAGGAGGAGGGTAATTCCCCTCATGATAGATAGAATCTTGGGGAACCTCATAGGATTGACCAAAAACGTTCTCCTCCACATCATCATAGGAATATCCGTAGCTTGCCATGTTGATAATCTTACCTGAACGGAGTTGCATGCTTAAAAAGAGAGAAAGCTTTATGAAGGAATTATCACACAATCAATCACCCAATCGAAACAAGCTTAAGCAAATCAACCCAACCAAGTTTATGCAATCAAGTTGAGATGAACGCAAGAGTTTAGTGTTATGTTTGAGATTAGAGTGAGTTAAATTGCAGAATGATTCACTCCTCTTTGCAAAGTGAAACCTAGTTTGGATCCAAGTGTAGTCTCCGGGTTAACTAGGTTCTCTCTCTTCTTACCAACGATAGGTTCTCTAAAATCCAGGTACTTCAAAGGTACAACCAGCCCAGCGTCCGTGAGGGAATCCACGGGTGCGGAGACTTATGGAGGTCTTGGAAAAGGGATTTTCGGTCCAAAGAGACGGAATGCTCAATGGAGGGTTGCCCCGATTCCAAGAGAGGTGTGTGGAATCCTAGTGTAGAGAGATGAGGTCTCTCAACCAAATGCCACAAAATGCAGCATAAGATAAGCCAATCACAGCAATATAATCAAATAATCAATGTAAGTATGAATCCAGCATGAATAGACAGAAACAACAAAGCTCTGTAAACACACAGGAAAGAGGCGACGTAGCGGCAGTCGCTATCAATAAAAGAGACGACAGCGTAGCTGTCGTGAATCACTGGGAGAGGCTCACAGATAATGCAAAAACGCGCCTTGATGTGGGGCGCTAAATATGATAAAGACGCCTTTGACAGAGGGCGTCAAATGTGAGTGGTGCGCACGATCGACGAAAAATGCGCCATGGTGCGAGGCGCTGCCAAATAAAAAGACGCCTGAGGGGAGGGCGCAAATTCACAGAAGCAGCAGATATGATGAAAGACGCCTTCGTGGAAGACGTTAAACAGAAAACAGATGCCCTGGATGAAGGCGTTAAATAAAAAGGCGCCTTTGTGAAAGGCGTTAATTCAAAAAATAGCAATAGATTAATCACAAGCTGGCTGATCCCGGGGAGTGTGCAGTGTCCACAGTGGAGGGTGCTCGTGGGGCACAAAGGTGGGATACCGTGGGTACCAAAGGGAAAGGGCACGCGTGGGTGCCAAAGGGGAAAGGGCACATGTGGGTGCCAATGGGAAAGGGCACGCGTGGGTGCCAATAGGAAAGGGGTAATCAACAGAAAAATAGTGGATAGTCCCACCGTGATCGCCAATTTGTGAATCATGGAAAATAATCCACTTTTAAGAAAAAATAAGAGTATGCATAAGAAGAATAATGAAAAAGGGAGTAAAAAAGAGCATGTGGTGCTACTAAGGAGAGTGATCGCCAGAGGGGTTACCTCAATAAGAAGAAAAGATGATCGCGAATACCTGGTAATAATAGGATGCGGGATGGATGTGGATTCCTTCCTCCACCTTCTATCGGCCGACCGATGAAGGGGGTTTTTCCTCTTTGATTACCTTTGAACAAAGAACAAACAAATAAAAGAAAAGGAGATCAGCCAAACGTGAGTGTAGTATCAATCCAAAGATGAAAGATGGTGATAAAAAAGAGCATAAAGTGTGCACCTTTTGTTTGTTTTAAAACCCCTAGAGAATTAGGGAGAGGAAAAGAGATGCAATTATCTAATGTAGGGAAGAGAATATGGTGATCGATGATGAGATGATGATGACAAACAACAACGAAGAGAAGAAAAGATCCCTGCTGTTCCTATAAACAGTAAAGGGAAAACACTTTGCTTCGGATGTGGCAGCAGGAGGAAGCACAAGAAAAATCAATAGCTCTTAATCTCAATCGCCAG
This sequence comes from Amorphophallus konjac, assembly GCA_022559845.1. NCBI lineage: Eukaryota > Viridiplantae > Streptophyta > Magnoliopsida > Alismatales > Araceae > Amorphophallus > Amorphophallus konjac. The sequence goes on from CM040127.1 coordinate 112,898,519, forward strand.
CACCCGTGAACCTCTGTGTGTGTGTATCTGTGTGTCTCTCTAACCTCGCGCGAGATCAACCAGGGCATCTTTTTATAGGGTCTCGATCACAGATAATCACAAATTTGGGAAGATAAGAATAGGCAGTGGTCGTCAATGGCAAGGACTCTAGTTCCCAGATCGAGCAAGGTGATCAAGAAAGGCAGGGAACTCTTTAGGAAAGGTGAGTTTAAGCAGAACACGAAAGCGTGAGACACGACCTACCAAAGGGCGTCAATTACAAATTGACGACCAGCTCCAGGGCATTAATTCAAAACACGACCGGGATAAAGGCGTCACTACCTGGATTTAATTTTGGCAACAAAACCTTCTTAATTTGAAAAATTGTAAAGAGACGCCTGAAGCAAAGGCGTTAAACAAAAACACGCCCTATGGAAGGACGTTAATCATTGATTTCAATCGGGGTGGGACTCGTAAAATACCAAGAATTGACGCCCTTCCCTGTGGTCGTCCTTTCTTAATAACACGCCCCAGATTAGGTCGCTATTTAAAACACGCCCCTCTTCAAGTCGTGAATTCCAAAAATGCAAGAATTAATCATAAAAACACACAAAATAGAAAAACTTTATATTATAGAAATATTGAAGTTCACTTTGGTGCGTTAACATGGTGACATGAGATTTGATCAACATAGCGTCAATTTTGGCGTGTCTACATTGCCATCATCAAAAAGGGGGAGATTGTTGTGCCCCTGTGGTTTTGATGATTGGTCTTGATGTGAGTCAAACACTGTGAGTCACCATGTGGTGTTCAGTCATTCTGTCAGATCATAAAGCGTTCATATATATACATCTATAAGGTTTATGCATTTTCCTGTCATACTATGAGTCATGGTTTAAGGTCTATGCATTTCTCTATTTGTGGAAGTTCTACACATCGCATCGCTGCATACATAAAGTCCTGCACATTGCCTTGCTGCATTTCACACGCATTCAAAGTCTATACATTCTCTCACATGCAGGCATTCGAAGTCTATACATCGTCTGGTAGCATGCACACAAAGTCTACACATCCCTCCATAGCAAGTCTGCACATCGTTTGCATAGCACACGCACAAAGTCGTACACTGTTGCATGCTCATTGCATATGAGGTCATGTCTGCACAGTATTAAGTCTGTACAGGGTCTTGTTGTAGGCACGGTAAGTCTATACATCCGTTCGCCTTGCCTTATGCACACAGCAAGTCTGTACATTCATGAGTATGGCATAGTCAGTACATTGTTCGTTGCAAGGCATTGTGCACGCATGACTAAGATCTCTGTCTGCATATGAATTGATCTTGTTTGCATGGCATTTCATCGAACATATTATGCATACATAAAGTCGAACATGTTATGCAATAGAGTCAATACATTGCTTAAGTCTGTACAGAGTTTGCCCAGACTGCACACGTTCTCAAGTTCGTACATTCTTCAAGGGCATAGTCCATGCATTCATCTCAAGTCTATACACTGTCTTAGCATGATCCGTCTCACGTAGCGTCTCACTTAGCGTCTTTGTGCATGCATCATTCAAAGTCTGTACAGTCTGTGTTCGCAACACTAAGTCTGTACATTGGCTGGCTGCTGCATTGCACGCACGCAAAGTCTATACATTGATGCATGAACGCAAGTCTATACATTCCTTGTGCATGCATCGTCTCACTTAGCGTCTCATGTTAAGTCTGTACATTCCTTTTGCATGCATCGTCTCTCAAAGTCTGTACAGCCCGTGGTCACAAGACCAAGTCTGTACATTCCTTGTGCATGCATCGTTTCTTAAAGACTGTACAGCCCGTGGTCGCAAGACCAAGTCGGTACATCATCTGTTGGATGCATTACTTCAAGTCTGTATAGCCCGTGTTCAGAGCATATACAAAGTCCATACATTGCCCTGTAGCATGCACGCACTCAAGTCTATACATTCATGAGTATGGGTAGTGCATTCAGTTGTTTCAGGCAGAGACAAAGTCTGCACATGGTTGCTTTGATGCTAGGTAGCAAGTCTGTACACTGTCTTGCCGCATGCATGCATCTAAAGTCTGTACAGTGGTTGACTGCATGTCCGAGCATCCATGATTCAATGTGTAGACTTCCCTATCTGCATTTGTGCAATCTCACAAATGAAGTCTATACACTCGTTATCATGCATTCAAGTCCATACATTGCCTGCTAGCATACATACTACGTGCAATCTCTTTACACCTTGTATAACTGTCTGAAAAACACTTTATGATTGATGCCCTGGCAGGTGCTATTTCGTGGAGGTTAATAAGGGCACGTGATCCGAGGCTGGAAGGGCTGATAGGATGATGACACGTGGAGGAACCTTCTAGACGGGAAGGCAGTGGTACTCCTGCTGGAAATGCTATAAGTAGAAGACTTCTCCATCTGGAGAAGACTGATCGTGACTGAAGTAGAAGAGAGCCACTGAGAGCCTGCACGATCCGGTGTGGAGAAGAAGAAGAAGAAGAGTAGAGAGAAGAGTAGACAGTGAGAGGAAAAAGAAAAGAGAAGCAGAGAGGAGAAGAAAGAAGTCACAGAAGAAAAGGAGAAAGAGAGAGAGAGCTCGTGAAGATCGAGAGAAAAAGAGAGAGAAGAGTAGAGAACTGAAGCCTTCTTTGAAGATTTGTTCTTCTGGTATTTGGATCATATCCAAACCAGATTTGCTCCTGCGAGAGCTACATTGTGCATTTCATTTTCTAGCTTTCAGTCGCTGTGATTTTTATTATTTCTTGTTTTTCCTTTTATCTGTTCACCGTTGTTCTTCCGATTCTCTAGTTTGAGGTCGGGTTCCTCCTGTGGACTCAGGAGAAGGGGGACTTTGTGTCTCCGGTTGTAAGTGGTTGGGTGTCACTTGTGGGTTCCCTCCTGGGTGGAGGAAGAGAGACTTCGGTCTCTGGTTGCAAGTGGCTGGGTGTCACTTGTGGTTTCCCTCCTAGGTAGAGGAAGAGAGATTTCAGTCTCTGGTTGCTAGTGACGGGTAGTCACTAGTGGTTTCCCTCTGGTCTGGAGGAAGAGGGGAGGTTGTTCCCCTGGTCAAGCTGTTAGGCAGCATTTGTTTGCAGACTGAGTCTGCGGTTCTAGCTGTTGCTAGTGGAAGCCTCACTCTGGTTTGGAGTGAGGGGTGGACGTAGGTCTGTGGACCGAACCACCTAAAAAAGTCATTATCTTCGTGGTTTGTTCTTGTATCTGATTGGCGTTAGATGCATGGCTAGGATCGCCTCAAATGAGTCATCTGGTTGAATGCTTCATGGCACACACTGTTTCAATTTGATTCTGTCGCGGCTTAGACTTGCTCAGGTGGCTGCATTGTTGCAGTCAAACTGGTTGATCAAGTGTGTCTTGGAATCTCGTCTTGAAGAGCTCAATTGTTTTTATTTTGCAACTGTGTCTAGCTACAGGGTTTGATTTGGGCAATTTTTAAGAGGGATACATTCACCCCCCCTCTGTATCCATCGCACCGGTCCTATCACATACGACCCTCTCTCACCAATTCTCTCTCTTCTCTTTTTTACTCCTTTCTTTTCTTCTTTTCTTCTTTTCTTCTTTTCATTCTTCTCTTTTTTTTGTGGCTTTCATGATTCCTGGAAGCTGTAGGTACCTCGGAGTAGCATCTTCGAGATCACAAAGATAATTTCGCCTAGTCTAGCTTTTCTCCCCATAGGGCTGGCGAAGACAGCACCTGCAATTCATCAAAGCAGGCAAACATCGTTTATTAGGAGGGCATGAGGCGATGAATCGCGATAAAGAAATGAAGGGTGATTTTAGTCCCACCGGGCATGCCAGACTTGTGGATGCACTTTTCGTTTACATCTTAGCATATCGGATTATTGAATTCGTTTATTGGTTTATTAAGTGCGTGGGTGTGCCAGTCACAAAGTGACGGTTTATTCGGGCTTCGTGGAAGCCCATGGTGCGCTCGATCTGACTAATCAGACGATTGTGTAGTTCGTGTCGGGACCAAAACCCGCCGCGCCATAAAGGTCACGGTGTTAATTATGTCCCCTCGGAGAGGGGAACACCCTTGATTAATCATCAGGAATCAGGGCCTCATGGCCAAGAAATTGTATCGAGAGAAATAAGCCGATAGCTGTCTCAGATCAGTTGGAAAGCCCGATGTCTAGGGAAGCAAGCATTTGAAACATGTCGGTCGCTCAAGGGACCATTTAATATTCAGAAGAGTGTCCGGCTTGAGGGCAGCATGCTCATCACGGGAAAGCCGGAGCATGTGTATGCCGGGGTACGATAAATTTACTGTTCAAAGGAATGAGAAATATTCAGTTAAACTCTGGTTAAAGCAGTCAGAAACCAATAAGTTTCTCGGCTCAGTACAAGATCAAGCCACGACCATACTGTGGTGGGCCCCCCCGCGGTCGAAACAAGACTCGCATGAGCATCATTAATATTTCCCGGTGCCAAGGGGCAACGGGGGAGTGTCCCGGGATCAGATCCCAGAACCAATATGCGTTCAAAGGGAGCGGGCTATAGGCCGAGGATATGCGTCAGGCAATGACCGTGATCGGGGGGAACCCGAGGTCTAAGCATGGCCCACGGAGGCCTTATTGATATTCCCATGCAAAGGGTCTGGGGATGACGAGAGCCTTCTCGTTCCATTCAGATTTTGTCGGTCACTCATAAATCACTTTATGTTCGGACAAAGGTCCGTATTGAAGGTACGACGTAGATGGAAACAACCCCGCACAAATGTATACCGAGTTCGCGAAATTTCAATAAAGAGTGGCAATGAACCCCAATAGAACAAATCCGATTTGACGAACTATCGGCCCAGAGCAATGCCGGATTACGACCATATCGGGATGGTTCCCAAGGTCCGAACCCGACTTGGAGGGGCGACGTTAATATTCCCTTTACGCCAGGTCTTGAAGGGATACAGGGCTGCAGAGCAGGTCTCATCGTTTTATTATTATTTGAATTTTTACCATTATTATTTGTTAGTTTATATCTTTTTTAGTGAGTTTGTTATTACTATTTATTTATTTTTCTTATGATTTATTTATTTATTATTGTTAGTATTGGGTTTGTTATTATTGCCATTTATTATCATATTTTTTTATTCATTTATTATTATTATTTGTCCCCTTTTTGTTATTATTTCTTTTGTTTATTCTTTTGATTAGAACCCCTCCCTTTTATCATTGTCATTATGCAAATCCCTTTTTTATTACTATAGTTCCTTTTCTCTGGTCTGGCTTTTAGATATAGAGTGTGTCGAAGTGGGTGAGGTGGAGAGTGTACCACTGGAGGATGATTTAGGGGTGTACCGCTGAAGCAGATGAGAGTGTGCCGGCCAAGGGGGGTGTACCGCTAGAGGATGAAGAGTGTGCCGTTGGAGGATGATTCAGGGGTGTGTACCGCTGGAGAGTGCGCCGTTGAGGAGGTAGACTGAGGGTGTACCGCTGGGGCGTGAAGGTGTATGCCATTAGAATAGGGTGCCAGTACACCGGGCAAGGGAGAAGCTGAGGTCAGTGCAGTAGTTGTTGAGTCAATGGCAAGGTCGATGCTGTTGTGTACATGGCCATGTGGGTCTGTGCACATACGGATTCAAGGTCAGTGCACATATGAGATAAGGTCAATGCAAGTTTTGGGGAAGGTCTGTGCACATTGAACAAGGTATGTGCATGTTTGGGGTATGGGTCTAAGCAAGGGCAGGCCAGATTGGAGTGCAAGTCAATGCAAATGAAGCGTGTCGGTGGGAGGTTGGATTGAGAATGAAAGGGGCTTGAAGTGTACCGGACAAGGCCAAACGGGAGTGTGCCAGACAAAAGGGGAAGAGGGCTAGTGTGCCGCTGAAGGAGTGCGTCGGGCAAGGCATTGGAGGAATGGGGGGCACGAGTGTGCCGGGTTACGTAGACTGAAAGGTGTGCTGGCATGGCGTCAATTGGAGTGTGCCGTTCAAGGCTGGCCATGGGAAGTTCAGACTGAAATGGTTTGGAAGGCCAATGCCAATGGGGCAGAATCCACATAAATGGGGGACTCTTTTGCTCATGGAATTCAGATGAAGGGTCTCAAAGGACAAGCCTCCAATTAACTGTTATGTGATTAAGTCCTTAGCCATGTTCAGTAGTTCAATTCTCTGAGCCTTGCATGGTTCCTTGGTCTTGATTAGAAAGTTTTATTGTTGATCAGTTCATTTCTTTGTTGCTTCCTTTTGTCTTTTAACTTCTTGTTATTTCTGACAAAAATTCGCAGCATCTCCCCTTGACCCGAATGGTAGGGGAGTAAAAGGGGACATACCCACAAGGAGTGGTATGACCCAACAATTTGAGGTGTGTGCCGAGGCAGCCACCTTTGAGAAAACTTAGAAAACTCGGAGAAACACCGAATAGGAAACCACTCAGGCTGACACAAATCACAGATGCACCGGGGAAGCGATAGCTAGGGTGTGCCGGGCTGGACTGACCAAGGTGTACCGGTGAGGGTGTGGTTGAGGGTGTGCCGGAGGGGCACTGCCAAGGGTGTGCTGGTGAGGCATGGCCAAGGGTGTGCTGGTGGGGCACGGCCAAGGGTGTACTGGGGGAGGGTCTGGGCAGGCTCATGCACACTGTGGCCCTTGAAAAGAAGACAAGGGGAATGCTCTGGGCAGTGGGTGAGTTTCAAATACTGAGTAAGGGGGGCAGTAGGTTCTAACAAACGCATATGAGAGGAGGTGGGGTAATGCTTATGCTATGGAGAACCATCGAAAAGGAGGGGAGCCAGCTTTGTGCTGACAAGCCATGGAAGTCATATGTTAAGCTAAACAAACAACTGCCACGAGGGGCACGAAGAATAGAAGGGCTAGAAGACCGGGAGAGACCACAAGCCATAAACCCATGACGAAGAAGAGGCTAGCACAAGTGACAAAAATCCAGTAGAAAGCATTCTATTCATGGTGATGCTAGACAACCTAAGATCACGGCCAAAGGGCCAACTACGATACAATGCTCCCAAACGAAAGGGGAGGGGGGAGAAACCAGAAGAAAAGAAAAGAAAGAACCAAAAAAAAAGGTTGGGAGAGGGTTGGAACAAGGAAGAGTGATCATTCCCCTTCACTGCACTCCTTTCCCTTCCATTACACAGCTCTCTCTCTCTCTTTCTCTCTCCCTCTTCTGCTCTTTTCGACCTTTTTCCTCTTTTCTTCTTCTCCTTCGTCTGCTGCTATCTTCACACACCTTCGCCTACATTTTCCTTCTCTTCGAAGGGCTTTTATAGGTGTGCTGTTGACGGGGAAACCTCACGATGGTGCTGCCATCCGAGGTTGACTCCAGTCCTATCGTTGTCAGGTGCAGATCCCATGTTCGAATCAGGGGGCGACACCAAGGCAGGTCGCTAGTTCGCGCTGAAATGGCCACGCTCCGCGCCAAGGGGCACCTCTAGTGATCGTTGTGCACTTGGCCGACTTGTGCCGTTCTGGGGGATTCAACGCTGTGCCGCTGAAGGCTCGCTTGAAGCGTGCCGCTGAAGCACCTGAGGGGTGTGCCGCTGGAGGACGTGAAGGCTTTGCCGCTGAGAGGGCATTAGGACTGTGCCGTTGAGATGGCATTGGGACTGTGCCATTGAAAGGGTCCAGACGCTGTGCCGCTGGAGGGCCTGACGATTGTGCCGCCGATAGGGCCTAGCTGCTGCGCCGTTGGAGGGGGCTCCTGGGGGGCGTGTGCCGTCGAAGGCACCTCGAGGGTGTGCCGCTGGGGGCACCAGCCAGTGTGTCGTTGGAGGCACCAGAATCGTGCCGTTGAAGGGCCGTTTGAGGGTGTGCCGTTGGAGGCACTTTGGGAGTGTGCCGTTGAAGGCACCTGAGGATTGTGCCGTTGAAAGGCCTGAGAAGTGTGCCGCTAGAGGGCTGTTTGGAGCGTGCCGTTGGAAGGGGCACACTAAGTGTGCCGTTGGCAAAGGCACAAGGGTGTGTCTTTAAAGGCATTGACCCCTTCTTCAGTGACTCATGACCGCGTACTTCTTTGGGACATTCTTCACCGTTAGGGACCCGAGGGTGGGCCCATAGTAGTGTATAAATTCAGAGGGTGTCCTATGTTTTCTTTGTCATTTAATGCGCCTGTGCAAATGTGAGGATTTGCCGGACGGTAGTACTCTCCTGGAGCCCTGGATGGTCAGTTTCCCCGGGTCTTCTCTCTTCGACTCTGACATCAATGTGGGAGCTTGGCGGGACATATGGAGGTACAATTTTATACGTCCACAGCGGGATGCATCCCGCTGTGAAGAGTACTGCTGGAGGGGCGATCCCTAGGAGTGGGATGCCCTGAATCGCCTTGTGGAAGGCGAGGCAGCTCCGATCGTCAAGGTGGAGCTTGCTGTCCATGGATATGAACTGCTGTTTCGGACCTGCGCGATCCAGCGACAGAAATTGCTGCGACCAGCTCCAATCTCAGAACGTCGCGAAACTGGTGCCATTAGAAAGCTAACTTGAAGTACTTCGACGGTCTATGGTTATAGAATTTTTGTTGGGGCCGTATTTTCCATGGTAAAATTTTGAACAGGACTGCTCTCTGTCTCCGATCTGGCAGGGCAGAATTGGATCTGCCTGAGAATGGGCGTTGACCGCGGCTCAAACTTCAGATCTGGGAGTTGGCCCCTTTATAAAAGTTGGAGAGGGGACAGTGAGGAAAACGGGGATATTTTCTGTGTAATTTATGTTGGAGGTTTGGTTGGGGAAACGGATTCTCTAACACTGGGTGGTCGGATCTGGACTGCAGGGGGCAACACGGATTTGGGAAAAGATAGAGATTTTTAGAAAATGTAAACGAGATCTAAAAATCTAAAAAAAATTCGTGGAAGGGGGATTAGGAGTGTAGAACATCCAGTCCAAATTTGGACTCAATCAGAAATGGGGAAGGGGGTCGAACAATGGAAGAACAAGGCTACTGTGACAAGATCTGCACAGGGACAGATCTATATGGTCTAGAAACTTAAAGGGAAAGGAAAATGAAATGAATGCTTAAATTCGAAGGAATTTTTATGGAGATGGGGATTGATATGGGGAACCTACCCTAAAAATCTCAACTTCGTCAGATCTGTGGTTTGGGAGCTAAAATTTGAACAATGGACCTCTGTCTCCTCTCCAACTTTTGCTCCAGAGTTGCTCCCTTGCCTCTGCGTGCCTCTCAGCCGCTAGCGAACGTGGCCCTGGACAGCTTCGATGTGTCCTTGTCTGGGGCCCCACACTCCACCTTGGTGGACTCCCCGCTTCAGCCCCCTGTGGACTGCTTTGACCGCCCCTGTGCGTCGGTGCTGCATGTGCCTATCCAAATCGCCGTGGAGTCCCCTGCCTCGACCACAACGTCGCTCCCCATCGCTCTCGAGGCTCCTCAGCTCCGCCTTGGCACTGGCATGGGCGCTGCTGCCTTTTGTCCCGTTGGTTCTACATTTGGGGCGAGTGGTTTTTCCTCTTCCTCTGCTACGTCCGTGGATGGGCTAAGCCTCCCGGCCCCTCCTCCTATAGGAACTACAACCGCACCCCCGCCAGCGATGCTTCATCCCTCGGACCTTACTGCTTTGGTCGTTGGGGAGCGTGCTCCACCTCCGTGCCCAGACTCGTCGAAGGCTATTCCCCTGCCGGCTGCCTCGTCTCTACGTGCCTCGGTGGCTTGTCGAACCGCCGCTGCTACGATGGTCCTCAGCCTCCGGGCGCCAGATGCTCAGCCCCTAGGCGGGCCCTCTTTGCCTCCTGCTAGTCTCAATGCCGCTGCTGTGGCTTGGTCCCCAGGGCTGCTGCAACCCACCATGGCGGGTGGGGTTGTCGAGCCGGTGCCACCTTCCTCTACTTCAACGCCATCCCCCCGCCTCTCCTTTGCCCAAGCACTGCGGAAGAAAGTCAACCGAGAACCGCTCGGGTCGGTCGTTGTCTCTGCGCCCCCCCCCCCGGTTTCGCTGCGTCTCGCGGACGCCGTGCCTCCCTCAGTTCTTGGTACTGGTATCAAGCTACCCTAGACTGTCCAAGTTCTCACCTTCCCCGGCCTTGAGCCTGCGTCGGGGTTCAGTGACTTTGCAGCTGCTCATCCGGCTTTCGTGGGCAACCCTATCCTCGACTGTTCGCGGCTTGGGTCGAGGACCGAGGACGGTCCGGTCCGGCGTTCCTACCGGCGCTCCAACTCCACTTCCTCTTCCCGCGATCGGCTGTGCAGTTTTGACGAGGTTCCTCCTCCTCACCGTCGCTCACTTCGGCTCCAGTCGGCCTCGACGGCGCCCCACACGCCGATCCACTCCTCCGTCTCCGAGGGCCTCGATTGCGATGGCTCGGACCTTGACCCTCTTGATTGGCCAGGATCTCCGGAACGGATGCGCGGAATCCGTTCTTCGCTCTCATCTGACTCTGAAGGGGTTTTCGATGAAGATTCTATCTTGTTTGGCCTGTGATCTTTACTTGTGCTGTGGGTCCCTAGGTTCTGTGCCATGCCCACGTCTTGGCCTCTCTTGGTCTCTTCCTTTTGTGGGCCTTTTGGATTTGTACTCGTCTTGCCCCTCCTCGGGTGACGTTCCCCTCCCCCCCCCTGTTCCCCTTTCTTTTACTGCTTTGCTTAATGAAAATGCTTGTCTGGCGGCCGGGTAGTGTGTTCATCTTCTTCCGAAATGAAGGGATGAACCCCCTCCCCCATCTACCACCTTGCAAGTATTAACTTGAGTTAAAAAAAAAGATCTCTAGCGGATTGGCGGTGGCGGTGCGGTGGCGGCTCGATGGCGGCAGTGGTGGCGGTGCTGAGCTTCACACTCAGGGAGGTGGTAGAGGAGAGGCTTCACACCTCTGAAAGGATAGCTCTCACAGCTCTAGAGGGGGAGAGAGAGGGGCGCCCTTGGGCTATTGAGCACAAATGAGAATTTTTACTTCATTAATGCTAAGTAAATCATAAAATACAAGGTATATATAGAAAATGTAAAAAGACCTAAACTACCCTCAGATCTAAGTTAGGGGAGGGGCAAATGGGGGAGATCATATTTAATTCTTCCATGTGTGATTGACCAAAAAAATAAACAAAATAAATCTAATTTCCTTGAAGGGGGTGCCCCCTTGACTTTCATGGCATTAAGATGCCATTTGTCTTCCTTGGTCCAAGTGGAAAAGAATCTTTCTAGAAGCCCACCTTGGACCTTGGACCAGCCCCACATGGGCCCCTAAGACTTAGGTAGACCAATGGGGAAGAATGTGAGAGCCCCTTGCTGGACCTACTGGACTTTCACAAATAAACCCACTAAAATCTAAAGACTCACATTTTGGCTTATACTTGCCATACAATTGCGTACCCAATTACACAAGGGTATAGATGCAAATAAAAAGGACACAAATGCAAAATAAAATGTACATGCTCGGAGTTGATTCCCATCAGAAGCTCACCAGAAGATCCAGCGTGTGTTGGAGCTCCTCCCTCTGATGTACAGTCGCATGAAGGAGTCCCTGGAGCTCTGCTATCCTGCCCTGGGGGTCTAGCTGCATATAGTAAATCATGGTGTCAGTGCATATAAGAATAATTTAATATATTCAAAGATCATGAGTTTAGAAAGTCATACCAGTCGTCGGATGCCGCGGAACACCTGGTCACCGTATCTCCGAGCATAGGCCTTCAAGTAGGCCTCATCACTGTCAGCTCGGGTCCTTACCTCCCGACCCGTTCCGTGTCCAGTCTCGTAGCTGGTCTTGCACTCAAGTGACCCAGTCGATGTCTCCGCTGAGTCCCTTCGAGGACCGTCCGAAGCGCTCATCGTCTCGCGCTGGGAACTCCACCTCCAGCTGATGTACTCCTCTCGTCCTCATGATCAGCCGATGATGGAGAGGCTCGATGATGTTCACGCAATGTAGCCAGATCTCTCGTCCACCGTACACCTGGGCTACCTCCACCCAAGGCTGCCCCTCGTGACCCTCGTCACGATAAGGTGTCCAGCGCACCTGAAAAAGGCAATTGTCAGCGCTTAGATAAGCATTTAGAAGCATTTAGAGCATATAGAGAGTTTGAGTTTAGGATTGCACCAATGCATATGGAAAAGTGTCTATGTCGTCTTGAATCGCCCGGGCTAGGCGCCGGATCGATCCCATGTCCCGTGCCACCACCCACCGTCTCGCGATGGGGATCTGCTCGGGGTGTAACTCCTTCCCTCGCCCAATGCGAGGAAGGTACAAGTAGCTCCAGACCTGCATAAGTCAAATGTCAACATATAGCAATAGCAAGCATATAAACAAGCATTTAAAGTTTAGAGTTTAGGGCATTTTACCTCTAGGAATGGCGAGAAGCCGCCTAGCATGGTCTGTCGGTCGGTCGTGCTTAGAGAGTCGAAGAGGAACGCCAAGACTGCTGCTCCCCAGGCGTACCCTCCTACTCCATCCAGATCCCTCAGTAATGGAAGGATCCTGCAGCTCACTCCATCAGCCCTGGTCACAAACAGAAGCTTCCCGAACAGCAAAATCAGGAAGAGGCGGAGGGTGATGTCTCCCTCTGGTCCTGGTCCTGCTACCACTCTTCCCAAAACCTGGTCTATCACTTTGCCAATGTGCTCCTCTGGAAGCTCCCCTATAGATATGTCCGCTCCCCTCAGCCCCAGGCTCCCCTAGAGTGTCGCTCTTCCCAGCATCGAGGAGTGATGCCCCGGCCTCATCAGATCCAATCCCAGAAACTCCTGCGCCATCTCTCTGTAGTCTCCGTAGGTCCTTCCTGTCACTGGCGCTCCATGGACCCGCAGTCCGGTGATCCTCGCTATGTCTTCCAGCATGGGGATCATGTGGCCCCACGGGAAGATGAAAGCTCTGCTGTCTGGGTCCCATCTCTCGTGGAGGGCGTAAAGCAGTGTTGTATCAATCCTCGTCACCTCAAAGCTCAGCAGCTCCCCGAAGCCCATGGCTGCCAATCTGTCCCTCTGATAGTCCAGTAGAGCATGGTATACCGCTCAGACTTGCAGCCAGGAAATCCGAGTCCATCTCTTCCCCTGCACATATTTATAATATAAGTCAGTCATTGCATTGCATTTTCATTGCATTTCATATAAACAAAAACAACAAAAAAATTAGATAAGACAAAAAACACAAAAAACCAAATTTCTGTCTCTGATCCTTTGGCGGCCATGTCTTGGGCCATCTGAGTCCTCTAGTGGCCATAGTATGGACCGTCTGAGGGTGTAGCGGTCACTGGATTGACCGCTACGCAACCCGTGAGTGGGCATTATCTTCCCCGTTTCCCCGGTTCGTGGAAATGGCCAAAATGGCCTATAAGTTGTTCTAATGGGTCCCCAGACCCATTCCCTTGCCATTCCATACCCATGCATGCATTAAAAATGAAAAATTGAGTTTTTGGGCCACCGGCCTACCTCGGACGATTGCCGTCCGGTCGTCGCCACTGGTGCCTCCCCGGCCGCCGTGGCTTCTTCCTCCTCCTCCATAGCTTCCCCGGGACATTCCTCCGCCGCGGGAGCTTGTTCTTCCGCCGGTTGGGCCGCCGGCCTTGGTTCCTCCACCGGTGGGTCCGCCGCTGCCGCCGGCGGTGTCCTCTCATCCTCAATCAGTCGTTGGAGGCGCTTTATCTCCCTTTTCTTCACCATCGTGGTGGCCGGGTGGTGGTCAGCGGTGGGTTGCTGGGTGGTCGCCGGAATGGCAGGAGGATTTGCTCGGTTGGGTGTTTTCGGTGAATGAGATGGGTGAAGAGGGCGGAGAATGAACGGTTTATTTTTTTTTGAACGCTCAGGAAATTTGGCGATCTATCGTTAGACCGTTAGACACCTTCTAGCGGTCTTTCCTTCGACCATTTGTCGGTAGAGCCTCTTCCTCGAAGGATGTGAACCGACATCCTTTGGCGGTCCATGGATAGGTCGTCAGAGCCCTTATGACGGTCGTATTGTAGACCATTTATGGCTTGAAATGTTTGATGAATTGATCCATTATATTTTATGCCTTATCTCGTCATTTTATGCAAATTCATGTTCAGTTATGCTTCATGCTTATCCTATGGGTCTATTTTAATGATGGCTAACCCTTCTTATTGCAAAAAAATCATGAACGCCATCACATTCTTTCGTTCGCTCGCCAAATAGGAAAGTCAGGTGAGTATCTCGATCCCTAGTCCCTAAATGCATTACTATATGGTATCTATGATATGTTTCCTCGAGAACCATCTGGTCATTCATGTGTTCTAGGATATGATGTTCCCCTTTAATAAAAATGATGATGATCTAGTGTTGACACCCGTTTTATGCCGATAAGTTAAGTCGTTTCTCTTACTCCCTTTTGTTGATGCCTCGAGTTGCCCGACGCTCGTTGGGGTTGTTTCAGGCATGTTTTGGGCCAATTTATGGGTTGCCTCCCTCCTTGGTTAAGTCCAGGTCGATTCAGGGCTTATTGGGCTGTGGTTTTGGGCTTTTTCATTGAGTTTCAACATCCACATGCATGCACGGTTCATTCCTGGCCGCACTACTATTGTGCGGTCTAATAAGGACCGTTCATATATTTTGGGGTATTTTGGGTGATTTTTTGAATTACCACCGACAGGCATTTATACGGTCCTTATATGGCCGTTCAAACACAATGAACGGACGGCATCTGACCGCTCATCTCTCAGAGTCCTGCGTTTAGAGGTTTGTTCAGATAATTATCCAATTATCCAATTATCACCGATAGGTCTGCAACGGTTGATCAATGGCCGCTCTACTGTGGAACGGTCTCCTAGGAACCGTTCATCTGTGAGGGTCTAACGACGGACGTTTCGGTCAGTTCGAGCGATAATTGGGTTGGTTTTCTGATTATCTGAATTTCCACCGACGGGCTTGGACGGTCAAAAGTGAACCGCTCATTTGTTGAGCGGTCTATCGTAAGACCGTTCATCCCATCAGTTGCTGAATTTCAACAGATTTTAATCCTTTTATCCATAGTTTTATCCCCAACTTCTTTTGTCAATATCTCCGTGGATAATTAACCATTTTAGTTTCCATTTTGACTGGACGATAGATAATGATATTATCTACGATTTATCTTTAATAATCTCATCCCAAAAATGGCTCTAAACCCTGATTTCGGGGCTGGTTTTCTAGGCTCTATAAATAGACCCTAATGGCCGGACTTGAAAAGGGGGGGAGATTTTGGTCGACGGCGAAGCCCTTCCGCATTCTTGAGTGACCTAGCACCAAGAAGGGAGGCTTTCTACGTCCATACAAGCCTCCGGTTCAAGGAGTAGTTCAATTTTTAAGTCTTTTCGTTTCATAGCTTTCAACACTCTCTTTTCATTGCATGCATCACTTCCTCCTTATATCCCCCCTTTCTTTCTCATTACCATGCACACCTCCACCCACATTTTTGTCACCCTAGGGGTTTAAAACCCCCCAGGTATCCTCCTTTCCATTTGTTAATGTTCACCTTTTGCTATTTTGACATTTACTACATTGTTCAGTTCTAATTTAGATTTTCTTTGTGTGTTTCTTACGTTGTTTTGCAGGTCAGCAATCATCAGAACGAGGCCCATCCCCTCTGGCCGGCCGGAGAGGGTGGAGGTTGGACCCCTTGCAACTTACTGCGTGGTAGACTTGTGCAGTTTAATTGAAGCCGTTCAACCGTACGTTCGGTTCGGATAGGGCCGTTCGTCCTGTAAGTACGGTCAACAGGAAGCCGTTCGTCATCCAGCAGTAGTTCCTCCCGCACCTTCTGCAGCGTACTCAGGCGGTCTATCATAAGACCGTGCAACCTGTAGGCGATCCTTCAAGAACCGTTCATCTCCCCAGCGCTGCAACTTAGGCGAGTACCCCCTCCCTTTCCAAGGTACGGCGTGTTCATCACGTACGGCACCCTGGTGGCGATCACGGTCATTTGTTTTCTGTTCTCCTCTGATCATTTTTCATTTGTTCATTGCATATTGGTCTATTTACAAGGCATTGATCTTTAGTAGAGGCGAAAAATATATCTACATCTAGGTGCACATGTTTAATCATTGGATAGGCCGTTAGGTTGGCCGAGTTGGGGGACGATGGTTCTATCTTGCACGCCGTGATTGCAGATAGTATCTTGACCCTGATTTGTCCGGTCTAGAAATATTATTCTCAAGTATCTTGCTATTTTATCCTTTCTTTGCATTCTTTTTAATGATTTCTTTTATTTTAGCCCAGCATGCATCATGTGCATTTTCAAGCATTCATGTGCCCTCATCTGTCTGAAGTGTCTCAGTAATGGTGGATAATTATGTGTCCATGGTCTTGAGTAAGGAGAGTTATTCCACTCTGAGTTGGAAGGTTTCCTTCGATCTATTTGCTTGGTTTGGTTAGCTAAGGATTCCTGTCTGGAGTTTAGTTACTCGTCTCTTTACTTTTCCGCTTGCTCCGATCGCCTATCAGCTGTGTGTTCCAGTGAGGAGGTTGGTCGTGTTTTTACTTTCCTTTAGTTGTTAGTTCCTCCAGGCATGCGTCATTCAGTTTTGCCGTTCCTTGTGATTAATTCGAAGTTTTTTGAAAGATTCCTATCGCTCAATGGTTGAGAACGGATGTCGTTTACCTTAACGCCCGCTTTTCAGTCCACTCCGCTTCATTTTCGCTTCACCTCATGTTCCAAGTCGCTTTCGCTTCACCTCCGCTCGCTCCCCTGCAAAGAGGACATTAAGGAGGGGCATCTGTTGACACCCGTTTTATGACCAATGAGTTGGGTCATCTCCTTATTTATCTTTATGATGCTCCGAGTTATACGCCATTTATTGGGTCATCTTGGTCTGCTTTGAGGCTTATTTCATGGGTCATTCTCCTTGATTGGGTCTCGCTCCTTATTCATTTTTCCGTGGGCTGAAGCTTAGTAGGCCTTTCATTCGTTTTGCCATGCCAATGTCTTTGGTGATCTATCATATGGCCACTTGCTGATGTTTGGCGGTCTATTTTATGTCCGTTTGCTGACACCAGAGTCCAGAGCCAACGCCTTTCCTTCAGCCTTATCCTTTCTTATCCGTTGAGCTCTGGCGGTTTATCGTATGGCCGTTAGAGGCATTATGGCGGTTTTACCTTAGACCGTTTATTGTCTCCAGAGTCATGTTCACGAAATTTTCACCCGTTGACCTTATCTTCTGGAGGACGACCAAGGTTGGCGGTCTATCCTTAGATAGTTTGCTTCAAGTGGCGATTTATCATAAGACCGTTTGCGATGATAGAGAGTCCTGCTAGAACTGTCTTTTCTCTGCTGCGCCGTGGCCGAAGTAGAGTTTTGATTTGATGATTTCTCTCTTGATAGTGATCCTTAGAAGCTACCGTTTGTTTTTGTGGACTCTTGGGAGTATTATCTTCAAGAGTTTGCTAAGCTTTGCCCTACGTTTTCGCTGGAATCTCTCCAACTTGTCCAGAGAGTTTGAGGGTCTATAAATAGAACCCTTGAGTTCATGGGTTGAAGAGGAGAATTCTGGAGCTTACGTCGAGGTGCTGCCGTGTTCTGGAGCGAGTACCCATCAAGGAGAAGTGTTGTCCACGTCCATTAGCCTTCAAGTCAAGGGAGTATTAAGTTCCAAGGGTTTAATAGTGTTGTTTTCTTCTTTAGCTTCTTCCCTTTTTTCATAGCATTCACAAGCATCTCCCCTCTTCCTCTGCCACGTTCCATCATTCTTTGCATCATTTTTAAACATCCTCCCATCTTTTTCCATGCCCCACAGGGGTTTAAAAACCACCACCCCAGGTATCCACCCTTCCTTTCGCATGCACTTTAGTTTATTTGCATTATAGTTACTACACTTGTCATAGGGCTAATCCGGGTTATTTTTCTGTGCTTCTACACTTTTTTACAGGTTTACAGGGTTCCTAGCACGAGGCCCAACTCTTCTGGCCGGCCAAGAGAAGTGTAGATTCAAGTCCCAAGTTGTTGTTATGTGTTCTCTGGCGGCTCTATCTTTGACCATTTACGAAGCTCTGGCAGCTTATCGTAAGGCCGTTTCTGGTTCGTTCGCAACCCAATAGAAGACCGTTTTAAGGCCCATATCTCTAGTTTTCATCTCCCGTGGGCGGGTGTTTCATCCTCCTCTTTCCAAGGTATTTACCTTAGCTTTGCTATTTTAATTACCATGGTGGCGATCACACTTCTTTAGTTTGGGCAGTAGTCTTCTTCATCTTCCTCATATCTCTCTCTCTTGGCTTTAGTTTAGTTGCTCCACACCTACGGTGTGTGTTTAGATTTATTCCTTTGCTCCACGCCCTGGCATGTGTTTTTCTTTTCTTTTGCTTATTTCTAATGAAGATGACATGCCCATGTGCTTATCTTTTCATGTTGATTGCTTGAGTTGATGTTGCATTTGTTCATGAGTTCACATCATTTATATCAACTTGATCATCATCATATCTTCACCATTGAAGGGACCATTTAGAAAAATCAACAGCAAGCTGTGAGGCTCAGCGGTCTGTAGGGATTTCATCCCCAAAGCTATGGATCAGCGGATTTGCAAGCTGTTTGTCAGCGGAAGCCTTACTCATTTGAGTAAGGGGTGGATGTAGATATCAAGCTCGAGATCGAACCACCTTAAAATTGCTTTGTCTTGTGTGTGATTGCTCAACTCTTTATTTCTGCAACTAAGATGAATGCCTAGGAATGTTCACTGCAATCATCTGATGCTTATGATGTCCTCAATTGTTCTTAGATCGAACCTCCGCCCAGTACTGAACTTGGTTGGTTAATTCCTACTACTGTGTGAATCTGACTTAAATCTATCTTGTGTTGATCTGCTCTATAGTTCTATCTTACATTTACTTACTGATCGATAACATAGTGGTATATCAAAAGGCTTAGTTGGAAGGATGAGTTTCTGGAAAATTAACACTTGCGTGAGAAGATTCTTGAATCATACCTCTGCCTAGTACCATATTGCATTGGCTGATCACCTCTATTGAAATTCAGTAAGGATGATGGTCAGTATTTACTAGATCTTCTAGCTGTTAATTCAGAATTAATTAGTAGTTCTGTTCACAACAATTTCATTTTATTCCACTTTTCATTAATTGCTGTGTGAGTTTAAAATTTGGGGTTGATCTATTCACCCCCCTCTAGATCAGCAACTCATCCATTTCTCATCATGTGGTATCAGAGCCTAACTCTTCTTAAGGGCTTAACATCCCAGAGAGATTTGGATAATGGATGCTAGAGGTCTTACAGCTGAGGGTCATTCTACAAGTAAGCCGCCATTCTTTGATGGAATTAACTATGCTTACTAGAAGAATAGAATGCAGGTCTTCTTACGGGCAAAGGATTATGAGATCTGGAAGGTGGTAAGCCGAGGTCCATTCGAGCTCCCTAAAGATGAAGAACTCTGGACTCGGGAGCAGATTCGAAGGTCAACCCTGAACTGGAGCGCTGTCAATGCTATGCAATGTGCTCTACATCCCACTGAGTTTTTCAGAGTATCCTCCTACTCCACAGCTAAGGAAATGTGGGACAAATTGGAGGTAATATGTGAGGGAACGTCTCAAGTACGAGAAACCAAAGCAAACATGCTAGTCCCTGAGTATGAAGCTTTTAAAATGAAATCTGACGAAACTATTTTAGAGATGTATGCCAGGTTGATGGTACTCACTAATAGTTTAAGAAGTTTAGGCAAAGTATACAGTGAGTACGAGCTAGTGAGGAAGATCCTCCGGTCCCTGACACCAATGTGGCATACAAAGGCCACTGTCATGGAGGAGTCGAGAAATCTAGCGACCACAACTGTTGATGAACTCATCGGTTCTCTTATGACATATGAACTAAATCTCAAGAGGGTCTATGAGTCTGAGAAGAAGAAAAAGCCCCTGGCTATTAAGGTAAATTCTAGTGGCAAAGGGCTTTCCAGCGAACATAGCTCCTCAAGTTCTGAAGAAGACTCGGGTGAGTTCACAATGCTAACCCGAAAGTTTAAGAAATTTTTGAGGATAGAAGGTAAGGGTTTCAGAAGAAAATATTACTCAGGGAAAAGACAGTCAAAATATAAATCTGACACTACCAAAAAGACTGATGGAATTATTTGTTATAATTGCAGGAAGTCTGGGCACCTGAAGGCAGACTATCCTGAGCTACAGAAGGAGAAACAGCCTAGGTGGAACAACAAGAAAGGCAAGGCCATGGTGAGCACCTGGAGCGATGAAGAGGAAGAAAGTCAGAGCAGCTCATCTGACAGTGAAGGTGAAGACAAACTGTGCCTGATGGCCAAGAGAGAGGATGAAGAAAAGGAAGATGATGAGATAACTTCCCTGTAACGACCCAAGATCTGAGTACCGGAAAGGAACCGGCGCAACTCGAATCTCGGCCCGCCACCCACGAGCCTGAAGACTCGGAAGGGTTAAAGGATGGTGTGAGGGCACAAGAGAAGCTTAAATAACTACAGAGATAGCACAATAACTAAATAATAATGCAGGAAATTAAATAAATAACTAAACTATTACAAGGTCCAGTGTATCTCATGTCTAAATTAAGTACAGCCAACAGAAAGAAAAGTACAAGTACACGGGACATACCCCAGCTCTAGCAACTGGCGACTAGCCCTGGCCAAAAGAACCACGAGGAACCTCGGACGTGCCTCCCGAGGACCCCGTCTCACTTGAAAACACAGGGGTGAGCCTCATTTCATTGGCTCAGTAGGGATCCCACAGACCCCCACTTCGCACGAGAGAAACAAGACAGCAAGAGCGTGAAAGGTAACACTACCTAGCAGGAGTACGATAGAGGCAACAAGCAATAATAAATAAATAGAAAAGCTCTCTACAACTAACCATACCGTGCAAACCCACCTCTGTCCAACAAAACAAGAGTCCGTACCTGCTAGGAGACAGGAGCTCTACCCACTAGAAGCAAGACCGGTTGCATCCCCTGACGTCTTACACCGCGCCCAAGTGTCTCCCTACTCGCCCCAGGTAGAACTGAGACACGCCATAAGTACCACGAACAAGGACTAGCTGGGGTCGCGCGGGTCCTTCGCCCCAACTACGTGTGCACACACAGACCATCTGCACTAGGTCGGGTCCTCTAGCTGGTTTTCCCCCCAGCCGGACTCAGGCTGCAAAGGCAAGGGGCCCTACAGAAACCAGCCTAAAAATCATCTCTCACCGGGTCACGCTCTCCACCACTCCCAAGTGGGTCCGCACCCGCATACTCAAGAAAGCTACGACTAGTGGACAGGTCACTGGAGGAGGGACTCGACTCACGGAAATCACCGAACGTAAGGAAACAGAGTGGTGGTCCACTCATGACCGCCCCTGAGCCTAGCGGTCCTCTCTGGACCGCAAGGCTAGTCGAGTGGTCTCCCTGAGACCGCCATATCAAGCCAGGCGGTCAAGCCATGACCACAAGGGGAACGTGCCCCAAGAGGGCATAGCGGTCTATCGCCAGGCCGCTTACCCCCGAAAAATGGTCCTCTCAGAGCCGCTGGGAAATCGAAATGGTCCTTCCCTGACCGCTAGCCAGCACGAGACTCCCAACGGTCAAAAATCTAGTCAAACAAGAAGAAACAGTCGTCCCACGGCCGCCACTACAAGGGTAGCGGTCTATCGCGTGAACGCCACACTACAAACGACTCCTAATAGTCAAAAAAACACACACCCCAAGGGTGCTCTAACCAAATGGGGAAAAACGGTCAAGGGCTGGCCGCTACCCAATGGGTAGGGGTCATTCGCGGGACCACTCCCTAGAAGTGGCGGTCCCAAGGGGAATGCTAAACCAACCGACAATATAAGCCCCCAGGCGGCCCCCTGAGGGCCGCCAAGGGGAGTAGCGGTTCCTGGTAGGACCGCTACTCCCACCCGAGCATGAAAATGGCGGGAAAGTCCAAAAAACCCGATCCACGCCCCGATCATCACCCGATGATGGGGAAATAAAGAGGAATCGATCCCCTACCAACCTAGCATGCTTCTATGCCCTTAGATCGGTCAAAAACCCCGTGAAACGGGAGATCAGGCGCTCAACCCCAAATCATGCAATTTCACCCTTCCGGCTCAAAACACCCCCTCTCGGCCTCTCCTCGGCCAACAAATCATAGGGAAAGCGGGAAAGAGTGTAAGGATCCATCCCCGTACCTCAAGGAAGCTCAAAATCTGTCGGATCACCGCCGATCTCCAAATCTTGGCCGAACACAACTCCACACTTCACGCCGCGAGAATGGTACCACCTCGCTCACCATGCCGCCGCCGTCATTGCCACGCCGCCGCCTTGGTCCACCACCGGCCATCGGAGGATGAAGGCGCCGCGAGCTACGCACGGGGAAGAGCAACGGTCGAAAGGGGGGGGTGCGCTCACGGGAAGAAGAAGAAGAGAAAGGAAGAAGAAGAAAGAAGAAGGAAAAAGAAAAGGGAAAAGGGTTATTTATTGAAAATTTGGAAAATACAAAAAATATGGAAAATCTAAAAAAATCATTTCCTCGATCCTCGGAACACGCTCAACGCACTGGTAGCGTCTCGGAGTAGGAGAACACAACGGTTGGCCCTACACAGAGTTCTGAAGGTCCGTCAGGGAAAAACACACGTAAACCGTAAAACACGGTTCGGGACCCCCGAAAGTGATCCAAAACCCACAGATCCAGATCCGAAAAATATCCAAAAAAAATGGAACATTACAGCCCTCCCCCTTAAACAAATTTCATCCTCGAAATTAAGAACGACAAAAGATCAGGGGAGAAGACTCACTCGAACAAGTAAGGATACTGATGCCGCATCTCATCCTCACTCTCCCATGACGCCTCGCCACCAGAGTAACGTTGCCAGACCACCTTAACCAGGGGAATAACCTTGTTCCGTAGGCGCTGCTCACGCTGATCCTCAATGCGGATAGGGTACTCCGGAAGGGACAAGTCTGGGGTCACCTCGGGCCAAACAGCGTCCTCCAAAACATGGAAATCATCAGGCATGTACCTCCACAGCATAGACACATGAAACACATCATGCACAGCAGATACCTCCGGGGGTAACTGCAACCGAAAAGTAACTTCACCAATACGCTCGACAATGAGAAAAGGACCAATGTAGCGGAGACTCAACTTCCCACGCTTGCCGAAGCAAATCACACCCTTCATGGGAGAAACCCACAAAAACACTCGATCTCCTACAGCAAAGCTGAGGGGTTGCCTCCTCCGATCGGCATAGCTCTTTTGTCGGTTCTACGCTGCCAACATCTTCTGCCGAACAAGACGTACAACCTCAGCACACTGCTACACCAAATCCAGTCCTGTCACGACATGCTCCCCCACCTCGAACTAATCAAGCAGGGTCCGACAGGGTCACCCGTACAATGTCTCATAAGAAGGCATACCAATGCTCGAATGATAGATGGTGTTATAGGCAAACTCCACTAACGGTAAATGGTGGGTCCAACTCCCTTGCCACTCCAGGCAACACGACCTCAACATATCCTCCAAAGTTTGGATGGTCCTCTCAGACTGACCATCCGACTGAGGATGGTACGTCGAGCTAAATGCCAACTCAGTGCCTAGAGCTCTCTGGAAGCTCCTCCAGAATCCCGAAGTGAAGCGAGGATCACGATCAGACACAATGGAGATAGGGACTCCATGCAACAGAACGATCTGCTCCACATACAAATGGGCCAACTTATGCACATTCCAACTGACCTTGATCGGCAATAACCGCGCCATTTTCGTCAATCTATCCACCAATAACCAGATACTATCATGCCACTGGATGTCCTCGGTAACCCAATCACAAAA
This sequence comes from Amorphophallus konjac, assembly GCA_022559845.1. NCBI lineage: Eukaryota > Viridiplantae > Streptophyta > Magnoliopsida > Alismatales > Araceae > Amorphophallus > Amorphophallus konjac. The sequence goes on from CM040127.1 coordinate 112,922,142, forward strand.
TCGGTGGTCACGTGGTCCCATTATGCGGGAATTTCCAAGGGCTGAAGTGTACCACCCAGTCGCTGATGTTCCATCTTCACCTGCTGACAGATCAGACACCTGGCCACAAACTCCGCAACATCTCTCTTCTTCCCAGGCTACCAAAACTGCCTCTTCAAATTCTGGTACATCTTCGCTGATCCGGGGTGCACGGCATACAAGCTCCCATGAGCCTTTCACAATATCGTACGCCTCACCTGCTCCTCGGTTGGGATGTATAACCTACCTCGGAACCTCACAGCTCCATCCTCACCAAACTCCACCTCGGCCATCGAAAAAATTCAAGGTAACTCGGGGTGTGCACGCTGAGCCTCAATCACCTGACGACAAATAGCTGGCGTGACAGTCAGGCTCGTAAAGATAGTCGAACCTTGATCCCATGGGATCTTGAGCCTAAAAGTCATGGCCGACACCTGCTCCCATAACCTCCACTTCTTCAACAGCACCTGACTGACCACCACCTTCCTACTCAAGGCGTCAGTCATGACATTCGCCCTGCCAGGCTGATATGACAGAGTAAAATCATAATCCTTCATGTACTCCATCCACCTCCTCTGCCTGAGGTTAAGATCCTTCTGGGTAAATACATACCTCAAACTCTGATGGTCAGTGAAAATCTCAAATTTCTCGTCGTACAAATAATGCCTCCAGATCTTTAGGGCGAAAATCACAGCCGCCAACTCAAGATCATGGGTGGGATAGTTCTCCTTATGTGGCTTCAATTGTCGAGATGCATAAGCCACAACTCTACCATGCTGCATCTGCACGGCACCCAAACCTATCCTGGAAGCATCTGTACACACCACGAAACCTCCCATTCCCGAAGGTAACACTAACACCGGAGTGGTAGTGAGCAATCTCTTCAACTCCATGAAGCTCTGCTCACACTCCTCCATCCAGAAAAATGGCACATCCTTCCGAGTAAGCCTGGTCATCGGGGCTATGATACGAGCAAAATGCTGAATGAATCTCCTATAATAGCCTGCAAGCCCCAGAAAGCTCCGAATCTCTGTGACAGAATCCGGCCTCAGCCACTGCACCATAGCCTCGACCATGGCCGAATCCACGGAAACACCGTCACCAGAAATCACGTACCCCAAAAAGTGCACCTCTCGCAGCCAAAACTCACACTTACTGAGCTTGGCATACAGCTGGTGATCTCACAAGGTCTGCAACACCACCCTCAAATGGTGCACATGCTCCTCAGTAGATCGCGAATACACAAGGATGTCGTGCACAAACACAACCATGAACTAGTCTAGATACGGACGGAACACCCTATGCATCAAATCTATAAACGTCGCGGGGGCATTGGTAAGCCCAAACGGCATCACCAATAACTCATAATGCCCATACCTCGAGCGGAACGTTGTCTTCTTAATGTCAGACTCTCGAATCCGCAGCTGGTAATAACCCGACCTCAAATCGATCTGCGAAAACACCTGGGCCGACTAAAGCTGGTCAACCAAGTCATCAATCTGCGGCAACGGATACTTGTTCTTAATAGTCACCTGGTTCAACTGTCGGTAGTCGATACACAACCTCAGACTACCATCCTTCTTCTTCACAAATAACACAGGCGCACCCCAAGGGGAAAAGCTAGGATGAATGTACCCTTTGGCTAGCAACTCCTGCAACTGCACCATCAACTCTCTCAACTCCACCGGTGTCATCCGGTAAGGGGCCTTCGACATAGGCACCGTACCTGGTACCACCTCAATCACGAAATCAATCTCCCGCTGCGGTGGCAACCTCGGCAGCTCCTCGGGAAAAATATCAAAAAACTCACACACAACCGGAATATCCTCCACTTTCGGACACTGCCGATCAACCAGGACTACAGAAGCGAGAAAACCCTGGCACCCCGCATCAAGCAATCTACGGGCCTTAATGGCCAAAATAAGAAAACGGGAAGAGGAAAATCGAATACCTTGGTAGTAAAAGGTGGGTCTACTAGGATGCTAGAAGTAGACCCTCTTCAAGCTGCAATCCACCATGGCATGATGGGCCTCGAGCCAATCAATGCCTAAAACCACATCAAAGTCTCAAAGCGGCAATGCATAAAGACTGGCCGGTAAGTTCTGCCCATCCACCCACATAGGCACCCTCTCAAGGTAATACGGGGTGAGCATGAAATCACCGATAGGCAAGTCCACTGCCAGGTCACAAGACACCTCAATCACCGACTCCCCGGCACTCTAAGCAAAATCCTCCGAAATGAACGAATGGGATGCACCAGAATCAAACAAAACTCAAGCCGCACAACCCATAATCGGAATAGTATCTTCCACTAACTGTGATGCCTCAGCCTCTGCTCTGGTCATATGTGTAACTCAGCCTCGGGATCTCTACCTCCCCACGGTAGCCAATCGTGTCAACTGCGGAAATTGACCCTGCTACTGGTACTGCTGCGACTGTGGTGGTAACTGATGCTGCTGCTGGAACTCGTGCGACTGACGCGGTCTCTAAGGACAGTCACGTGCCATGTGCCCTGGCTGGTCACACCTGAATTAAATCACGGGCACTGAGCACTGCCTGCCTGGATGAGAATCGCCACACCGAGGACACCCGCTCCGTGAACCACTCATCGAGCCCTGACGCAGGTAGGGTGCGGGCTGCTGAACACTACCCACTAACTGCTGGCTCGACTCCCTGCAATTCGGATGCCTCTTACCGAAATCGACGTCCCTGAACAACTTCTTGAGCTTTGAGCCAAACGATGTCGAATCTGCTACTACCGAAGCCACGGACGGAGAAGCCCCTGAACCGCCCACTGAGGACTGGATAGTACTCTGCTGCTGCACGGCCGTCGGCTGACTAAAACCCATCTGCGTCTGGCCTGCATGGCCCTCACCTTGAGTCTTCTGTAAATCTCTCTCCAATGCCGCCGCTGCTCTGCAAGCCGCATCCTGGTTGGTCAATCCCAACGCAAGTAGGGGATGCCTCAGCTCTGGCCTCAAACCCCCGACAAACTACTCGATCTTCAGCTCCTCACGTGCCATGATATGTGGTGCATAACAGCCCAACTTAATGAACCGGGATCTATACTGCATCACTGACATGTCACCTTGGACCAGCTCTAGGAACTCACGCATCCTCTACGATCTGATGAAGGATGGACAAAAGGCACAATCAAAAGCCACGATGAACTCCCGCCACATGATCTACCGAAGAGGACGGGATTGAAACATTGCCCCCCACTCTGACGTCCACCACGTCCGGGCTGACCCCTGCAATCGATGCGTAGCCAGCACCACCTTCTCCTCCTCATCACACTCCATCGAACTGAATACCCTCTCTAAATCATCTAGCCACTCCCTGGCCACCTCTGGATCTGGCTGCCCGTTGTAAAGAGGTGGTTGGAACTGCAAGAAATCTCTCAGCACACGACCAGGGCCACCTCGAGATGACAAACCCTCGCCAGCATCACCGCCCTACTACTGAAGAACATACTGATACATGCCCCGGAAGAACTCCTCTGCTCTAGGAACTCTCGCCTCCTCAGCTGCATTTACCTGAAGTGCTGCTCTGCTCTGCCCTTCCTGGCCTCCACCTTCCTGGCCCCCACGTGACTCTCCCTGCTGGGAACGAGTCACTCTTCTGGGTGCCATAATCTCCCTTGTTAACAAAAACAATCAGAGGAATTAATAAAACACACGGTGCCCTAAGCCAGTTGCCAACTGTACAGGACATTCATGGACCTTCTGGACCACTGCAATCATTTCAGGTTCTTATGTACCTCCAAAACCTGGCACTGATACCAACTGTAACGACCCGAGATCCGAGTACCAGAAAAGAACCGACGCGACTCAAACCTCGGCCCGCCACCTACGAGCCCGAAGACTCGGAAGGGTTAAAGGATGGTGTGAGGGTACAAGAGAAGCTGAAATAACTGAAGAGATAGCATAATAACTAAATAATAATGCAGAAAATTAAATAAATAACTAAACTGCTACAAGGTCCAATGTATCTCATATCCAAATTAAGTACAGCCAATAGAAAGAAAAGTACAAGTACATGGGGCATAACCCGGCTGTAGCAACTGGCGACTAGCCCTGGCCAAAAGAACCACGAGGAACCTCAGACGCACCTCCCGACGACCCCGTCTCACCTGAAAACATAGGGGTGAGCCTCATTTCATTGACTCAGTAGGGATCCCACGGACCCCCACCTCGCACGAGAGAAACAAGACATCAAGAGCGTGAAATGTAACACTACCTAGCAGGCGTACGGTAGAGGCAACCAGCAATAATAAATAGACGGAAAAGCTCTCTACAACTAACCGTACCATGCAAATCAACCTCGGTCCAACAAAACAAGAGTCTGTACCTGCCAGGAGACAGGAGCTCTACCCACTAGAAGCAAGATCGGTTGCGTCCCATGACGTCTTACACCGCGCCCAAGTGTCTCCCTACTCACGAACAAGGACTAGCTGGGGCTGCACTCGTCAGCGCGGATCCTCCGCCCCCAACTACGTGTGCACACAAAGACCATCTCTTCTAGGTCGGTTCCTCTAGCTGATTTTCCCCCCAGCTGGACTCAGGCTTCAAAGGCAAGGGGCCCTACGGAAACTAGCCTAAAAACCGTCTCTCACCGGGTCACGCTCTCCACCACTCCCAAGTGGGTCCGCACCTGCATACTCAAGAAAGCTACGACTAGTGGACAGATCATTGGAGGAGAGACTCGACTCACGAAAATCACTGAATGTAAGGAAACAGAGTGGCGGCCCACTCATGACCGCCCCTCATCCTAGCGGTCCTCTCTGGACCGCAAGGCTAGTCGAGCGGTCTCCCTCAAACCGCCATATCAAGCCAGGCGATCAAGCCATGACCGTAAGGGGAACGAGCCCCAAGGGGGCATAGCGGTCTATCGCCAGGTCGCTTACCTCAGAAAAACGGTCTTTCCCTAACCGCTAGCCAGCACGGGACTCCCGACAGTCAAAAATCCAGTCAAACAAGAAGAAACGATCATCCCACGGGCACTCCAAGGGTAGCGGTCTATCGCGCGACCGCCACACTACAGATGACTCCCAACGGTCAAAAAAACACGCACCCCAAGGGTGCTCTAACCAAATGGGCAAAAATGGTCAAGGGCTGGTCGCTACCCAATGGGTAGCGGTCAGTCGCGGGACCGCTCCCCAGAAGTGGCGGTCCCAAGGGGACCGCTAAACCAACCGTGTTGTGCCCCAGACTGTTTTGACGGAGATCATGTATGAAATGTCATGAGTTCTCATTGTGGTTGATTCACATTGAAATACATATTTGATGAATGATGAGGTTGCTGAATTTCAGAATTGAATGATTGATTTGTCTATACCAACCAAAATGCTCAAATTTGATATAAGTTGATCATATTGAATGTTGAGTGAGCTACTGTTGATTGAACTCAAATGTGGACATAAGTCAATTGATTTTTTCAGAAATCAACTGAATACTTTGAATGTGGAATTCAGTATGTGGTAAATGTGGAAGAATCTCATTTGTTAAACTGAGTTGTTGAGTTGAATGCCAAATTGAATGCAGGTTGCTTGTGGAATTTTTCACTCAATCTCTCAAGGCCAAGGTATGAATACTTGACTATTTGGATCTTATGTGAATGGACTGATCCGGGTATAATTCATGCTTATCAACGTATATCTGAGTTGTATGAACTCTTTTGTTCAATTGTGATACATGTCTATGAATCATGAAGGTTTCAATTCCATTTACTGAAGTTTTACTGCTATCAGTAAAAGTGTCGACCTCAGGGGTCGACACTTATTTGTGGAGTCTCTGCCTTGCGTTGAAATATAAGACGCTGGCAGAAAGTGTCGACCTACGGGGTCGACACTTTCACCATGAGTCTGGTGTTTTGCTAAGGCAGAACTCTCGTGAAAAAGTGTCGACCCTGAAGGTCGACACTTTCAGGTAAGTATGTTCAATTCTGTGAAAACATAATGTTCGTGAAAAAGTGTCGACCTCGTGAGTCGACACTTTTCATCACGAATGTTTTGTTCTTTTCACAGGCCAGAACACTTCGTAAGAAGTGTCGACCCCATGGGTCGACACTCGTGTCGCGGTTTTGCTTTTATATATGTTCTGGTAGAACCTTCAGGAAAAAGAGTCAACCCTATGGGTCGACACTTTTTCTGAACGTTCTTACGAGTTTTCCGGATCTGTTTCGAACCCTTTAATGGAGGATCCATTTGGCATGGTTACTTACCCTAATAGCCTTAGGGCGTCCATTACACTTTGTATGTGTTATGAAGGGGGTTTGGGAAGGGCTTTTAAGTCCCTTGGGGCTTCAATCCTCTTGGTTTATATAGCCGCCCCTTCTTCCGATCGAACCAACCCTTGAGCTTTAACGTGTTCATCTTGTTCTTGCAGAAGAAGAAAGGTGTGTGCTCTGCTGGAGGAGAAGGGAAGGAACGCCAGAGATATCCCTCACGAGCCCGAGCTGAGAGATTGAGAGGCAGCGGCTGCATCCTCTTCATCCTTGTTTCGGGTGCCTGAAGCTTCAAATATCGGCTCCTTCTTCTCTCGGTTTCATCATTCTAAGCCACACTTCATATATCTCCGATTTTGGTTGAAGGATATAAGGGAAGATTCATATTGTTTCATAATCTTCTTAGTCATCTTGTGCTTAGAACGTTCATCTCATATTTGGGCATGTATTTCCTTTCATACTATTTCTCTATCTAGACATTTTCGGAGCTTGCTCCGAGTGTGTGTGGGTTGTCTCGTCATCGTGCGAGAACCCGCGTGTGTGGGCCGTCGGGCCCGTGTGTGTGTGGTTGCTGCCATCGAGCAGCATTTAGAGTGAAATCCTCTCGAGGTGAGAGGGGTGGACGTAGGACGGCACTCGGTGCGTCCGAACCACCTAAAAATATTGTGACGTGGTTTGCTTGTCTGGTAGTTGTTGATATCTATTTTTCCGTTCGCTATACGAGTGTGAGATGGTGAGACATGAGTGTACTCAACTGTCCGTCCATATACAGTTGTCCGAGTGAGTATATCTTTACGCTGGGGAGTTGTAAGAGCTTGCTTGATTTAATTTCATTCATTTTTATCAAGCCTCTGTCCTAGATTTATTCTACATATCTGTGGTCTGTTTGGGTTGTGTTTATATTTGCAGAAAAGGGTGGGCAATCAATTCACCCCCCTCTCAATTGCCTCCTAACCGAGCCAACAAACGCGACAATACTAGCCCCCAGGCGGCCCCCTGAGAGCCACCAAGGGGAGTAGCGATTCCTGGTAGGACAGCTACTCCCACCTGAGCATGAAAATGGCGGGAAAGCCCAATAAACCCGATCCACTCCCCGATCATCGCTCGATGATGGGGAAACAAAGGGGAATCGATCCCCTACCAACCTAGCATGCTTCTATGCCCTTAGATCGGTCAAAAACCTGGTGAAACGGGAGATCTGGCGCTCAACCCCAAATCATGCAATTTCACCCTCCCGGCTCAAAACACCCCCTCTCGGCCTCTCCTCGGCCTACAAATCATAGGGAAAGCAAGAAAGAGTGCAAGGATCCGTCCCCCTACCTCAAGGAAGCTCGAAATCCGCCCGATCGTCGCCGATCTCCAAATCTTGGCCGAACACAACTCCACACCCCACGCCGCGAGATTGGCACCGCCTCGCTCACCACGCCGCCGCTGTCGTCGCCACGTCGCCACCTTGGTCCGCCACCCACCACCGGAGGAGGAAGGGCGGCGCAGGCTGTGCACGGGGAAGAGCAACGGTTGAAAGGGGGGGTGCGCTCACGGGAAGAAGAAGAAATAAAAAGGAAAAATAAAAATAAAAATGGTTATTTATTGAAAATACAGTTAATGTGAAAAATATGGAAAATTGAGAAAAATCATTTTCTCGATCCTCGAAACACGCTCAATGCACTGGTACCGTCCCAGAGTAGGAGAACACAACGGTTGGCCCTACACAGGGTTCCAAAGGTCCGTCAGGGAAAAACACGCGTAAACAGCAAAACGCTGTCCGGGACCCCCGAAAGTGATCCAAAACCCACAGATCCAGATCCAAAAAATGTCCAAAAAACTCGGGACATTACATTCCTCGTTTGAAAACTTTACTCATAATGATTGGGAAGAAGCATATGCAGAGATTCTAGATAAATATGATGATGTCCGTAGGGAAAATAAGCATATGAAAAAGAAGATAAATTCTCTAATCAATGATACTTCTCTGAATGATAGGATTGCATGTTTAGAGACATAAAATAGTGGTTTAAAAAACTCTCTTGCTGAAACAGAAAAATTTAAAACTATCTTAAATGAACTGAGATGTGAAAATGAAAATTTGAAGAATATCATTGATGAATTAAAAATAAAAATGCAAAAATTTGAAGAAGAAACAAAAAATGTGAGAGAAAAATATGAAGCTGTAAAAGGGGTCAATAAGGAATTGATGAAAACAATTGAAAACTCGGAAAAAGAAAATAGTGATAAACAGACCTCCCTTGAGGGCATGACTTAAGGACCTAAAATTTTGAATGCAATTCTCGGAACAAAAGTCAACTTAAGGAGAGAAGGGTTGGGTTTTAATCCCACAAATAAGAAATGATTTGATGTTAAGACCATCTCATTCATTGGCGAAAAAGAAAAATTCAATGCCTTAATAAAAATGAACTGTGAAAAAGACAGCGATAAAAAATCTATAAAAAATAGGAAACAAAACAAGTTGAGTGCCAAGGACAAGGGCAAAGGGAAAGTGGATGCACCTAGAGAACCCAGTACACACACCACTCACCTAAGTCTAAAGGTCAGGTTAGGGGTCAACCAGTTAGAACCAAAGTCCAAGGAAGCCCCAAAATCAAAGTAACCCAGCCACAACAGAAAGGTCAATGCAACAACAAACCTACACCGACGCACACCTCATCTGGGTTTCACACCTTTAGAGGTCATGGTCAGAACAGGGGTATCTCAGGTCAATGCTACTACCATAGTGCTTCGAGTCACCCTTCGTACCAAAACACATCTTATCACAACTCTGGTAGGAAAGGTCGAGGCAACCATAATGTCAAGTCGATGCATCAGAACATTCTGAAATCCCATCCTAATCAAGTGCATCGACGCTACCCATGGAGTGCCCCTGTGCAGCCTAGGTTGAGAACATTTAAGAACCAGAATTCCTATGGCTTCGTCCATCCTAAGGTTGTTCAACCTAGGGTCTCCTGTGCTAACACTCATTCCAATGCTTATTGGACCAATTACTAGCACAGAAATTCATGTCTTTAAAAATGACCAAAATGTAAAAAGGCAAAAGCCAACAATAACTAAGAATGTGCACAACAAACAGAATAATCAAAAAGGTAAGAAATCCACAATCCAAGCAAAATCACAAAAACAAATGTGGATACCAAAACAATTGTTATCATGTTTGCATGATTTAACTATTGAAATGGGGCGCAAACGGTATTGGGTTCCAAAATTCTCTGCTTGATTATGTGTACAGGTATGCCTGGCAGCCAACCACAATAGGTGGTATCTTGATAGTGGCTGCTCCAGGCACATGACCGGGGATAAAGGAAAGTTCTGCTTGCTGATGGAGAAAGATGTTGGTCATGTTACTTTCGGTGGTAATACAAAAGGGAAGATCATAGGGTCAGGTAAGGTTGGTAAGTGTCCTTCATGCAGCATTGAAGATGTTTTGGTTGTTGAAAGACTTGCTTACAATCTTCTTAGCATCAGTCAATTGTGCGATAAGGGTTGTAAAGTAGTTTTTGACTCACATGCATGCACCATTTTTGAACCTAACTCAGAAACTGTGAAATTCATTGGAAAAAAAGTCAATAACATATATATGGTTGACTTAGATGATGCTGCACACATTAACATGTGTCTTACTGTAAATATGGATGATTTAGCCTGGCTTTGGCATCGCAGGTTAGGTCATGCTAGTTATAATACGTTGTATAAATTGAATAAATTTAGCATGGTGAGAGGTCTACCTGAAATATCATTTAAAAAGAACAATAAATCTATGAGGCTTGTACCCAATGCAAACAAACTAGGAAGTCATTTAAATCAAGAACTGAGAACATGTCTTCTAAACCTTTTGAGCTGATTCATACGGATCTATTTGGACCTACTAGATCAGCTAGTTTGTCTAGTAGAAGATATGGATTTATTTTAGTAGATGACTTCTCTAGATATACTTGGGTATTCTTTTTGACTCACAAAAATGATGCCTTTAAAGAATTTCAGGTATTCTTCAACTGAATAAAACAGAATGGTGAGCAGTCTATATCTAATATTTTGCCTGATCATGGTGGCGAGTTAGAGAACTCACAGTTTGATGATTTTTGCAGGGACAATGGGATAAACCATAGATTCTCTTGGGGACCTATTGGGGACAAACTTGTCATTGATCCCTTTGACCCCTTCCTATGGGCGCCTAGTTGCCCATGTGACCCACCTGCCTTACTTACCACCCACTACTCCCTACCCTCACCAACCATAGTAGGACAGGACCACCCCTTCCTAAATGTAGGCTATATCATGGGAGCCATGACCTTGGGCAACATATGCCTAGGGATTGAGGAAGTGCCCCACTCCACCTTCCTAGACCCCTTCGACCCTTTTGAGTGGAAGCTCAAAGGTCATCCCAAAACCCCATGCATGGGAGTCATCTTTGGGATAGGACTGCATAGGTCTTGGCATCTCACAACACTTGGCATGATTAGCAAGTCGGGTCCTTTCATTCATGTCACCCACATGTCAGGTAGGAAGCATGATTGGTCCATATTTGGGTGTAACGGCCCTCCCTCATTCATCATTGGTCTTACACATGTTAGGAGCATTCATGGATATCTGGGTCCCGCGGCATTTGCCACCCCCATGCACGATAGATCCACCTATGGGTGCCCCGGCCCCCCTGAGTCCATGAAAGTCTTCATCGCATCAATGCATGATAGGTCTATATATGGTTTCCCAGGTCCACCTTTGCAAACCATACATTTCACTCTCACATTGCATCGTAGTACACGACACGGGCAATCAAGCAAGCATCAAGCAACGAGCGGTGAGATTCTTGAAGAGCGAACAAAGGCTTGTGAGCGCCACTTGGATTTCCAAGTAGGCAGTCTCATGATGATGACTTTGGAGTGGCACTACCCTAGGGTCACCTCCAACTTGGGGGCACGAGGACTTGGACCTTGCCAAGTTCCGAGTGGCTTTGGCAGCCCGACTTACGGGTTGGACTTATCGATGGGTTTTGGGATTCACCCTTCCCACGTGGCTGAGCCGGCACCCTATATGGGCACTACGGTGGATCCTAGTGAGTGCCTTGAGCCTATACCTTCCTTTAAGAGGGACACCTCCGAAGAGCCACCCCAAATCAGCCTTAGAGCGCGACGTGTGCACACAGAGGCAATACTAGGCAAGCAAGGTATCATCGCCAGCATGAGGGTGTGTCCATGCCACTCTCAGAAGCTGAAGCGCCATCCCTCGGCCTTGGACGCGGGTCGAGTCAAGAGATCGTGGTTCGCCCAGAGCTGCCTTGGTGCACCACTTCCCGGTGGACTCATACTCGACAGGGTCGAGTTCTCCTCACCCCGGGGGTATGATTGGGGCATCCCTTGTCCCTTCACATTTTTTCGAGGCTCGGATTGTTCGTCGACATGTGCCATTGTGTTTGTCATATGTTTTAGAGTCTAGTCATGTAATTTTTATATTTTATTTGAGTTATAAACCATGTAATTTTTCCTTTATTTGAGTCTTGTACCTAGGTTAGTAAGTCATTGTGCTAAGCTAGTTGTCATATGGTTGGTTTGATAGGATTTTGGGCCCAATTCAATGGGCTAGGCCCAGGGGTGCCCCTCCTTGGACTGTGTGGTCAATATGTCAATTGTCCAGGGGCACTTTGGTCCTAGGAAAAGTATGGAGGCTATAAAAAGCCCCCTCCCCTCTCTCATTTGTAACTTTGGAATGAGTTATTGCAAGAAGAAATTCCATAACTCCTTTTCTTCTCCACTCAATTTCCCCTCTCTTCCGCCCCCCCCCCCCTCTCTCTCTCTTTCATTATCTCTCTTTCTCTCTTTCAACAAAGGGGGTTGCGCCCCTCTCTCTCTCTCTCTTTCCCCCTCCCACCTACTTCCTAACTCCCTTCCCCTCATTCAATACCCTCCCCAACTACCTCCAACCCCTCTTTACTCCACCTCAACCCCAAGAGAACCTCCACCACTCCTTGCTCCACCATCCAACCCCCAACTACCCATTTCCCTTCCCCATGCACCCCTCCACTTCCCAAGACTAATATGACTCCTCCCTAGGCCCCCAAAATTCAAATTTCCGTCCCCAAGAGCATCCATCCACGTTCCCCCCACCTCCCACAACCACCAGCCATCATCCCAATTCCAAACCATCACCCATCTCCACCTTCTATATCCCCTCCACAATCAGTCCTGTTCTGGTTCGCAGACAGCATACTACCTAGAGATTGCAGAGGCAGTCACGTCATCATCGCGAGGCTCCTGGTGGCATACCATATACCGCTGGATTCTGTGTCAAGTCAGCTTCGCAGCCGAGGTGGTCTTGCATTGATTCGACATCCCTGCTGCCTAGAGAATCCAATCTCCCCCGACTGTGCAAAGTTACTTTGGCAGGGAACCTGAGCCTGAGTGGAATCTCAACCTCGGCCGCTACTGTTCGAGTTTTGGCGTGATTCTTTCACTGAAATCTTCTCCTGCAAGTCCTCTATCATCTCCAACAAGCATAGATAAGTTTGGACCTCGGCATCAAAAGTTCCACATTTTCCATCCCAAGTGTGTCAGGTCAGTTTTCCTGAGCCAGAACCGACACATCCCTACTGTTCGGGCTTTCACGATCAGCTCTGACATCTGCCGACAACGCCGCTGGTCCCGACGGAGAGAAGACTCGACCACAATCGCAACGGTACCTGCCTTGCCTCCAACAGAGTACGGGCCAGTTCGTGGCGCTCCGATCCTCCAGAAGCATCACCCAAGGAGCAACCATAACCAGAGAAGACCAGCCCTGTTCCAGGCTCTGCCTCGACCAGCAACATCGTCACGAAGCTCCAAGAAAATTCAGGCGACATCCTGGGCCAGTCTGAAAAGTTTTGGCACTGATTTTGACTAATTCTGAGCTCGCTAAGCCCGTGGCAGCGCCGACATCAACAACCTGTCAAGCTGTTCCTGAAGTTGGCAGAACCTCCCTACGTGGAGGTAGTTTTGGATGTGAATCAATAAGTCCCCGCCCCAAGATCCCCCTCCTGCGAGAGGTGTAGTGGTGTAACATTTTCAATTTCAGATCAAAGCTACACCGACGCGGCGTGCGGGTGCATACCCACGCCTCCCCACTCGCCCCCGTCTCCGGCCGAGATTGGTGTATTCACGTCGATCATGTGAGCTCCTGAACACTTCTCATTGCTGGGATTTAATTGCTTAGTTTAGTATTGCTTTTGGTTGCTCCGTCGGTGGTAAGAGAGTGCCCGGTCCAAAATTGCCATCAAATTGAGCGACCCTCGCGGAGCAAGTTGTGAGAGAGACCCTATAAGCCACGCCCTCGGCGTGCTGACCGCCCATGAAATTGGGCATCCCGGGCCCTTAGGGGTTCAGCCTCAAGCTAGCCAAACCCCCTGGAGCGTCAAGGTCTCACCCCGGACCCTCTCCATCATCACCGGGTTGCCCACGGGCACATGTGTGAGTACGTGGGTGAGTCCGCTTGTGTGACATCGCCGTGTCCGTAGCGTTGCTTGCGATCTAGGTCCTAGGTCGTTTCACATCAAGTGGTATCAGAGCAAGTTCACAACTTGTCTCTACAAGATGGTCCTAGGGCGCGCATATGCATTTAGTGTCACTCGGTGCCTCACCAATGTCACCTAGCATGGTCACCTCATACCGATCATACTAGTTAACCCTCTCCTTGAGTCCCAACCCAAAGGAAACCCACCACCAATGCTCATAACCTCTATGGCCACGTCAACTACCTCATGGGGGCCTTGACCTATGCCAATGAGCCGCTTGATAACCTATCGGGTCGACTCGATCTACTAGGAGAAAATAGGCCCGCCCCAATGGCCGATGATAGAAGCACACCTCCCCCACCTCCCAACTTTGATGGAACCCATCCTAATGACTATTTAGATTGGGAGACTTTAATGGACCAATACTTCACTTTGTATCCCATGTTCGAGGATGAAAAGGCCTGGGTTGCCAAAATGCAACTTACCAAACGGGTTCAAACCCATTGGTTGCAAAATGTCGGGTTAAGGATAATTAGAGGGGAAGCCCCGATCACCACATGGGGGGGCATGAAAGATCAACTTAGGGCTAGATATGCTTCCCCCACCTATCCGGGTAGTCATAGCCCAAGGAGCACTACCACTCCTCCACTTCAACCTGGCCCACCTAAGGTCACCCCAATGGGCCAAACCCCACCTCTCCATATGAATCCTACCCCAGCCACCTCCCCCACACCCCACCACCTAACCCTCAACACTCAAGCCCAAATGGTCCCGCCCTCCGCCCCTCCATCTACCCCAATGGAGAACGCACCACCCCAACCTAAACCCCCTCACCCAACCCACTTCCCACTTCCTACCCCAACCCGACCTCAACATAAACCTCCACTACTACCACTCTCTACCCCAATCCAATCCTACCCTAGCCCACCACCACAGGTGCACCATGTGTCAGCTATCACCACTCCACCACCCAAAGACCTTCCCACCCCCTTGGTAGAGGAGACCACGACCCATATGCCCGATCCCATGGGGATAGATGCCAACCCGGAACCACTCCCCACCTTGGAAGAAACTCACACCCAAGTTGAGGAAAAAGCTTCGCACTTTGAACTTCACTCCACGCTATCCCCTCTAATTGAGAGTGAGATCGTCATAAGTGGGTCCTTGGTGGGATGGCTAAAGGAGAGACTGGTTCACCCGCTCACATCTTATGTCTACCTTCCCATGGAGCGACACCTCCCCATAGTTCCCTTCATCTCCTATCGCCCCACCATCCAATCATACTACCAAGTGGAGACTTTGAAGGATCTTCTTAAGGGCCTAGCATGGCAAATAGAGTTGACCCGCATGTTGACCACATTGGCCGACCGGCGTATGAGCCTTGACCTCCTACACCTATGTGTCTGGTCTATCACCTCAATTTGCACAATTGGTTGCTACACTAGTGACCTTCTTCTGTTCCTCCCTACACCCAATGAGCCTGACCTGATGTTTGAAGTGGAGCCCCTTATCTTAGGTAGACATCCAAACCTTCCCCTCAAAGCCAACACCCCATCTCCCGTCACTCTTGGAGAAGACCCTTACCCGGTGAGAGAATTATGATGTGGGAACCTATTGGGGACAAACTTGTCATTGATCCCTTTGACCCCTTCCTATGGGCGCCTAGTTGCCCATGTGACCCACCTGCCTTACTTACCACCCACTACTCCCTACCCTCACCAACCATAGTAGGACAGGACCACCCCTTCCTAAACGTAGGCTATATCATGGGAGCCATGACCTTGGGCAACATATCCCTAGGGATTGAGGAAGTGCCCCACTCCACCTTCCTAGACCCCTTCGACCCTTTTGAGTGGAAGCTCAAAGGTCATCCCAAAACCCCGTGCATGGGAGTCATCTTTGTGATAGGACTACATAGGTCTTGGCATCTCACAACACTTGGCATGATTAGCAAGTCGGGTCCTTTCATTCATGTCACCCACATGTCAGGTAGGAAGCATGATTGGTCCATATTTGGGTGTAACGGCCCTCCCTCATTCATCATTGGTCTTACACATGTTAGGAGCATTCATGGATATCTGGGTCCCGCGGCATTTGCCACCCCCATGCACGATAGATCCACCTATGGGTGCCCCGGCCCCCCTGAGTCCATGAAAGTCTTCATCGCATCAATGCATGATAGGTCTATATATGGTTTCCCAGGTCCACCTTTGCAAACCATACATTTCACTCTCACATTGCATCGTAGTACACGACACGAGCAATCAAGCAAGCATCAAGCAATGAGCGGTGAGATTCATGAAGAGTGAACAAAGGCTCGTGAGCGCCACTTGGATTTCCAAGTAGGCAGTCTCATGATGATGACTTTGGAGTGGCACTACCCTAGGGTCACCTCCAACTTGGGGGCACGAGGATTTGGACCTTGCCAAGTTCCGAGTGGCTTTGGCAGCCCGACTTACGGGTTGGACTTATCGATGGGTTTTGGGATTCACCCTTCCCACGTGGCGGAGCCGGCACCCTATATGGGCACTGCGGTGGATCCTAGTGAGTGCCTTGAGCCTATACCTTCCTTTGAGAGGGACACCTTCGAAGAGCCACCCCAAATCAGCCTTAGAGCCCGACGTGTGCACACGGAGGTAATACTAGGCAAGCAAGGTATCATCGCCAGCATGAGGGTGTGTCCATGCCACTCTCAGAAGATGAAGCGCCATCCCTCGGCCTTGGACGCGGGTCGAGTTAGGAGATCGTGGTTCGCCCAGAGCTGCCTTGGTGCACCACTTTCCGGTGGACCCATACTCGACGGGGTCGAGTTCTCCTCACCCCGGGGGTATGATGGGGGCATCCCTTGTCCCTCCACATTTTTTCGAGGCTCGGATTGTTCGTCGGCATGTGCCATTGTGTTCGTCATGTGTTTTATGTTGTGTAGTGGACAGCGGATCTAGAGGGGAGGGGTGAATAGATCAGCCCCACTTTTCGCAATGCGGCCCTCTAAACAGCTAGTTAAAATGAATTGCAGCGGAATAGAAACTAGCTTCCAAGAATGCTATGATTCACTTAGCAAGATAAGCAAGATATATAATAATTCGATCCTAAGCATGCATCTAGAACGAATCAATCACACAAGCAAACCACACTAGACAGGATTTTTAAGGTGGTTCGGACTGAATCCTCAGCCCTACGTCCACCCCTCACCAAAACCCGGTGAGGCTTCACTTGTGCAGCGCACCAAACCGCAAATCGGAAACCACCGATTGCCTTCCTACTAACCAACGGTAGGGACGTCAACACAACAGATCGGAAACACCTCCGATTGCCTTCCTACTAACCAACGGTAGGGACGAATCACAACTTCAATGTTTAATCAATATTGAAAGGAAAACAAATGTGAATGAACTAAAACAAGAAATTGAGTTATGAGTAGAAATGAATTGGCCCTTGTATGAAATGTTGATCAGCAACAAGGATCCTCTTGGCTTTAACTCAATCTTCTTGATTCACCCTTGATTGGATGAATGTTCTTCACGGAGTACTATTCACGTGAACAGTACCTCTTCCTTCAATTCTTCTCTCTTGATCTTCTCTTTGAACTTCTTTGAATGAATGAAGGAGATGATGAAGCTACCTTGAATCTTGATTGCCTCTTTAGCTTCTAGGAGTTTGAATGCTTGAAATATCACCTTGAATGAACTTGAAAGAACTTGAATGAATGAAGATGATTTCCCTTGATAGTGAGCTTCAATGGATCCCCTTGAGATGATGAAGAGGATGGAGGATGTAGCTTTCTCTTCTCTTGGCCTTGATCTTGATCTCCACTTGAAGAGCTTGAACACTTGAGGATGAAGATCTTCTTCACGGAGTACTGTTCACTGCTACAGTGCTCCGAATTCCTCTCCCTTGAACACACTCTAGCAGCCTCCCTTGTAACCCCTTCAAGCATTAGGTTTTCCATCCCTTCAAGTGTTGGTTTTATAACCCTTGAATGGTCCATAGATGCCCCCTAGACCAGATCCACAAATCATGGAAGATTAGGTAAGATTTGATTAAACAAATCCATGGAAAGGGGCTAGCCACGAGGTAGATTTCGAGGTCAAACAAGGCTGCTTCGGGGCTGGCGGTCGACCGGAATTCATGGGCCGGTCGACCGGAACCTGCTGCAGCTAGAACGTTTTGGCTCTAGCAAAACCGGTCGACCGGACGCCTGGGGGCGGTCGACCGAAACCTGTAACAATGTCATCATTTCGGTTCTGGGAAAACCGGTCGACCGGAAAAGTAGGGGCGGTCGATCGAAATCTGTAATTCCTGGAGTGTTTCGTTTCTGGAAGAACCGGTCGACCGGAAAGGCAGGGGCGGTCGACCGAAACCTGTAAAACGTGAAATTCTTAGGCTCTGGCAATTCTGGTCGACCGGCCAAGGTGTGTAGGTCGACCGGAAATACCTATACCTGCAAAAATGAAGTGTTAGACCAATGAAACATGTTCATAAGTCAAGATATTCATGTCCTCATCAATTTCATGTATTTTGGGATTGAAATCAACATAGAATATGCTTTGAGCATTTCTAAATTTTGTTCCGGGGGCTCCGCCCCTGGAAACCCCCGCAAGGGGCGCTGCCCCCTTGACCCCCGCGACCTGACCGCGCAGGTCGATCCGCGTGCGAGGGCGCAACATTGAGCTTTCATGTGCATATCTGTCATAAACACAACAGAACATATGTCAGTCATATAAGAGTGAAAAGCAACAATGACAAATAGTGTTTAGCCATTATCAAAACCAAGAATATCACAGAACACATATGACCATAGAATGATGTCGAATGACCCAAGTGACCATATGAAACTCAAATAACCACAGGGGCACAACATTTTAGAGTCTAGTCATGTAATTTTTATATTTTATTTGAGTCATAAACCATGTAATTTTTCCTTTATTTGAGTCTTGTACCAAGGTTAGTAAGTCATTGTGCTAAGTTAGTTGTCATATGGTTGGTTTGATAGGATTTTGGGCCCAATTCAATGGGCTAGGCCCAGGGGCGCCCCTCCTTGGACTGTGTGGTCAATATGTCAATTGTCCAGGGGCACTTTGGTCCTAGGAAACGTATGGAGGCTATAAAAAGCCCCCTCCCCTCTCTCATTTGTAACTTTGGAATGAGTTATTGCAAGAAGAAATTCTATTACTCCTTTTCTTCTCCACTCAATATCCCCTCTCTTCCCCCCCCCCTCTCTCTCTCTCATTATCTCTCTTTCTCTCTTTCAACAAAGGGGGATGCGCCCCTCTCTCTCTCTCTTCTCCCCTCCCACCTACTTCCTAACTCCCCTCCCCTCATCCAATACCCTCCCCAACTACCTCCAACCCCTCTTTACTCCACCCCAACCCCAAGAGAACCTCCACCACTCCTTGCTCCACCATCCAACCCCCAACTACCCATTTCCCTTCCCCATGCACCCCTCCACTTCCCAAGACTGATATGACTCCTCCCTAGGCCCCCAAAATTCAAATTTCCGTCCCCAAGAGCATCCATCCACGTTCCCCCCACCTCCCACAACCACCAGCCATCATCCCAATTCCAAACCATCACCCATCTCCACCTTCTATATCCCCTCCACAATCAGTCCTGTTCTGGTTCGCAGGCCGCATACTACCTAGAGATTGCAGAGGCAGTCACGTCATCATCGCGAGGCTCCTGGTGGCATACCATATACCGCTGGATTCCGTGTCAAGTCAGCTTCGCAGCCGAGGTGGTCTTGCATTGATCCGACATCACTGCTTCCTAGAGAATCCAATCTCCCCCGACTGTGCAAAGTTACTTTGGCAGGGAACCTGAGCCTGAGTGGAATCTCGACCCTGGCCGCTACTATTCAAGTTTTGGCGTGATTCTTTCACTGAAATCTTCTCCTACAAGTCCTCTATCATCTCCAACAAGCAGAGATATGTTTGGACCTCAGCATCAAAAGTTCCACATTTTCCATCCCAAGTGTGTCAGGTCAGTTTTCCTGAGCCAGAACCGACACATCCCTACTGTTCGGGCTTTCACGATCAGCTCCGACATCTACCGACAACGCCGTTGGTCCCAACGGAGAGAAGACTCGACCACAATCGCAACGGTACCTACCTTGCCTCCAACAGAGTACGGGTCAGTTCGTGGTGCTCCCGTCCTCCAGAAGCATCACCCAAGGAGCAACCATAACCAGAGAAGACCAGCCCTGTTCCAGGCTCTGCCTCGGCCAGCAACATCGTCACGAAGCTCCAAGAAAATTCAGGCGACATCCTGGGCTAGTCTGAAAAGTTTCGGCACTGATTTCGACTAATTCTGAGCTCGGCTGAGCCCGTGGCAGAGCCGACATCAACAACCTGTCAAGCTGTTCCTGAAGTTGGCAGAACCGACGAAGCTTGGCAACTTGGTTTCTATCATAGTGTTCCCACCCCGCCTGGCCGGCTGACCACCCCTCGCTACGTGGAGGTAGTTTTGGATGTGAATCAATAAGTCCCCGCCCCGAGATCCCCCTCCTGCGAGAGGTGTAGTGGTGTAACATTTTCAATTTCAGATCAAAGCTACAAGACGCGGCGTGCGGGTGCATACCCACGCCTCCCCGCTCGCCCCTATCTCCGACCGGGATCGATGTATTCACGCCGATCAGGTGGGCTCCTGAACACTTCTCATTGCTGGGATTTAATTGCTTAGTTTAGTATTACTTTTGGTTGCTCCGTCGGCGGTGAGAGAGTGCCCGGTCCCAAATTGCCATCAAATTGAGCGACCCCCGCGGAGCGAGTTGTGAGAGAGACCCTATAAGCCACACCCTCGGCGTGCTGACCGCCCATGAAATTGGGCATCCCGGGCCCTTAGGGGTTCAGCCTCAAGTTAGCCAAATCCCCCGGAGTGTCAAGGTCCCACCCCGGACCCTCTCCATCATCACCGGGTTGCCCACGGGCACATGTGTGCGTACGCGGGTGAGTCTGCTTGTGTGACATCACCGTGTCCGTTGCATTGCTTGCGATCTAGGTCCTAAGTCGTTTCACATCACCTTCACTAGCTCATTTGAAGGTCTTTGGATCTAAGTGTTTTATCCATGTTAACTCTAAAAGAGACCTTGATAAATTTGAAGCCAAAAGTGAACCAAGAATCTTTCTGGGGTATTCTTAGACTTCTAGAGCATGTAGGATCTATAATGTTAAATCTAAAACTATTGAAGAATCACCACATATTGTGTTTGATGAAACTTCTAATAAATCTGATACTGACTTCTGCAGGGACAAAGATGATGGAGAAATCCTAGAAAACAAAGAAGAACAGAATGCAGAACAAGTAGATGAAGGTGAGACTGAAGGATCAGGAATTCAGGGGGAGGTAAATGAAAATTCAGATAATCAGCTTACCAATATAAGAATGCTTAGAGATCACCCATTAGAAAATGTTATTGGTAACTTGAATGAACCCCCTAGGACTAGATCTCATTTCAGAATTGAAAATGAACTTAATTCTTTTGTCTTAGTCTCAGAAATAGAACCCAAAAATATTGAGAATGCCTTAAAAGATGAACATTGGATAAATGCCATGCATCATGAACTTAATCAATTTGAGAGGAACAAAGTATGGCACTTAGTTCCTAAACCATCACATGGCTCCATTATAGGCACAAAATGGGTTTTCAGAAATAAAACTAATGAAGAGGGAAAGGTTGTTAGAAATAAAGCTAGGCTAGTGGCACAGGGGTACAATCAAGAATTTGCGGTAGATTTTGAAAAATCATTTGCTCCTGTAGCCAGGCTAGAAGCTATTAGAATTCTTCTTACATTTGCATGTAGCCTAGGAATAAAACTTCAGCAGATGGATGTTAAATCTATATTTTTAAATGGCTTCATAAAAGAGGAAGTTTTTGTCAAACAACCCCCTGATTTTGAGTGTATAGACTTTCCTGATCATGTGTACAAGCTTGATAAGACACTGTATGTTCTGAAGCAAGCTCCCAGAGCTTGGTACGACAGATTAAGCTCCTTCCTCACAGGTAAAGGCTTTTCAAGAGGTGAGGTTGACCAAACCTTTTTCACCAAAGTAGATAACAAAGATATTCTTGTTGTTCAAATTTATGTAGATGGCATAGTGTTTGGGTCAACTAAACCATCCATGTGTGAGGAATTTTCAACCTTAATGACTGATTGATGGGAGAACTGAAGTTTTTCCTTGGATTGCAGATCTGTCAAACTTCAGAGGGAAGCTTCATTACTCAAGCCAAATACATCAAGGATCTGCTGAAGAAGTACAAGTTGGAAAACCTCAAGGCCATTACTACACCAATGGGTACATCAACTAGTCTTGATGTTGACACAAAAGGTAAATTGGTTGATACCAAACTATACAGAGGTATGATCGGATCCTTACTTTACCTCACTACATCTCGTCCAGATATTCAATTCTCTGTGTGTTTATGTGCTAGATTTCAGGCTAGTCCTAAAGAGTCTCACATGAGTGCAGTGAAAATGATTTTTAGATATCTATCCGGCACCCTTGACTTAGGTCTATGGTATCCTGCCAGGTGTGAGCTTGAACTGCTAGCTTACACTGATGTAGACTATGCAGGGTGTAGAATAGATAGAAAAAGCACTAGTGGGTATTGTCAATACCTAGGTGGTTGTCTAGTGTCTTAGGCATCTAAGAAGCAACACACTGTTGCTCTTTCTACTGCTGAAGCAGAGTATGTAGCAGCAGGAAAATGTGCAGCTCAGGTACTCTGGATCAAACACCAGCTTATTGACTATCACATAAAACTTGGATGCATTCTTATTCTTTGTGATAATACCAGTGTTATTTCCTTGACTAAAAATCATGTTCATCATTCTAGGACCAAGCATATTGAGATAAAACACCACTTTTTGATAGATGAAGTGAGTAAGAATGAAATTGAATTGAACTTTGTAGAATCAGAAAAATAGATTGCTGATATATTTATTAAACCTCTTAGAAATGAAAGATTTAAATTCTTAAGAAGAGAACTAGGTTTGTGTAAATGTCAGCATGATGACTGATTGCTTGAGTTCCTCTTGCTTGGAATAAATGCCTTCTTCATGATTGTTGATATGCATATGAATCAGATTTCTAGTAGAACTTAAATGAGTATGATGTTGCATATATTGCATTGCATAAAGTTCATCTTGATCCCAAAGGTATATCAAATGGTATGTTGGGAGAAGGGAAGATCTCTTCTGTCTGGAAACCCACACTATGCATAGAGGCTAGTCACCCGACAGTGCTCCAGGCCCGGATGGCTTTTCGGGGGCTTTCTTCCAGAAAACATGGAAAATCACTGCACATGTAATTGTTCAAGCTATCCAGGAATTCTTCACTACCCGGATTTTGTTGCCCAGGTTTTTGTCAGCTACTCTTATAGCTCTTATTCCCAAAGTGAGCAATGCCACTGATATCTATGATTACCGGCCTATTATGTTGTGTAATTTCATTTACAAGGTTATGTCAAAACTTATTAGTAACAGACTAGCCTCAATCCTTCCTAATATCATTTCCTTGGAGCAATCAGCATTTGTGAAAGGAAGACTTATTGTGGAGAATATAGCACTGGCTCAAGAAATGATCCATGAACTGGGTAGGAAAACCAGAGGAGGAAATGTGGCTTTCAAATTGGACATGGCTAAGGCCTATCATCGTTTAGAGTGGGATTTTCTCTATGCAGTATTATCTAAGTTTGGTTTCAATGGTATCTTTATTGCACTTATTCAATCCATGATTGGAAATTGCTGGTTTTCTATCCTCCTTAATGGTGATTCAGCAGCACTTTTCAAGTCCTCCAGGGGAGTTCGCCAAGGTGACCCCATGGCTCTAGCCCTATTCATAATTGCAGAGGAAGCTCTTACCAGATCTATTCATAAAGCCCATTCTGAGGGTCAGGTGGACTGGTTTGCTGGTCCCCGGAGATGCCCAAACATTTCTCATCTTCTATTTGCTGATGATACCATGGTTTTCAGTAAGGCCAATGCTACTTCTATTAGAAATCTGATGGGTATTCTGAGAACATATGAAAGAGCCTCAGGTCAATTAATCAATGTTGGAAAGAGTGGTTTTTTACCCACCCTAATACCAAGGCAACCACTATCAAGAAGATACAGGACATCACAGGCTTCACTCATCACTCTTTTCCTCACAAATATTTGGGTTTCCCCTTGGTCTGTGGTAGGTCAAAGAAAATCCATTTTGCTGGCATTATCTCCTCTATTCAGAAGCGAATTGATGGTTGGCATGCCAACTACTTATCTCAAGGAGCCAGACTTACTCTGCTGAAACATATCCTTTCATCCATTCCATTGTATACTCTAGCCTCATCTCCATTGCATGCTGGAGTTCATCAAATGCTAGACCGTTCATTTGCCATTTTTTTCCGAGGCACCTCTCAGTAAGGGAACAAAAGGCACTGGAAAGGTTGGAAAAACATATGTAAACCTGTTAACTATGGAGGTCTTGGTATTTTATCTCTCAGGCAGATGGAAGAGGCGTTCAGGATCAAGATGTTGTGGAAGGTCATTCACTCTGACTCTAGATGGGCTGAGTTTTTTAGAGCCAAATACATTAGAGGAAGACATATCTTTGAGGTTGATTTCAAGGAGATGAAAGGGCATGCTAGAAGGAGTTGGTCTCATGCAAAGATTGCTATATTGTAACATAAAAGAATGGTAATTGGAAATGGTTGTACTACTAACTTCTGGCTGGATACCTAGTTTGGTAGCCAGCCTCTGATATCTTACATCACGAGCACCTCCAGTCCTAATTTGAAAGCTACTGTCAGAGATGTTTTATTACACCCATCTCAGGAAGACATTGCTATCATTGACAGTTAGCTTCCACATATGACCAGATCTACTATATGGCTCACTTCCCTCTATCATGATTCAGACAAGGCAGTGTGGAGTCTTTCATCATCGGGTGAGTGTCTGATTTCATCAATTTATAAAGACTCCTGCAGATATGCTCCAGATCAGGATTCTATCCTAGGTGAACGGATTTGGACTAAATGGATTCCTCCTAAACTCTCTGTCCACATCTGGAAAGTCTGGAACAATTGTATCCCTACTGATAATAGAGTGAAATCTATAGGAATCCCTCTCCCATCCAAATGCCTTTGCTGCAAAAACCCTCAAGAGGAGGATACAAATCATCTATTTGTTAAAAGTGAGTGGGCATATTCACTTTGGTCTTCATTCCACAGAATTAGCTGTCATATATGGGGCTCTTCAGTAAGATCCTTAATTCATAATACAGTTAAAGAGATTAATGTCAAATCTCTATATGGTTTATTCCAGCTTGCTATTCTTGCATATGGCTTGTGGGAATTATGGCTTGCTAGGAATTCAGCTTTGTATGAAGGCAAATCCACAGCATCTCATAGCATATACCACAAGGTTCTTTCTCAGGTTAAGGAAATTCAGAATGCTGCTAAACACAAGGAGCACAAATTATGCAATCGAATCATACTGGCTGGAATTGGTATTAAGGTTGCAACCCACAGCCCCCCTTGGGTGAAAATTATAAGATGGTCTTGCCCCCCTTGGCCTCAGTTAAAACTAAACACTGATGGGGCAAGTAAATCCTCCAGATCATCTGGCGGGGGTGGTGTCATCAGAGATTACAAGGGGAACATCCTACTGGCATTCTCCCATTACTATGTGCATTGCAGCAGCCTAGTAGCTGAAGCCCGAGCCTTGATGGATGGTATTAAATACCTGCACACTATCTCTTCGCAGTCGATTGTGGTGGAATGTGACTCTCTTCTCCTGGTACAAGTAATCAACAAGAAGGCCGCATGTCCTTGGGAGATTCATCCCTTTGCTAGAGAAATCTGGAGCAGCATCCCTCACCCTATGAACATTTCCCACATTTTCAGAGAGGCTAATACTGTAGCTGATTCGTTAGCCAACTTGGCTTGTCTTTCACATTGTAATTGTTTCTTTAATTCGCATAATGATCTTCCCACTTTGGTTAAAGGTGCTGCTAGGTTAGATAAGCTAGGTATGCCTAGCCTTCGTTTGATGTAATATGATTTTTCTTCAATGATCAATAAGATACCCCCTAGGTGTGAGCTAGAAAGTGTAGTTCGAGTGGGATGCACTTTCTTAATCACCACTAGGTAGGGCTTTTTTTCAAAAACAAAATAGAGGCTAGTCCTCCGCCAGGTATCCTGGGTTAAGAACATGTCTGTGTCCTGCATCTCATTGTTTGTGATAATGTTGTCCTAAATGTTCATGTGATTTGTGTCCAGCAGTAGTGCATGTAGACAGGGGGAGTAAGTGTCAAGTCCATGATAGGATGCTTAGGTTAAGTCAGATCAGGTTCATGTTGATACATCTAGGCAGACGTGAGTGTCTCTGAAGAAATGTCGACACCCAAAGTCGACACCATCTTACCTAAGTTCTGTCTGCCACTTCCTGAGTTTTCAATTCCAATTCTGATCTTCATGGTCAACTGAAAATACCACTTTGAACAGTTGAAATCCTTAATACTCTTGAATTGAATAATCTCAGTTGAAGCAAAATCCTCTCTTTCCATACTTATTCAGTGGTATTGCACATATTTCTCTCATGTGATTCTCTTGCATGAGAATCTTCTCCTGAATCTGAAATAATGACAATCTGATATGCTTCTCACTACTCTAAGCTACTAAAATCAAAAATCTTCTTTTATAAGAATTTGTGATGTACCTTGAATGAATTGATGGTTTAATTCTACTGAATTGTAGAGTCTAAAGACTAAACTCAAAGAATAAAGATGTTGATCACACTTAATAGCTTTCAACCATATCTCACATGTCATGTCCGGTGAAGTCTCTCAGAATCTGAAAGTTCTTGAGTTAATGACTTCTTGGTTGAGAAACTTGGAGTATGTATTGTGTTTAAACATGAACATTTCTGTAAAACCAAAGGGTAGTCATGTCAAAATTATGAGCCAACAAATATGCAGGCAAAGCAATGGCTGAATGCACCGAGAAATTAGGTTCTTTATCAAAGAAATAAAGAAATCCTATGTCATGAAGTGCTTTAGTTATCTGTCATGTCAAAATTATGATCCAACAAATATGTAGGCAGAGCAATGGCTGAATGCACCGAGAAACTAGGTTCTTTATCAAAGAAATAAAGAAATCCTATGTCATGAAGTGCTTTAGTTATCTATGTTCAAAAGTTTAGAAAAAGAATGGTAAATTCTACTGAGTAACTAGGGGTACTGGCGTCTAATCAATGTGTACCTTTACGTCAAAAGGTATGGATTATATCTGACTGTTCTAAAATTTATAAACTGAAAGAAAAGGAAAATCATGTTGTAACATTGAGGAGAAATATCAGAACTATAAAAATTATTTAACCTCAATACATGTCTTTGTCACTCCTAAGAAATTCACTGATTTTGGGTGAGTAAGATGAAGTGAGACTAAATTTGACATGATCTATGTGGTTCTCGTTCATTGATATTAAGCGTTAATGTAAATTTATTCAAATAGTGTGGTTGTTAAACTCTAAAAAGTCATCATTCTTAAACCAAATCTTTATTAAGGTTGCATTATATGGACTCTTATACCAGAAGAATTTGAACAATGTATGCTTGGTTAATGAAGGAAGGGTAAATTAGTTTGTCAGCATGATCATTCCTGTACTTTCACCATCTTGATATTGTCATCTCAATTTTGTGTCTCTTTCCTGTTAAGCACAAATTTTTTTCATCCATTTCTCATCACGTGGTTAATTCCATCCTTTCTTTTACTAATGGCAAAGGGGGAGAGATTCTAATGGTTTCTGATGGCTAGAGTTTCTGATGGCTAAAAGGGGAGAACATCTCTACCCATTCTCTACCCATTAGATGCATGTGTCCTACATCTATGTATGTCATATGTTGTGTCAGTCTGAGAGAAAGTCATTTGAGTCTATAGGGGGAGTTTGAGTCTATATGGGGAGAGTAAGCTGAAACTAAAATGTGTCTCATATTGCATTTGACTGTGTCCACTACATATTCTGACACACATTGTAAGATGCGTTGCCATCAAAGTATAGCAGTGTTGCCATCATCAAAAAGGGAGAGAATGTTGTGTCTCCTCTAGATTTGATGTCTAGTTTTGATGGTTTTGATGCTAGCAACAGTGAGATTGACTTTGATACTGGCAAAATCATTTGGATTTATAATATATGTGCTGATTGTTATTTCATTAAGTCAGAATATGATTCTTGCATTTTAAGGTCAATGCATACTCATGCGGCTGCAATATAAGGTCGATGCATACTCATGCATTGAGAAAGTCTGGTCGGTGCACATATGCATTCTAGTCTAGAAGGTCGGTGCGAATGCAAAAGTTTTGCACTATCAGGTCGGTGCACCGAGTACACAGGTCGATGTTGTTGGGCACTATAGGCTAGATGTTGTAACATCAGGTCGATGCACACTTTTGACAGGTCGATGTCTGTGAGCCAATGATTGCTGTATATGGTCGGTGCGTTAGAGGGTATCTTTCTTAAGGTCGGTGCACCTTGTGCATATGCCTTGAAGTCAGGTCGGTGCAGTAAAGTCTTGCATCGATGCTTTCAGCATTTTCTTATATATCACCAGGACAGGCCGGCATGCCTCAATGGCACATCTATGATGTGGTACATGCAGTACTGCCTTATGCTTTGACAGGTCGATACTCCATCATTGCAGATAAAGCATTTCTGACTAATTGAGGTCTACCTGTGCCAAATACAGGTCGATGCTCATTTTACTTGTTGTTGCATTTTTCTCTCCTCGTCAGTAAGGCAGGTCGGTGCACTGAGACTATGCATCGATGCATGTGCATATTATTTTTACACACCCATTTACATGATTTGCCTGTCTTATGAAAACATCTGAGGCTGCATTCTTTAGATACCTATTACCTACTTCATGAGTCACATGATGATGAGATTAATGAATCTCTACCTTTATTTTGACAGGAAAAACAAGGTCATCAAGGAATAACCCAGATTCATGCTCAAACACCTTAGATGCATAGAAGGCAACTTAATTGATTAACTGGAGGTAGCATTTCTGATTGTCACGTGAGTTGAAAGTGAAACTGATTGGGACACGTGATCCGAGGCAACTTCCTAGTACCTTGGAGATCTCTAACGAAATATCCTCCACGTTGCTGAAACTTAAAGACCTTCAGCTCTGCACCTGACACGTGGACTCTCGATGGGCACTTTTCAGAAGAAACCTTAGGCGGGAGCATTCCTTCCACGCACCCAATCTGAAAATCTCGTGGGGACCTGTTGACATTGAAAATATTTCTGACATTTCTTAAACTTCTGCTTCCGCAGGTCTTAAGTCCTGATCGAGTGCTCTTGTGCCAACAGAGAAGAAAAGAAAGAAAAA